>CM040240.1:3299944-4499944 GCA_022545495.1 Chrysanthemum lavandulifolium | reverse complement strand
ATCTTACATGTGCCACACCAACATCATCATTTATGTATATTTCGGTATTTCCCATAAGAGTTATGCTGTTTCTAACAAAAGAATAAAAGGAAGTATCTTTGGAATGATACCTGCAGATCAAGTAAAAAGATAAAAATACCAAAGAAATACTACAAAACAATATAAACTAAGCTATCATCCTAACACTAACTTTACTTGCATACATATGATTAAAAAGCGGTTTTGCAATCGAACCTCATTTACGCACACTCAACCCTTTGGTCTAACAGGAGGACTAAAAACAAATTGATCAAGCCTTTTACCTTGGCTTTGAATTGGTAAAACAGAAGAAAGTTACTTGCAATAAGAAATTTGATTATAATAAAACTAACCGAGTTAGAAAATGTATGTGCATGCAAAATGAAAACCTCCCATATTTGATGAATTAAACCTACAAATGAGAAGTGAAAATAATGGTATCATTAATGTCTCCATTCATGATCAAATGGAAATAGAGAATGTAACAGTAGCTTTGCCACTTACACACACCTTCTTGAGCATGTAAGGCGTACAAAAATTTCAGAAGTTTGGCTATACGACCCTTTAACCAGCATGTTGCTTCTGTGCGGTTATGTTATGGAGATGCAAAAATGATAATAAATCATAGTCATGGAAGTCATATTTCCTCGTCATATTGGTAATATGCGATATTTCTTCATATTTGCATAAAGTGAAAATGCAAATTATTCCCTATGTTCTACACAAAGCTATTACAATTTTAGAAAATATTTTTTTTTTTTCATAGATCCATTCGAACCAGCTGAGATTAAAATCTTCACAACTAAAATTGCTTGGCATATGTTGCATATTTAACAACACCAGTGGAACACAAGACTTTCACATGGTTTTCAAACATGTGATGAATGGGTAAAGTTATTGAAAGCTATACATTGTAGATTCCGCTTTTGAGGTAGCTAATTGCTCAAACATTGGGTCAGAATACGTGTTTCTTTCATGGGTCATTTTTTGAATATAACAATATATAATGTGTTTAGTAAAAATAAACTTTGGGTAACCTGCCACTCATTTGACCCGTTTCACTTTTAATTTTGAATCAGTTACACGTAAACCCCATAAAACATTAGTCAAACTTGTCATATATAAGTATTTCTTAAGAACTCCTTGGAGCGCATATGGTTCTTACTTGTACGATATTATTCACATCGTCGGAATCACAATGACTTTAAAGATATGTAACAGCATCAAGGGACCACCAGGCTCGCACATGGTTTTCAGAACCTGCACTGAAGGGGAAACGTTATTAAGAGGTTATATATCGTTGATTTTAGCAAACCCATTTTTATGTATGATGGTTAATTCACATGTACGAAATGCTACTAACGACGACAAAAAGATGGGCATAGATACACCTGAACCAATTAAATGCATTAAGCCTCATATCAATAACATGAAACTGCATTGCCTTGAAAAAAAACAATCAAATGCTCTACGGTCTGCACCAAAGTGCCTACATGCGAGGCTAACATTGTCTCAAAGCAACTAAATGAGAACAAATTTTTGCCAAACCCTTGATTTCTTTAGCTCAAACTATGATGACATAAATCATTGAAACATAGGAATTTATTATGTTAACAAAATATTCAAACATCGATGAAACAATTAAATTCAAGTAATAACTTCCAAAATTAATGTTGCTTGAATATAAGTGATTACTCATACATGTTAACTAAACTCTTTTATGACATTTCATCGAACACTTTTCATACACTTGTTAAATTACTTGAGTAAAGGATTCAAAATATCAACATCAACCTAAATTTCAGTACCAACAAAACATATGAATTTGTAGTTTAATAACAACGAAACAATTATATATGATTTTCACATCCTAATTATAAAAGGTTCTTACACATATATAGCGATAAATAATCATTCCGAAACAACTGTTAATAATCTTTGACATGAAAAGTCAGCCATTCATCCCATATAGCCAAAATCATAATTATATCCTACAATATTATAAAAGACACACAATTAAGAATTTGAAATTAAAGAACCCTAAAGGTTAATAAGCTTGAAAATTAGAATTTGAAATTACCAGTCGTGTTCTTGTAGAATTCGATATTAAGAACGGTAAAAGTGGATTTTGAAAATTAAACCGTATAGCATATCTTCGATTGAAATGAAGAGTCATTGAAGAATCAATATCATATATTTGATCTAGAAAAATGAGATGAGATTGAAATTGAATAGCAAAGTCGGTTGTAACTGGGAAAGTAGATGAGGTGGAATAGTTGAGGTGGCATTAGTGACGTGAAGGAGTGCCAACATGCTTTAAATGACATGACAAGTTTCAAAAAACATTTGTTTATTATATATAATATATAAATATGTGTCTTTAACCAAAAAAGTTTAACACCATATTTAAAATTGGGGCTAATATAGTCAATTATTAAATGTGAAAGGATATAGTCTAAAATGTACATCTAGATAAGGTCATACAAATGCTTTTCCTTTGGTCTACAAGTAAACACGTTACAAATGCTTTTCCTTTGGTCTACAAGTAAACACGTGGTCCACAAGTAAACGCGTACTGTGTAGCCTTTTAGTCATCTTCTCCATCAAAGAAAGAAACACAGGTTTTGTTTCAGATTTTCTAACCATCCTTCTCATATCATAAACACAACCTAATTGATGCCTTCCGTTGTTGCTCGTTGAACCCGTGACCAAGATTGAAGACTTTGTAAAGTGTGACCGGAAATCAAGCTAATACAAGGTAGCTATGCTAGGCCGGTTGGGGGTAGCCGAGCACCTGCCTGCCACCCTACTGGCTCCGCCTCTGCACATCGCATAGAAAAATAATTAAATCATACACAGTCAGCAACTACCAAAAAACAATGTTTCCTTCAGATGTAAACCTTGAAAAACTTCGAATTTCTCTTGAGAAGATCGCTACGTTAGAAGAACTCGAAACCAGTGCAGTGATCGAACCTGGTGTCACAGGATACCTCCCTGGGTATGGCAGGGTTTTCGTGCACCCAGAAGTTGACATAAAAAACAGGTGGTACAGTAAATGTTGGTTTTTATACAGTGATGAGCTTAAGATACTATCCAGGATCAATCACAAAAACATCCTGCCTTTCCTTGGTTTCTGTGACGAAAAGGACGTTTTATTCCCGCACGATGTTAAAGGTGACACGGTGAATTTGGTTTACGAAGGCGATGGTATTAATGGAACCCTTGTTGACTATCTCCAAAACAAGTACGGTCTATATGATCGCTCATGGGATGCGCGTCTCAAAATCTGCATGGGTGTAGCAGAGGGGCTCAATTACCTTCACTCAGGTGTTGAGGGGGTCGGTAGAGTAATACATCAAAATGTGCAAAGCAAAAATATAATGTTTCGTAGATTTGGTGAACCCCAAATCCTGGGTTTTTATCTCTCAGTAATAGTCCCAGAAAATCAGCCACATGCGCAAATTAATTTTGATGTACATCCCGAAGACAACCCTGATCCGATTTACCATGAAACCGGACTACTCGACACAACAACAGATGTATACTCATACGGCATACTTATGTTTGAAATGTTGATTGGGATGGTGGCTAATGAAGAAAAGATAATTGGAGATTATAAGCCACAAAGGCTTATAAATATTGTCCGACGCTGCTATGATAATAGACCCGAGCAGTTGATTGATCCCAAATTAAGAGATCACATTGATCATCCTTCTTTCCACATGTTTATAGATATTGCGTATAGATGCATTAGTTTCAACTTGAAGGATCGCCCTACGATGGATGAGGTCGTTAAGACGATTAAGGAAGCATTGGATATTCATGTAAGTCGGTATCATTTAACTATTTCGAATTATTGAAAGGAGTTTTTCTTTGAAATATTGTTTTTATGTTAACTTTTCATTAGATTACCGTGCACACACGCTTTTTGGTCATGACTACGACCTTAATTGTTAAGATCCTAATCATGATCTTAATATCTTAAGATATCATAAAATAAAAATGATTTTGATCCTAGGTAGAATCTTTTCAAGATAAGATCTTATTGATCTCACTTTGTACCAATCATAAGTTAAAATATTATTACATTTGTCTCATAAAGTTGCTTATTTGACTTTTTAAGTTTTTATCTTTCAACTTTAGTCTTAGATATTTTGTTACGTTATATAACACTCATGAAAATATATAAATAGACTAGATTTAAATGTATTTTATAGTGATAATTTTCATCAAATATTATATAACGCAAACAAAAATATTTAAACTTAAAGTTGAATAAAAAGAGTTAAAAATTCAAAGTAGATGATTTTGGGATGGAAGGAGTATAAATCTATAGATTAAATTTTACAGAGTTTAATAAACAAGAGGATAATCCTCTTAAACATTTAATAATCATAATTTAAGCTAATATTTTCATAAAAATTCATATAGTTTTGTGTTTTATATATAATAATTTGTATATTTTGCATACTTTGACAAACCCTATTAAGAATATGATACTACATACGATTTTAAGATCCTGATCCAATATTATGATCTGGATCTTGTAAATACGAAAATGATCATAAATATGTAGGATCTTAAAAACCTTGACTACAACTAACAATAATAATGATATTTCAACCATACTTACCAGGGTTTGGAAATATAATCAAATTTTGTTTTCATTGTTATTGTTCTAGTAATTAAATTTTATATTTTAGTCAAATTTAGTAAATATAAAATTTTGTACATGTTATAATTAATCATGTGTAATCAATAACACGTGTTTCACCTCTATTTTATAATTCGAGCATTTACAGAGTTTTTAATATTACGATCGATTTTAATAATAATAATAATAATAATAATAATAATAATAATAATAATAATAATAATAATAATAATAATAATAATTTATCAAAAAAAGAAATAATAATAACAATAACAATAATCTCTTATATAATTAGAAAATATCAAATGGACAATCAAATTTTGAGAAGTTTTCAATTGAACCAATGAGATAGCGAGCATTCTTATTGACCAATTCAAAGTCAAAAATGAAAAAAATATTAGTTAAACTCAAATAAATTAGATGGAGGAAAAAAAACAAAATATATAGGTGTAAAATTCCGCTTCCTCATGCCCCCACTTCCTCACTCAACTCACTTAGACTCGTCTGCTCACCTTGGGAAGAAGGTTACTGACGGTAGCGAATCTGAGTATACGAATAAGATCAGAAGGGCCATCAGAAGAGTAAACAAGACAACAACTTCCATGAGAGCAAAGCCTAAAATGGCCTAACCAAATAATTTAGTATAAAAAAATAAATAAATAAAAAAAAATTTAATATTCAATTATGGACTTCGTGCTACTTAATGGATCAACAAACTGCATGTATTTCCGATTTTGATTGCAGCATTAGCTTTAGAAATTGTATTAGTTCACCCTCTATAATAAAAACTAAAAAAAAAAGGAGAGTAATTAATAAAATTCTAAATGCTAAATTTTAAATAAATTGTATAGACTTAAATTAATTTATCAGTTTATATCTTTATAAATTTAACAAATACCCCCTAGACTTTATACCCTTTGGACTTTCTTTTTTTAAAAGAATAACATATATGTTGTTGTTATTTATAAGTATTATAATCATTATAAATTCAAATTAATGTATATGCATGAGATTATAAGTATCTAACTAAAAGAGCGAGTTGATGTGATATGTAAATAAATACTTGAGATTGTACATATGCTAACGACTGAGGTTGTTTACCAAGGATAACCGGAAAGAAACTCTTTTTACTATTCATGTTCAATAAAAACTCATGTTGTTTTTCTTAATTAGTTTAACCTTTTTGTACACGTGTTTAAATATTAAATACGGCTTATATTATTATTAACATGAATATAAATATCAAAATAAAAGTACCGAATACCTTCATATAAAAATAAATACAAGAGATATATATATAATAATGAAACATGTAATTCATCTTTAAAGTTTAAATACAAATATCTGGAAAGGCAATTTTTTTAACTTTGTGTTTAAGTTCATCAAGTATCATTACGTGCTATAAATACGCATGATGTCTACAACATGATCAATAGTTAAATTTAGACAACATCATCAAACTCAACAGAGTGTCAGCGAAACAAGTCAAATGTCCAACAACTATAGACAAAATATCAATCGATATCAAAAACTATATACAAAAACAAATCTAACGATGAATAAAAATAATTATTGATGAAGATAATCATTATTAATTATTTATAGGTATCTTTAAATAAAAACAAATAAATGTTCACTAAATTAGACTTAGCTTAAAACTCTGTTAGTGTAACGTATGTCAAAACCCCCTGCGAACATGAGAAAAAAAAAGTAATAATCGTAATCAAATCACTTTTTTGAGAAATAGATAAAGTACGCAATATGACACAAATAAGAAATAAGTGGTCTTATTGAGATTATAAATGCAAAATTCCCTTTTTAAATCGCATCTCATTGTTTTAAAGATCTTATACGGGACACCTCTAAGCAAACATGTTTGTGTTTTACATTTACAGAATCGACTAGCTCCTCCTCGATTACACATTAGACAACATAAGGGGTTTCTACTTCCAGTGGAGATCAAGGAGGCCACCAATAACTTCCACACACAAATTGAGACTGGATATAAATCAAGTAGGTTCTACAAAGGATACCTCAATGATAGCTTGCGAAAAGGCCCGGTTGCCGTAAAAAGATGTAATAATGTAAATTCATTCAGTGAGGAGCTTCTAATTGTTTCCCGCCTCGAACACGAAAACATCGTCCGATTAATGGGTTACGAGCGTGTGGAAAAAATGCTAGTTTACGAGTGTGTGGAAAATGGAAGCCTTTCTACTAATCTCCATAAGCTAACATTGGCTCAGCGCCTAAAGATTTGCATAGGGGCGGCAAAAGGACTCAAGTACCTCCATTCAGGTCTTGGGGAGTACGAGAGTGTAATACATGGAGAGTTCAGTAGTGAGAACATATTAGTCTCTGACAACCTAGATGCTAAAATTTGTGGTTTTGGTCTGCATTTTAGTCCCCAGAAATCATCCAGATAACAAAGTTTATAAAACTTGTCGGCAGACAAGAAATGGATCCCGCTCACCGTGAAAGCTACATCCCAAGTTAGAATCAAATGTACTCACTTGGCGAATACTTTGAAATATTGACTGGTAAGTTGGTTTATACCAAGTGCGATGGAGATGAAGAGCTAATTATGATGGCTTTGGTCCGACGCCACTATGGTGATGGATTCGATAAGTTTATAGATCCTCAAATAAGAGATGAAATTGATGTTCGTTCTTTCCATATTTGTAAAGAAATTGCATATAAATGCATTAGTTACAACATAAAGGATCGCCCTTCGTTGAATAAGATCATTAAGAGGTTGGAGGAAGCATTGTATATTCAAGTAAGTCTTCATTTAGTTATATGTCGAATAGTTTATGCTCGTGAACCAAAAATATATATCTTAAATCAAGATATTATTGAAACTACTCAACTCGATCAGTCATGTTGGTTTTATAAAAAAATTATGTCATTCCGGCTTTAAATAATTCTTATATGCATTGGTGTTTTCATATTTCCATTTTGAGACATGAAAAGGATTTAAATTTCATACAAACAAAGAAACACAAATCATGGTCTCGACTAGTTTCAAGCTTAATTACATCATTTTGGTTCAAAAAGACTTGCATTAACTAAACAGATTCTATTCGCAGAACCACAGAACGCCTTCTTCTGTTACGGAACAAAGCCTGCAATATCAAAAACTAGAAGATTTCTTTATTCCGTTGAGAGACATCAACTTGGCCATTGGAGTGAAAGGTCCAGAAACTCACATAGGAGATGGCGGATTTGGTGTAGTTTACAAAGGCCAACCCCTTGAACGTTGGCAAAACCGCACAGTTGCCATCAAATGCCTCTCTCCCGAAAGTTACCAAGGAGAGTATGAGTTCCGCAACGAGCTGAATATGATTTTCAGTTTTAGCCATGAAAACATCATCCCTTTCATTGGTTACTGTGATGAAGGCAAGGAGAAGATTATAGTTTATGAGTATGCTAGTAATGGTAGCTTAGACTGTCATCTCCAAGACAAGGAAAAGAGACGCTTCTTGACATGGGAACGTCGCCTGAAGATTTGCTTAGGGCAGCAAGAGGACTTGACTATCTTCACACGGGTCTTGGGAGGACAACAGAGTAATACAGGGACATCAAGACAGGAAACATATTATTGGATCACAATTTTAGCAAAAGTTTGTGACTTTGGATTGTCAAAATCTGGCCCCACAAATCAGCCACAAACTCAAGTCTATACAAACGCTGCTGGTACCAACTTTTACATGGATCCTATCTACCATGAAAGTGGCGTCCTCCGGAAAGAGTCAGACGTCTATTCATTTGGAGTGGTAATGTTTGAGTTGTTGAGTGGAATGTTAGCTTACAATCGAAGAAGGATAGGAGATGGGAAACCGAAACCTCTCATAAATATTGTCAGACGCTACTATGACTACAAACCAGAGTTGCTAATTGATCCCCTTATAAGAGATGAAATCGATAGCCGTTCATTTAATGCTTTTAGAGCAGTTGCATTTCAGTGCATTAGCTTTAATTCAAAGGAACGCCCTACAATGGAAGCGATCGGAGATCGGGTTGCGGAAGCATTGGAACTTCAAGTAAGTATTTTATTTCATTTATCGTCTATAAATTCTGGTTTCCAAAGAACTTATAAAACGATCCTAATTATACAAATTTATAAAGTTAATTCGTATATGATCTTTATCACGATGTGAAAATTGTTTGCTTCTACCTTAAATAAAAACCTTGCAATTCTGCATCATGAACATTAGAATTATCTAATAAATTGGTTAGCCATGAACTTTTAAATTTACGGTAGCACGTTCTGTATATATGTCTTACCATTCATTGTTGAGTTTATAAAATATATATATCATACAATAAACAAGTAAACATCAAGAGTATAGAGCGGAAGACTTAAGATCATAACAAATAAATTAATTAACTCGAAAGTATGCGTAACGCACTCTTGCGAATGTCAAATCCTCGAGCAAAGCAAAACAACCCTCGAGCAAAGCAAACCAAAGAAGTACTTATTGGTGTAAGAATAATGTCTTACAACCACGCTCTTGTACACACGCATTATTAGCGATTCGATGCGAATGCTAGTTCTTGATCACAATAGAATAACCAAACACCTTTGTTATGCTTAAAGTCACCGTAAATCCCTTACAATGGGGATTCACTCGTCGACCAAGAATAAGAGGGAAGAAAAGAAGAAGTTTGGCCTTCTAATGAAATCAAGTGTACCAAAGGATGAATACATGGGATGTATTTATAGCCTTATGGTAGATGTCAAGTTTACTATGGTTTCCGATGTGGGATACCATAGTTTCGCCAAAACAAGCCCAAAAGAGGGTTCCTAAACCGCCTCTTGGCTTGTTTACTTTTCTTCATATCCCGTTGACTTTTAACGACCGATAGTCACTTTCGATAAGTTCTTATCGCCGCTTAGTCGTTTATTGTGAATTTAATAATTAAACATAATATTTTATATTAATTATTAAAACATCGAGTCTCATACGTAAAGTGTGCAATCCCGTGGTCACGAGTTTGAATCCGACATTTACCTATTGTAAATATATACATTTCCAACAGCTCCCACTGGATATGTTTACAAAACGTGAAATGACATTGGTTAGCGCCTAGCAACACGCCAATGCCCCTAAGACAACTCGTGTATGGTTTTCGGAGAAAACCAAGTTTTGATGATTCATCATCATATTCATCCTTTGTTTCTAATACCATGTTAATAAGAATATGGATCTTACTCATTTCTTAATTAACTATTCTGCTTTCTCGCTTTATGTGATTGATTAAGATTACCAATTCTTCCGAACATATTCCGAAGACCTTGGGCATGGCCATGCAAACATCTTAACAACCCTACGAGGGCCCAGTAGTATTATACTTCAAAATAAATTTTAAGGAAACAAATCCCATTTTGACTACAAGGTGATTCATAAATTTCGCAACACTTTTGAAAACAACCCTTATAACTACCGCCACGATAGCGTTAGATTGCTTCACAAAATGCACTACATCCATGACATATCTCTTGTATCTCAAGTCGAGGATAAATATCCATGATATACTTAATGACAAAGATCCATAAAGTATCATCATGTGGGTGGATAAGTCCTATACTCAATTCATTGAATATCATCCGAATTAGTCATGCTACGATCAATATACTTTCATGTATATTCTAACTAATACTCAGATTTGTCTTAATTCAATATCATTCCCATGTTATTGATTGACAACGGACTATTTAGAATAACTTAAGTTATTCATGGATTTAAACATGCAAACATAGGACACAATATTATAAATGAAATTAAACGATACCGCACTTTAATTCATTATAAATAATAATTGTTTAACATCCTTTATCCAAATACTAAATAGATCAATGCATGATAATACTAGTTAATGAATTTTGCCACAAGTCATGAGAATCATACTTGTTGACAAGGCATAATTTCAATTAACTTTGATCTATAGGAATTTTGAGAATACTTATTTCAAAAATTCAATAAGTGAATTTCTTGTATATGTTTACACATATCTTGATATTGTCATATCATTCCATAAGGTGCGTGATAACCGAACCACCCTTTTATGACAATCATCTTTCAAAACTTTAAAGTTTTAAAGTATTCTTTTTCTTTAATGTATAATGCAACTATGCTCTGGTTGAGCATAACTAGTCAACATGGTCATCATCAAGGATACCATGACTAGAATTGAGTGTCATCTCAATTATACCAAAGATCATTGTGTACAACAATATGCTCTTTAAACGTCGTAAACTTCGAACAGCTTATAGTGTAATGTTGGTGCCTACCAAACTCAAGTTTGTTGGCAATGACAATTATGAAATAATTGCCATATTTCCATCCATAGAATCTAGAGCATCTCCGCATCGTGGAATGTGATTCTAAATCCAAACATATTCCTTTTAAAATATTTATTACACTAACAACTTTCAATGTTGTCAAATCATCTTGTAATCAAGCATGACACAACAATCTTATACACAACATGATGTTCATGATGAATCTTCGTTAAACTTTAAGATCTCATCTATCTTGTCAAAGATATGTATTCATCATGTTCTATTAGACTCATTTATTTACCCGATATGTTTATAATAATAAACATATTTTTCAAGGTTATATATCTTATTTTCAAATCTTACAAACTAAGTTCATTCCCAACTAAAACTTAATTTAGGTGGAATGTAGTTGCCCATACAACATATAAGATTTTAAATAATACTCCCACTAGCTTTTAGGAATACTTATGAGCTATCTTATTTTAATTATTAAATCAAACATGGATTTAATATTAAACATAAGAAACATCTCTTAGATGCTTGCATATATCCATTCATGGATTCTTGCGCTTGTACATATCCAAGGATTATTTGAATTCATAAAACTTCTTTGTATTACTCATCGCCCTCGCAAAAGTAATTCCACAACAAAGAGTTATGACATTCATTGTCAAAATTTCATATCAATGAAACTAAGTATGACAATTATAATCTTTATACTTCTATTTAATGTATCTAGTAAAGAATATTCAATCATAGTTAATTGCTTAAATATGATTAATATTATTATCACTAGACATGCATTAAATATGTGTATTAATATTGTCCATATGATTTCTACATAAAGATTTAAACCACTAGGTTTCCATCCTTTGAAGAAACTCATATTCATTATTAAGATAAACCAAGTATCTAAAGTTGATTATCTTTATGGACAAGATCTCAACATTCATAGTATGATTGATTTACCACAATTCAACATTTGATAAATTCATCATTATGATTAATGAGCTTACCATGATCCCAGAACTCATATTCCTCAAAGATATTAAATATCCGAGATATCCTTACGAATCTATGAATGACAATTCCATCATATTAAGGTCTATCATTTTCATGTTTAGCCTCATTATGATATTTGCTAGTGCATTTTAGAAGATTATGTATTTTGTAATTCAATCTTTCAAGATCTAAACAAAATCCCACTTGCCTTTTAAAAATTTAAAGATTACCTTTAAATAGTTTATCAAGTAGAGCAACAATATATTGTTCTCTTTTGGGATACTACAAAAACATTGACAGCTTCCTAACATTAGTTTGTTACAACTCACTCTATAAGTAGTTTAACAAATTCGAACTTCATTTATAAGACTTAATGTGATTCATCACATTCCATAAACAAATGGTGTCTTATCAATCTTCTAGGTTGGAGTCTTATTGAGTATATTCAATCTATACTCAATCTTCTAACCTTGATAACATGTGGAAGAAACTATAGTTATCTTGAATCAAACATGCCAATAGATTTTGATTCTTCTAATCGAACATACCATAAAACTATGGTATTTCATTAGAATTAATATTGTAAGAAAATCTAACAATATTTTAGATAACCATCTACTCTATGGCTTACCTATTTACCAACAAAGTAAAACTTAATGGTACAATAGAATTACCAAATCAATTGCATGCATTATAACACAAGTATTTTGACCAAGTCAAAAGACATATCGCTTATAATCCCACCATACGTTATAAGTCATTGATCAACTCATTGACTTCATGCAAATGTCTTAAAACATAGCAAGTTAACGCCTTACTTTATATTGTAAGTCTTTAAAAGACTTTATGTTTGTGACTTTACAAAATCATAAACATTTATAATTAAAGTAATTATGAACACCACCTCGTGTTTCAATTAATATTTCAAGTTAATAATTACTACAAATATTTAAGTCATTCAACGAATACTTAAATGCAAAGTAGTATTAGATTACTTCATTTAATTATGTCATTCCATGAAATGTTCCATGTAAGAAACCGCAGAATCATCCATGCTCGCTCACGACACGTGGATATTTTACCTGGGCTACAATCTAGTTCACGCTCTCACGTAACATAAATTGTAACTACAAGTGTTTCTTAAATATTGAACGACATAAATATTTAAAATAAAGTAGTCTTTGTTATCATCTTGACACATGTTCTTAATAGGGCAATCATACATATTTAAATGTATACTTCCTATTAGAACGTAATTCTCTTACTTTTCACCAAGAGAATACATATTAAATCATATTAATATGTATTGTACCTTGCACACAATAAAGATTTCTCCCACTTGTGCATGGAACAATCATCATGTAACATATAAACAACACGATACACGCTCGCTTATTTGACTAATATGATTTGCGTCATAGATATAACTAGTAGATTTAGGACTATATTGATTTGTAAGGAAACGCACATGACAATCCTTAAAAAACATAAGTGCCTACAATTGGAAAGTAATTATCTTTGAAGATAATTTGGGTTACTACACGTGAAATAAGGCTTGTAGCTCCCATCGAATTAGAAATCATTAAAACAACTTCTTATTCAAGAATGCAATACAAATGCTCCCACCGAATCGACAACATTGTAAGTGTTGCATAACCAAATGAAAACAACTTGCTTGCTTTTACTTTCTTACACCTTTAAAGAACCATACGTAATCATTACTAAGGTACTAAAAGTGTATTCTACTCTTTGAATGATGGGTTATCCATCAATGTTATTAACTTGAAAATTGGGTATGCAATTTCTTCCTTAATGTGTCTACCATCCCCATACCGGTATGTAGCACCTTTAAAGGTTAAAGTAAACCAACTAGATAAATTAAGCTAGTTTTCCTTTACCAATTTTCGCGGTAATTAGTCTAGCTTCTAATTTAGTAACTCATATACATGTTTTCCAGCTAACCAACATTCATGTTTGTTACAAAAGGATTCATTCACCTAATGAAGGTAATGAAATCTTTATGGAAAATATGACGGCAATTCATTGCTATGAGTTACATTAGAATTTAGACAATTCAAAACGTTCCTATTATACCTTTCTCATTCATGAAAAGGAATAGGATTGAGTCTAATTCTTCTCCCATGTAAAGAGACTTCGTTTGTCTTTTCAAGAATTATTCTCGATCAAACATTTGTTTGAAAGCGTAATGGAGCAATTTATCGATCAAAGACTAAACTTTGTTTATGGTTAAATGTTGCAATTATACATTCAAAAGAATTACAAAATTCAATTTTAGTATTTTCGATAATTAACCTTTTTCAAGAAAATTAATTACCCATGGTTCATAAGCATATAACCATTTAATTTCCACTGAAAAACTAGGATCCAAATTGTCATAATCTCATCACATCGCTTGATCCGCTAGTAATGAACCTTATACAAAATGGTAGAGCTTTTGCTCAATTGCCAATTTCAATTGCAATTCCTAGATTTATGGGATTTACATATAGCCAATTTCAATTGCCATGTAAACATGTTTTATCCCATCTTATGCCTCGAGTTGCCGCTCACTACAAAACTCAATTAAGTTGTCCAACTTAAGAAACCGCAAAATCGTCCATGCCCGCTCTCACGACACGTGGACATTTTACCCTTTGATTACGATCTAAGTCACGATCTCACGCAAATAAAAGGTAATCTTAGGTGTTTCCGCTTCGCTGGATGGCATATAACTTAAATTAAAGGGTAATTGTTTTGATGTTAAATCAAATATGTACAAAGATGTCATGCATTCATCTTTGTAGCATAGTTTTATTAAAACATTTATATCTTGTTTTAATGTATAAGCTTTTCATCATCAAACTTTAATTGAGGTATTGGGTTCACCAATCAAGGAATTAGTGTTAATTATCATCCATTATACCGCACTTTTGCATAAGTGTAAACACTTAGTGTTTCGGATAATTGCCACCCAAGTGGCGCATGGAATCAATACTAATTCGCCTTAAGATGAGCTTGCACATTTAATGACTTACTAAGTAGCTCCACTCGAACTTACAGGGCAGAGGACTGTGCACGTGCTAAAGCACAACCTTAGACATCCATTCAGCGATCATGCGCACTTCTTTAAACCCCTTTATTAGTTCATTCTCATGGGTGAGCTGTTCACCATTTGTACCAAAGTCATCAATCAATTAAACGATTATGATTACTATTCTTAAAATTGCATGTTTCACCATTGTTTAGATCGGTTTATTTTTCTTGTAAAATACCCTTGTTACAAAACACAAACAAGCAAGTATTTAAAAAATAAACAAATAAACAATAAATGCATAACAAATAAAGTCATGCATATCAATTAGCCACATGCAAACGGTTTAGATAAATCCTATTAATTAACCAATTAATATATATTGAGGTCTTCCCCAATTTTAGATCTATCAAAATTAGTGTATATCACTTAACCACGAAAGACATACAATAAAAGCATATCCATGATAAAACATGCATGTAATTATCATGGACATAAAATTACACTTAACAATTAATGCAATTAAATCAAAGTTACGCATATACACATAAAGTTGTATGCATCTTAGGGTTTCTAATCCAATTAAAACAATAGTTTACAAAACCTAATTAGGCACAAAATAAAAACGCCCCCAAATTAGGGTTTAGGTTAAGCAAACCCTAGATCTAAGCATACAAATAATAACACATTCATGTTTATTTTAATTATGTGTTTCAGTAATTAATTACTTGTTATACAAGGCTCGTGATGCCACTGTTGAGTTTATAAAATATATATATCATACAATAAACAAGTAAACATCAAGAGTACACAATGGAAGACTTAAGATCATAACAAATAAATTAATTAATCGAAAGTATGCGAACGCACTCTCATGAATGTCAAATCCCTCGAGCAAAGCAAAACAACCCTCGAGCAAAGCAAACCAAAGAAGTACTTATTAGTGTAAGAATAATGTCTTACAACCACGCTCTTGTACACACGCATTATTAGCGATTCGATGCGAATGCTAGTTCTTGATCACAATAGAATAACCAAACACCTTTGTTATGTTTCAAAGTCACCGTAAATCCCTTACAATAGGGATTCACCGTCGACCAAGAATAAGAGGAAGAAAAGAAGAAGTTTGGCCTTCTAATGAAATCAAGTGTACCAAAGGATGAATACATGGGATGTATTTATAGCCTTATGGTAGATGTCAAGTTTACTATGGTTTCCGATGTGGGATACCATAGTTTCAAGAAAAACAAGCCCAAAAGAGGGTTCCTAAAACCGCCTCTTGGCTTGTTTACTTTTCTTCATATCCCGTTGACTTTTAACGACCGATAGTCACTTTCGATAAGTTCTTATCGCTCGTTTAGTCGTTTATTGTGAATTTAATAATTAAACATAATATTTTATATTAATTATTAAAACATCGAGTCTCATACGTAAAGTGTGCAATCCCGTGGTCACGAGTTTGAATCCGGACATTTACCTATTGTAAATATATACATTTCCAACATTCATCCGGTTCAACTACATTTTGTGGTAGGTAACTAACCATGGGGATCTTAAGCAAAAGGTGACTGAGAGCTAATATATCTGGGGATCATCGGAGTATTACTTGCAACAAGCTAAGTTGCAACTTCACTTGCTTGAGAGGTTTATTTTATGTTATGAGATCAGGAATTGGTGTAACTTTTGTAACTTTGAGTTGTATGAATTGTTGGTTTTGTGTGTGTACAGGAATCAATTCATTAATGTAATTTACAATTTTTATTTTATGTTTTGTGAGGAACTGTAATGAAGGGATAATTGATGAGAGGAGCATGGACTTGGGATCAGAGAAGGATACAAACTAGTAAGATGGGACTACTTGGTCCTAGTTGTTATAGACTAGTTAATGTCTGTGTATGCAAAAAGTATTTATGTATGTATAGTATAGTATTATGGGTCGAATAAATAGGTTGCAATAGCAGTTAGGTTAGTTATGACAGTTGGTGTCCAAACGACACAATGGTTCAATGTAACTGTCATGTCATTTCACATAGTATATATAGGTTTGTAAAAGTGTCTGTAAACAATCATTCCATTAACTGCAATAAAGTTTCATTGTTTACTATCTTAATATTCCAAACACAGTTTCATTCATATTACAATTATGGTGAACTATAAGCATGTCATGAATCGAAATTGGCTTCAATATAAACCTGGACAACAGTTGTGCTCTATCCTAACACTAATGTGTTTTCCCATCGATGGTAGTATCAGATGTGTGTAATGGTGTGTTTGGATGGTAGTATCAGATGTGTTATTCGCATAGATTTTCACGGCTAGTTGTTTATTCGCATTCGTAAATGTGAGGATGTAGTCGCATTTTGGATTTGGAGGAGATACAGAATAACTAGGTGGAAAATGTAGTCAATATCTCTAGTGATTATCTAGCTGAGATGAGGCCTTTTTGTACTATTGATTGTATTAAGAACTTGCATTATTGGTATTGGTCTGCTGGTATAGGAAACGAAATGTAGTCTTAGTTGGAGGGATAAAGTCCTACTTGGATCGCTTCTCCCCACTCATTCTCTATAAATAGAGAGGTGAGGGGGGAAGGCTCAAATTGTACTGTTCATTCTGTCGCAGGATACCTCGGGTATGGCGGGGTTTTCGTGCTCCCAGAAGTTGACATAAAAAACAGGTGGTACTACAAGAAAAAAGGGCTATAGTGACGACAGGAAAATCATCACTAAAGGTGGAAAATTCGTCACTAAACCGGTTTAGTCACGAAAATCAAGGTCGTCACTTGTCGTCACTATAGCTCCGTCACTAAGTTAATAGTGACGAAACTTGAATTTGACACTAAATTTAGTGACAAGCTAAAGTCGTCACTTATGGGTGTGTGACAACATATTTCATCACTTAACTTTCGCCACTGAAGTGGCTAAAGTCGTCACTATTTGATGCGATTAGTGACGAAAGAAAGGCGCTATTTTGGCTGAAACTAACGGAACCTTAACGTCCAATATCGACGAAATACATCGTCACTATTCGTATCATATGACAAAAAATCTCAATTTCCTCTGTAATGTTTCAATAACCAGAAGAAGAAAAAAATTAGTAATATAAATCGAAAATATATATCATACATCTGTTGTATAAATGTCTGATCTAAAGAATACAACATGTCAAACTGTGTCCACAATGTACCAACTTCTCCTTATAAATATCTTTCACGTGTCTAACAAAAAAAGAGCAAAAACGAACCAAATTAAAACCTACCGAAAAAGAAAGCTGACAATCTTGACAAGAAAAAAAGCAGACTTGTGGCAAGCTCATTACAGCCCCAAAACGAGATGATTTCACGCTTGTGTTGTTTCATTCAAGTCGATATTTGAGAATGTGAAGCATTATCATCTCCTAGTGAATACGTTTTATAGCCCCATTCATTCAACATTTTCCCGAATTTGACTGCAAGAAATCAACAAAAAATTATCATGAAACCTTAAATAAAAAAATTTTGTGCTTTACAAGAAACCTTAAATAAAATGGACCTATAGGAGTGTAGGACTACCTTTCATATGCTTCTTAATATCGATACCAGCTTTCTTAGACTATAAATCACTTGAAAAGCATGTGTTAACACCAAGCAATAACACCCTTTTGATCCTCCATCTTTTTTAGAGTATCACCTGAAGCAATAAGAACTAGAATGTGTTAACACCAAGCAATGCAAGCATGTGGCGATAACAGTAAAGATGAATACATATAATAACGACCAAGTATGCAAACATTTAAGTCTTAAACTAAGTATTGCTCTCAAATAACGACCAAAATGGTACCGAACCGGCACCGTGTTGGTGGTACCGCTATTTTTCCCAGCCACAAATGATGGTACCATTCCAGGAACCGAGAGTATGTCCGGTACCGGTATCGGGTTTGGGTAAACCGCCACCGTACCGGTTAAGTGCCGTTTTACATAGACAACTTGTGTTTGATTTAAAATCAAAACTATAGTACCTGAGATCCTATAAATACTATACGTTCATACTATACTAGTATATTATGTTAAATGCAAATGCATAATTAGCTTAAAAATGTTTTTACATCGCTATATAATGCAACTACTAAAATGATGTTGATGCAATCCAGAACTTAACTTGGCAAGGAGTTGTAGCTCACACGACATCCAGATTATCCATATGGTACAACTACTAGCATTAAATTGCAGAAACAAACCAGCAAATTGTTCTAAACAAAAAGATAGAAAAACAGGAGGTTCTTTAGTGTTTAACTTGAGGTTTCTACATGTTTGAAACACAGTGTGAAGTTCATCTTAAATGCAGCTACTCTCAATAGTTTTTCATTGAGTTCTTTGATGAACTTTATCCAAATAGGAACAGCATTTATCAGCAATGTTGTTTAGTGCAATACTCACATAAGTTAAAAGGTCATAAACCTGGAGCAACGTTGGTGCCTTCTATTGCAATACTACATTAGATTACTTGGGATAGTTTATAATTTGGCAACGTTTTTACTTTTTTGGCAACTTTACACTTGGGACAACTTATAATCCTTTTGTTTTGTCATCGTTGAAAAGCATGTTTCAATTATGAGGGTATGTTTTCCAGTCATTAGATTACATGGGACAATTAAAAAAACAAAACCTTTAATTCAGGTACCAAATCGAAGTCCTTTTTTCCCATACCAATTTTGAACGGCACCGCTTTTTTCGAGCTTGTTTCGTAGTCCCCTGCATCGCATCGGTATATAGTAAACCGGCAGTGCACGGTTCGCATCGCATCCGTATTTTCGGTACCCATGCTCATCCCAACAATCATATGTACAAGATTTTCTCAAAAGCATAATACTCCATCATGATAGTGGTACGGGACTAACATCGATCTAGGCATATATCCATTCAAAGCAAAGTAACGTAAGATGACAAACGCTCATGATGTGTTTACCAGATGACATCCATGCTTTGCGTATCCCTTCCCTACTGTTCTTGTGGGCAAAACTTGTACAAACTCCAATCACCAACAATGGCTTCTTCTTTGATACAAGTGATTTGATACAAATCCTTCTTGACGAGCTGCAGCCAGTTCCATCTCAAGAGCTGTCAATTTCTTCTGTTGTTCCCTAGCAAGCATAAAATTGTCAACCAAATGTAAAACCGAAATTACTTTATAGAGTAAAAAACCAAAACTGCACAACCACGTTACATGCATCCTACTATTACTTGATAGCGTATCATCCACCAATATAGCAGATTTCCCCTGATATAAACATTTCAAATATCATCAAGCTAACTCCGAAGACTAGCAAATGAAGTAAGTAGACACATGAATTATCAAGGCAAATCCATTAAGCGGAAGCATAGAGACGATCAAAGAGTTAACATTTGTGATATCTAGAAGATGTAATAATTGGTCGTAAGCGTTCTGTATATATATAAATTAAGTTTCTTGTATGGTTAATAATATAATAAGCACTGAACCATTTAAAAAGTAGGAATATGTCATAAATTAGTTACTCCATTTAAGTATCATGTGCAAATGACCCACTGTGAAAAATGCTTTAACAATCTAGTCCTCCTCAACTTGAACCCTGCAAAGTGATAAAAATCTTAACTTTGTATACTGATCCGCGGACAAGAAAAACAAACTCCGGGTACCTTATAGCCTCCAATCATTTTTATGATTAACCTCTGAGGCTCTGAGCATGATATCCTTCATCAAAGAGCGTGATATCATGCTCATGCTCTGTTTAACACGCTTATAGTCTCATTTAGAGTTTGAAACTCTTCAGATCTATCCTAACTTCATCAACCCTATCATCATTATCACAATATCACATATAGATGCACTTATAAATATCGTTACATCTCAATGAGTTCAATTCTGTTTCCTTTAGTCTAGTCAAAGTTACTTGAAAGTGAGTACAAAAAGTTAAAAAATTTGAATGCTAACTAGGCTACTTTTGCCCATTCCACCCATACCGGTTGACTTGATAAAACTAATACATGCAAATCAACGTAACAGAATAACAAGCATTATACAACTTCAAAAGATAAATTGAATATAGCAAAGAAATTACCTTAATTTAAATATGTGAAGTTGACTTCATGTGGACCTGTAAAGTCATCATAGCTATGAAATATCAGCAAATTCATCAAAAACAATAGCTGTGACACAATTAATTAATGAAATTAGCCCTTAACCTAAAAATATCTATTAACCTATGTATCATCTATTAGTGAAGTAAGGAGATTTAATTTTCAATTTTACAGTAAGTTATAAGAGTTTAACTAATTATGCATTGTCCAGAGTATCATTTATGTAGATACTAAGTCTGCAAAAAAGATGAGCTCAAGATAAACACCAGCTCCATATAATTATAAGTAATTATGTATCTAAAAAGCAACATGTTAATGGTCATCGAGAACTTTTGAATCATTTAATCAAAGATAACTATCATTCCATACTAGTGGCGCGCATTATTTCACATCACCATGCCATGCTGCAAATTAAAATGGTTAAAAGGACTACAATGCACTTCAAATATGTTGTACAGAATAATACACTAATATACACATTATATTAGTGTCTAAATACAGAAAGACGGCTCTGTATGCAAAATGAAAAGAAGATCCAACTTTTTACCTTAACTCTAGTGGCCATTGAATCCACAGTTTAATCGAAATTGATCCCTTTGACCGACCTAACAAAGAAGCATAAACGGAAAATGTAAGACACATTGTAGGAGACTATTTTCCATATGTAAGATCCAACTTTTTACCTTAACTCTAGTGACCAATAACTCAAATATGTGTGCATCACGTAACTAGCTCGTGGTAATTACTTGCTTTTCCAAAAGAAAAAGTTCGTGGTAATAATTAAAACACAAAAGTAACTATAAAGAAGATCATATAACTGCACACATAAATTACCACTGAATCACCATCAAGTTATATTGAATTAGTGTTACTTTTGAAAATCCATTAACAAAATGTGTAAGTTCATGCTAAGATGAGTAGCGCAATGGTGGTCCCTCCATATAATATTTGAGCAACACACATATCTACTAAAATGTACTCTAAGAATAATACTTATAGAGTGTAATAAGAGGGCTTATCTATCATTATTAGCAACAAATAAAAACGAATTAGCCATTGCGCTAAAGAAACTTGACAAGCTATCGAATTATCTACTACAACAAAATGCCATTCCTATTAATTTTGCTAAACATTTCATCAAACACTTGGTATGTAGTGATTTAGTAGCCAATGATCCAGTAAACATTTAAGTCAAAATAATTCGCTAAACCTAAACTTTTAGAACTTAAATCACCAATGTCGGTTTAAATAGACTTGATCCGAACTGATCGTTTCAACCTAAAGTTCATCGACTCAAATACGCAATCAAATCAACAATCAAACAAGTAAATTTAACACAAA
This sequence comes from Chrysanthemum lavandulifolium, assembly GCA_022545495.1. Taxonomy (NCBI): domain Eukaryota; kingdom Viridiplantae; phylum Streptophyta; class Magnoliopsida; order Asterales; family Asteraceae; genus Chrysanthemum; species Chrysanthemum lavandulifolium. The sequence continues at coordinate 4,477,521 of CM040240.1, read as the reverse complement.
TACAAACGAATTATTCAACGATTACACAAAATTTCAGGCAACTAACATAATATCTAACTAATTAAACGAAATTAGCTCTTAATAATTAGGGATTAGATATAACCTCCGAAAAAATTAGGGCAAAATAGTGAAAATGAGATTCGGAAGATCGATGTCAGCCATGGCGTAATAGTGCTAGTGTGTGTTTTTAGTGTGTGAAACTGTGAAGAATTGAATGATTTTTATGGTGCATTTTATGGCGTAATAGTGCTACTGTGTGTTTTTAGTGTGTGTTTTTATGTTTGCTATGAAATGGGGGAGAAGGAAAAATGAAGGAAAATGATAGTATCCGTGATTATGTAGCAGTTTTTAAATTATCAAGGCATTTTGTCAATTTAAGTGCCTGTGCTTTTAAGTGTTTGATAGCAAAATAAGAATATGTATTTGTTCAAGTGAGTGACGAATAGTTTCGTGACTACCAATCCAAAAATTAGTGACGAAAACTTCGTGACTAAGCACCGTAACAAGCAATGAGTTACACGGTGACGATAAGCACTTGACTTAGTGACCAATACTTTGTCACTAACATGCATGTTAATGACAACTTATTACTTCGTCACTAAATATATGCAAGTGACGAGATATAGTGACGACAATTCTATATCGTAACTAAATTGTGTTTTTAGTGACGAAAAATATATGTCGTCATTAAATTCTCGTCACTATAGCCCTTTTTTTGTAAATGTGATGGTACTTAAAACTGGGTTTTATACGGTGATGAGCTTAAGATACTATCCAGATCAATCAAAGCTTCCCGCCTTTCGTTGGTTTCGTGATGAAAAGGACGTTTTATTCCCGCACGATGTTAATGGTGACACGGTGATTTTGGTTTACGAAGACGATGATATTAATGGAACCCTTGTTGACTATATCCAAAACAAGGACGATGAATATAGTCTCTCATGGGATAGGCGCCTCAAATCGCATAGGTGTAGCGTAGGGCTCAATTACCTTCACTCGGTGTTGAGGGGCTCAGAGTAATACATCAAAATGTGCAAAGCAAAAATATAATGTTATGTAGCGGTGGACCAAAAATCATGGGTTTTATCTCTCAAGAATAGTCCCGTAAAATCGCCTACATGCACAAATTAATTTTGATGTACATCCCGAAGATTAACCACGATCCGATTTACCATGAAATCGACTACTCGACACAATAATGTATGTATACTCATACGGCATACTTATGTTTGAAATGTTGATTGGGATGGTGGCTAATGAAGAAAAGGTAATTGGAGATTATAAGCCACGAGGCTTATAAATATTGTCCGACCGCTATGATAATAGACCGAGCGCTTAATTGATCCCGAGTTAAAAGATCGCATTGATCGTCGTTCTTTCCACATGTTTATAGATATTGCGTATAGATGCATTAGTTTCAACTTGAAGGATCGCCCTACGATGGATGAGGTCGTTAAGACGATTAAGGAAGCACTGGATATTCACAAAAGTCGCGCGGTATCATTTTACTATTTCGAATTATTGAAAGGAGTTTTTCTTTGAAATATTGCTTTTATGTTAACTTTTCATTAGATTACCGTGCACACACGCTTTTTGGTCATGACTACGATCTTAATTGTTAAGATCCTAATCATGATCTTAATATCTTAAGATATCATAAAATAAAAATGATTTTGATCCTAGGTAGAATCTTTTCAAGCATAAGATCTTATTGATCTCACTTAGTACCAATCATAAGTTAAAAAATTATTACATTTGTCTCATAAAAGCTGTTTACTTTGACTTTTTTAAGTCTTTATCTTTCAACTTTAACCTTGGATATTTTTGCTTACGTTATATAACACTTGATGAAAATATATGAATAGACTAGGATTTAAATGTATTTTTATAGGTACAATTTTCATCAAATATTATATAACGCAAACAAAAATATTTAAGCTTAAAGTTGAATAAGAAAGACTTAAAAAATTCAAAGTAGACAGTTTTTATGGGATGGAAGGAGTATAAATCTATAGATTAAATTTTACAGAATTTAATAAACAAGAGGATAATCCTCTTAACCATTTAATAATCATAATTTAAGCTAATATTTTCATAAAAATTCATTATAATAATTTGTATATTTTGCATACATTGACAAACCCTATTAAAAATATGATAATACATACGATTTTAAGATCCTGATCCAATATTACGATCCGGATCTTGTAAATACGAAAATGATCATAAATATGTAGGATCTTAAAAACCTTGACTACAACTAACAATAATAATAATAATAATAATGATAATAATAATAATAATAATAATAATAATAATAATAATAATAATATTTCAACCATACTTACGGTGGTTTGGAAGTATAATCAAATTTTGTTTTCATTGTTATTGTTCTAGTAATTAAATTTTATATTTTAGTCAAATTTAGTAAATATAAAATTTTGTACATGTTATAATTAATCATGTGTAATCAATAACACGTGTTTCACCTTTATTTTATAATTTGAACATTTACAGAGTTTTTAATATTACGATTGATTAAATAATAATAATAACAATAATAATAATTTATAAAAAAAATAAAAAAAAATAATAACAATAACAATAATCTCTTATATAATTAGAAAATATCAAAATGGACAATCAAATTTTTGAGAAGTTTTCAATTGAACCAATGAGATAGCGAACATTCTTATTGACCAATTCAAAGTCAAAAATGAAAAAATATTAGTTAAACTCAAATAAATTTGATGGTGGAAAAAATATACATATATAGGTGTAAAATTTCGCTTCCTCATGCCCCCACTTCCTCACTCAACTCACTTAGACTCGTCTGCTCACCTTGGGAAGAAGGCTACTGACGGTAGCGAATCTGAGTATATAAATAAGATTAGAAGGGCCATCAGAAGAGTAAACAAGACAACAACTTCCATGAGAGCAAAGCCTAAAATGGCCTAACCAAATAATTTAGTATAAAAAAAATAAATAAAAAAATAATAATTTAGTATTCAATTATGGACTTTGTGCTACTTAATGGATCAACGAACTGCATGTATTTCCGATTTTGACTGCAGCTCCAGCTTTAGAAATTGTATTAGTTCACCCTCAATAAAAAAAACTAAAAAAAAGAGGAGAGTAATTAATAAAACTCTAAAAGCTAAATTTTAAATAAATTGTATAGACTTAAATTAATTTATCGGTTTATATATTTTTTAATATCTTTATAAATTTAACAAATACCCGGACTTTATACCCTTTGGACTATTTTTTTTTTTTTTTTTTTTTTTTTTTTTTTTTAAAGAATAACATATATGTTGTTGTTATTTATAAGTATTATAATCATTATAAATTCAAATTAATGTATATGCATGAGATTATAAATATCTAACTAAAAGAGCGAGTTGATGTGATATATAAATAAATACTTGAGATTGTACATATGCTAACGACTGAGGTTGTTTACCAAGGATAACCGGAAAGAAACTCTTTTTACTATTCGTGTTCAATAAAAACTCTTGCTGTTTTTCTTAATTAGTTTAACCTTTTTGTAAACGTGCTTAAATATTAAATACGGCTTATATTATTATTAACATGAATATAAATATCAAAATGAAAGTACCGAATATCTTCATATAAAAAATAAATACAAGAGATATACATATAATAATGACACGTGTAATTCATCTTTAAAGTTTAAATACAAATATCTGGAAAAGCAATTTTTTTAACTTTGTGTTTAAGTTCATCAAGTATCATTACGTGCTATAAATACGCATGATGTCTACAACATGATCAATAGTTAAATTTAGACAACATCATCAAACTCAACAGAGTGTCAGCGAAACAAGTCAAATGTCCAACAACTATAGACAAAATATCAACCGATATCAAAAACAAAAGACAAAAACAAATCTAACGATGAACAAAAATAATTATTGATGAAGATATTCATTATTAATTATTTATAGGTATCTTTAAATAAAAACAAATAAATGTTCACTAAATTAGACTTAGCTTAAAACTCTGTTAGTGTAACGTATGTCAAAATCCCGTGCGAACATGAGAAAAAAAAAGTAATAATCGTAATCAAATCACATTTTTGAGAAATAGATAAAGTACGTAATATGACACAAATAAGAAATACGTTTTAAAGATCTAAGCAAACATGTTTGTGTTTTACATTTACAGAATCGACTAGCTCCTCCTCGATTTCACATTAGACAACCAAAGGAGTTTCTACTTCCAGCGGAGATAAAGGAGGCCACCAATAACTTCCACGAACAAATTGAGACTGGATATAAATCAAGTAGGTTCTACAAAGGATACCTCAATAATAGCTGGCTAAAAGGCCCAGTTGCCGTAAAAAGATGCAATAATAAAAATTCATTCTTTGAGGAGTTAGGAATTTTTTCCCGCATCCAACACGAAAACATCGTCCGATTAATGGGTAATAGCTATGATAATGAAGATTATATGCTAGTTTACGAGTGTGTGGAAAATGGAAGCCTTCTACTAATCTCCATAAGCTAACATTGGCTCGGCGCCTAAAGATTTGCATAGGCGGCAAAAGGACTCAAGTACCTCCATTCAGGTCTTGGGAGAACGAGAGTGTAATACATGGAGAGTTCGATGGCGAGAACATATTAGTCTCGACAACCTAGAAGCTAAAATTTGTGGTTTTGGTTCGGCATTTTTAGTCCCCAGAAATCATCCAGATAACAAAGTTTATAAAAAACTTGTCGGCAGACAAGAAATGGATCCCGTCTACCGTGAAAGCTACATCCCCAAGGTAGAATCAAATGTGTACTCACTTGGCGTAGTACTCTTTGAAGTATTGACTGGTAAGTCGGTTTATACCACGTGCGATGGAGATGAAGAGCTACGTCTAATGGCTTTGGTCCGACGCTACTATGGTGATGGATTCGATAAGTTTATAGATCCTCAAATAAGAGATGAAATTGATGTTCGTTCTTTCCATATTTGTAAAGAAATTGCATATAAATAAGGGACTGATGAGTGTCTAAATACTCATCATTTTTGTACAAAATAAACTGCAAAATCATCTCGAAAACACTCGAAACACATCAAAATGATCAAAATATCACAAATCGTGTTTTATGTGTTTTAAATGCAAAATATCAAAATCGATGAAAAACATATCAAATTTGCAAAATTGCGCTTTAGTCCCCAAGTTTCAAAAGTTGTCAAAATAGTCCCCGAGTCAAAATTTCAAAGAAAAATCACCAAAGGTCCTTTTAAAATCATAACTTGTCAAAATTAGTCCTTTGGTGAAAAATATAAAAGTTTGAGAAAATTACAGCCAGGTCCTTCAATTTGGAAAATGGCAAAATGGCCCCTACATTATTTTGAGATTTGCAAGATTGGTCCTTGGAGTATTGAGGATTGTCAAGTTTAGCCTTGGAATACAATTTGATTTTACATGAGTGGTCCCTGCAGCTTTGAATTTTACATGTTTGATCCTTAACTAAACCTTGTGTCCATTATTAATCCCAAGCCCAACCCAAATTAAACTCTTTGACCCGGTCCAAGCCTTTTAACCCGTTACCCATCCAATCCAACCCTTTACCCACGTTTAAAACAAATAAAAAAATCCACTCACGGGTTACCTCTCATCATCACCTTCCCCTGCTCCTACACCTGCAACCAACTCCCACCTCCATCATATCACCCTACTCCACGCCTTGTCCCCTCCAACCACAACCCTCCAAAGCATCATTAAATGCATCTCCTCCTAACACTCTATCTCAGTACCAACTGGCAAAAAAGAGGTTTCCCGCCAAAAGCCATCAATGGCTAAAAGCCAATCAAGTGATCCAACGGCTCAGATTAGTGGTGGGATTTGCTCAAAGGACACGTGGGAAGACCTTTTGATGTATAAAAGGAGAAGTGAAGGCATAAGACAGTTTAGTTTTTTTTAGTCAGTAGTTAAGTTTTTTTTAGTTTTAATTTTGGTTTTCAGTTCAAGTCTAGAAATTGATGTTGTAGCAACCCTTTTTACTTTACTGTCATTGTAAGCATTTAAATTTCAATACAATTTATTTCAGGTTCAATTCCAGTTTTTTTTATTTAGTTTAGGCATTCTTGATATTTATTTACATGTTCTAAAAATTCTGTCATTTGTTGTTCTGAACTATGTTGCAAGTTGGTTTAGGCTCATTTTGAGCTTGTGTCAATGATGTAAATTCTGGTTCCTAAGTTTTTAAAATCTCAGAAGCTATTTTCACTATGATCTGCTCTTAAGGGAATGTTGGGATTTGCAAGATTTATGGGTAAAATCTCGTTCGACCCATGTTGGATTCCTAAGGACTATTGTCAAAGTGATGTAGGATTAGTGGAGGTGTTTAAATGGTTAGACTAGTTTTTAATTGATCTTCAAATGAAAGTTTTGTCACTTTGTCTTGCGCCTATTTCATCCTCACATCGGTTTCTTTGCTCAAGTATAGGTTAGTTATAGTTGGAATGAGGATGTGAATTTTAGTTTTACAAGTAGTTAGCAGTTCTAGCTTGATCTTTCTTAGCTTATCAGTTGTTTAGAGCTTATTTGGTGGCTTTTTCATAAGTCCAAATTGCCCTTTTGTCCCTTTTGTTCTCACGATTGCCCATTGCAGTCCTTATTGCTGCTCACACCCAACTTTCTCAGCTTATTTGGTTGTTAAAATGCGTAAAAATTGTTTTTCTTAAGTTTTTGCAGTCCGAACTCAATGTTTTGTAAGCTTATTTGCCGTTAGACTTATATTGGCTTAGCTTGAATTGCAACTGAAAACTGTTTTGTGCCCATTGTCTTTGCTGTCTCAGGTCAGATAAGGCTTAGCTAGCCAATTTGCTTACCCCTTTTTAGCTTATTAATTAGCTCCAACTTAGGTGCAAATTGTATTTTTCAATTGTTAGTTATATAGACTTTACCTAGGTTCCCTTACTTAGCAGTTTTTAGAATATTTAGTAGCTACTTTATAAGCTAAAACTTGACCCCATTGGGCCTGTTTAGGCTGCACTCTTCAGCAGCAATTCCCCTTCTTAATTGATTATTAGGTGCTTTCTTGACTTAATCTAGGTTAGTTTATGTTCTCATCAGTGTATTAGTTTAGGATTAGTTCAATCACATCCAATAAGTAGCGAAAGGGCGTTTGGTTGGGTCTGTCCAAACAACGATTGCTAAAGCATTATCGCATGACTCACTTTTATGCTTATTAGCCTTGGTTTGTTTTATTCACTTAATCATCATCCCTTAATGTTTTTAGGTAAGATAGATTAGTATCTATTAGGTAACTTGTAGGTAGTTTGTTGAAAGCTTTTTGTAGCTTAATGGATTCTGTCATCAGTCCCCTATGGAGCCTTTTTTTCAAGCTTATTGCAAGCTTTTTAAAGCTTTTTACAAAAGTCGGATAATCGGGCAAAAGTCAGTTAGCTACATGAATAGTATATTTCATTGCTCATTTTGTATCTTGGATGCCATCTGGTGGCTTATTCTTTAAGCCAAAAACCACCAGTTGGGACTGGTTTAGACTGCATCAGCAGACCCCCACAGCAGCTAAAGTTGTTGGGTTAAGGTGCTCATTAGGCATTCTTTTTGCTTATTTATGATTTTTATTACTTAGGTTAGTTTAGTTCACCTTATTGCTTATTAGGACCTATTGCTTGCTTATTTTCCCATTTTTTTAGCTTTAGGATCTCCTTAGTTTAGGTGTTTTTGCCAACTGTTTAATCTCTTGTACTTTAGCTTGTTTCATTTTTCTTCTTTGCTTATTTTAGTTAAATGAAGTTACTTTCTCATTAGGTTCTTAATTTAATTGCTTATAATGGATTTAGACCAATCAATTTCAATACGGATGGTGTTTGGTTTAGAACTGCTCGAGATCGATGAGGTTAAGTCGATTTAATGACTTGTTGAGTACCTTTCAAAAGCAAAATCTTTACAAAAGTTCTTAATTTAATCTCATCTTCAAGTTTGCAAAAGCAAAAAAAAAAAAAAAAGTAGTAGTAAAAGGCACCGCCTGTGATTCAACCGGGACGCCCACTTCCACGAGCCCAACACATCACCCCCGTAACCAATTGCGCCCTTGGATCTTTTGCGTTACAAGTTACACTTGATATCTATTTAAGTGTTTTGTGCATCCTTTAGCTTAATCTACTTTACGACTTATCAACGACTTATCTGTTTAAGCTCTTGCTCCTTTTATTTTTCTTAAGTCCCTTTTAGGATAAAGTATTTTTAGTGAAATTTTGATTTTTCCAAAAATGTTTTAGTATTTTAACTAGTGTTATTTGGTTTTAATTCGTAATAAATAAAATAAAAGTCGAAAAATACCCGCTTTTTCCTAAAATTTTCTTTTGTCATGTAGTACGTGGGAAAATTGTTTTACACTTGTAGGACTTTTATTTCACAAATTTTACGTTTTCTCTTGCGCTCCAGCGTAATTTTTATAAATAACGTACGTTTTCGTTTTAAGTTACGTTTTTAGATAATTTAAGTTTACGTTTTGGTTAAAATAGTTTATTTAAGATATTTTGTTTTATAAAATCAACAAAAACATCATTGTAAATATAGTGATAGCGTTTATTTAATAGATTTTATCTTTTTAAATTCCCTTTAATTTGCATTTAAGCCGTTTTAATTTGTTAGCTTTTCCTGTAGTTATAATCTATCTCAATATCCTTTTCCCGTTCAAATCTCGCGATCACTAAATGTTTGATAATCCATTGCACAACTCGCTGGGACATAACGACCCGGGGAAGCACTATACTCCTCAGATCTTCATTGATTTCGTGCTTAAGCTGTTTTAAGTTTCTTGCTTGCGTGAGAAAACTTGACGGTTTCTTACAAGATCAAATTTTTGCGCCACGCCGGGAGTGTGCGTCTTGATTGTCTTCCATTTAGCAAATTAGTGATTTGGATATTCACTCTTTGTCTATACCATCTGTATGTGTTTATATTTTCTTTATCAAAACCCAAAAGATTTTCGGTCTTTGTTTTACAAATGTTTTTCAAAATGCCAAAAATATTCCTCTTCACCTCCTACCCTTTTGATTCTCAGATCCCTTTACCCTCATCCATTTGATTCTATCTTCTTCTATTCTCATGGAATCTCTCGAGAACAGATGCGGGACGGTTGAAAACTTGATCGTGTCACAAATGTCTAGAATTGAGTTGTTCGTGATGATCCATTCATTCACGTAGGGAAATGGAACGAGACACCGGGTGACAAAGGACCAAGTACTTCCTTTTGATAATGGGAGTTCTAACATCGTCCAACCTACGGTTATCCAAAGTTCTAAACCTCAATTGCTCCTAAGCCGCCTAGAATTGATTCTAAACTTTCACGATTCGGTTAAAAGCAAACATGCAAAATTCGGTCCGGTGACTAGCAAGAATGACTTGCTTAATCTTCACGTTCTCAAGAACCGAACCAGAGACCATAACGAAGTGGTGGAAATTGCTAGCCTCGAGCACACCACTTGTCCCACCTCCGGATTCTTCAAAATGTTCTTGAGTCTTAATAGTCATTCGGATCACCAAGTTGGTTTTGTTGATCCTTTGAATAAACCGATTCTCTTCATAACTATCAAATGCAATCGTTTATTCCTTGTGTCGGTTGTGGTGAGCCTCTATGGTTCACCCATGCCGTTGGTGTACTTGTGTACAATGTGGTAATGATATCCATAACGGGAGTTGTTTGTTTTGTGGTTCGAGGAATTCATTTGATTATGATCCGAGTCAGAACTCATTTAACGACCCTCAAACTTTTCCAATTACCCACCACACCGACTTATCATCATATAACCAACATATCATTGTGAATTTTGTGGAGGTCCTCACCAAGGATTTGAGTGTCAATCCGAAACACGTTTGTCTATGAGCAGTTTTCGATGATGCTCGAACTTTGGTTATAACCAAAATCCATATGATTCACTGTCCGGACTCAGCTTTTATTGTTGTAGTCTGTGGAGGTCCCCATTTCAGCTCGATTGTCAAATAGGGAACCCAGTTCCTTGTAACAATCATGACTCTTACATGTTTGAAAATTTTCAACCTCCACAGCACCATACGGTTCAAACTCCACCTGAGCCGTTGTCTCATGAAATCTCCCAAGATTTTGAAACCGCAATGAAAACACTTGATGATATGATTAGTAACTTTAAGAATCAAGTAAGTGGTGAAAAGTCCATGGGAGAATTGTTAGCCGAAGAGCAAAAGGCCCGTCAATCTAGGGAAGAAACATTAGTCCTAGAGCAAGCAGCTAAATAAGCAACATATTAGTTTCAAGTGCAAAACAAGTGAAGAACTGATTGTGCTTTCGTGAGCTATATTTGGTATGTGTAATGATCATAAAAGTTCAGTCAATCTTTTTGTTTTCCGGCTTTGATCACTCTTCTTGCGGGGACTTGTGCAGACGAGCATCGAGTGGAAGCCAATCTTTTAGAAGAGCCTGTTAGTGATCGTTTGGCTGGACCATCATTTTCTCAGAAAGAGGTTACATAGGCACCCGAGACTTCATTACTTGTTGTGCTATCCTACATATTTTTTAGCTTGATTATTTGTCATGTTCATAGAGTATAATGTCTGCAAGCAGATTATAGAAATATGCAGTCTCGAATATCTGATATCATGAATTATAGAGACCGTTAAGGTCAACTGTTCAATGAAGATAATTAAACATTTACATGAAGCAGCTTCTGGTAAAAAAAAGATGTTCTCGATTCATTGTAAATCGAATTGCTATTGTTAGTAGTTAGCTCATGCATCCGCTTTTATCCAGTTGAGTTAGTCTATGTTCACATATTAACTGGGATATGTGGCGCTTACTAGACACTACATGTACGACACTTTCCCGCCTTTCCGATGGTTTTGGGTCCGAGATTTCTACGATTGGTAATAATGTGATGTAAAGAACAATGTTCCAGAGATTAGAGCACACACATTTAAGATTGGCTAATTCGTGGAGTTCTTTGCTACGACAAGGGCATGCTAAACATATTTCGGGTATTCATTTTTATAGGTGGCAATTCATATGTATATTTACATTATAAAATGGGCTAATTTATGTTATCTTCTGTCTCTAATTGGGTGCGACAACTGTATTAAACAAAGTTCATGAAAAAGTTAAGTAAACTGCAAAAACTATCCCTATGGTTTGTCAAATTTGGTACTTATCATCCCTTAATATTGTCACTAATCATCCCTAAGTGGTGAAACGTTAGGCATAATACATCTTACTCTAACGTAAATGACAATTTTACCCCAATTTAACATCCCAAACACCGGTCTTCCTATAACACCCACTCATTCAACTTCCCAAACACCCCTCTTCCTATAACACCCACTAAACAAATATGTATCATGCCTTCTTCCCCACAAGTTTTCATACACACACATTAACACAAACACATTTAAACACAACTCTATCTCTATATCTCTCTTCTTCCAAGCACCACCAATATCGCCGCCATCCGCCGTTATCATCACTACAACCACTACCCTTTTCTTGTATACTAACACTAGCTTCACTAGATTTGGCCCGAGCCATCCAAGGAGTACACAAGTTTCCTTCATAGTTCCCGACAATACCACCATCAAAGAACCGTTCATCACCTTTACCTTTCCATTATGCAACTTCACAGATAATCCTCTATATCAAGAGTGACCAAAGATAAAATCTCTCTTCAACTCGAAATGTAACGCGCATTATCAATCACAAAACTTGAAGCATCTTTCATTTGTACTCGCACCTTCCCATGTCCCCCGATGGTACATGCTTTATTATCACCGAGGAACACCGTGTCACCATTGAACTCCTTAAAATCAAACAAAAGTCTCTTATGATTAACTCTAAGAACTTTTCCCTCACTCACCGCTATCAACAAATCACCAGTGTCATAATCCTCAAAATGCATACCAGAATCATGTCCCACATTCTTCTTGACAAAGCTAGTTGATTTCTTCTTGTTCCATTTTAGACAGCTTGAGGTGATCCTCATCCTCATAATAGCATATGTAAAACTTCACTTTATAAGTTTCTTTACCTTTCGACTTTGATCGTGAAAGACCACTACATTGATTACTCCGACAATCTGACCTCCCCCATACATATTACCCATCAACATCATCCTTTGCATCGTCCTCGTCTTTAACTCCCGTGAATTGAGGGTAGACAAGAAATCTTTCAAAGTGAGTGACTCCCTTCCATAAAGCATGTCTCCACAAAGTTCTCATATGAAGGTGGTAATGATGCAAGTAACGTGAGTACCTGATCTTCATCCTCAATTTCGACATCTTTGTTCGTCAAGTCAGTGATCAACTTATTAAACTCATCTATATGTGTTGATAGTTTCTTATCTAAATGCATATTGAAAGGGAATACCTTCTTCTTGAAGTACAATTTATTGGCTAAAGACTTTGTCATATATAAAGTTTCCAACTTTAACCAAACTCCCGCATAAAAAATTTCTTTGTTGACTTCCCTCAACACCTTGTTATCCAAGCACAAGAGTAAGGCACTGTGTGCTTGTAGACCTCGGTCTTTAACGTCGCAACCTTTTTAGTGTTCGCCTCAGTTTTCGATGGATCTAACGCAAACCACGTTGTATTAATAGACACCTCATCTTCACACGCCACAATACGAAGTCATTAGACCCGTCAAATTTTTCGTCCTCAAATTTCGCTATTGAAGTCATGTTCTTTACTCTTTTGTTGTTTTAGTACACTCTTCTTTCAAAATCGATACTTTGAACAAAACCATAAAACTCGATTTAAATCAAGCACTAATCGAAAATCTTGAAAAACATGAGAACCGGTTATACCTTTACCCACAAGAACTTAGAAACCGGTAACAATCTTTCTTGAATCGTTTTATATAAGAAAGACAAACCAATAAGTTGATATTTTAATTCTAAAACCATGCAAGAAAAAGACAATAATACCCTTGTCATCTTTGTATTTATAATTTTCACATAAACATATAAACCAAAAGTTCGTCTTCGATCTCGCGTCAACCTACTGATACAAAAAAATGAAACCCGAAACTTTAAACCTCAAACAACGTCAGAACGTTGAACTAACTCGAAACGTAGAACTAGCAATCGAACTTTAATGACTACAGAACCCGTAGCTCTGATACCACTTATTGGACAATTACGACCCAAACCCGAAATTAGATCGCGAAACGCCAGGTCACGGGTTGTATCGAGCACAAGTAGTTACCTTCAACTTAACCTGTTGAAGAACACAAGAGAGCTAAGATTAAACACCACACGGTTAGTCGAGCGATTTATGTTTATCAATGTCAATCAATCAACGACAAATAAAGAACAAAATATGAGATGTTTGAGTATTTGAGACCTTCACCCCATCTCTATCTATAGAGATAAGGGCATCTAATCGACCTAGGCTTGGATAAGGCCATCCTAATAGACCTTCACCCTAGTTGCCGTGAAAATGGTCATTGTCGGGAGAATGGTGCTTGTCACATTTTTATAAAGGCGGTGCGCATCGGTGAGAAATAGACGCGTTGTTGCCACGTGTACGCCATGTCATATTTACTTGATTAGCACGTCAACGATATGTCTAATTATGTACTCTTTCGTTTCAAAATTATAGTCCATATTAAGCTAAAGAATTTAGTGAAAGAATTTTTAATTTGAGTGATTGAAAATTAAAGTAATCATACTTTTATTAAATTAAGTAATTTTGTATCCTAACAATACTTTTGAGGCGCAAACTTTGAAAGTTGGTTATGCGTTACACTAATTTAATGGTGTATCATGCATAGTGGTACACCAACTATATCATTTTATGCATTTTTTACTTTTTTCATTTAATAATGTGTGATGTCTATGGAATTCATATAACATACTAAATCCCAAAGTCGGTTAAGTCCTTAACATTTTTAATAATATATTTATACTATTATATTGGAAGTTGGAAGGGCAAGTGGGTAGCTGGTCACATTGTGGGCTGAAATGGGTAGGCCAAAATAAGGTATGTATGGGCCTTTTAGAGTCTTTATATTTCCTTTTCGTTTCTTCAGTGGGAGGTTTTCTGTGTGTTGGTAGTTCCTCTAGTTTTGAGTAGGTAAGATGGTTTTTCCCTGCTGTTCTATTGTTGCATATTAGCTTTTGATGCTTGGCTTTTGTTGTTGCATGTTTGTTGTGGTTGCTTTTTTGTGGCTGTTTGATTGTTAGACGTTAGGAGGTTTGGTGGTTTTTTTTCATCTTTTTTGCATGCATATTAGTTTGCCTTTTTGTTGTGGTGTGTGAAATATTTGTTTTAGCGTTGCTTCCTTTAGGTTAGTTTGTTGCCTAGCGACTTGATTAGTATCGGGACTAAGAGTGTTGCATGTAAGAGAGTTGGTAGGGTTAGTGGTTGTTCAGAAACCTCAAAAGGTTGAGCATTTTGGAACTTTATGGGATGTTGTTTCGATGCACATGGTTTGGTTGTGAGTGTGGATTCTGCTATTCATGTTGGTGGATCATTGTTGGAAGGTGGCTGCGACGTAGGGGTGCTGCCACAGTTTGGTGAACCTGTGGTTTTGAGGGGAGAAGGTGGTATTAAAAGGAAGAGCGTTTGTTTGGATGGTGGCGTTACACAGGAATGTGGCCCGTCTAGCAAGAGAGCTTGTGCTTCACCTTTTGGTCCGAAGTCCGCGTCTGGTGCTGATCATGCCTCTAAAGTGCTAATAGGTTCTTATCCTGACTTTTCATTTATGTGACTTTCATTATTATTGTTGTAAAGTTGATATGTTGTGGCATATTTTAGTATCGTGTTTGTTTTTGTAGATGTGTTGCCCACAACTATGGCTTCATGCGATCGGTTAGCAGTTGAAGGCTTGGAAACAAACTACGAGGATTCTATTGTTGGGCTGTCGGGATGTGGTGGTGCTCATTTAGTTGTGCAGGGATCGTATGCTGGAGATGGTGGTATGCTAAACATGCCTGATCCAACACATGCTACTGCTTAATTGCACGAGGAACAGTGTTGTCAAGGTTCTAAAAGGTTGAGTGGTATGTTTGGTGAGTGTGGGCAGAGTTCGATGCACAAGGCGTTAAAAGAAAGAGGGTTTCAACAGGTTGTACAAATGTCGTTGCTAATGCAGGTGTTGCTGCGGTTTCCAATGTGATGCGAACGGGTGCAAATGTGGCAGGTCGCTATCTGAGATGCGACCTCGGTTGAAATCTTGCCTTTATTGGCATTGTTCCTGATTGTTCAGGGAACCAAATTGTTCGTGCACACGACGTTGGGACTTCTTCAGATAATTTCTCGTGCGGCGACAATCGATAGATATCTTCTTTATAAGTATGGTTACATATTGTTATACGTTGTAATTGATGTATGCTGTGTCTTGGGTCTTTGCGGGTCTTATGCGTTTTCTGTCGATCTTGATTTCCAATTGGGAACCATGTTTGTAGGCGGCACGTCGAATGCTAGGTCTTCTTTTGAGTTGGATTTCCAGGCGGGGAATATTTTGCGTGCCGAACCAGAGCCTTTACATCGATGCGCCGCGATCGATATGGGTAGTGCAACCGAGCAAGAAAACGACGCCGAAGAACACGGGTTGTGCCTTATGTGGGGATGCCTCGTGCGCAAACCAGTAGCAGGGCATCGTTTGCGTCAGGTATACTTGTGCTATATTGTTTGGTTTGATGATGCACAGCCTACCTATGCTTCCCGCTATGTTTGCTTATGAGTGTAAAATCTGTGATCAGGTCCTGCGGAACACCACACTCAGCCACACTCTGATGTGGCCATTGCACGCCTACCCAGGACACGGCGTCGGAGAACACAGGCTGTGCCTGATGTGGAGATGCCACGCACGCAAACCAGTAACAGGCCATCGGTTGCATCAGGTATAGTTTGACTATATTGTTTTCTTTGATGATACACAGCCTCCCTATGTTTGCCGCTATGTTTGCTTATGAACGTAAAATTTTGTTATCAGGTCCGCCGAGAGAATATGTGAAGTTTGGTTCTTGCAGCCGCGTTTGTCGCCACCGCAAGGCTATGTTTTGGGACGAGGAGAAGCTTAGTACCTCTATGATATCTAGAGGTCCCGTGTATAATCTTGCTGCTTAGAGGGCAGAGTTAGGCTTCTAACGATTAGAGAATATCCGGAACTTTTAAGGGAGCTTTATTATAACGACCACTATATGGAGAATATACGAGCTTATAATCAAATGTTTGCAATGACCTCTTTGGGCGCGAATGTTGATGAGTCTGTTAACGTGGGTAGAGGCCCGTATGTTTTCAAGGTGTCGGGTCATATATATCATCGGATAGGCAGGTTATGTACGGTCCCTGATACCCGTCCAAGGTTTTTGCAGCTATATATTTACGACACAGATCATGAGGTTCAGAACAGGATGGATAATTTTCAAGACAATCGGAGGAACCTTTTGAGACCAGCGATCGTGAGAGCACTCATAGCATTCCTTGATGAGAACAACGCTTTAGTCCAGCTTTTTAGAACTTCACGAGACAAACTGCAGCAACACGATGTCCCGGAGTTTAAAGTCAGGTTGTTTAACACGAGTAAGGCACCATAGTATGAGCTGCCAATGGCAGATTCAATTGGGGCTATAGTTTTAGACGATATGGAGGAAACGGAGAGTGACTTTGACATAATATTAGAAGCTCATTCTGGCGAACCACAAAGGATTAATAAGCTACATGCAACTTACATGTCTACTCAATTTCCGTTGTTGTTTG
Source organism: Chrysanthemum lavandulifolium (assembly GCA_022545495.1). NCBI lineage: Eukaryota > Viridiplantae > Streptophyta > Magnoliopsida > Asterales > Asteraceae > Chrysanthemum > Chrysanthemum lavandulifolium. Next base: position 4,460,804 of record CM040240.1, on the reverse strand, counting down.
TATTTGGAGAGCATGGCTACCATCTAGACTTGCACTATGTGAATGTTGAAAGTGCGGCTACACGCAGGGGGAAGCGAATGTCCATGAAATCGTTTTATTGCTATCAGTTACACGATAGGTTTGGCTACTACAATTTGTTGTCTAGGGGTGTAAAACTATTACAGCAATACGTAGTCACCGCGTATTGCAGTATAGAGCAAGAAAGAATGGACTTCATTCGTGCCAACCAATCGAATATCAGGGGCGATTATTTGAGAGGTTTGTATGATGCAATTTCACATGGGGACTGATGGGTCGATGTGGGTTCTCGAATAATTTTTCCGTCGTCATTCACGGTGGGCCGCGTTACATGTATAGTCATTATTTAGGCGCCTAGCAATCTGTAGGGAACATGGAAACCCCGCCTTTTCATCACGTTCACTTGCAACACTAGATGGCACGAAATACAAGAGTATATGGATGCGTATCCTATCCTTACGGTGCGATCGACCATATGTCATTGACCGAGTATTCCAGTAGCAAGATCAATCCTTATTAAGTATGTACGCGATTTAGGCCTTTGGGTTCAATAAATGCGGTATCTTTTACACGCACATAACATTGCTATATCTTGTATATTTATATTTCCTTTTGGTTATTCAATACGCGTTATTTATGAATGGTTGTACTTTTCGATTGCTATACGATCGAATTCGTAAACGTGGTTTGCCACATTGCCACAAACTTTGTGGACATCTCAAGACCGTACACAATGCGTCCTAATGAAGTCGACGGATATGTGAGTGCGGAATTGCCTCATCGGCAAGATGATCCGAAGGTTTTAGAGTCATTATGTAATTTATGATACATGGGCCATGTTGAGGAGCATTTCGAATCTTTGTATGCATGCGTGAAAGGGGCACGTGCAAAAATGTTCCCCCAAGGAATATTCTAATGCGACATTCTTTGACAAAGGAGTGTATGCACAGTATAGGCGACGGAATATAGAGATAAGCGCACAACGCCATGGTGTCAGATTAGACAATGCATATGTTGTGCCATACAACCGGGCATTATGTATGAGATTTTTTTTTGGGTAAAGGGGAGTAATCCTGCACCCTGGTAAATATATTAACCAAATAAATGTTTAAGTACAAAGAATATGAGTGAAATCCCATATATCAGCCCGTTACATAGGCATAGAGCTTACATAACAAGATACTTCCAATTTTCTAAACAAGAAAACAAACCACTACTCAAATGATAACATATGACACAACGAAATAAGCTTATTTCCTAGGACCTTGAAACTTTGTGCCATACATGGCATTAAAGGCATCAAATTCTGGAAGATCACGAACTGTTTCGCATAGTCATCAAGTCATATTCATCATACTCATCTTCAAACTCTTGGCCACCACCAAATATATTAGCGAGACTCATCAAATGGGTTAGCAACAACCTCATCTTCGTAATCGACACCTCAATCTCTCCCACTTTAGAAAAGGGTTAGCTCTCTTAGTAGAAGAGGTAGACGGAATAGGTTGACCATCATCATCCACAAGAGTAGCTTTCTATCAATAAGTAGTTTTCAAGCTTACCAATTTTCTCAACTATGGAGTAGAGCCAACATCCATTGTTCCCATTGAATCACTCACAAGCGGTACATGTGATGTAGAACCAGTCTTAATCAACACATCCTCATTAACCTCCATTGTACGACCAGTATCCACATCTGTTTCAACACGAGATTCCTGCCCCCGAGAGCCATCCATACCTGCTTCCTTAGTACAACCAGTAGAATTCCCAATCTTCGCCTCATCAGTAGTAGAATCAACCACAGGACTGTGAATGCCCATGTCCTCATGCACCTCAAGTGTCCCAAAAGAGTTAGAAGTAGTAACAGGAGTACCTGTAGCATTAACACTAGCAACGTCTAGTGTCTTCTTCTTTGGGACATAAACCTGCTTCCTAGGAGCAAATTTAGGACCCTTACCCATATTAATACCGCTAGACAACTTCGGACCTTGGGGTTTGGCTTTCCGATTCTGCACCACCTTAAACCCATCATCATTCACATCCAAGGTCGAGGTGTGAGCATCAGCATGATGCTCCTTAGGAGACTTAGGACAACAAGCATTATGTATGAGATTTTATGCGCATATAAATGTTGAGTACTGTGGTTGGACCATGCTTATAAAGTATCTCTTTAAATACATTTCTAAGGGCACTTATAGGATTATTGCACGGGTGTCTTGGCAAATAGGTGATCCAAACTATTAATCAGCGCATGCTTCAACTTCAGCAAACACTGCTAATCAATGTATCGACAAAATAATTTTTTTTGGCCTTGCGGTATATCGGTCCTCACGAAGCTTCTTTGGCGAATATTGGGTTTTGATATTCATAGTAGAGAACCCGCATTCGGATCCTTGTCGTCCTTCAGAGGACATGCAACATGTTTCTTTAGGCGTCGCAAAGCGGTTCAATCAATCCTTGACAATCCGGTGCCGGCGGACTACTCTAACAAACATGGTTGGAACTTAATGAATCATCGATTGTTGGAAGACATTTAACGTATCTCTGTTTTAAGCCGGAGTTTGTATGGTCGAGGCGGATAGAAAACTAAGCGTAATAATAGACCATCCATTAGGCGTTTGGCGTATGTCCACCCATTTGTGGGTGACACATTACCAAAGACATGCTATTGTGCCATCAAAGGGTGTATGTCGTTTGCGTGGGATTAGGACTGTCGATGATTATACGCACAATACAAACAGGGAAGCTTGTGAGGCTATGGGGTTATTACAGGATGATGGAGAATGGGTTACAGCAATGCAGGAAAGCTGTACAATGGCTACGGCGGCTCAGTTAAGGTCGTTGTTTGTGCAAATTCTGCTGTTCTCATATATCACAAGTCCGGTAACGCTTTGGTGTATGTTTTGGCGTCATATGTCTGACGATGTACCACGGATTTTTTCAGAGGTATTAGGTATACGGCTTACATTTACGAGCGACCCGGAATTGGAAGGTGGAGTTTTGTACAAAGTGCAAGCGCGCTACAAACCACGGAAAATCGCTCGGGGATTATGGGTTACCCGATCCTCCGGCTAGGCTGCTAGGTCTATTTAGAAACCGCACTATGATGGAAGAAACCGTTACAATAGGGAGGAGATGGTTGCGTAAAGCGAGGCATGATCCCAGTTGAGCGAACAACAACGACATGTGTTTGACACTATCACAGATGCTGTAGAGCCCAGGTAACAACGGCTGATGTTTGTATACGGTTATGGAGGGACAGGCAAAACATTCCTATGGAAGGCAGTCATCACAACACTTAGAGCCGAGGGGAGAAATGTGTTAGCCGTTGGTCATCTGGAAGAACAACACATTCATGCTTTAAAATACCATTGCAACTCACTAATGAATCAGTGTGTGCAATAACAAAAATACGCAATTGGGTGAGCTCCTTTGCAAAACAGACTTGATCATATGGGATTAGGCCCCAATGAATGAAAAAAGGTGTTTTGAAGCGTCAGACAGAAAGCTTCGGGACCTTCTGGATAATTGGCATAGGATTTTCAGAGGCAAATCAGTTTTGTTGGGTGGTGATTTTCCTCAGACGTTACCAGTAAAGAAGGGGGCTCCAAGAAATGTGATCATTGGTGCTTCCATAGCCGAGTCAAGGCTGTGGCAACATTTTACGGTTTTTTTCTTGCTACAAAATATGTGACTCCAAAGACCAGGCATGACATCGGAGGAAAAGATGGAATGCGGTCATTCTCGAATAATTTGGTGAGCATAGTGATGGGAATCTTTGGCTTAGAAGATGGTGATGACCCATAAAATACCTCATGGGTTTGCATTCCGGATGTATTTTGTTTGGAACCAGGTGAAGGAGCTTTGGATGATCTCATAAAGTTCATATACGACATTGAGTCGCTGGAGGCACCAACACTAAGGACGTTTCAAGACAAGGCAATAGTGTGTCCGAAAAATGAAACCGCTGACACAATAAACGCTAGGATACTTGTAACGCCCCGAACCGACAAGGGTAAAGGAATCACAAATAATGGTGTCATATCAAAGCAAACATAAATATCCGAAAGAAGTCTTAACATAAATGCTGAAATAATTCAAGTCAACATGACTTCAATACATAGGTCCCAATGGAAAATAAACTCCAATAAAAATATCGAAATAGTAAAGTCTTAAATGGCATCATAAGATCAAAGCTAAATATCTCTAAGGTAAGTCCACTCAAGACTCATCCCAAAGCAAAACCCAGCTCCTAGCTTAGATACCGCCGGAAGAAAAGAAATGCGGTGAGCTTCAAAAGCTCGGTGAGCAGGATATAAAGCAAAGCGAATACAGTGATATCGAATCTGAAATATAATGAGCGAAGATAGCAAAATCATAATCATTTGTAGAGTATAAATCGAATTATCGAATAAGGTTTATAGCTAACTAGCACGAGCCCGAAACATATATCGATCATAATCATATTCACATAAGGCAACATTTGTAGGGAGACCTACGAGTTATGAAGGGCGTGCACGCAAAGATCAATCATCGATAACATATAACATATAATGAGATAATGAGATCTAGGATGCATCCATCGCCCCTGAGCATGATATTAGTCATACAACATAATTTGAGCTCATGCGAGATAACAGATAAGGGGCGTGGCGAACATCACTCATCGCCCTAGAGTCATGTCGAGGTGCATCAACGACACGGACATGGAACCCCATGACTAGTGAAATATTTGGCTCGGGTGTCAAACTATCTTAGGTCCGTCGTAATGTCAAAACCGACACGATCATACTTTATCATAAGGTTAATCATCTTTTCAAAATCGTAGTTTTCATATCATATAGTTCAAAATCGGATGTTTCATAATTCGTAAATCAAAGTTCGGATAAGCAACAACTCAAACAAAGCAGAATGGGGTTCATAGCAAAGGCTTATGAAACCCTAATATAAAAGCTAACGAAGAAAACGTTATAAGGAACCTTTCTTGAAAAGGTCGAATATATCGTACCTTATTCCAAAGCAAATGACCAAAAAAATACGGAAAGCAAAGGATTACTCCTTCTTCACGTAACTTATACACATTAACGGTCGTACATGTTATTTATGATTCCATAATCGTCGAATTGATCTTTTAAATATTTGGTGTTTATACTTAGTGTATTCAGTGATCTTAATACTTTAGGGTTTTATGATTAAATGAGACTTAAGTGTTTTATAACCAATATTGTAGATTAAGGTTCATTATGTCATTTATTAAAGTTTAGGGTTAAATGTGAAAATAGTTTAAACGTCATAACTCATACATGAAAAAATGAATTATTATACCTAGCTTCAAACCCTAATCGACTCTCATTTATGTTCTAGGGTTTTCTCATTCTTTTAATATCATATTAATGCGCAATTACTTCACATGTTACGTCTTTTAATGACTCATTAATCTGACCTAGCACCTATGAAAAACAAACCGACGATACTCAAAACTCATGCATGTCTTTACACTAGTAACTCACATATGACGACTCATTTACCCTACGTTAACCAAACCAAAATCTTTCTTTCCTTGCTTCACCATGTACGCACACACACATGCAAATCCCAACTTAATCACACGTTGTTTCTCCACTAAAACTCCATTCGACACACACACACAAACTCTTACCCATTGTACTCACATGGTACGTTAATCTCTATTTCCAAACATGCATGCATCGACACAAACCAAGGTTGTTTCAAAAGACTTACGCTAGGAAAACAATGCATTACCTTATACACGTCGTACGTCAACTTATGATTTTATGTGACAATAGACAAATTACTACTACACGGTTCACAAATCAATTGGTTCGGTTCACACCTCACTTAGGGTTTAGGTTTTAAATGTTCTTTACTCATTTAACACGCGTTCACAAACATTCACATGGTTCGGCTAATCTATATGTTTCGGCTTCCATGTTTTACGCAACCCTAACTCTTCTACGTATCTTACATATTTACGTTTGCATGTTATACCTTGGCCGATTTATTATATATGTGGTTCGGTTTATATATAGCTCGACATACTTAATACCCGATTCACAATACATATTACAATACATGCTCTCTAATATTTATAAGATCCGATTCATATATGTTGGTTTCGTTTTCATATGGTTCGACAAAAACACAAGCTCCGATTCAAAACAAAACATGTTACAACATATAATAACATTAGGTGTATCAAAGTGAGACGAGAAGAACGTGGTTATACCTTAGCCTTGCTCGTTGGAACCAAAACTTCGACACCAAGGGGTGTTTAGCAGTCGGCCGAGAGAAAGAAAAGAAAAGGGAGGCAAAGAAAATACCAAACTTGCAAAACTAGGGTTCCAATTTGTGTTAATGTGTTTGTATTTATAGATACCAATCGGCTAGGGCTTTTTGATGTAGGCTCTCGGCTTGATCCAACCGAACAAAAGAAACACGCCCAACTTGGGCTCTCGGCTCAAAAGTCCAACCGGACAACCATACGGCCCATCGGATCACAAATAAACAAAAGGCGAGGCCCAAACGAATGGCCCAACTATTTTACGCGAGACGTTTAGCTTTTCGTCATACAATGTCGATTTCTTAAATATATTCGTTAGGTTTTAATTATTCATAAGTTAGATTTTAATTTCGTTAAATGAATATAAATGTATTTTACGTATTTAATAAATTTCGATTTTGAGGGTATTTTAGTCTTTATTCATGTTTTAGATTTTCAGGTTTTACAATACTGCAAGAGGTGTCCGGAACATCTGAGTTTTATATGAGCGCTGACGAGGCAATCCTTGTTGGAAGCGATGGTGCGGCCACATAATTACTGTACCCGGAAGATTACTTGAACTCCATGAAATTTTCGGGAATCCTCCGCATTTATTGGAGGTCAAGATTAACGTACCAGTATGTTAATGCGTAATTTGAATGTCACAGGAGGTTTGTGCAACGGTACAAGAATGATTGTTACTCAGTTGTTAACAAGAGTAATCGAAGCGAAAATTATAACCGGGACAAGAATTGGGGAGAAGGTTTTTATACCACGTATTTTATTAACTGTTAAAGAGGACAAGATGCCTTTTCTATTTAAGCGTAAACAATTTCCCGTTAAGCTATGTTATGCTATGACGATTAACAAAAGCCAAGGACAGTCTCTCTCAAAGATAGGCATCTATTTACCAGAACCTATATTTGAGCATGGTCAGCTATACGTTGCTCTTTCGAGAGCTACGTCATCAAAGGGTCTCAAAATACTTATCGAACCACATCCAAACAAACGATACAACACAACAAAAAATATAGTGTACAAAGACTTTTTGAAAAAAAATAAGAGCGCAACGGGCCTAGGTCATATTGTTGTAGCATAACATTAGCCTACAAACGTTGCCGCCGCTGCTACAGTGCACACGTTTGTGTAGACACTTAAATGGTTGCCAGCTTTTACTTCCTAACTGCCGTATTTATATTTCTGCATGTTGCACAATTTGCTAATCATACATTGTGGCAATCTTTTAGCACTGTGAACGTTTTTTTTTTATAAATATGCTCCCACATTATGTCATCGTTGCATACTTATATCACAACTAAATGCAGAATCATGGCTGATAAGGGAAAGGCAAAACTCATACAAGCAAGCACAGAGGAAACTAAGATAATACATGCTCAGACAGGCTCAGAAAGGTTGGCACTCATACCTTTTGCATTAGTGTACGACAGACCATAGCCATTACCTATACTATTTCAACATTGCAAATAAGCATTTGATTCAATTGCAGGCCAGAGACTGAGAAAGACAAGGCTGAGGTCGTTCAGGCAACCTAAGAGGGAAGCTCTACAACATATGTTGTAACCACCACTGACACAAAAGGGAAAGGTATACTCATCACAAAAGAACCGGATACCGTTGACATTACAGACATCAAACTAGAGGACCTCCAAAAAGAACTGCACATTAAAGTGTACCGCAAATGGGCATCTAGAAATGTTCCTGACTAACAGACTGTGCCTAATACTTCTAGACAAACGGGTATGCGTTGTGAATACGAAAAAGGACTTTAACATAATCAGTGCCGATTTAATAAGTTACTAACGCCTAATTCTAACAGGGAAATGCAATTCAGGAAAACGTTGATGTTCGCGACATCAAGCAGTTTGACTCGCTTTTGCAAACAGGTATGTGCTATAAAATGCGGAGGTTCAGTGCTAAAAACACAGACGTTTGGCAACGTACATTGCCAAACAATACAACATTGCTCATTGGGAAGTACACTGAAGTTACTCCACTAGAGGAAAATGGTTTCCCTGCTCACTACTTTAATTTTACTGCCTACAACGAACTTGGATCTAGAGTTGATGTTCGCGATGTAATCCTAACAGGTAATGCACTTACATTATGACCCATGATAAGGAGCCCAAGAACTAACTTTTTACATTACGTATCTAGACTACATCGGGATTATCCGCAGTGTTGGAGTGATAAAAGCTTTTGGTAGCTCAACGGGCAATCGAGTGCTCAAAAAAGAATGTGGAAATCCAAAACCTCAAGTATGCACTAATTTGCAACGCTAACCTATAAGCGATATCTAATAATTCTAAATTTTTATGTTTTACCCGGCTTCTGGTGACAATAGCGTGACCCTAAGCTTGTGGAACGAAATGGCCACAAAATTTGAAGCGGACTTAGCCTGCGGGTTGATCATCCAATAGTGCTTCTTTGTGAGTTCTGCTGGTCAAGAGCTACGCAGTAATATTCGACTTTCGCCACCCCGTGAGCGGCTATTACTTCAATCCAAAAGTACCACAGGTAGACGAAATCCGTGGAGTGTAAGTACCATGTCAGTAACACAATTTGACAAATTAATTGACAAACATATGCATTAACTATGTCACGAAAAATATACCTACATGTATGCTGAACTCTTGGCTACGGGCACGCCGTTGATGTTGCCTCCAATAACTCAACAGCAGTCAGCCGAGTCTTTACCAAGCGACCCAGTCCGAATGGCAACAATACTTGGCATAAGTCCCGAGACGCTTGGTGTAAGCCATAAACATGCATATAAAATAAATGAACAAGTACAGGGCACTAACTATTATTTTTTACATCATAACCAAAAGTTTACGGTTGAAGCAGTCATAACAAAGATAGGTGAAGAAGTTGCCTGGTACACAAACAGGTGCAAGCGCTGCAACTAAAACATAGAACCAAACAGGCCTCACTGGCACTGTCAGCAACCGGGGATGCCAGTAATACCAAACTACAGGTACACATAACTAATTAACAATAAAGTTATTACCCAGTAGAACATAGACAGACATTGATGACAAAGTGGTACAAACTAACTGCAGCTATTGTTTCAAAACAACAATTGCCGACGTCACTAGCGAGGCATCACTAACATGGTACATCCCTGAGGCACACTCCCTACTTCCAGTCTGTTCGGAGGTTCTAAGCTATGTTGCCGACCCGGATCCATACAAGCATCCGCCGATCATCAATGATCTCCAAAACACCAAGCACAAGTTTGAAGTTCGCTTTGGTTATGGAAGCAAGAAAGGAAACCCAAGGCTAATCCTTGAAAGTGTTGCTGATGCATCAACTCTGACTACCACCCGCAGATCTTGCGAGACTTCTACTGGCAAAGGCGCAACGATGAACTCTGCGCCTCGTAGCTTTCACGGGCACTCGACACCGCCACCCACTGCAGAGGCGGCGAAAAGATGTGCCAATCAAACATCTTTGGCGATCACTTGCGCAAGCGATTGTTTGAGGAACCACCAAAAGACCCAGAAATGCCAGCAACAAAGAAGCCAAAAGGTGACCCCGGTGCAAAATCATAGGTCTAACAGTGGTTAACTATAAACCGCTAACTTTTGTACTATGGTTAAACTAAGACTATAACAATGTTGTCTATGCAACTCTAGCCTACTGCCTGTAAAAAAAGGTAGCTTTAAAAAGAACAGCGTAGGAACAATCGTACTGTACATGCCTATGGGTAAACTACCAGTTGCGCCTAAAAGCTGCGCACAAGTTTTGGGTAACGCTTGCACTACAATTGCAATAATATCGTATGCTTCCTCTAATCCTATGCACTTTTGACCTTAATGATACAAAATCCGACAACGCAACAGCAAACATGCACGATAACGTCGGTATACAAACAATTGCAAAGACTTGCATTAACTCAAAACAAACCGGAAACTACAACCATACGCTCTATCCATTGTTGCTCTAACACATAACAAACACAGAAAAGGTTTCCAGACATACATGCTCAAGTGAACCAAATTTGAACAACAATTATAAAAACAGATGGAAAAAAAATACATAAAGAGTGCCTCATTGGCTTCCATTAACTGATGAGTAGTTACATAGTCATTCCAACAAAAGGGTAACCTTACTAAAGGCATCAAAATAGCAACCTGGTACACGTTGCAAACACCCTCCTAAACTACATACATACAAAGCAAACTTAAAACCCCTAACCATTTACACAGTTACTAAAACCCAACACCAAGACCACCCACTTCCAAAAAAGACAAAAGAGAACCGCCAGCAACAACCCTAATCTTCAGACAGCTGTTCATTGATCTCCATAAACCCCACTTGTGCTTCCCTAATAGCAATCCCATCACGCAAGCTCTGAATGAGAGTATCGAGCGCAAGCAAGGACTCTCGATCAACGCGCTGCAGCTCCACAAGACCATCCAGACCATCTACAGCATCGGCATTAAAAGGGCCAAACCAATGAGTTTCCATGATGGTACGATCACGCTTCTCAATTTTGCCCAAAGGCTGCTGACGTTCGCCCTCAATGCGAATCAGGAAAGCACGATCCTCAGTAACCTCGCAGCTGAAAAGAAATTTGAAAGCTGTGGCCAAGTTGTCAGACTCACTGGCGATTTTATCTCCTCGATGTTTGGCATCGCTGTCGTTTTGAAACGGTGGAAAAAGTTAGGTGAAAAAGAAGCATTGACATTTACCAAATAAGATAACAAACTATATATAACGCACCCACCCACCCACTAACTTTGCCAAAAGTTAACAAAAAAAAAAAAAAAAAAAAAGACGTTAAAGGGAAAACACAAGTTAAAAAAATAAAACAATACAGAAAACCCTAAAACCGATCTCCAACCTCTCCTCCTAAAACCTCTCTCGGCTCGGTTTTCCCCATTCGATCTCCTCTCATATCCTTGATAATTTATCTTGGTTTTATTGTGGATCGTGTAGGTTTAAATCAATTATGGTATTCTTCATTAATCTAAATTGTCTTTTAGGGGCTGAGTTTGATCTTGAATTACATCTATTATATACATATTTTATTATCTAAATTAAATTCTTGGGTCATGGGTTGATCGAGCAGCTTTATGGATTAAAACCCTAGTGTTTTCTAGGGTTTTCTCGTACCTCGTGTTAACGTGTTTGTGTATTAGGGTTGTTTTTCTGTGTTTGAATGGAGAGTGTGGGTGATGTTGAATTGCGCGAACCTGATGTTGATAGGAATCGATTGATGGAAGCTGATTTGGGTGTTAACAAGACACAAGTGGAGCCGATTCTACTTGTTTCTAGCCCTAGTCATGACACACCGGAGGGTCATGATACTTTATCGAAGATTCGTGCTATTGAACAAGAAATTCTAGAGGGGAAGCTTGTTTTAGTGGGTGAGGACGGGATACCATTAAAACCAGCTGGGTTAGTGGATTCGACAACCTCCATTGGGGCTACTCCACTTAGTTTTCCAACGGTGCCACAGTCTCAGAAGGATTTGGAGGACATGCTTAAGGCTATTGGTTATCAGCAGCAACAACCGGGTGGCGATAAGTCTGGTATGAATGCTCATTGTTCTAATAAACCGACTACTAGTGATGTGGGTCAATCTCAAGAATCTGATATGGTGGATAAAGTGAATCTGAGTGTATCTAGGGATGATATCAATCTACCCCAAAGTGGCCCAATGTCTTATGTCAATGCTACGGCTAATGCTCCTATCAAGACAAAAGATAATTTTCGTCGGTTGGAATGTAGTAATAAGACGGATGAAGTGGAATGTTGGGCCTAAGGTTCGGTATCAACCAAATGCTCCTGGCAAAGGTGGTTTTACTAAGCCGAATGTTGGGCCTAAGGTTCGGTATCAACCAAAGGCTACTACAGTAATGAAGAAGGTGGATGGTACATGTGCCAACTCTAGTGGAATTACTACTACTAATGTGTTTGTAGTTCTTAATACGGTTGATACTGATACTACTATGCCTACTAATGTTATTACTAATGAAGGGACTCCTCATGAGTCTAGTCCTTCAATGGCTGCTGACAAGGAGGGGTCTCACAGACTAGTAGTATACCACAAGCTCCGATTGTGGTGGGTGATACAATGAAGGAACCACCGGTGGTTTCTAGTGTGCAACAGGAAGTGGGTCAGCCTTCTTCTTTCAGTTCTGCTTCTTCCATTAAAAGGACTAATCCATTCTCTAAAGTGGGAGAAATTGTTTTTTCTGACAGTGACGATGACCAAGTACTCCCAGAGGATAACCCGATGGCGATTTTTCTTGCCTCTGGAGGTGGTGGATATGAACATGAAGATGAAGAGGATTATGATGATTATACAAGCCACGTCTACGATCCCCCACATGAATTAAATGACTTTAAGCTCAAAGGGTGTGGTAAAAAGTAGTCTTGGTGTTCGTTTATTGGTAGTTTATCTCCTTTGAGTTGTGGTTTATTATTTTATTTTGAAAACTGGAAATGCGTTATGTAAGTCTACCCATGTAATGGCTGAGATATGAGATGTCACTCATATCCTTTGTACTTAAATATTTTTTGGAGTAACAATATTTACCGGGTCATCTTGACCTTTTACCCAAAAAAAAAAACAAGTTAAAAAAATATAAGGACCACTAAAAAAATAGAGGCTTGCCAACAAAAATGTTGCTAACAAAAATTATTTATGACAAACAATAACATCACAAAGGAAAACTTAAAAAAAATTTGCACAAATATACCAAACTAGAGCAAAAAAAAAAAAAAAAGTTCTTACATGAACGTTTGCACCAAGCGACTATTAAAAGTTGCGGCGGGCGTTACATTCTCGTTTTAACTAAACATCATGATTAAGATGTTATATTAAATAAATGAAGTCAATGTTTTATGGTCCATTTTTTAATATCTCACTACAGCTTGCAACTGTTAGACTTGTTCAATTCACAGCTAAGCCTGCATTAGTTTATTATGCCTTAATTCACGATTATTAATTTTCTCAGTCACACCTTGATTGAATAAAAAATACCGACCGACCATGTGTAAAATATTATAATTAATCCATGATAACATGTGAAGTGGTTGGATGTAAATTACACCGTTCTTCCCCATGGTTTGCCGAAATCACGTCTCAAGTCCTTCGATTTTCATTTTTGAATGATAAACCTTATAATGAAGTTTCGTAACATTATACATCTCTATCCCTAACAGTCGAGGGACTTGCGATGTGATTTCGGCCTAAACACATGGACAAATGGTGTTGATGATAAGGGCGAATGGTGTTACGAAACTTCATTATAAGGATTTATCATGCAAAAATGAAAGTCAAAGGACTTGCGATGTGATTTTAGCCAAACCACATGGAAGAACGGTGTAATTCACTCAAATTCTGACTAGAACGGAGTAAGCAAACTCGATCACATCGCATAGAAAAAAAATAAAAATAAATCATACACAGTAGTCACCAATTTCAAAAAAACAATGTCTCCTTCAGATGTAAACCTTAAAAAACTTCGAATTTCTCGTGAGGAGATCAACCGCGCTGGATTAACCGAATTCAAAACCGGTGCAGTCATCAAACCTGATGTCTACGGATACACAGGATACCTCGGGTTTTGCAGGGTTTTCGTGCACCCAGAAGCTGACATAAAAAACAGGTGGTACAGTAAATGTAATGGTACCTTTAAATCTGGGTTTTTATACAGTGATGAGCTTAAGATACTATCCAGGATCAATCACGAAAGCTTCCTGCCTTTCATTGGTTTCTGTGATGAAAAAGACGTTTTTCTCCAGCACAATGTTAATGGTGACAAGGTGATTTTGGTTTACGAAAGCGATTGTATTAACGGAACCCTTGCTGACTATCTCCAAAACAAGGACGGTAAATATGGTTGCTCATGGCATAGGCGTCTCGAAATCTGCATAGGTGTAGCTGACGGGCTCAATTACCTTCACTCAGGTGTTGAGGGGGTCGGTAGAGTAATACATCAAAATGTGCAAAGCAAAAATATAGTGTTAAGTATAGATCTAAGACCCAGAATCATGGGTTTTTATCTCTCAGTAATAGTCCCAGAAAATCAGCTACATGCACAAATTAATTTTGATGTACATCCCGAAGACAACCCTGATCCGATTTACCATGAAACCAGACTACTCGACACAACAACAGATGTATACTCATACGGCATACTTATGTTTGAAATCTTGATGGGGAGGGTGGCTAATGAAGAAAAGATAATTGGAGATTATAAGCCACAAAGGCTTATAAACATTGTCCGACGCTGCTATGATAATAGACCCGAGCACTTGATTGATCCCGAATTAAACAATCACATTGATCGTCGTTCTTTCCACATGTTTATAGATATTGCGTATAGATGCATTAGTTTCAACTTGAAGGATCGCCCTACGATGGATGAGGTCGTTAAGACGATTAAGGAAGCACTGGTTATTCACGTAAGTCAGTATCATTTAACTATTTCGAATTATTGAAAGGAGTTTTTCTTTGACATATTGCTTTTATGTTAACTTTTCATTAGATTACCGTGCACACTCGCTTTTTGGTCATGACTACAATCTTAATTGTTAAGATCCTAATCATGATCTTAATATCTTACGATATCATAAAATAAAAATGATTTTGATCCTAGGTAGATTTTTTCAAGCATAAGATCTCATTAGTTCCTGATGTTGACGCATAGGATATTATGATTACGATCCGATATCACATTGTTCCAATCACAAGTTAAAAGATGTATAAATTTATTGATTAAATTTTACAGAATTTAATAAACAAGTGGATAATCGTCTTGAACATTTCATAATTATAATTTTAGCCGACATTTTCATGAAAAATTCATATAGTTTTGTGTTTGATATATAATAATTTGTATATTTGCATACTTCGACAAACCCTATAAAGAAAATGATACTAAATACGATCTTAAAATTCTGATCCAATGTTACGATCTCGATCTTGTAAATATGAAAATGATTATAAATAGAATGTAGGATCTAAGAAACCATGACTACAACTAATAATAACAACAATATTTCAACCATATTTATTAGGGTTTGAAAGTATGATCAAATTTTGTTTTTATTGTTATTGTTTGAGTAATTAAATTTTATATTTTAACATAAGTCTAATTTAGTGAATATAAATTTTTGTATATGTTATAATTAATCTTGTGCAGTCAATTACACATGTTTCAGTTTGATTTTATAATTCGTACATTTAGGGAATTTTTAATATTACGATCGATTTATTAACAATAATAGTAATAATAACAACAACAACAATACTAATCTCTTATAATAAGAAAATATGCAAAATGGACAATCAGATTTTTGAGAAGTTTTCAATTAGACCAATGAGATAGCCCACTTTTACTACATAAGCGAAATTAAGCATTCTTATTGGTCAATTTAAAGTAAAATAAAATAAAATAAAATAAAATAAATATAAAAAAAATTGGTTAAACTCTGATAAATTTGGTGGAGAAAAAAAACACAAAATATATAGGTGTCAAATTCCACTTCTTCGGCCCTCACTTCCTTACTCAAATCACTTAGACGCTCGTCTCACGTCACATCGCTCGCCTTGGGAGGAAGGCCACTGACGGTAGCAAATCTCAGTATACGATTAAGATCAGAAGGGCCATCATAAGAGTAAACAAGGCAACGACTTCTGTGAAAGCAAAGCCTAAAATGGCCTAACCAAATAATATAGTAGAGATCACTCAACACTAATCAATGGACATTATGTGTGATTAACGGCCAATTAATCACCCATAATAAACCTCCATAATCATAGAAATAGTGGTTACATGACCAATTGAACGTGGTCATAAAGCAGTCATAACAGCCAATTGAATGAGTCAAAGTTGTTACAAAATAATTCATCGCAATGATGCGGTAGGAACCATTACACTAGCAAAGCAGGAACCATACACTACCGGCGGGAACCATTACACTAGCGGTAGGAACCATAACACTACCGGTAGGAACCATCGCCATTACTACACTATCGTAGTAACCAATACACTAGCAAGACAAACCACTATTGAGTCGAGTCGGGGTGTTAGGGGACCTCATGGGTGTATATTCTGCACCCTAACCCAAAACCGGTGTGAACTAATCCCATGAGTGCACTAAATTTTCCAACAATCCTCCCAAATTTAGTTCTTCTCTTTCCAAAAAACAAACATCAAACAAAACATATGCATAAGCGAAAATATCTTGAGGCACGAATTTCCATCTTAGTACATTACACGTTCAAATATTCAAGAATCGGGGTGTTCTAAGAATTGAACCCTTGACCCATATGAATACCAAGATAAAATACACACAAGTTTTCAAACACTTAAATGCTCGACACTATACAAGCCATGTGTCCATATCAAATTCATAAATGTTATAAGAGCTAAAGTCCAAAAGGTCCACAAGCGACAAAACATCAACATTTACATGGGTGGTTCCTCTTTATTCATGCTCCTACAAAGCACTTTTTCAAAGAAAATTAACCATTAAGTAAAGACTTCATCCTCTTTTCAAGAGTTACGAGCACAACCTTGGGATGTAAAATAAACATGTGCTCTAGTCCATGAATGTTTAGCTTTCCACATTGAACTCGGCTCCCAAGTTTCTTAGGAGGGAGTTGGGTGTCTTAGCATTCAGTGACTAAATTGGACTTAAACCCATCCCTTTAGCAGACTTTATAACCAAGTCTCTAGCCAATCCCTTCGTCAAGTGATCAGCTAAATTTTGTTGAGATCTAACAAACTCTATAGATACCACCCAATTCATGATAAGCTCACGAATCATGCTATGCCCGACACCTAAGTGTCTAGACTTTCCATTGTACATCTGGCTATAAGCCTTTGCCAATGTAGCTGCACTATCACAACGGATAAAAATAGATGCTATAGGTTTAGCCACAATGGAATCTCGAAGCAAGTTTTCAACCATTCGACTTCTTTACCAAGTAATGCTAAGGCCACAAATTGATTCCATTGTTGAAGCGGTGATGCAAGTTTTTTCTTGGATGCCCAAGAAATTGCACCTCCACCAAGTAGGAATACCCACCCACGGTAGACGAATTGTCTTGATGTTATTGATCCAACTTGCATCGGTGTATCCTTCCAACATCAAGGATAGCCGAGATATGAGAGACTATAATCCATAGTTCTCTCAAATACTTCAAGATTCCCTCGAACAACTTGCGATGATGAGCACTAGGATTACTAGTATACCGCTCAATTTTCCCACCGCAAAACAAATATCGATCTTATACAAGTCAAGGCATACATCAAGCGACCAATTACCATGTAATACTCAAGTTGAGATACGACTTTGCCATTATTAAGCATCGACTTCTCACAAGCATCCATAGGTGTACTCATCGAGTACAATCAAAGTAATTGAATTTCTCAACACTTTCTCAATATAATGAGACTGAGAGATAGAAATTCTTTTACTTTCATGTTTAATCCTTATACCAAGGATATCATCAGCCTCCCCCATGTCCTTCATGGAGAACCTTGATGACAAAAATTCCTTTGTCAGGTCAATCTAATTTTGGTCAGTGCCAAAGATCAGCATGTCATCAACATATAGACAAATGATGACTCCTTTACCGGATTCATCTAATTTAATATACACACATTTGTCAGACTAGTTAAGTAAATAACCATTAGACAAAACCACTTCATCAAATTTTTAATGACATTGCTTAGGTTCCTGCTTTAGTCCATGTAAACCTCCTCATCGAATTCATCATTCAAGAAAGTCGTTTTACATCCATCGATGAATAATCGATTGTGAATAGATGCCAAAGAAATCGCTATCTTATGGTAATCGACACGTCTTCGCAGGGGCATAAGTATCAAAATAGTCTATCTCGACTTTGTTTAAAACCCCGAATAACTAGTCTAGCCTTGAACTTTTCGGTAGTTCCATCTACCTTCATTTTCTTTTGAAAATCCATTTGCAACCCAAGGGTTTGCAACGGTGTAGATCAACCAACACCCAGTGTTGTTGCCCATTATGGAATCCATCTCATCATTGATTGCTTCTTTCCGAAAGCAATATCCTCGCACTTCATTGCTTCTTCAAATGTCTTGGGATCATCCTCAACAATGAAGCAATAGGAGTATTGGTCGAGACCTCATCCCTAGTTCCTTCAATTGAGTATAATTGAAACTCGGGTCCAAATGACTTTGGAGTCCTCGACCCTTTGCTCTTCTCGAGCACGTGTTCAGTTGTTGAACCACAACCTCATCGAGGGACCTCGATGGTTCTTCATCGAGGATCTCGATACACCAAATGTCATGAGTTCCATTATGAATCCTCGACTTGGTCTAGGGACCGATGAGAATCTATTATCATCAAAGTATACATCCCTTGATTCAATTATGGAGTTAATTGAAACATATTCATTAGGTTCAATAACATAGAACCTAAAAGCCTTGGAATGCTCAACATATCCAACAAAGATGCGATCAATGCATCTTTCACCCAAAGTTTTCAACTTTGGATCGTGAGTCTTACAACATTACAACGCCAAACCCCGAGATAGTTCAGTTGGGTTTCCTTTAGTCCGAGTTCGTAGGGTAACCTTGTTCCTTTTGTTGGGAACCCTATTTAATACATAAGTCATAACATAGCTTCACCCCAGTATGTAATAGATACACATAACAAAACCTAGAAGCATCATCAATAAATGTCACAAACTACTTATTCCCCAAAGAGGGAGTGGCATGCAAATCACACATGTCACTGTGTATTAGCTCTAAGAGCTTAGTCTCACGACTAACACCTGAAAGGGTTTCTTAGAATCTTGGTCAACATGCAAGTTTTACACTTTTCAGTGTCCATTTCAAATGCTAGAATTAACCCATCCTTAGAAATATCTTGCATCCTTTTATAATGAACATGGCCAAGTCTAGCATGCCATAGGGTAGAGTCAGTCTGGTCAGAGGTGGTCACAAAGGATGAATTATCACTATCAGTGACAATATTAAGCCTGAACATTTGGTTACATAAATAGCCAAAACCAATAAAAACACTACATTTAGACAAGACAAATTTATCAGACTCAATAACTTGTTTATATCCATGATTATTCAAAACACTACTTGAAACCTAGTTTTTCCTTATATCAGGAACATGAATAACATTAAACAAAGTTACAATCTTTCCAGAACTAAATCTAAGGTCTACACAACCACGACCATGCACCAAAGCTGTTGACTCATTTCCCATTTGAAGAATAGAACCATCATTCAGTGACTCATAAGTCTTGAACCGACTTCTATCTTTACACAGAACTATTGCACGAGTCAACCCACCACGCAACATCATCATCCCGCACATAATGAGATTCGAGATACACATGTGACATAATAAATCGAAAAGACTTATTAAACATATTCGACCTTTCAATGAGTTGGTAGAACCACCACCTCGAACCATTAGTGCACGATCCATTGGCTTTACCACCAACCTTAACACCTTTGCAATCCCTTTTAATGTGACCAGATTTGCCACATTTCCAACAAGTAGGTGTTGCCTTCTTGTTTGGATCTGCCCTTGTGTTATCATGATGTTTACGTTTGCCTTTGTTGTCATTGTACCTGGTGCAGTTGTTCACTACTAGAAAAAAATGCCATTAGCAACAATTATTTTAACAGCAATAGAGAAATCATTGCTAAATTATGCATTTAGCATCTAATTTTAGCAACAAAATTGTTAACAAAGTTGCTATTTTTTTAGCAACAAAAAAATTAGTTGGTATTTTTAACAAATGACCATAATTATTTGTTGCTAATTTAGCAACGACTAAGCAATTTCGTTGCATTCTAAAATTAGCACCGGTTGAATTAGCAACTAGCTTCAATTGATGCTAATTCAGCCAATGCTAATTTGAGAATGCAACAAAATTGCTTAGTTGTTGCTAAATTAGCAACAAATATTTATGATCTTTTGTAGAAGTATCAACTAATTTTCTTTGTTGCTAAAAAAATTGCAACCTTGTTAACAATTTTGTTGCTAAAATTAGATGCGAAATGCATAATTTAGCAAGGATTTGCCTATTATTGTTAAAATAATTGTTGCTAATGGCATTTTTTTAGTAGTGGTTATGCTCCACCATATTAACAACAGATGCACCAGTAACAGTGCTACTTTTTGGCTTGTCATTATCCTGCACCCTGAGAGATTCCTCAATGCGCAGATGACTGCCCATCTCAACCAGAGTTAACTCCTCTTACTTATGTTTCAAGGTATGCTTGAAATCTTTCCAAGAAGGAGGGAGTTTGTAAATGACACAAGAAACTGAAATAGCCTCATCCATGTGCATATTGTGTTGTGTAAACCTTCCAAGTATACCAAGAAGTTCATTGTATTGTTCCGTGACTGGTCTTGAATCAGTCATTTTGTAATTTGTGAAATTACTTACAAGAAACTTCTTACATGATGCATCCTCAACCATATATTTGGCATCCAAGGAATCCCATAGTTCTTTCGAAGATTCAAAATTCTGATAAATGTCGAATAGAGAATCAGACATACTATTGAGAATTAAACCTCTGCAAATGTAGTCATCATTCTCCCATTTACTACTTCTCCTGATCTGCTCCACAGTAGCATCATCCCCATCATTAGGAATAGGAGTGGTTAGCACATACACCACACTCATGCTGGAAAGCAAAAAGTGCATCTTCTTCTGCCATCTCCTAAAGTCCACCCCTTCAAACTTATCAAGTTTGGAAAAGTTTGAAGCCATGTGTTTCATTGTAGCAGCATCCATTGATTATCACAAATAGTTTACTTTGATTGTTGGTTTGTAGACGCCCAGAACAGGGTTAAGATAATCAGTAGCAACAACAATACCACAAGGTGGTTACCGGATATCACTTGGAATCGTGTAATCACTTTCCAAAGTAAACTATTCGACCCTATTGCCTGGGTATCATGAATATCTACTTGGGATAAGACCAAATGTTTGTTATTGAATTAGGCACAAATCAATAACCCTTTGCTTTCAAGTGTTTATCGTTTTCAGTTTGTTTCTCCTAGTATTGTATTTTTTCAGTGTGTCTTCAAGCTGAAGGTGTCACTCTCTATTTATAGTAGAGAACACTCAACACTAATCAATGGACATTATGTGTGATTAACGGCCAATTAATCACCAATAATAAACCTTCATAATCATAGAAAACGTGGTTACATGACCAATTAAACGTGGTCATAAAGCGATCAAAAAAACCCAATTGAATGAGTCAAAGTTGTTACAAAATAATTCTCGCAACACTACGGTGGGAAGCATTACACTAGCAAAGATGAACCATACACTACCGGTAGGAACCATGAGCGGGAACCATTACACTAGTAGTAGGAACCATAACACCGCCAAGAGAAACCATCGTTACTACACTATCGGTAGTAACCAATACACTAGCAAGACAAACCACTATTGAGTCGAGTCGGTGTTAAGGGACCTCGTGGGCGCACACTCCGTACCTCCTAACCCAAAATCAGGTGTGAACTAATCCCACAAGTGCACTAAATTTTCCAACAAACTCTAGGTACTAAATTTTAATTAAATTATATAGACTTAAGTTAACTTATCAGTTTATGTAGAGAGTTATTTTACATACCAAACTTTTCTCATATAATAAGGGATTCATCCTCACCATCTATATAAAAAAGAAAAATGATTTGTAGGCCTAAAAATGTGACTAATTGTGTGCTTAATAGATGTGAAATAAATTATTGGTTTGTGAAAGTGGGTCCTTGTCGTCCTCAAGAAGATCTTGACACATATGTTTAAGATATTATTCAAGCATAATGAGTTAGACATCCCAAGCAATGCTCATAAAAAAATCAATTATTAGATTAAAAGCATTTTAATATTTCACCGATTTTTTATAATTTAAATATCTCATGAGCAATTAATTGTTAAAAAAACAAATTATACCCTCACAGTCGACATTTAATTATCTATTTTATAGATGGGCACTTTGATATAATTTCGACAACCATTTTTTTCGCGTGTTTTCATATTTTTTTTGTATTTGAAAATAGCATGAGAAATCACATATGATTAAACACTAATTTTAATATTATAATAAAATCACATGTGATTTTATAGATTGTAATAGTTCACTTATAAAAATCACATGTTATTGAGATGCGTGTTTGAAAAAATCACATGTGATTTTATTAGAACTATTAAAACAAAGGAAAAAAGTTAAAAAAATTGAAAAAAACGAAAAAAAGCTTTTCGAAAGTATATTAAAGTGCATATATCTATAGAAAGATAATTAAATGCTTGTGGTATATTTATTTTCGCTTAACGATTAACGGTTTAAGATATATCAATATTTGAAGAAAAAAGATGAAAATAGGTTTGTTAAAATGTTGGGTTTAATCTAATCCATTAGATCAAATGGAATTAAAGGGTGAGGATTGGTACTTTAGTATGTAAATAAAGTTTAATATGTAAATGATCTTAAATCATCAGTTTATATATATATATTTTTAATATTTTTATAAATTTAACAAATACCCTAAACTTTATAGTTTACACCCTTTGGACTTTATTTTTTTTTAAAGAATAACATATATGTTGTTGTTATTCTTAAATATTAATATTATAGATTAAATTAATGTATATGCAAGAGATTATAAATATCTAACTAAAAGAGCAAGGTGTTGTGTAAATAAATACCTGAGATTGTACATATACTAACGACTCAGGTTATTATTCTTTATCAGTTTAATAAGGATAACCGGAAAGATACTCTTTTTACTATTCGTGTTCAATAAAGACTCATGCTATTTTTCTTAATTAGTTTAACCTTTTCGTACACATGACTAAATATTTGTTAGTGCTTATATTATCATTAACAAGAATATGAATATCAAAATGAAAGTACCGAATACCCTCATATAAAATAAATAAATATAATAGATATACATATAACAACGACACGTGTAATTCATCTTTAAAATTTAAATATGAATATCCGTATTTTCTAACTTTGTGTTTAAGTTCATCAAGTATCATTACGTGCTATAAATACGCATAATTTCTACAACATGATCGATAGTTAAATTTAGACAACATCATTAACCTCAACAGAGTATCATCAAAACAAAGTTAAATTCTTCGTTCAACAACTAGAGGGAAAAAAAAATCTAAAAGATGAATAAATATACTTATTGATGAAGATAATCATTATAAATTATTTATAGATATCTTTAAATAAAAACACATAAATGTTCACTAAATTAGACTTAGCTTAAAACTCTATTAGTGTAACGTATGTCAAAACCCGTGCACACGAGATCTAAAACTAGTTGTAATCGTAAGCAAATCACATTTTCGAGAAAGAGATAAAGTACGTAATATGGCACATTAGAAATAAGTGGTCTTATTGAGATTAGAAATGCAAAATTCCCCTTTTAAATCGCATCTTATTGTTTAAAAGATCTTATACGGGACACCTCTAAGCAAACATGTTTGTGTTTTACATTTACAGAATCGACTAGCTCCTCCTCAATTAAACCTTACACTAGATATGGAACTTAGAATTTCGCTAGTGGAGATCAAGAAGGCCACCAATAACTTCCACGAACAAATTGAGACTGGATATAAATCAAGTAGGTTCTACAAAGGATACCTCAATGATAGCTTGCGAAAAGGCCCAGTTGCCGTAAAAAGATGCAATAATGTAAATTCATTCTTTGAGGAGTTAGATATTGTTTCCCGCCTCCAACACGAAAACATCGTCCGATTAATGGGTTTCAACTATGAAAAGGAAGAGAATATACTAGTTTACGAGTGTGTGGAAAATGGAAGCCTTTCTACTTATCTCCGTAAGCTAACATGGGCTCAGCGCCTAAAGATTTGCATAGGGGCAGCAAAAGGACTCAAGTACCTCCATTCAGGTCTTGGGGAGTACGAGAGTGTAATACATGGAGAGTTCAGTAGCGAGAACATATTAGTCTCTGACAACCTAGAAGCTAAAATTTGTGGTTTTGGTTCGGCATTTTTAGTCCCCAGAAATCATCCAGATACCAATATTTATAAAAAACTTGTTGGGAGACAAGAAATGGATCCCGTCTACCGTGAAAGCTACGTCCCCAAGGTAGAATCAAATGTGTACTCACTTGGCGTAGTACTCTTTGAAGTATTGACTGGTAAGTCGGTTTATACCACGTGCGATGGAGATGAAGAGCTACGTCTGATGGCTTTGGTCCGGCGCTACTATGGTGGTGGATTCGATAAGTTTATTGATCCTCAAATAAAAGATGAAATTGATGTTCGTTCTTTCCATATTTATAAAGAAATTGCATATAAATGCATTAGTTACAACATGAAGGATCGCCCTTCGTTGAGTAAGATCATCAAGAGGTTGGAGGAAGCATTGTATATTCAAGTAAGTCTTCATTTAATTATATGTTGACTAGTTTAATTATGTCTGCGTGAAACAAAAATATATACATTAAATCAAGTTATTGTTGAAACTACTCAACCCAGTCATGTTGGTTTTCCAAAGAATTCATGTCATTCCGGCTTTAAATAATCCTTATGCATTGGTGTTTTAGTGTTTCAATTTTGAGACATGAAGGATATATATTTCATACAAACAAAGAAACACGATCATGGTATCGACTAGTTTCAAGCTTAATTACATCATTTTGGTTCAAAAAGACTTGCATTAACTAAACAGATTCTATTCGCAGAATCACAGAGCGCCTTCTTCAGTTACGGAACAAAGCCTGCAATATCAAAAACTAGAAGATTTCGTTATTCCGTTGAGAGACATCAACTTGGCCATTGGAGCGAAAGGTCCAGAAACTCAGATAGGACATGGCGGATTTGGTGTAGTTTACAAAGGCCAACCCCTTGAACGTTGGCAAAACCGCACTGTTGCCATCAAATGCCTATCTCCCAAAAGTTACCAAGGAGAGTATGAGTTCCGCAATGAGCTGAATATGATTTTCCGTTTCAGCCATGAAAACATCATCCCTTTCATTGGTTACTGTGATGAAGGCAAGGAGAAGATCATAGTTTATGAGTATGCTAGCAATGGTAGCTTAGACTGTCATCTCCAAGAGAAGGAAAAGAGACTCTTCTTGACATGGGAACGTCGCCTAAAGATTTGCTTAGGGGCAGCAAGAGGACTTGACTATCTTCACACGGGTCTTGGAGAGGACAACCGAGTAATACATAGAGACGTCAAGAGTGCAAACATATTATTGGATCACAATTTCATAGCAAAAGTTTGTGACTTTGGATTGTCAAAGTCAGGCCCCAAAAATCAGCCACAAACTCAAGTCTATACAAGCGCTGCGGGTACCAACTTTTACATGGATCCTATTTACCATGAAAGTGGCGTCCTTCGGAAAGAGTCGGATGTTTATTCATTTGGAATGGTAATGTTTGAACTGTTGAGTGGAATGCTAGCTCATCACCGAAAAAGATTCGGAGATAGTAAACCAAAACATCTAATAAATCTGGTCCGACGCTACTATGATTACAGACCAGACTTGTTAGTTGATCCTCTGATTAATGATGAAATTGATAGTCGTTCATTTAATGCTTTTAGAGAAGTTGCATTTCAGTGCATTAGCTTCAATTCAAAGGAACGCCCTACAATGGAAGAGATCGCAGAACGGGTTGAGGAAGCCTTGGAACTTCAAGTAAGTATTTTGTTTTAGTTATCGTATAGAACTTCTGGTTTCCAAAGAACTTATAAAAACGATCCTAATTATACAACTTTATAATGTAATTTCATATATGATCTTTCTCATGATGTGAAAATTGTTTGCATCTACCTTAAATAAAAACCTTGCAATTCTGCATCATGAACATTAGAATTATGTAATAAATTGGTTAGCCAGGAACTTTTAAATTTAAGTAGAACATTCTGTATATATGCCTTACCATTCATCCGGTTCAACTACATTTTGTGGTAGGTAACTAACCATGGGGATCTTAAGCAAAAGGTGACCGAGAGCTAATATATCTGGGGATCATCGGAGTATTACTTGCAACAAGCTAAGTTGCAACTTCACTTGCTTGAGAGGTTTATTTTATGTTATGAGATCACAAATTGGTGTAACTTTTGTAACTTTGAGTTGTATGAATTGCTGGTTTTGTGTGTGTACAGGAATCAATTCATTAATGTAATTTACAATTTTTATTTTATGTTATGTGAGGAACTGTAATGAAGGGATAATTGATGAGAGGAGCATGGACTTGGGATCAGAGAAGGATTAAAATTAGTAAGATGGGACTACTTGGTCCTAGTTGTTATAGACTAGTTAATGTCTGTGTAGGCAAAATGTTTTTATGTAGGTATAGTATAGTTGGGTCGAATAAATAGGTTGCAATAGGTCAAGGTTTGGGCCAAAGGCAACCAAACCAAACAGTCTGTTATGTGTCAGTTTAGAAAAACAGTTATGGTAGTTAATAGTTGTTATGTTAGTTATGACAGTTAGTGTCCAAACGACACAATGGTTCAACGTAAGTGTCATGTCGTTTCACATAGTATATATAAGTTTGTAAAAGTGTATGTAAACAATCATTCCATGCACTGCAATAAAGTTTCATTGTTTACTATCTTAATATTCCAAACATAGTTTCATTCATATTACAATTATGGTGAACTATAAGCATGCCATGAATCGAAATTGGCTTCAGTATAAACCTCGACAACAATGGTATCAGAGCAAAGTCTCTGACACCTGGGGGAAGCCAATTCATAGGCAAGGGCAGATGGGACTCACAAGGAAATAATTACAAAGAGAAACACCACAAAGGCTGTTACCATGGAACAGTCAAAAGAAAAAATTGTCTCTTGAAAGTAACGAGATGTTAAAGCAAAAAATGAAAGAAATTGAAGCCTTCAATGCTTCAAAATTGTCTGCAAAGGTCAGAGATCATGGAGAAGGAAGCACAAGTACTCCAAAGGAGAAAAGGGCACGCTGCTACATATGCAAAAGGCGTGGCCATGTATTCTGAAAATGCCCAAATAGGAAAAGCAAAGTCATGATTAAAGATCAAAAGAAAATGGTGAAGCGCACAGTCAAGAAGGTTGATGAAAAGTTAGAATACCCTGAAAAAGTACATGTGATCACGGATTACATGGTGGAAGGAACTGGCTGTGCAAATTGGGACATCATATGGTATGTATGCATTGCTTACATACAACACATGTGTCCAACTAGGTCATTATTCAAGAGAATGATGAATAGATTTCGAATGGATGAGACTAAAGAAAGTGAGAAGAAGTTTATTTTTTCTTATGGGGTTGGTGAAGCAACTGTGGAAACAAAAGATAGGAATTTGGTGATACCTTGTGTACTTTACACACCAGAAACAACCTTAAACATGTTAAGCATTGATCAATTGAAGGATCAAGGGTATCTTGTGAAGTATGGTCACAATAAATGTAGTTTACACTACATGTTTGATGACAGAAGGTGTGGAAATACAAGAACAGAAGCATCACAAGAAGAAAATACCAAGGAAGATGATGGATCAGGAAGTGTAATCTCAAGACACAACAAGTTCCTTGATGATTATTTTGAATCAATAGATCCAAAGGAAGAATGTTTACTCGTAAAAGGAATAGAAGACCTCAAGTGGGATAGAGATGAGGTGCAAGATTATCTAGATGAGGAATACTTAAGTATGAATGGAACTTTATATGCCATGAAAGTGAACTTATTTCCTAGGTTTATATCTTTCTTAAAGTTGATCAAGAAAGGCAGTTTGGTGTACAAGAATTGGGAGATACTCAGCAAGAAGTTCTTGGATATGATAAGATGGTTTTATCTGGTTTACGTGAATCAAGATGTGCTAGGACAGATACCACGAGTCATAGGAGTGGTAAAATTTGATTTGCTAAGTCTGCATAAGATGGTAGATAGCCTAGGAGGTTATCTAAGTGTCACCTTTGGTGATAAATGGAAGAAAGTTGTCATATTACTTGGTCTAACAGAAGAAGATGAGGAATCAATGAAGAAATGCTACAAGCAATTCATAGAAATGGTGCAGGTTTACTATGAGACAACAGAGAGACCCTGGTATGGAAAAGAGCCTGATGATAAAGTGGTTGGAAGTGGCATTGGTTATGCTAAGGAAAAAGGTTCACAAGGCTGTGAGGGGACAAATTTTGAAGTAGGAAAAGCACTTGAAGAAACTGAGAACATGAAAGGCAAAACTAATCATTTTGGTGTTAGCTTGGAAGGGAACATGAGTGAGACTGCAGATGATGAAGGAAGTGGAAGCACATCAAGCAGTAGTGACTTTATTGTCATTACTTAAAGAACATAAGAACAAACTGAAAAGGATGTTGGCATACAGACATTAAGGAGAAGATATAGACTAGTTAATGTCTGTGTATGCAAAAGTATTTATGTATGTATAGTATAGTTTATGGGTCGAATAAATAGGCTGCAATAGGTCAAGGTTTGGGCCAAAGGCAACCAAACCAAACAGTCTGTTATGGGTCAGTTTAGAAAAATAGTTATGGTAGTTAATAGCAGTTAGGTTAGTTATGACAGTTGGTGTCCAAACGACACAATGGTTCAATGTAACTGTCATGTCATTTCACATACTATATATAGGTTTGTAAAAGTTTTTGTAAACAATCATTCCATTCAATGCAATAAAGTTTCATTGTTTACTATCTTAATATTCCAAACACAATTTCATTCATATTACAATTACGGTAAACTATAAGCATGTCATGAATCGAAATTGGCTTCAATATAAACCTGGACAACAGTTGTGCTCTATCCTAACACTATTGTGTTTTCCCATTGATGGTAGTATCAGATGTGTGTAATGGTGTGTTTGGATGGTAGTATCAGATGTGTTATTCGCATAGATTTTCACGGCTAGTTGTTTATTCGCATTCTGTAAATGTGAGGATGTAGCTGCATTTTTGGATTTGGAGGAGATACAGTAATAACTAGGTGGAAAATGTAGTCAATATCTCCAGTGATTATCTAGCTGATATGAGGCCTTTTTGTACTATTGATTGTATTAAGAACTTGCATTATTGGTATTGGTCTACTGGTATAGGAAACGAAATGAAGTCTTAGTTGGAGGGATAAAGTCCTACTTGGATCGCTTCTCCCCCCTCATTCTCTATAAATAGAGAGGTGAGAGGGAAGGCTCAAATTGTACTTTTCATTCTTTTGCTTTGATCAATAAATCTAAACGTTTGGTCATATGTGTGGGTTACTTCTTTTAGTCGTGTACGTGTGTCGGTTTTCTTTACAAGATTCGGATTCAACATAGTCTGCTTCCGGATTCATTGATAACATGTTCAACAATTCCCAGGTGAAATTGCAGGGTTTATCAGCATTTATTCCATTCAGGTCTCGAGGTTGACCTTAGGGTTGAGCCAAACCTTATTATCAAGTATATCCCTACAAGTTTTGAAGATTGTGTGTGGGAATAAGCAACATATTAGTTTCAAGTGCAAAACAAGTGAAGAACTGATTGTGCTTTCGTGAGCGTTATTTGGTATGTGTAATGATCAGAAAAGTTCTGTCAATCTTTTTGTTTTCTGGCTTTGATCACTCTTCTTGCGGGGACTTGTGCAGACGAGCATCAAATGGAAGCCAATCATTTAGAAGAGCCAGTTAGTGATCATTTGGCTGGACTGTCATTTTGTCAGAAAGAGGTTACATAGGCACGATACTTCATTACTTGTTATGCTACATACTTTTTTGTTTGATTACGTTCATAGAGTATAATGTCTGCAATCAGTTTATAGAAATATGCAGTCTCGAATATTCGACATCATGAATTATAGAGACCGTTAAGGTCAACTGTTCAATGAAGATAAACATTTACATGAAGCAGCTTCTGGTCAAAAAAATATGTTCTCGATTCATTGTAAATCGAATTGCTATTGTTAGTAGTTAGCTCATGCATCCGTTTTTATCCAGTTGAGTTAGTCTACGTTCACCAATTAACTGGGATATGTGGCGCTTACTAGACACTACATGTACGACACTTTCCCCGCCTCTCCGATGGTTTTGGGTCCGGGATTTCTAAGATTGGTAATATTGTGATGTAAAGAACAATGTTCCAGAGATTAGAGCACACACATTTAAGATTCATACCATGCATAGAAGGCTAGTTTGTGGAGTTGCTGCTACGACAAGGGCATGCTAAACATATTTCAGGTACTCATTTTTATAGGTGGCAATTCATATGTATATTTACATTATAAAATGGGCTAATTTGTGTTATGTTCTGTCTCTAATTGGGCGCGACAACCATAATAAACAAAGTCATTAAAAAGTTACTAGTAAACTGAAAAAATATCATTATGGTTTGTCAAATTTGGCACTAATCATCCCTTACTGTTGTCACTAATCAACCCTAAGTAGTGAAGTTGGGCATAATTCATCGTACTTTGACGTAAATGACAATTTTACCTTAATCTAACGTCCCAAACACCGGTCTTCCTAAAACACCCACTCATCCAACTTCCCAAACACCCCTCTTCCTATAACACCCCTCTAAACAATTATTTATCATATCTTCTTCCCCGCAAATTTTCATACACACACATTCAAACACATAGACACTTAAACATAATTCTATCTATATATCTCTCTTCTTCCAAGCACAACCAATGTCGCCATCCCGCGCTATCATCACTACAACCACTACCCTTTTCTTGTATACTAACACTAGCTTCACTGAATTTGGCCCGAGCCATCCAAGGAGTACACACGATTTTCCTTCATAGTTCCTGACAATACCATGAAAGATTCGTTCATCACCTTTACCCTTCCATTCTGCAACTTCACGATATAACCCTCTATATCAAGAATGACCAAAGATATCAAATTTATCTTCAACTCAGAAATGTAACGCATATTATCAATCACAAAACTTGAAGCATCTTTCATTTGTACTCCCACCTTCCCATGTCCCCTGATGGCTCAAAGAATCTTTCCTCACTCACCACTATCAACAAACTACCATTGTCATAACCCTCAAAATGCATACCAGAATCATGTCCCACATTCTTCTTAAAATCATGTCCCACATCCTTCTTGACAAAGCTAGTTGACTTCTTCTTGTTCCAATTTAGACAACTTCAGGTGATCCTCATCCTCAAAATAGCATATGTAAAACTCCACTTTATAAGTTCCTTTACCTTTCAACTTTGATCCTCAACTACCACTTCATTGATTACTCCGATGATCTGACCTCCTCCTTCATTGATTACTACCACTTCAACATCATCCTTTGCATCTGTCCTCGTCTTTAACTTTCGTGAATTAAGGTAGACAAGGCATCTTCCAAAGTGAGCGATTCCTTTCCATAAAGCATGTCTCCACAAAGTTCTCATATGAGGGTGGTAATGATACAAGTAACGTAAGTAATGTAAGTGCCTAATCTTCATCCTCAATTTCGACATCTATGTTCGTCAAGTCAGTCAAGTCAGTGATCAACTAATTAAACTCATCTATATGTTGATAGTTTCTTACCTAAATGCGTATAGAAAAGGGAATACCTTTTTCTTCAAGTACAATTTATTGGCTAAAGACTTTGTCAGATATAAAGTTTCCAACTTTAACCAAACTCCCGCAACAAAATTTTCTTTGTTGACTTCCCTCAACGCCTTGTTATCCAAGCAAAAGAGTAAGGCACTGTGTGCTTTCTTGTAGACCTGGGTCTTTAACGCCGTAGTCTTTTTAGCGTCAGCCTTGGTTTCTAATGGATCTAACACAAACCACGTTGTATTAATAGACACTTCATCTTTACACTCCACAACACGAAGTCATTAGACCCGTCAAATTTCTCTATCGATTTCATGTTCTTTACTCTTTTGTTGTTTTAGTATACTCTTCTGGCAAAATCGATACTTCAAACAAAACCTTAAACCTCGAGTTAAATCAAGCACCGATCGAAAATCTTGAAAAACAAGAGAACCGGTTATACCTTTACCCACAAGAACTTAGAAACCAATAACAATCTATTACTGAATCGTTTTTATATAAAAAACGATAAACCAACAAGTTTCTTTTTTCTAAAACCATGCAAGCAAAAGACAATAATACCCTTGTCATCTTTGTATTTATAATCTTGGGATAATTGTCTGGAAATGTATCCAACTTGACACTTTTTCTTTTGTTGTGTAGTCAACTTTTAACTTTCTTATTGTATTTATCAAACTCTTTAATCTTGGTTATTGTATGTATCAAAGTCTCTAATCTTTCTTATTGTATGTATCATTAGTGTTAAAGTGTTGTATTTGTTACATTTTTTGTCATTGTGATTTGTCGGGTGTAACACTTTTAGTGCATTTGTTTGGTCTCCAATACATAAACTCAGTTAGTCAGAAATACATAACCATCGCCCACCACCACCACCCACCACCGCCACCCACCACCACCACTTACCACCATGTGCTACCCACTGCCACCACCATTCATCAATCACCACCACCACTCCTCACCGTCACCCACTGCCACTACCGCCACCCACTGCCACCACTCATCACTACCTACCACCACCTACCACTACCTACCACCACCACTACCAATCACCGCCACCTACTGCCAACACCGCCACCCACCACCACCACCACCAATCACCACCACCACGCACCACCACCATCCATTGCCACAACCGCCACCACCTACCACTACCACTCATCACCGCCACCCACGCCACCACCACATACCACCACCAACTACCACCACCACCACCACCATGCACCACCTACTGCCACCACCCATCACCACCACCATCAATTACCACCACCCACTACTGTCGGTAGTGGTGGTGATTGGTGGTTGTAAGTGATGGGTGGTGTCGATGGTGAAAGTGGTGGTGCGTGGTGGCGTGGTAGCGATGGGTGGTGCATGGTGGTGGTGGTAATGGTGGTGGTAATGGCGATGGTGTGGTGGTGGTGTGGCAATGGTGGCGGTGGTGGTGGTGGCGATGGTGCGTGGTGGTGGTGGTGATGGTGGTGGTGGTGGTGGCGGTGTGGTGGCGGTGGTGGTGGTGGTGATTTGTGGTGGTAGGTGGTGGTGGTGGCAGTGGGTGGTGCATGGTGGTGGTGATTGGTGGTAAGTGGTGGGGGTGGGTGGTGGTGGTGGTGGGCGGTGGTTATTTATTTCGGACTAACTAAAGTTAGGTATTGGGGACCAAAC
The DNA here is from genome assembly GCA_022545495.1 of Chrysanthemum lavandulifolium. Taxonomy (NCBI): domain Eukaryota; kingdom Viridiplantae; phylum Streptophyta; class Magnoliopsida; order Asterales; family Asteraceae; genus Chrysanthemum; species Chrysanthemum lavandulifolium. The sequence goes on along the minus strand of CM040240.1, from coordinate 4,427,305 downwards.
AAATTGACTAAAAGTGTTACACCCGGCAACCACAAGGACAAAAAATGTAACAAATACAATACTTAACACTATGATAACTATGATACATACAATGAGAAAGATTAGAGACTTTGATACATACAATAAGAAAGTTACAAGTTGACTACACAATAAAAGAAAAAAGTGTCAAGTTGAATACATTTCTAAACAATTATTCCTATAATCTTCACATGAACATATAAACCAAAAGTTCGTCTTCAATCTCACGTCAACCCACTACTACCAAAAAACGAAACCCGAAACTTCAAACCTCGAACGACGTCAGAACGTTGAACTAACTAGAAACCTAGAACTAGCAATCAAACTTTAATGCCCGCAGAACCCCTACCTCTGATACTTATTGGACAACTACGACAAAAACCCAAAATTAGGTCGCGGATTGTATCGAGCACAAGTACTTGCCTTCAACTTAACCTGTTGAAGAACACGAGAGAGCTAATATTAAACACCACAAAGTTAGTCGAACGATTTATGTTTATCGATATCAATCGATTAACGACACATAAAGAACAAAAGAGGAGATGTATGAGTATTTGAGACCTTCACCCCATCTCTAATTATAGAGATGAGGGGCATCCTAATCGACCTAGGCTTGAGACGAGGGGCATCCTAATCGACCTTCACCCTCATCACCGGAAAATGGTCATCGTCGGAAAAGTGGTGTTTGTCATAAGTGAGAAATAGACACGCAGGTGCCACGTGTATGCCACGTCATATTTACTAGATTAACATGTCACCAATATATCAAATTATATATTTTGAGACGCAAACTTTGAAAGTTGGTTATCCGTTACGACTTAAGATCAAATAAGAAGAAAGATTGTAATAAGAAGAATGAGAAGTAATTGTGGCCAATCATCTTAAATCAAGATTAAAGGTATTTTTGACAAATCTAATATTTCTCACTCAACATCTCTACTAATATAAAGGAAAAATGGTCAACTCTTGAAAGCGAAAACTTAAAATTTGGTCAATAGTGAAAACTTAAAATTTAGTCAATACAAAAAATGGTTGAAACAATAGGCTGACTTCTGTACAACTATACAAGCAGTCGTTTCCCCCGAATTAATAGGCAATCTATAAAACTGAATTAATAGTCTGTAAATAATGGTTAATGATACAGTATCATTCTATTAACGGAAAAGTTGACTTCTTTTTACACGCCTAGGCTGACTTCGTTTGTAACTTATATGATTTTATAAAACAAACATGGCAACACAACTGGCATGTTCATTCCTTAAAAAATCTGACATAAACCATTTCTCTCTTTACAAACACTCGACTCTCTTTCTCACACACTAAACAAAACCTCTCACTCTAAACATCACCCCTATACCGCCGCCATCAGATTCGCCATCCGCCGAGGTCACCACAATTTTATGGTTGTGTAAGTGGTTTCGGTCGGCTAGGTGGACACGGTTGGTCACGGTGGTTCAGGTGGTTTTAGTTGGTTTTGGTGTGTTTTTGTTGCTTATGAGAAAGAAGTGGTGGTGTTTTCGACGGCTTATGTGGTTTTCGTGGTTTTGTGTTGTAAGGTATTTCTTTTAAGATTTGGTGTTTGTGTGATGTTTATGGATCTTTATATTTTCTAATATAAGGTTCTTTGACGAGATCTTTATGGATCTATGATATGAAGTTTTTGTTGTTTTCGTTTCGGTGGTGCTTGATATCAGTTAAGTTGCGGTTTTGACATTTTTTTGTTAGAGCTGTTGACTCTTATTGATAGATCTTTCAAGTTGTAATGGGCATGTTTTAATTCCTTTTGATAAATATTTCAAGTTTTTCTTAAGACTCTTTATAATGTTTTTTGAAGTCAATGGTATTATTTGAGGCTCATTTGTGAGGCTACGGGGCATGTTTGAGGCTCGGTTTGGTTGTTTTGTGTGCTTCGATGGGTTTGATAGGTTCTCTCGAATCCGTTGACGGGTATTATGTAAACTTTGGGCTTATTGATGTAGTCTAGAGTATAAGAAAACCAAATATCTTACTAGGCTAGATCTATAGTTATTATTTGATATGTAATATCTTACCAGGTATTTCACAAAATCTTAACATGAAGTTATAGTGATGATTTTATTTTGGCGGGGCAAACTTGGATGAAGGTATTGCGTAGATTAAAATCTCCATAATGCAACTTTCATTTTTGCAGCCAAGAGTCCAAGACTCATCAATCCAACTTTTCTTTATAAAAAATACAGTCTGAGCCTATTTTTTGGAGTTGAACTTTTAGTATTTTGAATAATTTTTAACTTTTGAAAAATCTTCAAATGAAAAGATTTGATTATCTATTGTTTGAGATTTTGTAAATAATTTTAATTTTGGAAATACAAAGTTTTTTAATATGGTATTTCATGAATACAAAGTTTTTTAATTGCAAGTATGTAGTCAACTTTAAATTTGCAAGCCAAGCTACGGTACTCAGCTACGGTACCATACAACCAATAGGTGGGATAGACATGAAATCTTCTATTCTGCTTTGACTATTTTTAAATATGAATTTTAACATGAAATTTAAAAGTGTAAAAAGGTACAAAAAAGTAAAGTATTAAAGCAGAAAAAAGTGATAGATCGATTAATGATTTATATGGAAACAACTTTCAGTTCTTTGTTTAAGTTGTATCTTGGCTGAATTATTAGTATGGGAAGATGAATTGAGGTAGGCTTCTCATAACAAAAATAGATAAGTCAAAGGGATTTTCCATCTTAATAAAACAATGGTAACATGATGGGTTACTCCATCTTTATGGTTTAACATATTGTCTTCCATTAATGAACACATACATTAGAAATAAAAATTAATTGACCAAAATTCAATATTTGTGTGAAGATGTTCAAGTCCCTATCAATTCATTTAACATGTCAGCATGCTTTGAGGTTAGTACAAAGAGTTCTTTTTAATGTAACTTCCAACTAAAGAGATGTTAGTAAAAAGAGTTTGATGTTAGCGGCAAGCTAAGAAACACCACCTCCCAAAGAATCCACAAACGTATATATATACAAAAACGAGTGTAACCTCTAAACACATACATAGACTATGAACCATGAATATCATTTTGATTGCATCTTTTTAGTTTCAAATACAACTTTTATAAAATTCATCATATTTATCGATGCATTGACCACATGCGAGAACATAGGATATAATGGATGCATCGACCACATGCGAAACATATACATATGATAAATGCATCAAACCAACTATCTGCATCTACTTCTTTATGTTCAATTCAACCTTATGTGGCTATGTAATTAATTATAATAAATATCACTCCCCCTGTTTCAATAAAATTGTCCATATTTATGTTTTATGATGTTTCAAAAAGATTGTCTATTTTTCATTTTTAGTAAAAACTATAGAATATATAATATATTAGAGGAATATTCTCTTTGAGTGATTGAGATTTATAGTGGCCCTATTTTTATTAAACTTGATGATTTCCTCTCTTATGACAATAATTTTGAAACGAAGGGAGTAGATGCTTACAAAATCTTAGTATACATTCATGCATCTAACAAAAGTTAATTACGTTTGGATAACAAGAAAAGATGCAAAATAAAATCAAATAAGATGCATAGAAAATATTATAAAAAGGATGATGGTATTGTTTAGATAGAAGCACAATGGTGGATAAAATCTCATATACGAAGTATTATTTACAGTTTTTTTTTAGATTAAATTAAAACTGCCTAATTTGATGGTAGTTACATGGAAACATTGTTATTTTACTATTGTACCTTTATGCTTCTCATAAAATGGACTATTTTTTACCAGTTTGCCATTACGTTGATCCCATCCATTGATTTATTAATCTAATGGTCATATTTATTTCTTATTCTTCTTATTATAATTTAATTTCTCACTAGATCTTCACGCGTTACACTAATAAAATTAGTGTGTCATGCATAGTGGTACACCAACTCATCATTTTATGTATTTTTTACCTTTTTCATTTAATAATGTGTAATGTCTAAATCATGATTAATAAATAAATGAAGTCAATGTTTTATGGTCCATTTTTTAATATCTCACTACAGCTTGCCTTAGACTTGTTCAATTCACAGCTAAGCCTACACTAGTTTATTATGCCTTAATTCACGGGTATTAATTTTCTCAGTCACACCTTCATCGAGTAAAATGGACTACTCCCTCCGCCTCAATTTAATGTCGTGAGAGATAAATCACAAAGTTTAATAAAAGTGGAGTCACTTTAATTTTCAATACACGAAAAGTATATTCCTCTTTAGATTCTCAGTTTTTCTTAAAAAGGAAAGTGACAATCTTTTGGACATCCAAAATGGAAATATGACGATAAAATTGAGGCGGAGGAGTATTATTTACCGTTTGCCATTACGTTGATCCCATCTATTGATTTATTAATCTAATGGTCATATTTATTTCTTAGAAAATCACCTAAAAATGTAGTTAACTTGTCTCTTTTTCCCATTGTATGTAACATTCTATTTTTTCTCATTTGGTCAATAAACCTTTATCGTTAGTCCTTTCTGTGTAGCCGTTACCAAGAAAACCTGCATCGTTAGTCCTTTATACTAACGATCGTTAATAAATAACTTAAAATTTGGTTATCTTACGCTAAACTTGCGTCGTTGGTCCTTTATACTAACGATCGTTAAAAATAACTTAAAATTTGGTTTCTTACGTTTCGTCCGTTTTTCACGTTTTAAACGCGTTTTTACGTTTTGGTTCGTTTAACACGCTTTCCGCTTTTTCACGTTTTATCCGTTTTACGTTTTCATTCGTTTTACGTTTTCGTCCGTTTTTCACGTTTCGTCCGTTTTCCCGCTTCGCCTGCTTTTTCACGTTTTCATCCGCTTTTACGTTTTCATCCATTTTACATATTTTCGTCCATTTTGCACGTTTGCTTGTTTTACGTTTTCATCCGTTTTAACACGTTTCGTCCGTTTTAACACGGTTTCGTCTGTTTTTTTCACGTTTTCATCTGTTTTTACACGTTTTCATCCGTTTTTGCATGTTTTCGTCCGTTTGCCTGTTTTCGTCTGTTTTAACACGTTTTCGTGTGTTTTAACATGTTTTCGTCCGTTATTCACGTTTTCATCCATTTTTTCGCGTTTTCATCCGTTTCTACACATTTTCATCCGTTTTTACACGTTTTCGTCCGTTTTTGTCCGTTGTTTCACGTTTTCATCCGTTTTTACAGAATGAGAAAAAAAAAAAAAAGAATGAGGAAAAAAAAAAGAATGCTACATTCAATGAAAAAAAATAACAAGTTAACTACATTTTAAGTGATTTGCCCTATTTCTTATTCTTCTTATTATAATTTAATTTTCACTAGTTCCTCACTCTATGTGTTACACTAATAAAATTAGTGTCTCATGCATAGTGGTACACCAACTCATCATTTTATGCATTTTTTACCTCTTTCATTTAAGAATGTGTAATGTCTAAATCATGATTAAGATGTTATATTAAATAAATGAAGTCAATGTTTTATGGTCCATTTTTTAATATCTATCTCACTACAGCTTGCCTTCAATTCACAGCTAAGCCTACGCTAGTTTATTATGCCTTAATTCACGGGTATTAATTTTCTCAACATCCACATACATTTTACAAAAACAAATACACACAAGGACGTGACAACATGTGATTGATGTATTTTCATACATTTTCTCCCTCTTCTCTTTCATCACACCAATCACATGTTGATACATCATTTGTGTGGATTTGTTTTTGTAAAATGTATGTGGATGTAGCAATCCTTTTTTCTCAGTCACACCTTCATTGAATAAAAAATACCGACCGACCATGTGTAAAATATTATAATTAATCCAGTGACGGATCAAGGAATTTAGAGCAGGGTATGCACGAATTTGAATATGATTATTATGAACTTCGGTTTACAGGTTGCGTTTTATGGGTCGGGTTTTCTTTATTAGGATTCGGTGTGAGTTTTTCCTTTTTTTAAAGTTATATATGTAAACTAGACGATACCTGCATATAACGACGGTTTATAACGGCAAATAATTATATTAATGAACTTATGGTTTTGTTGTGACTCTTATTACAACATTTAAAGGTTTAATATATAGTTATTACGAGAAAAAAAAATGTGTGATGAAAAACGAAAATTGATAAAAGTTTAAGGATTAAATATTTTTAAATTATCAATTCAATAATGAATGTTATTACTCTTTAAGTTCGCTTACCTTCTCACTAAGCTTTTCCACCATGGTTTCAAGGTTTTTTAGGGTTGTGTCGTGATTGGAAATACTTTTATCAGTGTTTTCCAGAAATTCTTTCAGCTATACATCTTGTTCCTTTTGTCTTTGGGCTGAATTTTCTAGGATTTTGTTTATGGTCTCTTCAAGGTTGGGCTTTCTTTCTCCATAAGGCCCACGATTGTAGTTTCCAACGGATCCTCAAAGATAGCCATTACTATTTCGATTATCTCCGTAAAACGGTCGATTTTCTCCATATTTAGCTTCTTCGATTGTGTTTTCTTCGTTAATGTTAGGACAATTCTTAGTGAGATGTCCTCCCCCACAACTTTCGCAACCTACTTGGATGGCATGAACAATTTCTTTGATTTTTAGCATATCTCGACCCAGATTCTCTAGCTTGTTAGTGATGGCTTTGAATCCGTCAAAACTTCCGCCTTGGTTTCTTTTACTTCCTCCATCGTGCCATTTTTGAGAATGATCAGCCATTTTTTGGATGGCTTCAATTGCTAGAGTAGGAGTCATGCTCGGAATTGGTCCTTGATAGTCCAAAGATCGTCTTGTAGTCACGTTGATTCCTTTGTGAAGATGTTCACCTTTTGTTGGTTGTTCGGATAAGGTGTAGGACACATAGAGGAATCGTTGTATCTATCCGGGCTTGATACAATGTTTCATCGTCTTCTTGCTTGAAATTATGGATCTCTAAAAGTGGTTAGATATCTTGACGGAGGACAATACCTCTGGATGAAGTGCTTCTTTAGTAGAGCCCAGTATTAATCGCCCGCAGAAATCTTTCGATCCATCTTACGGCATTGAGAAGAGTCATGGGAACACCCTTAGCATAACAACGTCATGAGACACACGGAATGTTGAAAAGGCTTGCGATGTATAAGACATTTTCAACGTGCTCATATGCATCTTCGTCCATGTTTCACGAAAAAGGGTTATACGAAGCCCTCATAAACCGGTCTTTAATCTCGAAACGGACATCAGCTTCAATTGCTGGTCTTACGAGCCCCGACCCTTGTTCTTCTCTTGTCAACGCCAAATATTCCTCAAGAGTGAGGTCATCAATATTAACAACTTCCAAGGTACCTAAAAACTTGAAAAGAGAACGTGAGAATTCGAGAAAATTTTAAAACAAAACAAAAATGAAAGACTTAATAGAAATCCTAATAGAACTCCCCGGTAGCGGCGCCAAAAACTTGATGCAGGTTTTACTGACAAGGTTTTAATATTTATAAGTCTCGTTATACCTATGGTCTACCCTAATGCACTAACGGGCAGTGTACCCGGTCGTGTGTAGTGTAATATTTCGGTAAAACCGAAGTCGTCCCAAGAGCTATGTGTGTGGATTTATACTAAGTCTAGGTGTCATAGATTTTAAAATGATTTCAATAAGGAATTAGTTAATTAACTACTAAAGCAGATAAAGGCAAAGGTTGTAATCAATAAAGGAGAGTGGTGTTAACCTAGTTATTCATCCTAACTAGTAGGGTTTACGTCTAACTACTTCCAATTACTTCAGGTTGGGTCAAAGTCGCTAGGACAACATTTGGTCGGGTTAGTCCTAACCTATCAACAAAGGGTCCCTTTGGAGAAGTCGGTGTCCCTCATAAGTCCAGTTGTTCCTCGTCCCTAAGCCAAGTCATTACGTCTTGCTACATGCTAGATTCATAATAGTGAGTGCCGGGCTCTAGCATCTTAAACACTCACCCTTACTTCTTAAGTTCATCCAAGCGGTAGGTGATCGAGTTGGTCAAATCGAAAAAGTAGAAAGGGTCGTGGGTTGGTCATATCTTACTCTTCCCGTGTCGGTCTACTCACTTAGGGTCGATTGGTCATATCTCCTAAGCAACTAGCCTCTACCGCCATTCAAAACTACCAAACAAGGGTAGCTACTAATAAACTATGCATGTATACACTTAGAAATAATTATACGGAAGCAATATAAACGCAAACAAAACAATTAAAGAATCATAACTAGGCCAGCACCAAGAGGTGCTTAGCCGCTCATATTAACCATAACAATCAATTCAATGTTTAATGTTATGAAATACATGAATTGAAAGAAAGAAAAGATAAAAGCTAATACTTATCGTAGGGAGTGATTTATCCTTAGAGATAGCTCCGTATGCTCCTCTAGATCTGTCTTGACTTCTTCTCACGTTCTCGATTGTTGTGTGTGAAATGGGATGATTTGAAATCTTTGGAAATCGTGGGGTATTTATAGGCGGATCCGGTTACGGCTTAACTATTAAAGAGTTATGCCGTAACATACAATTCTTTGTAATTTGCACTAATAATCTTTGGTTACTACGTAACCTCGGGGAAGGAGTTACGCCGTATCTTCAATAAATCTTGGTTAAGTCGTAGTTGTTGCATGTGTTACGGTGTAATTATCAGCGGCGCGGAACCTCATTTGACCTTATATGGTTATGTCGTAATCTTTGGGAGAGTTACGTCGTAATCTTCTGTTAAGTTGGTTTTCTGAGCCACGCTTTAGTTACGGCGTAATGTGAGAGAGGAGTTACGCCCCAACTTCTTCAAAGTGAGCATACTATGATAAATCTTCAATAATCTCTCCAAATCCGCGCCTCTTCAGCTCCGATGCTCGTAATTTACCTGAAAGTGAAATATAAGGGAAAACAAGCGTAAATCCATGTAAATGATATAAATTACAAGCATTATCTGGGAAATTGACACTTAATATTCATGATAATTTGATGTTATCAAATATCCCCAACTTGAACTCTACTTTCCTCAAGTAGATCTTATTTGATAGATTCCTAAAAGATATCTCCCATTACGGAAAATATAAGTATACAAACCTTATGCTAGAATAAAACAAAGCCGAACACCTCACGAAATGGGAACGAAACACTAAAATCTCTCAACTATTCTAAGTGTCAATTTCGGGTGATCACTCAATCGCATGATCATAGCATGTATTCTATCATAAGCTTGGCGGTTACACAAATCTCCACCACTAGAGTTAAGGGCTAAACAATTCTCGAAGGCAATATGGGTAGACACAACAAAGGTTAAGGGTGACTCGTCATTACTAACATGTCACGGAGAAGTGGAAAAAACCAATGGTACATGACCAAATCCATGGCCAAGACACTAAAGATTGCTCGTTGCATCACCTAGACACACTTCATGACTAATGGGTAGGATAAGACATGTGATATATAAATGGTGTAAAATAAAAATCAAGAAAATAGTCTAAATCTATAACCAAGTCATCACCACTTACCGTTCGCCCAAAGTTCAAGCTTCGAAGTTAAGAAATCGTATCATGATAAACTAGGTAGACGTGTCATTAGAGGATGCCATGATGGGCACACTACCTTTTCTCCAACTGTTGGCGCTATTACCAACTCCAATCTTCAAATGTGACCGATGTGGCCTCCTCGATACTAAATCTATATTAAGTTCATAACATAGTGCTTATAACATCGTACTTTACAATCATCTGTATAACAAATACATAACAAATAATTTTTTTTGAATAATAAACATAACATCCCCCCACTTGAGATGAAAAATGGGAATTCGGGGGGTCTTCAATGATCTTTAAGAATATGTCGTCGACGAAAGCGTGATTCCTGAACCTTTCCACTTGAACCTTGAACTTAGGCAAATGATGATTTCCCAATCACAAATAAAGACTACAGGGTAGGCTAAGGTGTATAGGTGTAACGAAATAATATATTGGGTTAACAAAATGAAAGGAATGACTCAGATGGGTGTATCTAGGGGTATCTTGCACTAAAGGTGAGTGCAACAAAAGGGTTTCACATGGGGGTCGAGAAGTCGAGGTGACTAATCGATAGACACACAATGGTAGGCTATTTGGGTGATAATCCTATAATACTGCCTTCTTAAACTGAAAAGTCCAAATACATCGAGCTAACTAAACATACCTCGTCTATGGTCTCGAAATGATGTAAAGGCCAAGCTCTAAAGTTTACAAGCTACCGGCAGACTCATAATTTGGTGGATTTGGGGTAAAATTTGGAAACAGATAAGGCTAATATCACCACATAATATCAAGGGTTGTATGTGCTCGGCTAAGGTCTAATCTAGTTAGGTTAAGAAAAACATGTCAAAATTTTAAAAACGGCATAATTTTTTAAAATAAACTAGAAAAACGAGGGCAAAATAAAGTTCAAGAGACAATTCTACTCCGCCCCCACTTGAATTGTACAAAGTCCCTTTTGTACTAAGCGTTAAATAAAGGTGAAGAAAAAAGAATTAGGCGAGAACTTCCCGAAATTTGCTCCAAAAGAAAGAAGGCCCACGAAGAGAGTCGTGCCTTCGCATAAGCATCCACGAGCAAACTTAAATCACGAAATCACACTACCGACAAGCATAATTCTAAAAATGAAAATGAAAATAAACCTAACTCACTTTCGTAAGAATCACGGTTGCATTTAGCATATGCAACAAGCCTTTTAAACCACTTGGTGTCCCAGTGAGCAGTGAAGTCTTGTGAGGGTTTCTGAGAACATACCCACAAAGTTCATTTAAAGACTAATACAAGGTTATTGTGTTTAAAATGAAAGAAGTAATGTAGAGGATAGTTACGTCGTAACTCGAAAGGAGTTACGCCCGCACTAGGCAAAACATGGAAACTTATTTGCAAAAAGTGTAGCTACTGGCGTAACCATCGAAATGGGATTACGTCAGAATTGGTAATGCATCTGAAGTTCACTGCAAAGGGGCTGTTGCAGGCGTAACCATGAGAATGAGTTACGCCAGTAACTCCGTCAAATCGACATCTTCTTGCTGACAACTTTTCTTCGTTTCTGCAAAATGGTTAAAAACACAAAACCCAACCGAAATGGAAATAAAAAAATGAAAGGGATAATTGGGTTGTCTCCGAAAGAGCACTTTCTTTATTCTGAGTCTTTAAGTTAGACTCGAGCCTCGGGGCTTTATGGTGGCCTTTGGACTTGGCCAACTTCCTCAATGTCTTTCATCAAGTTGTGTCTGACCCAAGCGACATTTGTGAAAGTGCGGAGGTACTCTTTGGTCTCGACCTTCCCCAATTTTTCAAAATTTTTCCTCCGGTCCCAAGTGGTATCAAGCAAACTCATATTTTTTAGCAATAATCGGGGGTTGCCTCTTATATGGAATCCTAAGGAGTTTGCACCTCCTTTACTCATATGCCTCATCATCGGGGTCAGTAAATTCCTCTTTTCCTTGCAACTCAAGGTAATCTAAAATCCCCTCTATGTCATCGTCGTCAGACTCGGTGCCTTTAAACCATTCCTCGTCTAGCAAATCTTCTACCAATATACGTTTGCATTCTTCCTTCTCATTTCTAACCGACTCTTTGGCCTCCTCAATTGTTATGTCAGTCAAGTTGTTAGGACTCTCGTCGTTCGGATTTTCTTTACTCATATATTCTTTCCAAATTCGTCAACGCATCTACTTTTCCATATTTGATCTTGACCCAACTTTCAAATCCCAAGTTGTCTAACCAAGGCAATTTTGTTCTTTCCGTATCGTTGGTTGAGGTCCAAAAGAATTCATCCTCTCTAACTCTCATTAAGCTGCTTCCCCCATTACATTTATCGCCATAAGGGTTGCATGATGCCCAGAGAACTTCCCCAGGAGTTTTTATCTTTTCACACCAATGACTTCTGGCTTTTTTGTCATCAGTGTTGCTTAAAGGATCTTCCACGCAGTAGATGTCATTATTAACCAACTCTTTTTTCAGATAATGGTCCTCGTAGTCAATCTTGATCCTTTTTAGAAGATTCGGGTTAATCTTAGCATTCCCGAATTGTATCGCATACCAATCATCAAATGACAAATCTCCGAACTTGACATCATGTCTTTCAAGCTCGTGAGGGCACGTCCATTCTTCTTCTTTTAGGCTACCACCACCGTTGCAATACTCACAGAAGAGGTCGCACGTAGGCCATGCTCGCGTGGATTCATCATCAGTTATGATTATTGGAGTGCACCAGTGAGTGATAGGTGGCTCATCTTCTTCTTCGAATGAGAGCTTTTCCAATATTTCTTCATCAATATATGCAGCCCACATGAATTTGTTATTTTTGACCCTATCCTTATCGGTTCCTCCGTCGTAAATTTCATTTCAAGGGTCGCACGAAGCCCATAGATCATACCAGTCCCCCTAGCTACATGTATCTTCTTGCACCAGTGATATTTTCTTTTAGATGGGGACAAAGGGCATACATTAATGTCGTGGGACCATCCGGTAATTACCTGTGTTCTTGATTCGTCCACTTCGAGAAACCTGTCTGCCCACGTATCCCAGTTATGCCGTAACTGTGATGGTTGGTTACGGCGTAACTCGCTGTCAAAAATATAGTTATGCCATAACTCTTCAAACATGTTACGGCGTAACTCCAATCTGTCGCCGGAATTTTCACTTGAATCCGAATCTTCGGTGTGAGAATTAGCTTGTAACTTTGAGTCATCATCAGCAAAGATGACCTTACATTCCATTGTGGGTTTTGTTCCTTCCGGTTTAGTATTATTCTCCCTTACCTTCTCACTAAGATTTTCCACCATGGTTTCAAGGTTTTTTAGGGTTGTGTTGTGATTGGAAAGACTTCTATCAGTGCTTTCCTGGAATTCTTTTAGCCATTCATCCTGTTCCTTTTGTCTTTGGGCTGAATTTTCCAAAAATTTGTTTATGGTCTCTTCAAGGTTGGGCTTTCTTTCTCCATAAGGCCCACGATTGTAGTTTCCAGTGGATCCTCCACGATAGCCATTACTATTTCGATAATCTCCGTAAAATGGTCGATTTTCTCCATATCTAACTTCTTCGATTGTATTTTCTTCGTTAACGTTAGGACAATTCTTAGTAACATGTCCTCCACCATAGTTTTCGCAACCTACTTGGATGGCATGAACAGTTTCTTTGATTTTTAGCTTATCTCGACTCAGATTCTCTAGCTTGTTAGTGATGGCTTTGAATCCGTCAAAGCTTCCGCCTTGGTTTCTTTTGCTTCCTCCATCATGCCATTTTTGAGAATGATCAGCCATTTTTTGGATGGCTTTAATTGCTAGAGTAGGAGTCATGCTCGGAATTGGTCCTTGATAGTCCAGCATCTGTCTTGTAGTCACGTTGATTCCTTTGTAGAAGATGTTCACCTTTTGTTGGTTGTTCAGATAAGGTGTAGGACACTTATAGAGGAATCGTTGTATCTATCCCAGGCTTGGTACAATGTTTCATCGTCTTCTTGCTTGAAATTATGGATCTCTAAAAGGCGGTTAGATATCTTGACGGAGGACAATACCTACGGATGAAGTGCTTCTTTAGTAGAGCCCAGTATTAAGCGCCGTGAGTAATCTTCGATCCATCTTGGCGGCCCGATAAGAGTCATGGGAACACCTTTAGCATAACAACGTCATGAGACACACCTGAAATATTGAAAAGGCTTGCGATGTATAAGACATTTTCAACGTGCTCATACGCATCTTCGTCCATGTTTCCGGAAAAAGGGTTAGCATGAAGCTCCCTCATAAACTGGTCTTTAATCTCGAAACGGACATCAGCTTCAATTGCCGGTCTTACGAGCCCCGACCCTTTTTCTTCTCTTGTCAACGCCAAATATTCCTCAAGAGTGAGGTCATCAATGTTAACAACTTCCATGGTACCTGAATACTTGAAAAGTGATCGTGAGAATTTGAGAAAATTATAAAACAAAACAAAAATGAAAGACTTAATAGAAATCCTAATATAACTCCCTGGCAGCGGCGCCAAAAACTTGATGCAGATTTTACTGACCAGGTTTTAATATTTATAAGTCTCGTTATACCTATGGTCTACCCTAATGCACTAACGGGCAGTGTACTCGGTCGTGTGTAGTGTAGTATTTCGGTAACACCGAGGTCGTCCCAAGAGCTATGTGTGTGGATTTATACTAAGTCTAGGTGTCACAGATTTTAATATGATTTCAATAAGGAATTAATTAATTAACTACTAAAGCAGATAAAGGCAAATGTTGTGATCAATAAAGGAGAGTGGTGCTAACCTAGTTATTCATCCTAACTAGTAGTGTTTACGTCTAATTACTTCCAATTACTTGGTGGGGTCAAAGTCGCTAGGACAACATTTGGTCGATTAGTCTAACCTATCAACAAAGGGTCCCACTAAAAAGTCGGTGTCCTCATAAGTCCAAATTTCTGGTCCCTAAGCCAAGTCATTAAGTATCGCTACATGCTAGATTCATAATAGTGAGTGTCGGCGCTAGCATCTTAAACACTCACCCCTTACTCTAAGTTCATCCAAGCGGTAGGTGATCGAGTTGGTCAAATCGCACAAGTAGAAAGGGTCTTAGGTTGGTCATATCTTACCCTTCCCATCTCGATGTACTCACTTAGGGTCAGTTGGTCATATCTGCTAAGCAACTAGCCTATACCACCATTCAAAACTACCGAAACAAGGGTAGTTACCAATAAACTATGCATGCATACACTTAGAAATAATTATACGGAAGCAATGTAAACGCAACAAAACAATTAAGAAATCATAACTAGGCAAGCACCAAGAGGTGCTTAGCCGCTTATATTAACCATAACAATCAATTCAATGTTTAATGTTATGAAATACATGAATTGAAAGTAAAGAAAAGATAAAAAGCTAATGCTTATCGTAGGGGAGTGATTTCTCCCTTGGGGATAGCTCCGTATGCTCATCTAGATCTGCCTTTGACTTCTTTTTCGTTCTCACGATTGTTATGTGTGAAATGGGATGATTTGAAATCTTTGGAAATCGTGGGGTATTTATAGGCGGATCGGTTCTGGCGTAACTATTAAAGATTCTGCCGTAACATCTAATTCTTCGTAATTTGCACTAATAATGTTGGTTACGGCGTAACCTCCGGAAGGAGTTCGCCGTATCTTCAATAAATCCTGGTTATGTCGTAGTTGTTGCATGAGTTACGGGCGTAATTATCGATGGCGTGGAACCTCATTTGACCTAATATGGTTACGTCGTAATCTTTGGGAGATTACGCCCGTAATCTTGTTAAGTTGGTTTTACGAGCCACGCTTTAGTTACGGCGTAATGTGAGAGAGGAGTTACGCCGTAACTTCTTGAGTGAGCATACTATGATAAATCTTCAATAATCTCTCCAAATCCGCGTCTCTTCAGCTCCAATGCTCGTAATTTACCTGAAAGTGAAATATAAGGGAAAACAAGCGTAAATCCATATAAATGATATAAATTACGAGCATTATCGGAGGAAATTGACACTTAATATTCAGGATAATTTGATGTTATCAATACATACACCACATTTTTTGATGTATGCACCATAATTTGTACATTACAGTTTATACCGTACAATACTGTAATGCATAAATTGTAGTGCATTCATCAAAAGATGTGGTGTGAGTTTCAACCCCATAAATTATTACCTAGATTCAAAACATAAACATAAATCAAATTCTCAATAAGCAAATAAATAGACCTGGCATCCAAGAGAGGATATGGGTAAATCACAAAATATTACTCCGTAGTCCGTACATTATTACTGGCCCAAAACGTAAAATAACCCTTTGAAATTTTGACCTATATCTTAATGCCCTTTGCGCCTTCACCTTCACCTTCTTCTTCTTCTTATTGAATGTCGCTGCAGAGCATTTTTTTCTTCCTTTTTCTTTACTTTTAAACAATAATAAGGGCGTGTTTGGTTCAAATTCGTCACACCCCAATTTACATTTTGCGGAATGGAATTCACAGGGGCATTGATTGTCATAGCACCACATCACAGTTATATTGAGCGACCTAAAGTGTCGTTTTAAAAACACATCGTTGGATATTTCATAAAAACATAATCAGTACAACATCGGTCCCAAAAGGTTTAACAAGTTTGCGAAAATACAAATATGTTACAAATCAAGCGATGTTTTGAAATAAAAGCCATAATGTACATAATGTAAGTCGGCCTTGTGACTCAAAATATAGGTCCCTAAACCATGTCATGATGAGCGTGCCTCGGTTACACGAAAATACATTGCTAAAACGTCAACAATAATGTTGGTGAGAAATCATAGGTTTATGTAAATGTTTTATCGACTACACAAGTATAGACCATGCATGACAATCAAGTCACGTAAAATAATGTTACAATTGCTCTAAGCCCATGACCCCGAAACTAGGCTGTTCAATAATGTATGCCCTGCAGAGTGTTTGCGGACAACTCCGTAATGTAATCAAATGAAATGCATCCGTTCACTTGGTTGGGATTCACCAACCGGATGGGCGTCACCCTCGATAGATCTATCCACTCATCCTCGCTTCAAAGATTAACGGTTCATGTTCAAGTAATGGGGACTTTCAAATTGGCAAATGTGGTAACTTAAGCAATGTAATGAATTTAACATACTTGGTATCGTACAAAAAAATGTAGTGCAATGTATTCTCCCGTGGGTTTGAAAATAATCGAAAGCATGTAAAGCGGGGCTATGAAAACTCACTTGGATAAAGCGGAATAACGGCAAAAGTGAGTACCGAGGTTTATAATGATCGTCAACGGGACCTATTATCAATGATATGATATGTCATGAGTTGCAATGTAATGTTATGCATGCACTTATGTTATTTATACCATTTACGGGTTTTGAAAATATTACTCGTCGTCGAAAAATACTCTTTTGGCGTCTTGACCCTTCAAAAATGACTTTACATGTTTTTCGTCAAAATGTCATCCTACAATGGTTTTATAATGATTTTGGTGAAATTACCATTTTTCGTCGCAAAACAATGTCGTCGGAAAAATCATGAAATCAACAAAATGGCTCGGAAAAGTGGTCGTAAAAGCGGTGTCGTCGATCGTTAGAGAAACGAACTCGACGGTTTTGGAAAGTTTGTATCGATATCTAAAAGTTTCGATTCAGGAGTTTTCGTTCAAAGGTCTCGATCATAAAGATATCAAAGGCTAAAGATGGTGGTTTTGCTAATTGTGTGCGAGAAAATGAGTTTCGCCAATGTTTGAACATCCGTAATTAATTCATTATAACTCCGCTTGACAAAGCGGCTTTTGTTTTGAAAAATATGGCGATGAACTTGATTTTACTAGAAGACACTTCGTTATAAAAGTTTTGCATCATGGTTAAAAGCGCATAAACATAGCCTTCTGACTAATAAATACTTGAATCGTAAAAATAATATAATTTTGAAAATAATATTTCGGCAACTTTATGAAAGCGGCCATATCTTTGTCGTTTTAAATCCGTTTTCTCGTAAAATATGTCCTTAACCGTATCGAAGTAAACTAATATATTTTGAGAAGTCGAAATAATTTGTGAAGCTTAAGGCTCGTTTTGACCGAAACACTAAAAACAGCATGCTGAAATTTTCGAAAATATACTTTTAGTCGTCAAACTTTAAAATCCATAACTTCTTCGTTATAAGTCCGTTTTATCCGTTCAAGCGCCACGGATTCGTTTTAAAGTATATTTTCTAAATATCAAGGCCAAAATGTCGTACCAACAGTAGGTTTTCAGAAATTCGATTTAAGGACAGAACACAAAATATAGTTATCGAAAATAGTTTTCTCGGACAAAACCTATTCTAATCCTTCAAATCAACTCCAAAGCTAATCTAATCCTACCATACACCTTCTTAGGGTGTCATGGGTTCCTAATCACCATCAAGACCAAAGAATACCATGGGAATAATTATAGGATGACCATATTGTATATATATAACTTCTAAAATCATGAAATAAATGGTATAAATCACATAACATGCATATAAGCTCCAAAAATGAAAAGAAACATATGAAAATGATAAGGAAACTTGAAAATGATAAGAATATGCTTACTAGTGAAAATGAAGAGGTGTAGGTAACAAGGATTAACTTAAATATCCTTGGTTTTATTTCAAAACCATATAAAGGATATAATCTAGGTTGTTAAACACACTTGATTTTGCAAAAAATTTTGATCCCTTTGTTTTGTTGTTGTGGCGGTTCTGGAGACCCAAGAAAAGAGAAGAATGTTTTGTTTAACACTTAGAAAGTATGTGAATGAATGAAGAAGAAAATTGTCAAGTAAGACTTTTATGATAAGTGAAATTATTAGAAACATAAAACCATATTTCATTTATGTGACACCCTCCCATGGCGGTTTTGGGGAGGTTGTCTCTCAAATATATTTTTTTTTTTAAACTTGTAACTTGTATGTATTTGTGTATAATTTGTAGAATTGTAAGTAAATGTGTAAAATTTGTAAGTAGAAGGTAAATAGAATTTTTGGTACAAGTAAGTTTTAGTAAATCAAAATAGATTGTATTGAGGTGATAAAAATTGTAAAAATACTTTCCTTGTGAAAATTTGGGTGATAAAATAATTATCGTAAAATTTTAAGAAAAAGCGTAATAATTAAACTTTAACGATTAAAATACCAAATAAATTTGAAACACTAGGAAAACTAAAAATATAGTTTTATAAACTAAATGTAAGTTTAAAAATACCTCGGGATCATTTTGAAAGTAATGGATTAAATATACAAAATAAAAACTCACGCGATAAAAATTATTAAATATAAAAATTACGCGTTGAAGGGTGAAATGAAATGTCGTGAATGAATCAATGAGATGCACATGATGTCAATGAAATGTAGACTAATCATAGTCCATATGAAATGTGCGTGATGTCATGATCATGAATTAGCCGCTAAACCTCAAGGTTCTGCAATTTGAAACAAGTAAACCAAGTTTACTAAAATGTTGAAATAATGAGACATGAGCGGTGTAGAAATGACACGAAAGTACGGATTGTCACATTCGCCCATCCAAAAGGAATTCAGTCCTTGAATTCAATCGTTATTAGGTCTAACGGTGTCGGCGAAAAGATGTGGATACTTGCGTCGCATCTGGTCTTCCGTTCCCAAGTAAACTCGGGACCTCGTCGAGAATTCCAACGAACTTTCACAATAGGAATCGACTCTGTTTCAAGCTGCTTGACCTCGCGGTCCATGATTTCTCTGAGTTCTTCCACAAAGTTGAGTTTGTCGTCAATATGAACTTCGTCCAATGGAATAACGGCGATTAAATCGAAAGACACTTCTTCAAGTTTGAAACATGAAGCGTGTTGTGCACATGACTAAGTTCGAAGGAAGATCAAGTCGATAAGCTACGGACCAACTCGGCTCAAAATCTTGAATGGTCCAATGTATCTCGGGTTTAATTTTCCACGCTTTCCAAAGCGTACCACGCCCTTCCAAGCGATACTTTCAACATAACTTTGTCACCCACTTGAAATTCCAAATCCTTGCGTCTAACATCCGCATAACTTTTACATCGACTCCTTGCGGTTCTAAGTCGATCACGAATTTGAACGATCTTTTCGGTGGTTTCCGTACCATTTACGGGGCGATAAGTTGTGCGTCTCGACCTCGGCCCAACAAGCGGTGATCGGCACTTACGACCATAGAGTGCCTCGAATGGTGCCATCTTGATCTTGGTGTGATAACTATTGTTGTACGAGAATTCAATCAATGGCAAATGGTTAGCCAACCATTTCCAAAATCAATCACACATGCCTCGGCATGTCTTCTAATGTTTGAATGGTCCTTTCACTTTGACCATCGGTTTGTGGGTGATATCTTGTGCTCATCTCTAATCGGTTCGAATGAATCTTGCAATGAATTCCAAAAGTTTGAAGTGAATCGACTATCTCATCGGAAATGATAGAAATTGGTGCTCCGTGCCTCGAGACTATTTCCTTGACATAAAGTCTAGTGAGTTGCTCCATGGAATAAGTCTCTAATCGGTATGAAATGAGTGACTTGGTAAGGCGATCAACAATTACCCAAATAGCGTCGTAACCTCCGATGTCTTAGGAAGTTTCGTAACAAAGTCCATAGTAATGCGTTCCCATTTCCATTGAGGAATTTCCGGTTGTTGGAGCAATCACGGCGGACACGGTATTCGACTTTCACCTTAGGCGGGTAAGGCATTTGCTAACGTCGTGGCAATTTCCGCTTTCATGTTCGGCCACCAATAAAGCTTCTTAAGATCTTGATACATCTTATCCGATCACGGATGAATAGAATACTTTGACTTATGCGACTCATGCATAATCAATTCTCGTATTCCGCCATACAATGGAACCGCATTCTATCTTTGAAACATAGTACTCCATCGCTCTCTTCACAAAACCATTTGCGCTTTCGGGCATACCATAAAGCTTTTCACTTGGTCGGTTCTCCTCCTTAAGTGCTTGACTTGTGCTTCGTGGATTTTCGATGGTAAAGGAGAAACAATTGTCATTCAATGATCGAACTCTTAAAGGTTTAGGCCTCTCTTTCCGACTAAGAGCATCGGCCACAACATTGGCTTTTCCGGGTGATACTTGATTTCACAATCATAGTCATTGAGTAACTCCAACCAACGGCGTTGCCTCATATTAAGCTCCTTTTGATCAAGAATATATTGCAAACTCTTGTGGTCGGTAAACACTTGTGCACTTTGTGCCGTAGAGGTAGTGTCTCCAAATCTTGAGCGCAAAACTACGGCTCTAACTCGAGATCATGAGTGGTGTAATTCTTCTCATGAGTCTTAAGTTGTCGAGAAGCATCGCTATCACCTTCTCGTTTTGCATTAAAACAGCCCCAAGTCCTTTATGCGAGCGTCGCAATATACAACAAAGTTCTCAATGCCTTGGTAGTGCCAAAATCGGCGCCTTGCAAAGCTTTTGCTTCAACAAGCTGAAAAGCGGTTTCTTGTTTCTTTCCCACTCGTACTTCTTGTTTTCTGTGTCAACTTGGTCAAAGGTCTCGCTATCTTGAAAAACCTTGATGAACCTTCGGTAATACCGGCTAGTCCTAGAAATTGTCAATTTCCGTAGGATTCGTTGGAGTAGCCCAATCTTTCACGGCTTCAATCTTTGCGGGATCAACTTGTAGTCCTTGACTATCAATGATGTGACCAAGAAATTGCACTTTGTGGTTCCAAAATCACACTTGAAAACTTGGCATACAACTTCTCATTCTTGAGTAGCCTTAAAATCGTCCTTAAATGCTCTTCGTGCTCTTCTTTGCTCTTGGAGTAGATCAAGATGTCGTCGATGAACACTATAACAAACTTGTCCAAATCGGTTTACAAACTCTATTCATAAGATCCATGAATACCGCGGTGCATTAGTCAATCAAGCGGCATCACTTGAAACTCGTAATGACCGTAGCGTGTTCTAAGCATTTGTTTTGAATATCCTCTTCCGAACTCGAAGGCGATGATAACCCGACGAAGATCAATCTTGGAATAAATACTAGAACCTTGCAGGCGATCGAACAAATCGTCAATTACGGGGGTGGATAACGATTCTTCACCGTTAACTTGTTCAATTCTCGATAATCTATGCAC
The DNA here is from genome assembly GCA_022545495.1 of Chrysanthemum lavandulifolium. NCBI lineage: Eukaryota > Viridiplantae > Streptophyta > Magnoliopsida > Asterales > Asteraceae > Chrysanthemum > Chrysanthemum lavandulifolium. Next base: position 4,405,704 of record CM040240.1, on the reverse strand, counting down.
ATTCGGAAGGATCCATCCTTCTTCTTCACAAACAAGACCGGTGCTCCCCAGGGAGGAACTCGGCCTAATGAATCCTTTGTCTAGAAGTTCTTGCAATTGATTAGACAACTCTTGCATTTCGGATGGTGCTAAGCGATGCGGTGCTCGCGCAATCGGTGCGACTCGGGCACTAAGTCAATTTGAAACTCTACTTGGCGTGCGGTGGAAGTCGGTAAATCCTCGGGAAATACTTGAGAAAATTCACGGACAATAGGAACATCTTCAAGTCGCTTCTCCTCCGACTTTTCTCGGTTACATGAGCTAAGAAAGCAAGACAACCTTTCTTAATGTACTTCTCCGTTTGATACTCGATATGATACTAATTCGAGTTCCACCGTCCCCACGAATAATCAAAGTTTCGCCATTATAAGGAAGATGAACAACTTTCTCATCACAAATGATCTTTCGCGATGCTTAGATAACCAATCCATGCCGATGACGACGTCAAAACTACCAAGCTCTACGGGCATGAGGTCTATGTTGAAAGGATGATTAAGAAAATTGAATGTGCAACCGCGAACAATGGTGTTGGTGCTAACTACGCTACCATTAGCTAATTCAACGTTGTATGATATGTCTAATGTAGTTGGTTTAATGTTGAGCAAAGGTGCAAATGCGATGAGACACAAAACTTTTATCGGCACCGAATCAAATAAAGCGAAGCATAACGATTATTGAGAAGGAGCGTACCCGTGATGACATTCGGGTCCTCCTTATCTTCTCCGCCTCAATAACATAAACCCTTCCTTGAGCCATACCTCCTTGATTCGGTTTGCTTGATTCTTTCCTTTCTTACAATCCTCTTGTAGTGTCCGGGTTCCCATAACCAAAACATGTAACCTTTGGTGCGTGCAATCCCTAATACGGTGACCAACTTTCTTGCAATTTTCACACGGATCGGGACATCGACCGGATTGTGGTGACTCAAACACTTATTACATTCGGCAAAACTCCGAATATCCTTTTCCTTCTTTTTGACCGCGGCATAAACCTTAGCAACCTCTTGCCTCTTGGGCGGTTGTTGAGTAGCATTCTACCCATTGTTGTCCCACTTGCGTTTGTTGTTGTTGCTATTATTGTTGTAGTTGCCTCGGTTATTGTTGTTGAAAGCGGTTGTTGGGGTTGTTGTTGTTGTTTCGGTTGGTGGTGGTGTACTTGCCTCGCTTCACCACTTGTGCCATCAATTTCGAGTAACTCGAATAGCTTCCTCGATTGTTTGTGGATCAAAGATGTCACATCTCCTTGAATGACCTCGGGAAGTCCTCAATAAAAGCCTCTAGCAACTTTTCATTATCCGATACCATTGATGGGCATAGCGGCTAATTCACGGAATCTCCGAATGTATGTGTCAATATCATACCCAATCGTGACCAATTCATAGAACTCCGTCTCTAACTTTTTGATTTACGTTGAGGACAAAACTTCTTAGTCACCAAGCCTTTAAATTCCTCCCGTAAGCTTAAAAGCATTCTCCATCCCAATCGGTTGGCGTAAGAATTCCACCATGACAACGCTCCATCGAGTAAAGTACTCGTAGCAAACTTAACCTTCTTGTCATCCGGACGGTTACAAAGCAAAAATACCGACTCAACTTTTCAAACCATCTAACCATTCTTGTTGCTCCTCGGTACCTCGGAACTTAGTGGGTTCACCACTTTTGAAATCTTTGTACGAACATTTCTTAACCCCGGATCCTCGGCATTACGGTAGTAGCAGCTAGACTAGCGGCTTCGGTGACGGCAGCGGCAATGACGGCGTGACATTGTTTCTCTTTCGACTCTTAGTGCATTAGCAATGCTATCGTTCACTAACCACGAATTCTTTGCTTGGGTCATTTCAAGCTGTAGCTTTCTTGATTGCCATAACTCTTCAAAATCACAAGATGAAACAATCATGAGAACTCGTAAGTAGAAACAACCATCATACAAATATATCCACAACCACAACATGCATAAAGATAAATGGAATCTGGCGGAACAATAACGAAATATCACAAATATAATCACAACACACGTGGATAATATACATGAAAATTTGACCTACATGGACCGATATCATAGATAATAATAACCATTCCTACATAGTAGAGTCAATACTTGATACATTTGTTTGTACAACAACCAAAATACAACAAGTTCTTTAAACTACGTCACACACCCGTGACTAGGATACTAATGGTCAAAACTATACAATGACAAAAGTCTACATAAGGCACCTCATGGTGCTCATGACTCGATCACGGAGATCGCGAACACGAGTAACCAAACTATCAATCAAACTCCTCATCTCATCCATCGACCTGCAATGTGACAATACGCTCACGAGCTAAAGACAACTCACATGGTGACTCGTAACTCATCACGTGCCATATCGGCCTGTCGAACAACTCGGGCATCTCACGCCTCAACTCCGTGATGTGCTCTCTATCCTCAATGCATGGTCTTTGAAGACTACGAAAATCTAAGTCAATACAAACCACGCCTAATATCAAACCCTCGACCTCCTCGATGGGCTCAATCCTATCAACCGACAACTCCTCCAGCTGTCGAGTCAAACTATCAATCATAGCTGCTTGAGCATCGATACGGGCACCTAATGCCTCTGTGGAAGGCGTCGTGCGGCGGTGCCCTAGAACTCTCGCCTATCTCAAATCTAGCAGGCGGCTCGGGCTCGGTGGATGGTGGTGTAGGGATATCGAAGCGAGCACGCTTTTGGGCGGCAAGTCCGATCTTGGTCTGGATCTCTAAGAAAGTAAAATATGATGATGCGGTGATGATGGTCTTTGGTAGTGGTCTTTGGTGGTGGTGATGGTGCGAGCAACGGGTTATGAGGCGGGCTAACGTGAGGTGTGGGTGCGACTTCACCCTCCTCGAAGGGTTCGGTCTCGATGTCGGTCATGATCGGTGGGAAGGCTGCGGTGGATCCGATAGAAGATACAATCTCGGTGGAATGTGATGGATCATCATCCATGCTAGGGTCCGATGATATGGTAATAGGGTGAGAATCGAAGACATGTACGTGACAACCGATATGAAATAAATGTAAATAATCTCGAACAAAGTGTAAGTGAATCCGCATGATAACAATGAACATGTACTATGATGAAATGATGAGATGCTATGATAATGTAGCTATAGTCTAGGGTCAATGATGCAACCTAGTTCTCTATAACTGTAGCTCGGTACCAATCATCACACCCCAATTTACATTTTGCGGTGGAATGGAATTCACAGGGCATTGTTGTCATAGCACCACATCACAGTTATATTGAGCGACCTAAAGTGTCGTTTAAAAACACATCGTTGGATATTTCATAAAAACATAATCAGTACAACATCGGTCCCAAAAGGTTTAACAAGTTTGCGAAAATACAAATATGTTACAAATCAAGCGATGTTTTGAAATAAAGAGCCATAATGTACATAATGTAAGTCGGCCGCGACTCAAAATATAGGTCCCTAAACCATGTCATGATGAGCGTGCCTCGATTACACGAAAATACATTGCTAAAAGCGTCAACAATAATGTTGGTGAGAAATCATAGGTTTATGTAAATGTTTTATCGACTACACAAGTATAGACCATGCATGACAATCAAGTCACGTAAAAATAATGTTACAATTGCTCTAAGCCCATGACCCCGAAACTAGGCTGTTCAATAATGTATGCCCTGAGTGTTTGCGGACAACTCCGTAATGTAATCAAATGAAATGCATCCGTTCACTTGGTTGGGATTCACCAACCCGGATGGGCGTCACCTCGATAGATCTATCCACTCATCCTCGCTTCAAAGATTAACGGTTCATGTTCAAGTAATGGGGACTTTCAAATTGGCAAATGTGGTAACTTAAGCAATGTAATGAATTTAACATACTTGGTATCGTACAAAAAAATGTAGTGCAATGTATTCTCCCGTGGGTTTGAAAATAATCAAAAGCATGTAAAAGCAGGGCTATGAAAACTCACTTGGATAAAGCGGAATAACGGCAAAAGTGAGTACACCGAGGTTTATAATGTAATCGTCAACGGGACCTATTATCAATGATATGATATGTCATGAGTTGCAATGTAATGTTATGCATGCACTTCAGTATGTTATTTATACCATTTACGGGTTTTGAAAATATTACTAAATCGTCGAAAAATACTCTTTTGGCGTCTTGACCCTTCAAAAATGACTTTACATGTTTTACGTCAAAATGTCATCCTACAATGGTTTTATAATGATTTTGGTGAAATTACCATTTTCGTCGCAAAACAATGTCGTCGGAAAAATCATGAAATCAACAAAAATGGCTCCGGAAAAGTGGTCGTAAAAGCGGTGTCGTCGATCGTTAGAAAACGAACTCGACGGTTTTGGAAAGTTTGTATCGATATCTAAAAGTTTCGATTCGGGAGTTTTCGTTCAAAAGGTCTCGATCATAAAGATATCAAAGGCTAAAGATGGTGGTTTTGTTAATTGTGTGCGAGAAAATGAGTTTCGACCAATGTTTGAACATCCGTAATTAATTCATTATAACTCCGCTTGACAAAGCGGCTTTTGTTTTGAAAAATATGGCGATGAACTTGATTTTACTAGAAGACACTTCGTTATAAAAGTTTTGCATCATGGTTAAAAGCGCATAAACATAGCCCTTACTGACTAATGAAATACTTGTATCGTAAAAATAATATAATTTTCGAGAAAATAATATTTACGGCAACTTTATGAAAGCGGCCATATCTTTGTCGTTTTAAATCCGTTTTCTACGTAAAATATGTCCTTAGCCGTATCGAAGTAAACTAATATATTTTTGACTAGTCGAAATAATTTGTGAAGCTTAAGGCTCGTTTTGACCCGAAATACACTAAAAGCGCATGCTGAAAATTTCGAAAATATACTTTTCGTCGTCAAACTTTAAAATCCATAACTTCTTCGTTATAAGTCCGTTTTATCCGTTCAAGCGACCGCGGATTCGTTTTAAAGTATATTTTCTAAATATCAAGGCCAAAATGTCGTACCAACAGTAGGTTTTCCAGAAATTGATTTAAGGACAGAACACAAAATATAGTTTACGAAAATAGTTTTCTCGGACAAAACCTATTCTAATCCCTTCAAATCAACTCCAAAGCTAATCTAATCCTACCATACACCTTCTTAGGGTGTCATGGGTTCCTAATCACCATCAAGACCAAAGAATACCATGGGAATAATTATAGGATGACCATATTGTATATATAACTTCTAAAATCATGAAATAAATGGTATAAATCACATAACATGCATATAAGCTCCAAAATGAAAAGAAACATATGAAAATGATAAGGAAACTTGAAAATGATAAGAATATGCTTACTAGTGAAAATGAAGAGGTGTAGGTAACAAGGATTAACTTAAATATCCTTGGTTTTATTTCAAAACCATATAAAGGATATAATCTAGGTTGTAAACACACTTGATTTTGCAAAAATTTTGATCCCTTTGTTTTGTTGTTGTGGCGGTTCTGGAGACCCAAAAAAGAGAGAGAACTTTTATCTTAACACTTTTGAGTATGTGAAAATGAATGTGAAGAATTTGTCAAGTAAGACTTTTATGATCAAGTGAAATTATGAGAAAAAACATAAAACCATACAACATTTATTGGACACCCTCCCCATGGCGGTTTTGGGGAGGTTGTCTCTCCAATTATTTTTTTTTTTCCAAACTTGCAACTTGTATGTATTTTGTATAATTTGTAGAATTTGTGTAAAGAAAAGGTAAGTAATTTGTAAAGTAAAAAATTTTTGGTACAAGTAAGTTTTAGTAAATCAAAATAGATTGTATTGAGGTGATAAAATTGTAAAATACTTTCCTTGTGAAAATTGGGTGATAAAATAATTATCGTAAAATTTTTAAGAAAAGCAGCGTAATAATTAAACTTTAACGATTAAAATACCAAATAAATTTGAAACACTAGGAAAACTAAAAATATAGTTTTATAAACTAAATGTAAGTTTAAAAATACCTCGGGATCATTTTTGAAAGTAATGGATTAAATATACAAAATAAAAACTCACGCGATAAAAATTATTAAATATAAAAATTACGCGTTGAAGGGTGAATGAAAATGAAATGTCGTGAATGATACTAATGAGATGCACATGATGTCAATGAAATGTAGACTAATCATAGTCCATATGAAATGTACGTGATGTCATGATCATGAATTCAACACGCTAAACCTCAAGGTTCTGTGAATTTGAAACAAGTAAACCAAGTTTACTAAAAATGTTGAAATAATGAGACATGAAGCGTGTAGAAATGACACGAAAGTACGGATTGTCACCGCCTCCCGAATTACTTCATTAACATTGTTTGCATAGTTAATGTAAGCCTATAAAAGGGTTAAATAATACATAAACTTAGTAATCATTAAGTTTTTACACGACTGTATTAAGCAACCAACGAGAGAGAATAGATTTTAGTACGCATCCTATATAACTAGAAATTAAACGAAGTGACAATCTACTTATTTATCGGACGTGCCTCTTATTTGTCATCTGTTTTATATCTATGTACGTGTGTGTCTATCGCCTTGTTACTTTTATTTTACCTTAATCTACACAATCGTGCCAGTCTCTCAGGTTGAAAACACCCTTGCATTAGATTAGGTTTAGTTAGACTAACCTTAGGATAAAAATACTGATTGATATATAAGTCTTAACATTTCACTCTTAGTGATCGACACTCTACTTACCAACTAAGCTACACTGATTGGGTATACTGCTCGTTAGTGTTTGTTATAGGATAAGTCGGCTAAATATAAATGTAGAACTTGATAATAATAATTATCCTATACACAACGAAACACATCAAGTGAAGTAGTGTAAAATATTATAATTAATCCATGATAAAATGTGAAGTAGTTGGATGTAAATTACATCGTTCTTCCGAGTGGTTTGACTAAATCACATCGCAAGTCCTTCGACTTTCATTTTTGCATGATGAACCCTTATAATGAAGTTTCGCAACACCATTCGTCCTTATCTCTAACACCATTTATCCCTGTGTTTGGCTGAAATCACATCGCAAGTCTCTCAACTGTTAGGGATAGGGGTGTATAGTGTTACGAAATTTCATTATAAGGATTCGTCATGCAAAACTGAAAGTCGAAATACTTGCGATGTGATTTCGGCTAAACCACATGAAAGAACGGTGTAATTTACTCAAATTTCTGACTAGAATTGATTCTAGTCATTGATTTAAATTATTCTTTAATGTTAACTTCGATGTAATTAGGCTAAGCACAGTAAGAACTACCAGTGACCATCATCCCGTCACATCAGCTTTCTCTCCCGACGACTACCAGGCGATTTTTTGTCATAGTAAGGGCCACCATCATTTTATTTTTTTAAAAAAAAACCCTATCTTTTTAGTTTTTTCAAAACAAACCCTATCTTTTTTCTATATATATCCACTACATTTTTAACAAAAAAAGCATTTCACACACACAACTTCTCTGAACTTCACCATTTTACACAAAAATGTCTCAGTAAAACACTCCTGGGAATAATTCCTCGACACACGAAGAAACATTTATTCTCGGAAATACTCCCCACTCAAACCCCGACTACGATTCATCATCTCAACAAAATACGCACCAATCCATGTCAACTGATTCTTCATTTCCAATGGTAAAAGAACCAGTTAATTATGAGATAGGCGATGAATATGAAACTGAAGTTATGAAAATGCCGATGGATTTCTTACTAAGGAACAAGAAGATCAACTTCTTCTGGATGAAGAGGCATTAAGAGAAATATTGGAAGAACAAGCAAGGGTTGATGCAGAAAAATGCAAGGCGTCAACAAGAGTTGGATGAGCAACATAGGAAAGAACAAGCGGAGGATGACTATTTCAGGATGGAATTTGGGGAGTATCCTGATTATGATTATGCATCCGGAGATCCAGATTAATCTATGGCTGAAGAACTCATGTGTTTTATTTTTTATATCGTAGTCGTTATTTTCATTTCAATGTCGTATGATGCTCTGCTGGTGTAATGAATAAAAGTTCGTATTCTACTTTGGTTCTTCGTACTCAAAAATAAATTTCTATTCATTTAAATAAAAATACACATTACAATACGAAATTTAAAAAATAATATCAACAAACAACACTCCTGTTTATTTTTTATATGCATCCAAACAACTTAAAATTCGCGTGTTCTTCTAATTTTCCCCGCCTTTCAAAACAAAACATTATGCATCTCGTAATCAAAGTTAGATATTTGAAACAGATAAGCGTCAATCAAAGCACGTTTCTCTTGTGGAATGTCACCGCATTCAGCGTATGCGTTCCTCAGATCATCTTTAGCAATGCTTACATTCTCAAATTCTACGGCGAAGTTCATAAGTACTTGCTGACGAGCTTTATCCTCGTCGATTTGTTTATGAACCATAACTTTGATTTCCTCTACGGTGTGTGAAAGTGAACAAGCCATTTAAATTGTGTATAAATGAAAAGATAAATGAGGTTTGAATTGTGGGTTGTGTGAGGTATTTATAATGTAAAATAAAATGTTTAAATTTATTATATTTATTTTTTGAGGAGAGTTATTTTACATACCAAACTTTTTTCACATACCAAGCAACTCATCCCTACCTTCCACCTTAAAAAAAAAAAAAATCAATAGTTGAGATTAAAGATATTTTATTATTTCACATATTTTTTTATAATTTAAATATCTCTTAAACCGTTAATCGTTAAGCGAAAATAATTACACTATCGCGACGAGCATTTTAGTTATCTTTCTATAGATAGGCACTTTGATATATTTTCTGAAAAAGAAAAAAATTCATTTTTTTCACGTTTTTTGTATTTATTCCGTATTTTTTTTTTTTCGAATATGAGATTTGCATGAAAAAACCACATGTGATTAAACACTAATTTGAAGATCACATGTGATATTAGTGTTATATCATATATGATATAGTGTTAAATCACATATGATATGTATCATATGTGATTTAACATATAATATAACACTAATATCACATGTGGGTATGTTTGGCAAAACTAGTTGTAAATTTGTATCTTTGTCGTATGGTATAATTATAGAATCAGAACAAAAGTTGTTAACATGAGCTACAAAATTGTATTTTTTCAATAAAAGTGTTTGGTAAATTAGTCGTTAAATATACTTATAAGATGTAAAATGACATAAAAGGACAAATCTATAATTGTAAATAAATGTTTGGAGGGTATATCAGTAATTTAAAGTTTTAACAGCTCCAAGACATTTAAAAAGCTTCATGAATCAGCTTTTCATTTTGGAGCTATTTGTTTGAAATAAAAGCTTGTAGTTAATGCATCCAAACAAAGCTACTTGGTTTATATGAGATTATTTTGTAACAAAAAGCTAACAGCTCCTCCAAAAAGTCCCTGCCAAACAGGCCCGTGATATTCAAATTAGTGTTAATCACATTTGATTTTTTTATGTAAATTTCAGTAACGAAAAAAATGTAAAAAAAAGGTGCAAAACATGAAAAAAATTGTTTTGTTAAAAGTATATTAAAGTGTCTATATATAGAAAAGTAATTTAATGTTTGTCGTAATGGTATATATTTTTTCACTTAACGATTAACGGTTTGAAAGATATTAATATTTGAAAAATAGGATGAAAGTGAGTTTTTAAATTTTTTTGGATTAATCTCATCCGTTAGATCAAATAAAAATGGAGGGTAAAAATTGATCTCTTAGTATGTACAAAATGTTTTGCCTTCAAATGATCTTAAATCTTACGTAGTATTATTTTTTATTAATGCATAACGGTAAAAAAAAGAGGGCCAAATATGTACTTTATCTCCCAATCCTCATCGATCGAGTCCGTGACTCAAAACAAAAAAAAGGGATCGATCGACTGGCGATCGACACCCACAATAAGGGTGATCGATCGCCCAGCCGATTGACCAATTAATCTTCAAGCTTACTGCATCTAGCCTTAGGAAGAGATGAAAGGGCATATCTTAATATCTTAATGTCTATTATATACGGAGTAAGCAAACTCGATCACATCACATAGAAAAATAATTAAATCACACACAGTCACCAACTACCAAAAAACAATGTTTCCTTCAGAGCTAAACCTTGAAAAACTTCGAATTTCTCGTGAGAAGATCGCTACATTAGAAGAATTCAAAACCAGTGCAGTGACCAAACCTGATGTCACAGGATACCTCCCTGGGTATGGCGGGGTTTTCGTGCACCGAGAAGTTGACATAAAAAACAGGTGGTACAGTAAATGTAACGGTACCTTAAAATCTGGGTTTTTATACAGTGATGAGCTTAAGATACTATCCAGGATCAATCACGAAAGCTTCCTGCCTTTCGTTGGTTTCTGTGATGAAAAGGACGTTTTATTCCCGCACGATGTTAATGGTGACAAGGTGATTTTGGTTTACAAAGACGATAGTCTTAATGGAACCCTTGTTGACTATATCCAAAAAAAGGACGATGGATATGTTAGCTCATGGGATAGGCGTCTCGAAATCTGCATAGGTGTAGCAGAGGGGCTCAATTACCTTCACTCAGGTGTTGAGGGGGTCGGTAGAGTAATACATCAAAATGTGCAAAGCAAAAATATAATGTTATGTAGGGTGGACCAAAAATCATGGGTTTTTATCTCTCAGTAATAGTCCCAGAAAATCAGCTACATGCACAAATTAATTTTGATGTACATCCCGAAGACAACCCTGATCCGATTTACCATGAAATCGGACTACTCGACACAACAACAGATGTATACTCATACGGCATACTTATGTTTGAAATGTTGATTGGGATGGTGGCTAATGAAGAAAAGATAATTGGAGATTATAAGCCACAAAGGCTTATAAATATTGTCCGACGCTGCTATGATAATAGACCCGAGCAGTTGATTGATCCCAAATTAAGAGATCACATTGATCGTCGTTCTTTCCACATGTTTATAGATATTGCGTATAGATGCATTAGTTTCAACTTGAAGGATCGCCCTACGATGGATGAGGTCGTTAAGACGATTAAGGAAGCACTGGTTATTCACGTAAGTCGGTATCATTTAACTATTTCGAATTATTGAAAGGAGTTTTTCTTTGAAATATTGCTTTTATGTTAACTTTTCATTAGATTACCGTGCACACACGCTTTTTGGTCATGACTACGATCTTAATTGTTAAGATCCTAATCATGATCTTAATATCTTAAGATATCATAAAATTAAAAAGATTTTGATTCTAGGTAGAATCTTTTCAAGCATAAGAACTTATTAGTTCCTGATGTTGACCCGTAGAATATTAAGATCACGATCCGATCTCACATTGTTCCAATCACAAGTTAAAAGATGCATAAATTTATAGATTAAATTTTACAGAATTTAATAAACAAGAGGATAATTGTCTTGAACATTTCATAATCATAATTTAAGCCGACATTTTCATGAAAAAAATTCAAATAGTTTTGTGTTTGATATATAATAATTTGTATATTTGCATACTTTGACAAACCCTATATAGAAAATGATACTACATACGATCTTAAGATCCTGATCCAATGTTACGATCTCGATCTTGTAAATATGAAAATGATTATAAATAGGAAGTAGGATCTAAAAAACCATGACTACAACTAATAATAACAATAATATATCAACCATATTTATTAAGGTCTGAAAGTATGATCAAATTTTGTTTTTATTGTTATTGTTTGAGTAATTAAATTTTATATTTTAACATAAGTCTAATTTAGTGAATATAAATTTTTGTATATGTTGTAATTAATCTTGTGCAGACAATTACACATGTTTCAACTTGATTTTATAATTCGTGCATTTAAGAAATTTTTAATATTACAATCGATTTAATAATAATAATAGTCTATACTACTTATAATAAAAGAAGACACTTCTCTCCTATAAATTTTTTAAGATTTCCTAATATAGATTTTTAAGCAAATACAAATAAAGAAGCATCATTTACAAGTATTTAAAGCACAACTAAAACTAAAAAAACACTATTCAACACATACAATTAATACACAGTTTAATTTCCCCTTCACCAAAATATACCACTACCTAAGCACATTGTACAAATACCTACCCGACTGAACATAAACCATTGCCATAAAGAAATTTATAAAGAAATAAATTAAGAAATAAAGAAATTTGTAAGAGGCACAACTTTTAATAGCAAAAATTTATAAAGAAATAACCATACATATTTGTTTAATTATTTCTTTCATTCGTTCGTTGCCAAACAAAAAGAACACAAGATCTAGGGTTGTTACTTCGTTTCAAGAATTGATCTTTAAAGATCTCTACAACCCATAATTGACCTTAGAAAATGAAGAACTTTTAAAATAAAACCTTACCCGAGACCTTTACAAAAGATCTTAGAGACATCATTACGAGACCTTAGCTGAGACACATTTGTGTGTGGTACTCGGTTGCGTGCCAGAAAAAAACCAACAACAGAGGTTTGTGTATTATTATTCTTTGTTCAATTATGGGTAGTTGAATTAAAAGAAACGAGTTGTTGTAGAGGCTGCATGTTTATTTGCAAAAGAAGGAATGAGACGTCAATTGTGTGTGGCTGCTTATTTTAGAGAAGGTGAGTTTGTGACTGCAAAGTGTATAACTGAAATTAGGGTTGAATGGGGCTCAAAATTATTGTACTATCTGAATTTTTGCTTTTATTGGGTTGGACAGAGTTTAATCCGAAACAATTGCTTGCAAGCATTAATAAACAAACTTAGAGCATAACCAAAAAAAAGAAAAGAAAAATGACATACCCAGCCAATTATTACTTATATAACCCAAATTAAATACAACCAAATATATGCAAATAAGAAATATTTAGGAAATACTTATGATAAAAAACAAATGCACAAAATTTTGTAACATAAAAATAACACAAAACAAAACCCAAAAAATCTCGTCACGGCGCACATAATACATAGAATAAAAAAACTATATAGAGACCAAATACATACAAGAAATGGAATTATTTTTTACCTTAAAATAACACAAACCGATTTTCGTACATCCCAAGTCATTAAATAGAAACAATAAATATATGTACAAATAGACAACAAATAACACAACTAAAATAATACAAATACAAAAAATCTTCTAATAAAAAATAACAAAAAACATTGATTCATCAAATTTTGTTACACAAAAATAATGCAAGCCAAAAAAAGCAAAATTTATTGTAATATACTAAGAAACAAATTTATTGTATAGTATATCTAGAGCTTATCTTACTTCTTTACCCAAAAAAAGAGCTTATCTTACTAGAAAATGTTGATAAATGATATATTATTATTATTGCTTGAAGTTATTTTAATTTAAATTATCATTAATTTGTGCGGTTATTGTTAAAAAAATGTGTAATCGAAAAACATTTGCTCGCTGCAAAATATAATCACAAGGTACCCACCGCCGCATCGTGCGGGTACCATACTAGTAATAACAACAACAACAACAACAACAACAACAACAGTACTAATCTCTTATAATAAGAAAATGTACAAAATGGACAATCAGATTTTGAGAAGTTTTCAATTAGAACAATGAGATAGCTCAATTTTACTACATAAGCGAAATTGAGCATTCTTATTGGTCAATATAAAGTAAAAAAATGGTTAAACTCTGATAAATTTGGTGGAGAAAAAAAAATATATATATATAGGTGTCAAATTCCGCTTCCTCAGGCCCTCACTTCATCACTCAACTCACTTAGACCCTCGTCTCACGTCACATCGCTCTCCTTGGGAGGAAGGCTACTGACGGTGCAAAGCCTAAAATGGTCTAACCAAATAATTTAGTATCAAGAAAATAAATAAATAAATAAATAAATTAGTATTCAACTACGGACTTCGTGCTACTTAATGGAACAATGAACTGCATGTATTTCCAATTTTGACTGCAGCTCCAACTTTAGAAATTGTAGTAGTTCACCCTCGAAAAAATACTAAAAAAATGAGAGTAATTAATAAAACTCTAGGTGCTAAATTTTAATTAAATTATATAGACTTAAGTTAACTTATCAGTTTATAGGGAAAGTTATTTTACATACCAAACTTTTCTCATTTAACAAGGGACTCAACCTCACCATCTATAAAAAAAAGGAAAACGATTTGGAGGCCTAAAAAATGTGACTAATTGTGTGCCTAATAGATGTGGCTATAAATTATTGATTTGTGAAGAAGTCGATCCCTTGATGTCTCCAATAAGATGCTGACACATATGTTTAGGTATTATTAGGCATACGAGTTAGACATCCCAATCAGTGCTCATTAAAAAAAATATATCAATTGTTAGATTAGAAAGGTTTTAATATTTCACCGATTTTTTATAATTTAAATATCTCATGAACAATTAATTGTTAGGAAAAACAAATTATAACGTCACGTCCGGCATTTAATTATCTATCGATAGATGGGCACTTTGATTTCGACAAACATTTTTTTTACGGTCTTTCGTATTTGAAAATAGCATGAGAAATCACATGTGATTAAACACTAATTTGAATATTCTAATAAAATCACATGCCATTTTATAGATTATAATAGTTCATTTATAAAAATCACATGTTATTGAAATGCGTGTTTGAAAAATCACATGTGATTTTATTAGAAATATTAAAATTAGTGTTTAATTATATGTGATTTCTCATGCAAGTTTCAACAACGAGGAAACAAACATAAAAAAACAAATAAAAAACGTAAAAAAAGAGTGAAAAAACAAAAAAAAAAAAGCTTTTTGAAAGTATATCAACGTGCATATATCTATAGAAAGATAATTAAATTCTTTTCGTGATGGTATATTTATTTTTTCTTAACGATTAACGATTAACGGTTTAAGATATATTAATATTTGAAGAAAAAAGATGAAAATAGGTTTGTTAAAATGTTGGGTTTAATCTTATCCATTAGATCAAATGGAGATGAATGGTGATGATTGGTCCTTTGGTATGTAGATAAAGTTTAATATGTAAATGATCTTAAATCATAGTTTATATATTTCTTTAAAATTTTTATAAATTTAACAAATACCCCTAGACTTTATAGTTTACACCCTTTGGACTTTATTTTTTTAAAAGAATAACATATATGTTGTTGTTATTTATAAATATTATTATTATGTAAATTAATGTATATGCAAGAGATTATAAATATTTAACTAAAAGAGCAAGTTGTTGTGATATGTAAATAAATACATGAGATTGTACATATGCTAATGACCCATGTTATTATTCTTTATCTGTTTAATAAGGATAACCGGAAAGATACTCTTTTTACCATTCGTGTTCAATAAAGACTCATGCTGTTTTTTTTAATTAGTTTAAACTTTGCGTACATATGTCTAAATATTTGTTACGTCTTATATTATCATTAACATGAATATAAATATCAAAATGAAAGTACCGAATACCCTCATCTAAAATAAATAAATACAATAGATATACATATAACAACGACACATGTAATTCATCTTTAAATTTTAAATACGAATATCCGTATTTTCTAACTTTGTGTTTAAGTTCATCAAGTATCATTACGTGCTATAAATACGCATAATGTCTGCAACATGAACGATAGTTAAATTTAGACAACATCATTAACCTCAGCAGTGTCGTGAAACAAATTCAAATTCTTGATCAACAACTATAGAAAAATATTAATCGATATTAAAAACTATAGAAAAGAAAACAAATCTAAAAGATGAATAAAGATACTTATTGATGAAGATAATCATTACAAATTATTTATAGATATCTTTAAATAAAAACACATAAATGTTCACTAAATTAGACTTAGCTTAAAACTACATTAGTGTAACGTATGTCAAAACCCGCGCATTACGAGATCTAAAACTAGTTGTAATCGTAAGCAAATCACATTTTCGAGAAAGAGATAAAGTACGTAATATGGCACATTAGAAATAAGTGGTCTTATTGAGATTAGAAATGCAAAATTCCCTTTTAAATCGCATCTTATTGGTTCGATCCTCACTCCTACAAAAGGCGGAGGTCCTTTCTACCTTTGGTAGAAGCGAAGCGACCTCTCTACCTTAGGTAGGGGTAAAGCATCACGTCTTAATCTCCCCAAACACCGGAAGCGGTATTGGGTACCCATAACCCGTGGAAGACGGCATTGGGAGTTACTTTACTTTTTTATACGGGACACCTCTAAGCAAACATGTTTGTGTTTTACATTTACAGTATCTACTACCTTCTCCTCAATTAAACCTTACAGAGGAACTTCGAATTTCGCTAGTGGAGATCAAGAAGGCCACCAATAACTTCCACGAACAAATTGAGACTGGATATAAATCAAGTAGGTTCTACAAAGGATACCTCAATGATAGCTGGCGAAAAGGCCTAGTTGCCGTAAAAAGATGCAATAATGAAAATTCATTCCTTGAGGAGCTTGATATTGTTTCCCGCCTCCAACACGAAAACATCGTCCGATTAATGGGTTTCAGCTATGCAAACAAAGAGAAGATACTAGTTTACGAGTGTGTGGAAAATGGAAGCCTTTCTACTTATCTCCATTCCCTAACTTGGGCTCAGCGCCTAAAGATTTGCATAGGGGCGGCAAAAGGACTCAAGTACCTCCATTTAGGTGTTCGCGAGTACGAGAGTTTAATACATGGTGAGTTCAGTAGCGAGAACATTTTAGTCTCTGACAACCTAGAAGCTAAAATTTGTGGTCTTGGTTCGTTATTTTAGTCCCCGTAAATCAACCAGATAACACTATTTATAAGAAACCTGCTTACGGACAAGAAATGGATCCGTCACTGTGAAAGCTACATCCCCAAGGTAGAATCAAATGTGTACTCACTTGGCGTAGTACTCTTTGAAGTATTAACTGGTAAGTCGGTTTATACCCTGTGCGATGGAGATGAAAAGCTACGTCTGATGGCTTTGGTCCGACGCTACTATGGTGATGGATTCGATAAGTTTATTGATCCTCAAATAAGAGATGAAATTGATGTTCGTTCTTTCCGTATTTGTAAAGAAATTGCATATAAATGCATTAGTTACAACACAAAGGATCGCCCTTCGTTGAATAAGATCATCAAGAGGTTGGAGGAAGCATTGTATATTCAAGTAAGTCTTCATTTAATTATATGTTGACTACTTTAATTATGTCTGCTTGAATAAAAAATATATACATTCAATAAAAATATTGTTGAAACTACTCAACTCAGTCATGTTGGTTTTCTAAAGAATTTATGTCATTCCGGCTTTAAATAATTCTTATGCATTGGTGTTTTCATGTTTAAATTTTGAGACATGAGAATGATATATATTTCAAACAAAGAAACACAAATCAGGGTATTCAATAGTTTCAAGCTTAAACATTTCGGTTCAAAAAGACTTGCATTATCTAAACAGATTCTATTCGCAGAACCACAGAACGCCTTCTTCTGTTACTGAACGAAGCCATCAAAAGCTAGAAGATTTCTTTATTCCATTGAGGGACATTAACTTGGCCATTGGAATGAAAGGTCAAGAAAACCGGATAGGAGATGGTGGATTCGGTGTGGTTTACAAAGGCCAACCCCTCGAGCGTTGGCAAAACCGCCTGATTGCCATCAAATGTCTGCGACCGAAAGTTACCAAGGAGAGTATGAGTTCATAGCGAGTGAATATGATTTTCGCTTTAGCCATGAAAACATCATCCTTTCATTGGTTTTGTGATGAAGGAAAGGAGAAGATTATAGTTTATGAGTATGCTAGTAATGGTAGCTTAGATCGTCATCTCCAAGACAAGGAAAAGAGACGCTTCTTGACATGGGAACGTCGCTCAAGATTTGCTTAGGGGCAGCAAGAGGACTTGACTATCTTCACACGGGTCTTGGGGAGGACAACAGAGTAATACAGGGACATCAAGACAGAAACATATTATTGGATCACAATTTCGTAGCAAAAGTTTGTGACTTTGGATTGTCAAAATCGGCCCCACAAATCGACCACAAACTCAAGTCTATACAAACGCGCGGTACCAACTTTTACATGGATCCTATCTACCATGAAAGTGGCGTCCTCAGGAAAGAGTCGACGTCTATTCATTTGGAGTGGTAATGTTTGAGTTGTTGAGTGGAATGTTAGCTTATAATCGAAGAAGGATAGGAGATGGTAAACCAAACCTCTCATAAATATTGTCGACGCTACTATGACTACAAACCGAGTTGCTAATTGATCCCTTATAAGGGATGAAATCGATAACCGTTCATTTAATGCTTTTAAAGCGATTGCATTTGATGCATTAGCTTTAATTCAAAGGAACGCCTTACAATGGAAGCGATCGGAGATCGGGTTGAGAAGCATTGGAACTTCAAGTAAGTATTTTATTTCGATTATCGTCTATAAATTCGGTTTCCAAAGAACTTATAAAACGATCCTAATTATACAAATTTATAAAGTTAATTCAGATATAATCTTTATCACGATGCGAAAATTGTATGCTTCTACCTTAAATAAAAAGCTTGCAATTTTGCATCATGAACATTAGAATTAATCTAATAAAGTTGGTTAGCCATGAACATTAAATTCTGATAGTATGTTACGTATATGTCTTACCATTCATCCGGTTCAACTACATTTTGTGGTAGGTAACTAACCATGGGGATCTTAAGCAAAGGTATCGAGAGCTAACGCATCGGAAATCATTGGAGTAATTACTCATAACAAGTTGCAACAGGTTTCTTGAGAGGTTTATTTTATGTTATGAGATCAGAATTGGTGTAACTTCTATAACTCGAGTTGTATGAATTGTTGGTTTTGTGTGTGTCAATTCATTAATATAATGTACTTTACAATTCTTATTTGATGTTATGTGAGGAACTGTAATGAAGAGATAATTGATGAGAGAAGCATGGACTTGGGATCAGAGAAGGATAAAAATTAGTAAGATGGGACTACTTGGGACTATTGATTTTCACTGCTAGATGTTTATTCGCATTCTGTAAATGTGAGGATTGGGAGATACAGTAATAACTAGGTGGAAAATGTAGTCAATATCTCTTGTGATTATCTAGCGATGAGGCCTTTTTGTACTATTGATTGTATTAAGAACTTGCATTATTGGTATTGGTCTGCTGGTATACGAAAAGAAATGTAGTCTTAGTTGGGTTCAGTATCGTTACGAGGATGATTGGTTTTTGATGGAGGGATGAAGTCTCCCTCTGTTTATTATTTCATGATCATATGTGTGAGGAACCGAGGATGCAGAATTCAAAATGGTTATGCAATGCACACAACGTTACGAGGATGGTTGTTTTGTTGGACTTAATTGTTTAAGTCTTGTTAACCCAAAAAAAGCCTGCTACTTTTTTTCCTGGATGGGCCTCCAAACAAACCCATTACAGAAGCAGTTATCAAGAAACGGTTATTTAGGTTTTGCAACGTTTACTTTTATATGAAACGACATAAACATACCGTTTCATCATGTATATATAGGATTAATCTTGTATGTAAAGATTAACCCTTTTACATGCACTTTATCGATTATTAATAAAGGGTTCAACACCCTCTTCTTTGTTTCATATGTTTTACTGATTCTTGTGGATGATGTTGTCGTGTTGTTATTGATCATTTGATCCTCGAAACTCCCATTCAAGACCTGTTAACATTGGCATCAGAGCCGAAGGAGATCAACAACAACAATTCATGTATCTATCATCACTCAAGAATCAAACCAACCATTGATGCCAATTGAAGAAGAAAGATTAGATACGGTGGATTTAACCGAGATGAAGATGTTTTCAAGTGCTATTAAAGCACTAACATGGTACCAAAACTCGAACAAAATTATGTTCTTGAGATGACTACAAATTTAGTAGATGATGGCTAGGAGGAAAAACCAAAGCGTCACCAATTTGATCGAGATGATCGAGTGACCGCATAAATTCCTACACACTTTGTAAAGAGGCTAAAGGAACACCCAAAGTCACTATATCAAGTGACTGGACGGACCCTATGAAGATATAGAAGACATCAATTTTTTAAAGATTGAAGGCATCGAAGACAAAGATTCATCAACACATGAAGAAAGAAAGAAACTGAGAAACCAAAGAAGAAGGCTGTGGAAACACTGAAGATTGAAGCCTGCATATTGGAAGAACAAGACTTCAACAATTAGGGGGAACATGTTGGACTTAATTGTTTAAGTCTTGTTAACCCAAAAAAAGCCTGCTACTTTTTTTTTTCCTGGATGGGCCTCCAAACAAACCCATTACAGAAGTAGTTATCAAGAAACGGTTATTTAGGTTTTGCAACGTTTACTGTTATATGAAACGACATAAACATACCGTTTCATCATGTATATATAGGATTAATCTTGTAACAGAAAGATTAACCCTTTTTCTTTACTTTATCAGTTATTAATAAAGGGTTCAACACCCTCTTCTTTGTTTCATATGTTTTACTGATTCTTGTGGATGATGTTGTCGTGTTGTTATTGATCATTCGATCCTGGAAACTCCCATTCAAGACCTGTTAACATTGGCATCAGAGCCGAAGGAGATCAAGAACAAGATGGGTCAAATAATAAAAGGCTGCATATATTTTCTGGTTTGGGCCAAGTGCTATCAAACCCAATAGATAGTTAAACGGTTATTTTTTGTAACGTTTTAGTTTAGGGTTACAATACTTTGATGAATCGTTATGTCTCTTGAAGACAACGTTTCATATCTTATATATAGTTTTAGATTCCCTGTAAACATTAACCCTTTTCATTATCAATTTATCAGTTATTAATAAAGGGTTCAACACCCTCTTCTTTGTTTCATATATTTTACTGATTCTTGTGGATGATGTTGTCGGGTTGTTATTGATCATTCGATCCTGGAAACTCCCATTCAAGACTTGTTAACAGGTTTTTGATGGAGGGATGAAGTCCTACTTGGATCGCTTCTCCCCCCATATTCTCTATAAATAGAGGTGAGGGGGAAGGCACAAATTGTACTGTGCATTCTTTTGCTTTGATCAATAAACCTAAACGTTTGGGTCATACGTATGGGTTACGTACTTCTTTTAGTCATGTATGTGTGTCGGCTTTCTTTACAAGATTTGGATTCCGCATAGTCCGCTTCCGGATTCGTTGATCACACGTTCAACAATTCCCAGATGGAACTTAATAGTTTATCAGTATATATTCCATTCAGGCTTCGAGGTTGACCTTAGGGTTGAGCCAAACCTTATTATCGAGTATATACCTGCAAGTTTTGAAGATTGTGTGTGGGAACAAGCAACATATTTGTTTCAAGTGCAAAAAAAGTGAAGAACTGATTGTGCTTTCGTGAGCGTTATTTGGTATGTGTAATGATCAGAAAAGTTGAGTCAATCTTTTTGTTTTCCGGCTTTGATCACGCTTCTTGCGGAGACTTGTGCAGACGAGCATCAATTGGAAGCCAGTCCTTAGGAAGAACCAGTTAGCGATCGTTTGGCTGGACCATCATTTTGTCATAAAGAGGTTACATAGGCACCCGAGACTTCATTACTTGTTCATGCTATCCTACATATTTTTTAGCTTCATTATCTGTCATGTTCATTGGTATGTGCTAAAACACATACCTTTTCTGAACCATATCAGACCCAAAATAACCAAGAAAGAGCCGTTTATTGCTAATATTTTATGGTTTTTTGAGTTTATGCATGTGCAGGTACGAATATGTCAAAACACGCAAAAGACAGCCAAATCAGTCAAAAACCCGAGCACGAGAGACAAAGAGTGATAAAGCTGAGCTGGAAGGTCAGAATTGAGCATATGTGAAGATTTTAATGCTAAAAGGATGATTTATGAAAGATTTGATCAAGATTTGAGAATTGGCAGAATCAGTCCCTCAACTTTGAGCAATTGGCAGAATCTACCCCTGAGTTTCAGAAATGGCAAAAATTGGCCCTTGGTTTATTTGAGAGTGACAAGAATGATCCTTCAAAGACAATTTCAGAATTTACACATCTGGTCCCTGAAAATTCAGATTGTACAAGTTAAGTCCTTGAAATAACAAATAGGTTCTAATACTATCCTAAGTCCAAATAAACCTTAAGCCCATTTAAACCCAAAGTCAAAGCCCAAAACCCCCTGGTCAATAGAAGTCAACACACCAATAGCCTGGTCAAACCGGTCAATTAGTCAACCCAGCCAACCCTTGTGAATTCTTTCACTCACTCCTGACCCCAGTCCAATCTCCCATTTGAACCCTTCCCACTATTAGTCAAGCGGGCAAAAGTAATAAATAATTACTTTCCCTTGTCACACCCCAAATTACTGCTTTGCAATGAATGGAATTCACGGGATTGATTGTCATAGCATCACAATCACGTTATATTGAGCGACCTAAAGTGTCGTTTGGAAAATACATCATTTGATTTAATAAAATAATCGAGTTTACAAAGTGTAGGTCCCAAATGAAAATCAACTTGTGCGGAAATAAGTTTGTTGCAATTCAAACGATGTTTTAAAGTGCATAAATCCATGAGAGACGCGTCGTCACCACGACTCTATGATAAGTCCTTATGCATGCCATGAAGTGAATGCCTTAGATACCTGAGATAAAACATGCTTAAAAAGGTCACACAAAGGTTGAGTGAAATCCATAGGTTTAATTAATTCGTTTGAACACAATATTCGTAGTGTGAGTTAAATTGTTCCACACTCATCGTTGAAAACAAAACATCATTTATTACACTAAGTTCATGACAACCAAAGCGTAAACATCGCACCAATAAAAATTGGTAATCATCGTTTCATCAGAGCCCTAATAGGTAAACTTGCCAATTTACCTTAATGATTCAAATATAGTCGTTCGATTTCCCTAACGGGTCAATAAGAACGGGAGTGTTAATTCTAATAGGCCTATTCACAATATTCGCTCACTCGCAAGTGACTAATGGTGCATGATGTAGGGACTTCAAACATGGCAAATACTTAGTGACAATAAAACATTTGGATATAGCGTACAGTTCAAAGCATTTGTGTTCGATTAAAAATATAGCATGTATCTCCCCCAAGGGTTTGTAAACAATTAAGTAATAGAAAGTGGGGCTATGAACTCACCTGTTGCAATGATTATGATGACAAAAGTGGATACACTGAAATGTAGCGTGAATCTAAACCGACCTATTATGAATGATATGATATGTAATAAGTCATGATGTAATGTTTATGCATGCAATTAGTATGTTATTTATACCACTTGTGAATTTTGAAAATAATACTCTTAAATGAAAAATACTCTTTTGACGTCTTGACCATTCTTAAATTACTTTACAAATATTTACGTCAAAATGTCATCCTACAATAGTTTCTTAATGATTTATTGTGAAATTATAACTTTTCGTCGTAAAACAATGTCGTTGGAAAATTCATGAAAGTGACTAAAATGGCCTCGGAAAGCTAGTCGTAAAATGGTGTACGTCGAACGTTAGGAAACGAACTCAACGGTTTTGGAAAGCTTGTATCATTATTTCAAAGTTTTAGTATTTAAGTTTTCATCCTAGAGGTCTCGTTCATAGAGAAAATATAGGTTAAGTATGGTGATTTTGTCCAAAATGTAGTTTAAAAGTGAATTTCGCAAAGTTTAAGCAACCGTAGTTAATTCATTACAACTCCGCTATACAAAGCGGTTGGTCATTTTGGAAAATATGCTTGGTGATCTCACTTTTATTAGAGACATCTCTTTACAAAAGTTCTACATCAACGTTAAAAATAGCCTTCAATATGGTCACTTGTTTACCGTAACACTTGTCTAATAAAAATAATATAATTTTCTTAACTAATAAAGTTACTGCAATTTGTGAAAACGTGTATATTTTAGTCGTTACAAATCCGTTTTCTCGTATTATCGTCCTTAGCTTCGTATCAAAGTATACTAATATATTTTTGATAAGTCGAAATAATTTATAACGCTTAAGACTCGTTTTTGACTCGTACAAAACAAAAGCAGTTTCTTGAAATTTTAGGATATATATATTTCGTCGTCAAACTTGAAAATTCATAACTTCTTCGTTATAGCTCCGTTTAATCCGTTCAAGTGGCCACGGTTTCGTTTTAAAGTATATTTTCTAAATATCTAGGCCAAAATTTATGTCTCTGTCGGATTTTCCGAATTACAAAATAAGATCAGACCCTTTATACGACTTGTTAAAATGAGTTTTTCTCGTGCTAAACCTATTCCAATCCCTTCAAAACAACTCCGAAGCTATTCTAATTCTACCATACACCTTCTTAGGGTGTCATGGGTTCCTAAACATCATCAAGAGTGATATATACAAGGGATAATTATAGGATGACTTATATATATAAAACTCTTAAAAACAATGTGAAAAGTGGTACAAACATCCATAAGACTTGCATGTTAACTCAAATATGATGAAATGACTATGAAATAAATATGAAAGATGAAAAATGGATATGATATGCTTACTAGTTTACTTGATGAGGTGACTAGAACAAAGGATTAAACTTAAACACCCTAGGTTTTTATTTCAAAACCTAAACAAGAGTGTATTCTAGATTGTATAAAACTTGATTTGAAGATTTTTGGTGAACCCTTCTTCTTCCTTGTGTATGGCCGGTTATGAGCAAGAGAGGAGAGAAAATTTTGGTCTTTTACACTTAGATATTGTAATTGTATGTGTATGTGTATGAGGTGATAAGTTTTAAAATACATTATGTATAGATATTATGCAAGACAAGATCCACCAATCAAGGGAGTTGATGGGTGGGGCTAGCTAGTTTATTATTATTATTATTATTTTATTAAGTATGTAAATGTAAATGTATATTTGTGTAAGCATAAGTAATAACTTGTGTAAATATTTGAGCTTGTAGGGTAGTGTTAGCTAAAATAAATTTTAACGGGTCAAAATAAAATATATTAAAGTCATGAAAATTATAAAATACATTTCTTGCAAAATTTGAGTGAAATAATAATTATCGTGTAGTTTTTAAGAAAAACGTAGTAATAATATAAATTTAACAATTTATCTACCAAATAAATTTAAAACACTGGGTAAACTCATAATATTATTTTTATAAACTTAATATAAGTATAAAAATATATCGGGATAATTTTTGGAAGTATCGGATTAAATGTTCAAAATAATAACTTACGCGATAGCGTTTATTTAATATGAAAATTACGCGTTTAATGTGAAATGCAAAATCATGAATGAACTAACATGATGATAATGATGCCAATGAAATGTAGACTAAACCTAGTCTATATGAAATGTCCTTGATGATATGATCATGAATTCACAGCTAAACCATTACGGTTACGTGAATTTGATACTCGTAAACCCAGTTTACGATAAATGATGAAATAGTGAAACTTGAGAAATGACCTGAAATTGCGAGTTGTCACACCCACTTACCCCGCCAAAATTTCCCCCAATTCACCCCAACCCAGAATCCACCAAGAACCCTAAATTGCCCCTCTTATCAATTCGCCAAATTAACTTAGTTAAAGGGCACAATGGTACTTCCACTGACATACGACTGACACACGGATGCCAGCTTGGCAATCCGTGTGTCATTCTCTCCTAAAGCTCTCCTCTGATTGGCGCTTGATATGTGGCCAAAGAGAATCAAGGGTCCATATCAAAGGGCTGAAAGTTGATGAGAGAAAGCACAAGGTTGCAGATTCTCGATCCGAGACGGGACCACCGAGAGAAAGCCTGAATTCAAAGAAAGATGGACCACCGAGACGGGATTCATACAGGGAGCTCCGGAGATCATGAGGATCTCCTCGTTCATGAACGGGTGTAAATGTCCCGAACGGGCCAAGCGGTTCGCCGATACAATCCCTAAGACTGTGGAGGAGATGATGGTTAGGGTCGACGACTTTGTGAGGTCGGAGGAAGCTTTTTCCAGCACCGAATTACCCCGAGGAGAGCATTATGATACAACCAGAAGAGCCTTAACTGGACCCTTCCGAAGGGATGAAAGGGTTACCAGAAGTCACTATGGAGGGGATAGGAAGAATGAAGGACGATACGCATATTCAGGGAAAGATCGGGGCAACTCACACCGCCACGGTGACAGGTCGGCGACCTACTTGCCCCATCGCGGTGACCACCTGAACCGAGGCAACCCCCGTCTAACTTTAGACTCGCTCATAAAGCCCCCAAAAGAAATCTTGGCCATAGAACACCAGCTGCGTCTACCTCCTCCAAAGCCGATGCGTGACCCACCCCGCAAGGAGAACCAAAATAAGTACTTTGATTATCATGGGGAAAAAGGGCATTACACGAATGATTGCTATCAGCTCAAGAAACAGTTAGAGCTGGCATTGGAGTCAGGGAAGCTGAATCATTTGATCAGGGACCTCAGGCAGAAGGGAAGGAGAGAGCCCCCAAAGAATGAAACAGGAGCCAAGGATAAGGTCATCAACATGATCCGAGCGTGGCCTGAATGAAAGAAGAGGAAGTCATCGGAGCAAGAAGAAAGATGGATGAATGTGCCCATAACTTTCCCCCCTCTTCCCGATGGAGATGTGTCAGATGATCCTCTCATAGTCGAAGCCACAAGGGAGGGATATCTAGTAAGAAGGGTTTTTGTGGACGAAGGAGCTTCGGTGGAGGTAATGTTCGAACACTGCTTCAACAACTTGCCTCAGGAGATAAGGTCTCGAATGAAGCAGACACAAACAGATCTGCTTGGGTTTGCCGGACAGGTGACTCGTCCGCTGGGAAAAATCAAGTTAGATGTTTCATTCGGAGATTAAGGGTTATACAGGAAGGTCAGGATGAAGTTCACAGTTATTCGGGCACCATCAGCGTATAACGTTATCTTAGGAAGGACCGGATTGAAGATCCTGCGAGCCATACCTTCCACGGTCCATTCCATGATGAAATTCCCAACCCCTCAAGGAATTGCCACGCTTGTCACTCGATCCGTCATCATTTCGGAGTGTAGAAGATTGGAAAGATTGGAGACCATCGTTCTGGCACAGGATAAGGTAGAAGTAGAAACAGGAGAGGTGGGTTTGACGGAGGAAGTGGCAATCAACCCACCTTCCTGAGCAGTTGTGATGATAGGAGGTGCCACATGCTGCCGAGGGCAAAAGACGCCTCAAAGAGCTGTTACAAAGGAACCTCGATATATTCGCATGGGAATCGGCGGATATGACGGGAGTCCCCATAGGAATCATTGAGCACACTCTGAATGGCAACCCTTCAGTGGACCCAGTATGTCAAAAACGCCGAATGTTGGTGGTAGATCGAAGTCAGGCAGTCATAAAGGAGGTGGAAGAGTGGGTCAGAGCCGGCATTGTCAGACCGGTGAAATATCCTACCTGGATATCCAACCCCGTTCTAGTAAAAAAGTGCGATGGAAGCTGGCGTATGTGCATTGACTTCAAGAACATCAACTCTGCCTGCCCCAAGGACTATTACCCCTTACCGGAAATTGACTGGAAGATCGAGTGGGTCATGGTGTATAAATACAAATGTTTCTTGGATGCTTACAAAGGATATCACCAGGTGCAGATGGCAAGAGAAGATGAAGAGAAAACAGCGTTCTACACTGAACAAGGAACCTACTGTAACACAAAGATGCCATTCGGTCTGAAGAATGCAAGAGCCACTTACCAACGGATGATAGACTCCGCCTTCCAATCGCAGATAGGGAGGAACCTAGAAGCATATGTGGATGACATGGTCATCAAGAGCAGGGAAGAGCAGGGAATGCTAGCGGACATAGCCGAAACATTTGATAACCTTCGGAAGATCAACATGAAGCTGAATCCCAAAAAGTGCTCCTTCGGGATGGAAGAAGGAAAGTTCCTAGGATACATGGTAACATCGGAAGGGATCCGGGCAAACCCAAAGAAGACGAAGGCGATAATGGATATGCAGTTACCTAGGACCTTGAAGGAGATGCAGAGCCTCAACGGCAAATTGGCAGCGCTTAGTCGTTTCTTGTCCAGATCAGCCGAAAGGTCCCTACCCTTCTTCAAAACACTCAAGAACATTACCAAGGAGAATAAGGAAGAATATCGGTGGAAAGAAGAGGCGGAAGGGGCATTCCAGGAAATGAAGAAGTTAATAACGGACCTGCCCTCGTTTACAACGCCAATAGCAAAGGAAACGCTTTACGTATACCTTGCAGCCGCCGAAGAAGCAGTCAGTGCGGTCTTGCTTACAGAAAGGAAGGGAAAGCAGCTGCCGGTCCATTATGTAAGCCGGACACTCAACGAAGCAGTAAAGAACTATGCTCCGATTGAAAAATTAGCGCTCTGTTTATTGCACATGTCAAGAAGACTCCGGAGATATTTCGAAGCAAACCCCATAAAGGTGATCACGGACCAACCCATAAAACAGATCCTCAACAAGCCAGAAGCATCCGGGAAGTTAGCCAAATACTCGGTAGGATTGGGTGCTTACAATATCAACTACGAGCCCCAGAACGCGATCAAAGGTCAAGTTTTGGCAGACTTTCTGTCAGAAGCCCCCATTGGAGAAGAGAATGGCAAGTACTTCAAGCATCCGGCGATAAAAAAGAAAGAAGAGGAGAAGTGGCTTTTGTATACGGACGGAGCGTCCAACAAAAAAGGCTCCGGAGCGGGCCTTGTATTGATTAACCCAGAAGGAATGGAGTTCACTTATGCCATCCGACTTGAATTCGAAAGCACCAACAACGAAGCCGAATATGAGGCCCTACTGGCAGGATTGAGGATGGCGACAAGCATGCAAGTCCGCAGCCTAGAAGTCCGGGTGGACTCCAAGCTAGTGGCCAATCAAATAAACGGAGATTATGTGGCAAGCCACAAAAGTATGGTCAAGTATTTGGCGAAAGCAAAGGAGTACATAGCTGGCTTTGAAAGTTTCACCATCCGGAACATCCCCAGAGGTCAGAACCAAAAGGCAGACGTTCTTAGTAAATTAGCCACAGTTGCTTTTGATCACTTAACGAAGGAGGTACTGGTGGAGGTGCTAAGAGAGAGGTCAACAGAAGGAAATGAAGTTAACAATGTCGTGGAAGAGGAAGGGGATAACTGGATGACCCCTATCATCCGATGCCTGGAGGAAAGAATTTGGCCGGATGATCCAAACGAAGCTCGCACCCTGAGGATGAAAACCAGCCAGTACGTCATGGAAGATGGAGTACTCTACAAAAAAGCCTACTTAGTACCCATGATGAGGTGCGTCGGTCCCTTACAAGCAAACTACGTTATAAGGGAGATACACATGGGAGCTTGTGGAATGCATTCCGGTCCTCGCTCGGTCGTGGCGAAAGCCATGCGGCAAGGATACTATTGGCCTACAATGCACCGGGATGCTCGAAGCGAAATAATCAAATGTGACTCTGCGGATCCATTCCCAGTGCATGACTTCCAAAAACTAAGCTAACGCCCATCATGGCTCCATGGCCCTTTTACCAATGGGGTATGGACATAGTGGGTCCCTTACCTTTATCAGCCGGGAAGGTCAAATTCCTCCTAGTCGCCATCGACTATTTCACTAAGTGGACGGAGGCCAAGCCGTTAGCAAGATTCACTGGCAAGGAGGTCACGAAGTTTGTATGGGATAACATAGTGTGCCGCTTTGGTCTCCCCGCCATCATCGTCACGAATAATGCAAAACAATTCGTGGACAACCCCTTCAAGAACTGGTGTGAAAAACTCAACATCAAGCAGATCAACACCGTTGTGGCCCATCCGCAGGCCAACGGACTGGTGGAAAGGGCAAACAAAAGCATGATGGAGGGAATCAAAACAAGGTTAGGACGTGCAAAAGCAGGATGGGTGGACGAGCTACCAAATGTTCTCTGGGCGCTCCGGACATCCATCAAGACGAGCAACGGAGAGGCGCCTTCCAGCCTCACATATGGAGTGAAGCGGTCATACCGGAGAGATAGGCATGCCGACCTCTGAGTAAGAAGAATAAGGGAAGGTCTCGAGGAGGAAGATCCTCGCCAAATGGAGGAGCAGAATGAAGAGGAAATTCGCCTCAATCTCGACCTGCTACAGGAAAGAAAGCAGCCGTGATGGAAGCTAGATACAAGACAAAGTTGGAAAAGTACTATAACCGAAAGGCACAGCTGGTGTCCTTCAAACAGGGAGAATTCGTGTACCGGAAGAATGAAGCCAGCAGAGTCGAAGATCAAGGCAAATTGGGACCGAAGTGGGAGGTCCCTTATCGGGTCAAGGAAGCAGGCCTCAACGGATCCTACAAAGTAGAGACCTTGGACGAAGAGGAAATTCCCCGGAAGTGGCATGCAGTGAATTTGAAGAAGTGTTTTCTTTAAAATTATTCGCAAGAGAAGTGTAAGCCTACGGGCATGAACTATTTTGTTTTCACTTTCAGTAAGCAATGATATATTCCCCTACCTATGACGGAGGAGGAAAATTTTCCGTGATCAAATCCCACGCAAAGGGAAAGGGTATGAACCGGCGGGGATTAGCTACCTCCGACCGAACGTCCGAAAACCCATTAATTGAAATTAATTTACCCCCGTAAGTGCAACGACACTAGGGAAGGCCATATACCATTCGGTAGGCGACTGTATACCCCCGAATAATGCTAAGACATTAAGGGAAGAGCCGAGGCATATATGCCCAAACGGCACGCAGATACCCCGAAGGTGTGACGACGCAAGGGATGAGCCCCCAGGTAAATTTACCAACAGGCGACCATCAAAGACATACAAACACAAAGTATGCCAAAATGAGAAATCAAAAAGGCCGTCCGGATACACGGACAACTCCGCCTGAGTATAGATAATTATAAACATTGTTCAACACCACATACAACCACAGAAGTACTAAAAAATTATCCAAGACTACATACAACCGTCACAAAGACATTAAATTGTTTAAGTACATCAATTCCAAGGCACGCAGGCCCGATAATAACGACCTTGTTCGACACTAAGATCCTCCGGATGTGCTGGCTCCAGGAGTAGCCCCGGTCCCGTCGGGAAGAATATTCATCAAGTCAGCCAAAGGGAGATGATAAGATCGCTTGATTTTTTCTATATATGGGAAGCTTTGGGTGAACATCGCATCGTAAGCCTTGGTAAATCCTTGCACAACCTCCATATCGAAATCATTCTGAGCGGCAATGATCCTCTCGACCTCTTCTTCAGTCCGCTCTTCCCTAACCACGTCCAACCATCCGGAGTCGATTGCAGTATTGAAAACTGCCCCCAGGCCTGCTTGTACTCCTTACTACCCTGTAACCTGCGAATCATCGCAGGGATCAACTCCTTAACATAGTTGAAACGCAACATCTCCTCTTGACCAGCTCAGATGGCAACTTCCTGCATATTCTTTCTCAATTCCGAGGCCTCTCTCTCAGACTCCTCTAGCTCCGAAGTTTTCTGCCCCAACGATTGTCTTTGGCCTTTAACGATGCAACCTCGGCCTCCAAACTCTCCAGCTTCGCCTTCAGATCCCCTTCCTTTTGATCACAACCTTGGTGAGCTTCCCGAAGGGCTTGGTGATCAGCGGCTAATTTTTCGTTGATAGCAACTTGGGAGCGAAGACTAGCTTGAGTCTCGAAAAGTAGTGGCTCAAGTCCGGAGCAAGTAGAGTGGGCCTCGTGTAGTTCCGCATAATGACGATTCAATCGTTCAAACCTCTTGAAGACTTCGGAAACAGCGAGAGACCCGTGGCACAACTCGAACCATCCCCTATATAGAGCCCTTTCATCTGTCTGATCCTCTTGTTCGACGCTGAGAAAGGGGGGAGCAAGATTGGCCATCATATCCCTACAGAGGACGGCATCATTTAGGCTCGTGTTAGCCATCAAACCCCAGCCGGGGATAAAAGGCTCCCTAGAACCCCTTCGTCCAAACAAACCTACATAAACAAAAAATAAACGATCAAAAGAGAATTGGAAAAATGACGAAGAAAGGAACGAAGCCGACGGATACCTCCTGAGTAATCTCTGGTGTATGGTCTCGCCGGATGCTGGAAAGTCTCCTCCGCGTTCACTCCCCGATACCCGACTTGACTCTGAAAGCGAGGTCGAAACAAAAAACATATTACATACTCCCAAGAAAACAAAAAAAAAGGTCATACCTTGGGCGGCAGGATTGGGAGTAGGTCCCGAGAAAACCGGAGGATCCTCGACTGAAAGCATTCCCCATTGTAGAGATCCTCCCTCTTGACTACCTTCGTTTCCCCGTCCAGTCTCGCCCACAATATCTTCCGGCCTCAAAGTATTCACGGGAGAAGCCGAATGAGCATCCTGAGAGTCCTCTGGACTGGATAGCACTTCGATAGAAGGAGACTCCTGCCTTTTCTTCTTCAACAGTGATGATGCTCCACCGATGGGCCTCCTCTGCTTCCTTTTCATTTCTTTGGCCTTTAGCACTGCCGGATCGGCCTTCTCCACGATCCTCTGGATTCTACTTACCTCAGGAATAGGTTGATTGGCTCTCAATGGCTGAGTTACATGCTGAGGTATTTCTTCCCCTTCAATCAATGGACGTCCCTTACCCAACCGGGACCCCTTCTCTAACCTCAAGCGAAGATACTGAGACATGGTAATAACTACACACAAGAAAGAAGAAGGGTCACCGACAAGAAAAGAAATCACATAAAAAAAGCAAAGTAAACTTAGACGGTCGCATTACCATTCTTGTCAATATCCTTGAACTCCACGTGGAACCTGGAATGCTTCCAAATTTTGGTCAACCCAACCTCAAACAAAAGTCCGGAATGAACCGGTCGGAGTTCAACTACCCCTTCACACAGACTCTGAACATAGGCTTCCTCAAAGCCTCCAGTGGGAACATTATCCGAAACGTTTGAATCCGGATGCCTCCAAGGCATGGCATCAGGAATAGCCCTCCGGTCAATCAAGAAAAAGCTATCTTTCCAGTTCTTTAGACTTGAACATGTTTCCTTAAAAAGGCGCGGATGAGACTCCCCACCAGTCCTTCTCTGGAAGGAAAACCAAGGTCCCTGCTTATTCAACGTATAGAAAACCAGGAACAAATTCACGTTGGGCTCAATCTCCAAGCTCCGGCAATAGGTCTCAAACATAACCAATCTATTCAACCCGATGGGTACCAGTTGGGAAATGTGCACCTTGAAGTATCGGATCACCCTCAAAAGAAATGTGGAAAAGGGAATCCGAACGCCAGAAAACGAAAAATACTGCTCATAAAGGCCGATGGCGTTGTTGGGAAGATTATTCATCGTAAACTCCGCCGGAGGTAAACGAGGGTGTAAATCGGCCAGTATACCATATTCATTGACGATATGCTCGAGCTCCCCTTCGGAGAGCAAGGAAGAATATACATGCATATCGGATTTGGGGGCAGTGTCGCCGGTAAGTGCCGCAGAGCTAGAAGCCATTGGATATTGACAAGAAGGTGCAATATAAGCGACGAAGGAATAGTGGGATAAAACTCACCTGAACTTGCCGAAGGATTTGCCAAGCAGAGGACGGAGGAATCGAGAGTAAAAGATAAAAATTACAAATAGGGGTAAAAACATCTTATATAGGGCAAAAGGGTGGGGACACGAAACGTCCCATCGTGTCAGAAACGACGCGGGCGAATCTGAACCGTCAACCACGACACGTCAGACACGTGGCAAAATCTCACGGTTTTCGGTAAAATTATCTGAACCCTCTTTCCATTGAATGAGCTTGGGCCCATTGTTTAGGGGAAGGCCCGCGAAGCCAGAACAAGTCCAATAAATCCGAATGGTCCCGACGGACGACTAGACTAAGTATCATGTCACTTGTCAAAAACAAAGAACATGATACTGGGGGGACATGACGACGTATATGGTCCTTCGGTCCAACGAACGAAAGACTTGAAGCTCCACCGAAAGGGCTTAAGATTTTACCGGAAGGACTCAATGCTCAACCGATAGGCATCCCGACAGGCTACCATCCGAAGGGCTAGTTGACCTGACAGTACCTTTGGCGTCTAGCCCAGGCGCGGTCGTCTCATTCTCACGAATGTCGAGAGTACACGAGAGACATTGTCGTGGGGCGATGTCGACCACGACAACGCCGGTCCCATGAAGTACAACGGTCTCAGGGATCAGATAGTGACATCAGGTAGTATAAATACGCATACAGTAGTTGAGAATAAGGTATCACTTTTCACACACACATTTCATACTATACCTTTCGGTAAAACACATACTCATTCTCACGCCGGAGTCGGGTCCTGGGATAACACCCGGGGCGAGACTAACGCGTTGTTCATCTTAGCAGGTATCTAGAAGGCTTATCTCTAAGGCCGAAAGATAACTGCAACAACCCACAAAAAAATACTTCGACATATTTCAAGTCACAACAAAATCTCATATCAGTCAATATCAGTCAAATAGTGAAGCTGCATATGGGTTAATTCAAGGATTTGGGTCAGAAATTGGATTGGATTGAACTTAGTTGTGATCTGGGAATGGGTTTTAGTTATTTTGTGCAAGCCATAGTGGCTGGACACATGTAAGTGATCTACAATCTGTTTTAATTTTGCTGTCTAATTCTGTCATGCTGCATAAATCTGTTCTACTTTAATCTGTTAGTTAATATTGTTGATTTTGCATTAGTTAGTTCTAATTTAGTTGTTAGATCATAGTTTTATTGTTGTCATGGATTAGAATATAGAATAGGTTAGTTTATATTGCATTTAAGTTTGATAAGGAGTGTTTGGAATTAGTAGTTTAACTGTGTTAGAGATCTAGTTATTGGTTAAGTCTTGTTGGTAAAGTCTCATTTAGGTTTATATTCATCAAATCTGTCATTACTTATCACTTAAGTTCATTAAAAGTCAAAATTAGATTTAATATGTTCTAATAGGTACATCAGTTAGATTTTTAAAGATCAAAAGCTTGATTTAGGTTTAGAAATTAGTGTAGAAGCTTAATATAACTTTATTTTAGCCTAAAACATCATTATCAGTTTATAAATTGGATTCAAACTTTACTTTGGTCAAAATTGCAAGTCTGTTATAAAAAAGTCAAAAGTGTCAAATCAGGTTTTTACCAAACTTTGTAGATTTTTCATTGGTTCATTTTTGGTTTGTAGAATTTTGTGATTTTTCCTTAAGCTCTTAATAAGCCCTCAATTAGGCCTGTTTCCCCTGTTCACACTCAGTATAAGCTGAGTGTGAAACATGCCATTTGCAGAAGCCTTCTAGGCTTCAATTCTAATAGTTAGGGTCTGTAATTTGGTTTAGTGTATCTTTGGTTGGTATTCTAGAGATCTCAAAATCTGGTTTTCAGTTTAGCTTATTAGGTAAGTAGTTGCATAAGCTGTAAGTTGGTAGGGTAGGTTGTTTGGTTTTCATAATATCAAATAAGTCAAATAAGTTCAAGTAGCACTCTAGAGGTTTAGGATAATTGAAATAGGTTCATTTTAAGTTGTTTTAGCATTTTATAGCTTCTGTGGTCATTTGGTGCATTTAGGTATCAATTAGCTTATTTAAAGTGCTTATTTATAAGCACTTTTCACTACAGCCTACTTTTCTTGCGCACTAGTATAAGTTTAAGTATTTTTCATAGGTTTAGATTAATATTTTCGAATTTTTCTGAATTTTTCATAATTTGCGGCCACTGTTTACTATTTTTCTCATTTTAAATTAGTTTTTATTACTTTTTAATTACTTTTTAATAAAAATAATTCAAAAAAGCTTCAAAAAAATAAGTTTAAATTTTTCCTAGATTAAGAAAAATATAAAAAGCAAAAAAATAATTTTTCCCTATTTTTCTTAGTTAAATTTGTAATTTTTAGCATTTAAATTAGTTTTAATAGTTTTTAATTCATAGAAATTATAAAAATACAAAACCAATTCTCAAAAGTTTCTTTAGTTATTTAGATTTTTAAAAATTAGTTCCATAATTTTCACACTTAAACTCATCATTTTTAGATATTTAGTTTTAAATTAGAATTTATAAATTAGTTTTTAATTCAAATAAATAAAAGAAAAATCATAAAAGTTAGTTTTAAATCATAATTAAGTTTTAAATTTCATTTTTAGTTTAAAAATAATTTTAGATCATATTTAGGGCTTAGGTTAGGCATAATTGCATTTTATTTACGTTTCATTTAATACGTTTTAGTTTAATTTGCGTATTTAGGATTCCTCGTAATTTAATTTCCCGTTTATGTTTCCCCAATTCCCATAGTTTAGATAAAAAAAAAATCAAAAATCTTAAACATCGAGCATTTTAATAACGAATCAAAAACAAC
Organism: Chrysanthemum lavandulifolium; assembly: GCA_022545495.1. Classification (NCBI taxonomy): domain Eukaryota; kingdom Viridiplantae; phylum Streptophyta; class Magnoliopsida; order Asterales; family Asteraceae; genus Chrysanthemum; species Chrysanthemum lavandulifolium. The sequence continues at coordinate 4,369,482 of CM040240.1, read as the reverse complement.
GTTGTCCATTCACACCTCGTTGGGACACGACTCGGATTTCCTATTCCGTATCACTTATCACTCATGGGATTCGATTCACTATCCTTTTTCCTAGAGGGATTTTAAATCATTCCTTGTGATTATTTTTTATATCGATATTGTATGTTTTATCCATACACACACTACCCTTGATCTACCCGTAATCAAATTTTGGCGCCGCTGCCGGGGAGGTTGTGTCGCGACAATATCGTTTTTGGTTTGACGATTAGTGACTCGAGATCCTTCCCTTGTGAAGTTATTGTTTTTATAAACATCAGAAAAGTAAAAAAATATTTCCCTTTTTCTTTTGTATATATACATATCATATAAAAATACAAAAAGATTTTCTGTTTTGTTTTGAGCTTAAAAGAGAATATATCAAATATATAACATCTCTCAAATTGAGGTGTTACTATTATAAGTTCCCGAACGAAAGATATAAAACTTGCCTTTGTGTCACTCGTGGATCGATTTATTTATTTAAGACATAAAAACTGTGTGAGGGGTATAAGGACGGCCTGACATTAAATTGCGGCTAAAAAGAGGCGGGTCTTTAATAAGCTTCACGCTGACCGAATAGCTTCTCCGCTCCTTTGTGCGTTTGTCTTTTAGACGTAATTCATTCACTTGGGATTATTGGTTGAAGTTCACTGTTGTTTTCGAATACCGTTCTCATTTAATTTCTTGGTTTTTGAACTATCAAACGGGTAAACCGTCAAATACTAACTCTCATTGCATTGGGTACTGCCGCTGCTTTGCGCGGGTACTATGCTAGTAGAGTATAATGTCTGCAAGCATATTATAGAAATATGCAGTCTTGAATATTTGACATCATGAATTATAGAGACCGTTAAGGTCAACTGTTCAATGAAGATAAACATTTACATGAAGCAGCAGCTGGTCAAAAAATATGTTCTCGATTCATTGTAAATCGAATTGCTATTGTTAGTAGTTAGCTCATGCATCCATTTTATCCGGTTGAGTTAGTCTACGTTCACCAATTAACTGGGATTAAATCAAATTGCTATTGTTAGTAGTTAGCTCATGCATCCATTTTATCCGGTTGAGTTAGTCTACGTTCACCAATTAACTGGGATATGTGACACTTACTAGACACTACATGTACGACACTTTCCCCGCCTCTCCGATGGTTTTGGGTCCGAGATTTCCAAGATTGGTAATATTGTGATGTGAAAAACAATGTTCATACCATGTATAGAAGGCTAGTTCGTGGAGTTGCTGCTACGACAAGGGCATGCTAAACATATTTCAGGTATTCATATATATTGGTGGCAATTCATACGTATATTTACATTATAAAATGGGCTAATTTGTGTTATCTTCTGTCTCTAATTGGGTGCGACAACTGTAATAAACAAAGTTCATGAAAAAGTTAAGTAAACTGCAAAAACTATCCCTATGGTCTTACCCTAATCATCCTTAAGTGGAAAAACGTTGGGCATAATACATCCTACTCTGATGTAAATGATAATTTTACCCCAATCTAACATCCCAAACATCGGTCTTCCTATAACACCCACTCATCCAACTTCCCGAACACCCCTCTTCGTATAACACCCACTAAACAAACATATATCATGTCTTCTTCCCCATAAGTTTTCATACACATACATTAACAGAGACACATTTAAACACAATTCTATCTCTATATCTCTCTTCTTCCGAGCACCACCAATATCGCCATCTCGCCGTTATCATCACTACAACCACTACCCATTTTCTTGTATACTAACACTAGCATAACTAGATTTGGCCCGAGCCATCCAAGGAGTACACACAATTTTCCTTCATAATTCTTGAGAATACCATCAAAGAACCGTTCATCACCTTTACCCTTCCATTATGCAACTTCACGGTATAACCCTCTATATCAAGAGCGACCAAAGATATCAAATTTCTCTTCAACTCGGAAATGTAACGCACATTATTAATCACAAAACTTGAAGCATCTTTCATTTGTACTCCCACCTTCCCATGTCCCCTGATGGCGCATGCTTTATTATCACCGAGGAACACCGTGCCACCATTGAACTCCCTAAAATCAAACAAGAAATCTCTCTTATGATCCACTCTAAGAACTTTTCCCTCACTCACCCGCTATAAACAAATCACCATTGTCATAACCCTCAAAATGCATACCAGAATCATGTCCCACATTCTTCTTGACAAAGCTAGTTGATTTCTTCTTCTTCCATTTTAGACAGCTTGAGGTGATCCTCATCCTCAGAATAGCATATGTAAAACTTCATTTTATAAGTTTCTTTATCTTTTGACTTTGATCGTGAACGACCACTACATTGATTACTCCGATGATCTGACCTCCCCCACACATATAACCCATCAACATCGTCCTTTGCATATGTCCTTGTTTTTAACTTCCATGAATTGAGGGTAGACAAGACATCTTCCAAAGTGAGGGACTCCCTTCCATAAAGCATGTCTCCACAAAGTTCTCGTATGAAGGTGGTAATGATGCAAGTAACGTAAGTTCCTGATCTTCATCCTCAATTTTGACATCTTTGTTCGTGAAGTCAGTGATCAACTTATTAAACTCATTCATATGTGTTGATAGTTTCTTACCAAAATGCATATAGAAAGGGAATACCTTCTTCTTCAAGTAAAATTTATTGGCTAAAGACTTTGTCATATATAAAGTTTCCAACTTTAACCAAACTCCCACATCAAAATTTTATTTGTTGACTTCCCTCAACACCTTGTTATCCAAGCACAAGAGTAAGGCACTGTGTGCTTGTAGACCTGGGTCTTTAACGCCGCAACCTTTTTAGCGTCTGCCTCGGTTTTCGATGGATCTAACGCAAACCACGTTGTATTAATAGACACCTCATCTTCACACTCTACAATACGAAGTCATTAGACCCGTCAAGTTCTCATTTAAGGTATGCAAATTCTTCCTTTCAATTTCATACAGCTGAGATTCTCTATCTTTTTTAGTCAATTCAGAACCAGAGAGATTCATCTTGACATTGTCACACACAGCCTTGGCTTCAGTGTTGTGATTGATCAGCTTGTAAATGTCCTTAGGTAGACCATGAAGTATAATGTTTGAAGCCCTGATATCAGCATCGTATCTCTTTTTCTCCTTTTCATTAAGCTTATCATACGTCTTTGGTCTATCCAATCCCAAACTAACAGAACCGTCAGCAGCAGTTTCAAGAATATCTCTATTAGTCTCAACTTGATACGGTCCTTCATCAATTGATTTGAGGATGTTAACCCCATTATCCTTACCTAAGCAGTACAATCTGATTCGTTGAGCCCACGAGTCATAATCTGTTCTGTCCAGCATGGGAGGACAAGTATCAGATCCTGCAGCTTGAACGTCATCAGCAACGGAAGAGATGATTGTAGACATGATTACAATTTCCACGGGATTTTACAACTCTTTGATTAAACCGAGAAATAGATTCTTTCACGAGATTTTACTAAATCAAGAGAAAACTGTAAAACATAACACGAAGAAACAATAAGTCTCAAAAGACAAATCGCGCACTTAACAAGTCGCACCCTTGACAAATCGCTCTTAAGACAAATCGCTCCAACAGACAAGTCTCACTTTCTAACAAATCGCTCTGTTGACAAAACGCACTCCAGACAAATCGCAGTTCAGACAAATCGCACCCTGATTACCAAATCGCTTAAAAGACAAAACGCTTAAGTTGTCAAAACGCTTTAACACACAAATCACTTAGTTAACAAATCGCATGAAACAGACAAATCGCATAAACAGACAAGTCGCTTTCCTGGACAAATCGCATAGTACACAAGTACACCCACTACTTCCACTACTTTGTCATTTCTTGTCGTTTTGTCTCAATAGACAAATCGCTTAATGGATAAGTCGCTTCACTGAATCAGACAAATCGCACAAAAATAGTGACAAATTGCTTCAATAAGCAATCATGAAAGGGACAAATCGCTTGGATTTTGGGACAAATCGCATAGAAGAAATTTAGTCTGAGACACAAATCGCTTCAAGGAAACTTTCTAAAAAAACCACTTTTCAATCCAAAAACAACCCAACCACACTGATTCAAGCCTTCCAAATCAAAACCTAAACACTTATAATGATTCTAAACACAAAAGTACTATTAAAATCCAAACTTTAACACTAGAAATGATCCAAATGGTGCAAACTACTCTAAACTCATTCAAACCAAAAAACCTTATAAAAGCCACTAGAAATCTAAGAACATGAAAGATGAATGATCAAACCATGGCTCTTGATACCATATGTAACATATTGGTTTTCATAAACACATCATAACATATTAAATAGGGGCGTATGGTATGATTTTTAGAGAGAGAAAGTGGAAGAGATTTGGGAACTTAGTGAGACAAAGAAAAATGATATTATAAAGCTCCAACCCTTTGCCTTGCTAGGCAAAGGATATTTATAGTTACAAGCTTATACGCCCTCCTTCGGGCTGTGGAGGGTAAAGACCCGTTCGTCCTCCACGGTGTTACTAAATAAACTACTAACTAACACTAAATGACTACGACTACGAGCTTTCTAACGAATACATATACTTAAGGTGACCGAATCTTTAACTACCGGATTTTCTAAATCCTAACAAAGAGCAACTTCTTCTGGATGAAGAGGCAGTAAGAGAAACATTAAGTAAGGGTTGATACAGAAAACGCAAGGCGTTAACAAGAGTTGGATGAGAAACATAGGAAAGAACAAGCGGAGGATGACTATTTGAGGTTAGAATTTGAGAAGTATCCTGATTATGATTCTGCATCCGGTGAGTATCCGGATTAATCTATGGCTGAAGAGCTTTGTGTTTTATTATTCTGTCATAGTTGTTATTTTCATTTCAATGTCGTATGATGCTCTGCTTGTGTAATGAATAAATGTTCGTATTCTACTTTGGTTGTTCGTACTCGAAAATAAAATTTCTATCATTTAAATAAAAATAAACATTACAATACGAAGTCATTAGACCCGTCAAATTTTTCGTTTGTCAAATTTCGCTCTTGACGTCATGTTCTTTACTCTTTTGTTGTTTTAGTATACTCTTCTTGCAAAATCGATACTTTAAACAAAACCTTAAACCTTGATTTAAATCAAGCACTAATCGAAAATCTTGAAAAACATGAGAACCAATTATACATTTACCCACAAAAACTTAGGAACCGATAACAATCTTTTACTGAATCATTTTTATATAAGAACGACAAACCAATAAGTTGATATTTTAATTCTAAAACCATGCAAGAAAAAGACAATAATACCATTATCATCTTTGTATTTATAATCTTCGCATGAACATATAAACCAAAAGTTCTTCTTCAATCTCGCGACAACCTACTACTACTACTAATACTACAAAAAAAAAAAAAAAAAAAAACGTGAAACTTCAAACCTCGAACGACATCAGAACGTCGAACTAAACCTAGAAGCCTAGTACTTCAAACCTCGATCAACGACAAATAAAGAACAATGAGATGTTTGAGTCTTTGAGACCTTCACCATCTCTATCTATAAGGACGAGGGGCATCCTAATCGACCTTCACCCTTATCACCAGAAAATGGTCATCGCGAAAAAAATTGTGTATGCCACATCATATTTACTTGATTAGCATGTCACCTATATGTCAAATTATGTATTTTGAGAAACGCAAACTTTGAAAGTTGGTTATGAGTTACACTAAGATCTTAAGGTGTTATAATACAATAACACAAAAAAAGTACTGGTATCTTCGCGCCACCTCAGCTTTAACATTTTTACACCAACACACAAAAAATAACTCCTTATCATAACACCCCATAACATCACTCTTTTGGGACCCACCATCTTTTTTCTTTTCCATGTATTTTAATAAACTAACATTTGATTAATTATATTAGAATACAATTTATAATAAAAAAAAAAATAAATAAACCCAAAATTATTAAAGAAAACAAAGCTAATTTTTACACAATCTATTCTCAAAAATATCACAACACCGGGCCAAATATAAAAAAACAAAGTCCAGTTTCAAAAAATGATATTACCCTACCCAACTATGTCTTATATAAATAACCCTCCGAATTTTTTTACCCTAAACCTCACTTTCTCAGTCAAACCACACTTTCTCTTTTGCAGACATGCTCAACCCCGACCCTTACTTTCTTTTTCCTCTCGACACACACTAGAAACACACACACACACAAATCCCACAATCGACACATACACACACCACAAAACGATTTAAAACTAAAAAAGATAGAAAAAAAACCGCGTTACAACGCAAGTTGCTATGATAACTTAGGGCATAACGCCGGAAGATAGTACCATAACACCGGCCAACGCGCTATCACGTCGACATAACGCCGCCCTCTGCGTTGTGGTAGCCTCTAATAAAATTAGTTTATCATGCATTTTTTTTACCTTTCCATTTAATAATGTGTAATGTGTATGGAATTTTTAACTCAAAATCATAATTGAGATGTTATATTAAATAAATGAAGCCAATGTTTTATGGTTTATGCCTTAGTTCACGATTATTAATTTTCTCAGTCACACCTTCATTGAATAAAAAATACCGACCGACCATGTGTAAAATATTATAATTAATCCATGATAACATGTGAAGTAGTTGGATGTAAATTACACTGTTCGTTCATGTGGTTTTTCCGGAATCACATCGCAAGTCCCTCGACTTCATTATAATTAATCTTGATTCTACTCTTGGGTTCTATCTTGATTCTTTAACAAGTTTGTTATCAGGTTAGGGTGCTAGTCGATTGGTTTTTTAGGGTTTCTGTGATCGATTTTTTTCTTTAGGGTTATTCAGCGTTTTGTTCTTAATTGTCTATTATCGCCTCGATTTCGATTTGTTTATGGGTTAGCTACTTGGTTTTTCATGTTTTATAAACCCTAGTTTATCGACTAGGGTTTTACTGGGTTTTGTTTCGAACATTAGACCAATTTGTTCGTTGTTCTAAATTGATTTACGTTTGTTTATGCTGGATTGTATGGGAGAGGAGATCATTAATTCGTCTACTCTTGGTGGTACTAATGGACAAGTGGAGCCGGTTTCACTTGGTTCGACCCCTAGTCATGTTGCTCCTAGCCATGACACGCCTGAGGGTCATGATACTTTAATGAAAATTGCTATTGAAAACAAATTTTGAGGAAAACTTGTTCGATGGGTGATGATGGGCAACCATTAAAACCGGTGTGATTGAGGATGCTAATCACACATCGACTAGTCCTTTTGAGCATCTTAAGGTGCCACAACACGTAAGGAGCTTGATGAGATGCTTATTGCTATTGGTTATTATTCTAAACCTCCTCAAGATACAACTTGTCCTATGGCTTCTAATGTTAATGCTAGTAATGATAGTGTTGAATCAAATGCCAATGGGTGTTGGTATTGAGAAGGTTGGTGATTCGCTTTGCAAAACCTTCTCCATCGTAGGTCGGTGTTACTTCAAATGACCCAAAGAAACACACTTCTAACTTTCGAGGTTGGAGTGTAATAAGAAAGCTAATGGTGTGGATCTTTCGTTCGATGAAAGTGGTTGAAGAGGTTAACACTAGGTTTGAGAATACTTTGTATGGGTATTTCCTTGGTAAACGCCTTGCTTTTCCTCGTTGTTGATTACTTTGTACGCAATGTGTGGGCTAAGTTTGGCATACAAAAGGTAATGATGAATGCAAAGGGTTCTTCTTTTAAGTTTAATTCAAAAAGGTGTTGATGATGTTATTGAAAACGGTCCTTGGTTGATTAATAATGTACCTATTATTCTTAAACCATGGACAATGAACACCAATTTACTCAAAGAGGATTTGACCAATATCCCGGTGTGGGTTAAATTCCATGACGTTCCTCTTGCCATGTTTTTCGATGATGGCCTTAGTCTCCTTGCCACATTGATTGGTACGCCTAAACGGTTAGATGCCATCACTAGCCAAATGTGCAAGGATTCTGTAATGTAGTAGTTTTGCTAGATGCATGATTGATGTGAAGTCGGATGAGCTTTAGTGATGTGCTTCATCGTTGAGATTCCGTTACTTGATGGGTCGGGCCGACTATAGAGACGATACGGGTTGAATATGAGTGAAACCACCACATTGTGATAAATGTAAGATTTTGGTCATACTCCTATTGATTGTCCTATAGTTGTTGAACCTCCTACTCACCTTCTAAGCGTGCAAATGATGGTGCAAATGATGGTTTCAAGACGGTTAATAATAGGAAGAAGGGAAAGCAAGGTGGGTCTTCTAATCCGAGTCAAGGAGGGTTTTCAAACTGTTGTGGGTAAACAGTTTCAATACCAACCCAAGAAGAATCCTTCCGAACCTAAGAAAGTTGTAGTCAATAAGAAGAATGCTTCGATGTGGCTAGTTCGAGTGGAACCAAGATCGCTACATCTAACCGTTTGACGCCTTAATATGGAACATACGGATGCGTCTCGTATTCCTTCTAATGACACTATCAAGGATGTGGAGTCCGTTGTACAATGGATGTTACGATGATAAGTCTACTAAGACAGGTATTGCATCACAAGAGCCTCTTGTGAGTGATTTGAAAGAGATGGAGTCGGTAGTGGCTCCTCAAACTAGTGATTCTTGTATACCGCTCTTCTACTAAGAGGAGTAATCCTTTTCTAAAGTGGGAGAGATTGTAGTGTCGATTCTCAAGATGAGGTTGTTGCTAACCCATTTGATGAGTCTGCTAATATATTCGTGGTGGCCAAGAGTTTGAAGATGAGTATGATGAATATGATTACGATGACTATGCTAAACAGTTCGTGATCTTCCGGAAATTTGATGCCTTTAATGCCATGTATGGCACAACGCTTCAAGGTCCTAGGAAGTAATTTTATTTCTTTGTGTCATATGTTATCTTTTGAGTAGTGGCTTGTTTTCTTGGTTAGAAAACAGGAAGTATCTTGTTATGTAGTTCTATGCCTATGTAACTACCGAGATATGGATTTCACTCATATCCATTGTACTTAAACTTTATTTGGTTAATTTATTTACTGTGCAGGATTACTCCCCTTTACCCGACTTCATTATAAGGATTCATCATGCAAAAATGAAAGTCGAAGGACTTGCGATGTGATTTTAGCCAAACCACATGAAAGAACGGTGTAATTTACTCAAATTCTGAGTAGAACTGATTCTAGTCATTGGTTTAAATTATTCTTAAGTCTATAATATACGTAGTAAGCAAACTCGATCACATCGCATAGAAAAATAATTAAATCATACACAGTCACCAACTACCAAAAAAACAATGTCTCCTTCAGAGCTAATCCTTGAAAAACTTCGAATTTCTCGTGAGAAGATCGCTACATTTGAAAAACTTCGAATTTCTCGTGCAGTGATCGAACCTGATGTCACAGGATACCTCCCTGGGTATGGCGGGGTTTTCGTGCACCCAGAAGTTGACATAAAAAAAGGTGGTACAGTAAATATGGTGGTACATTTAAATCTGGGTTTTTATACAGTGATGAGCTTAAGATACTATCCAGGATCAATCACGAAAGCTTCCTGCCTTTCATTGGTTTCTTTAGTGAAAAGGACACCCTGCCTTATGGTTTCTGTGATGAAAAGGACGTTTTATTCCAGCACGATGTTAATGGTGACACGATGATTTTGGTTTACGAAGGCTATTATATTAATGGAACCCTTGCTGACTATCTCCAGAGCAAGGACGATGAATATGGTCGCTCATGGGATAGCCGTCTCAAAATCTGCATAGGTGTAGCAGAGGGGCTCAATTACCTTCACTCAGGTGTTGAGGGGGTCGGTAGAGTAATACATCAAAATGTGCAAAGCAAAAATAGTGTTATGTAATGGTCTAAGACCCAGAATCATGGGTTTTTATCTCTCAGTAATAGTCCCAGAAAATCAGCTACATGCACAAATTAATTTTGATGTACATCCCGAAGACAACCCTGATCCGATTTACCATGAAACCGGACTACTCGACACAACAACAGATGTATACTCATACGGCATACTTATGTTTGAAATCTTGATGGGGATGGTGGCTAATGAAGAAAAGATAATTGGAGATTATAAGTCACAAAGGCTTATAAATATTGTCCGACGCTGCTATGATAATAGACCCGAGCAGTTGATTGATCCCGAATTAAACGATCACATTGATCGTCGTTCTTTCCACATGTTTATAGACCTTGCGTAAAGATGCATTAGTTTCAACTTGAAGGATCGCCCTACGATGGATGAGGTCGTTAAGACGATTAAGGAAGCATCGGATATTCACGTAAGTCTATCATTTAACTATTTCGAACTATTGAAAGGAGTTTTTCTTTGAAAAATTGCTTTTATGTTAACTTTTCATTAGATTACCGTGCACACACGCTTTTTGGTCATCACTACAATCTTAATTGTTAAGATCATAACCATGATCTTAATATCTTAAGATATCATAAAATAAAAATGATTTTGATCTTAGGTAGAATGTTTTCAAGCATAAGATATTCTTAGTTCGTGATGTTGACCTGTAGGATATTAAGATCACGATCCGATCTCACATTGTTCCAATCACAAGTTAAAAGATGTATAAATTTATAGATTAAATTTTACAGAATTTAATAAACAAGAGGATAATCGTCTTGAACATTTCATAATCATAATTTAAGCCGACATTTTCTTGAAAAATTCATATAGTTGTGTTTAATATATAATAATTTGTATATTTGCGTACTTTGACAAACCCTATAAAGAAAATGATACTACATACGATCTTAAGATCCTGATCCAATGTTACGATCTTGATCTTGTAAATATGAAAATGATTATAAATAGGATGTAGGATCTAAAAAACCATGACTACAACTAATAATAACAGTAATATTTCAACCAAATTTATTAGGGTTTGAAAGTATGATCAAATTTTGTTTTTATTGTTATTGTTTGAGTAATTAAATTTTATATTTTAACATAAGTCTAATTTAGTAAATATAAATTTTTGTATATGTTGTAATTAATCTTGTGCAGTGAATTACACATGTTTCAGCTTGATTTTATAATTCGTACATTTAGGGAATTCTTAATATTATGATCGATTTACTAATAATAATAATACTAACAACAACAACAACAACAATACTAATCTCTTATAATAAGAAAATATACAAAATGGACAATCAAATTTTTGAGAAGTTTTCAATTAGACCAATGAGATAGCTCAATTTTACTACATAAGCGAAATTGAGCATTCTTATTGGTCAATTTAAAATTAAAAAATGGTTAAACTTTGATAAATTTGGCGGAGAAAGAAAAAAACAAAATATATAGGTGTCAAATTCCGCTTCCTCGGGCCCTCACTTCATCACTCAACTCACTTAGACGCTCGTCTCACGTCATATCGCTCGCCTTGGGAGGAAGGCTACCGACGGTAGAAAATCGATTAAGATCAGAAGGGCCATCCTAAGAGTAAACAAGGCAATGACTTCTGTGACAACAAAGCCTAAAATAACATAACCAAATAATTTAGTATCAAGAAAATAAATAAATAAATAAATAAATTAGTATTCAATTACGGACTTCGTGCTTCTTAATGGATCAATGAACTGCATGTATTACCAATTTTGACTGCAGCTTCAGCTTTAGAAATTGTAGTAGTTCACCCTCTATAAAAACCAAAAAAGGGGAGAGTAATTAATAAAACTCTAGGTGCTAAATTTTTATTAAATTATATAGGCTTAAGTTAACTTATCAGTTTATGAGGAGAGTTATTTTACATACCAAACTTTTCTCATACAACTAGGGACTCATCCTTACCATCTATATAAAAATAGAAAAACGATTTGGAGGCCTAAAAAATATGACTAATTGTGTGCCTAATAGATGTGACAATAAATTATTGGTTTGTGAAGAAATGGGTCCTCTGCTGTTTCCAATAAAATGCTGACACATATGTTTAGGCATATTATTAGGCATAGAAGTTAGACATCACAATCAGTGCTCATAAAAAAATTCAATTGTTAGATTAAAAGCATTTAATATTTCACCGATTTTTTATAATTTAAATATCTCATGAACAATTAATCGTTAAACAAATTATACCATCATGGCCATCATTAATTATCTATCTATAGATATGGGCACTTTGGTTAACTTTCAACAAACATTTTTTTCGTTTTTTTAATTTTGTTTTACACGGTTTTTTTGTCTTTTTTTTTCGTATTTTAAAACAGCATGAGAAATCACATGTGATTAAACATTAATTTGAATATACTAATAAAATCACATGTGATTTTATAGATTATAATAGCTCACTTATAAAAATCACATGTTATTTAAATGCGTGTTTGAAAAATCACATATGATTTTATTAGAAATATTAAAATTAGTATTTAATCTGATTTCTCATGCAAGTTTCAACAACGAGAAAACCAACATAAAAGACAAAGAAAAAACGTAAAAAAAAGTGAAAACGAAAAAAAATCTTTTCGAAAGTATATCAAAAGTGCATATATCTACAGAAAGATAATTAAATGTTTGTCGTGATAGTATATTTATTTTCGCTTAACGATTAACGATTTAAGATGTATTAATATTTGAAGAAAAAAAGATGAAAATATGTTTGTTAAATGTTGTGTTTAATCTTATCCATTAGATCAAATGTAGATGAAGGGTGAGAATTGGTCGATAAAGTGTAATATGTAAATTTATAAATTTAACAAATACCCCTAGACTTTATAGTTTATACCCTTTGGACTTTATTTTTTTTTTAAAGAATAACATATATATTGTTGTTATTTATAAATATTATTATTATAGATTAAATTAATGTGTATGCACGAGATTATAAATATCTAACTAAAAGAGCAAGTTGTTGTGATATGTAAATAAATACATGTGATTATACATATGCTAACGACTCAGGTTATTTTTCTTTATCACTTTAATAATGATAACCGGGGAGATACTCTTTTAACCATTCGTGTTCAATAAAGACTCATGCTATTTTTTTTTAATTAGTTTAACCTTTACGTACACATGTCTAAATATTTCTTACGGCTTATATTATCATTAACATGAATATAAATATCAAAATGAAAGTACCGAATACCCTCATATAAAATAAATAAATACAATAGATATACATATAACAACGACACATGTAATTCACCTTTAAAATTTAAGTACGAATATTCGTATTTTTTAACTTTGTGTTTAAGTTCATCAAGTATCATTACGTGCTATAACTACGCATAATGTCTGCAACATGATCGATAGTTAAATTTAGACAACATCATTAACCTCAACAGAGTGTTAGCGAAACAAAGTCAAATTCTTCGGTCAACATCTATAGAAAAAATATTAATCGATATTAAAAACTATATATAAAAAAAAAAAAACAAATCTTAAAGATGAATAAAGATACTTATTGATGAAGCTAATCGTTATAAATTATTTATAGATATCTTTATTGAAAACACGTAGGGTATGTTTGTTAGAGACATGAAAGATTATTACGCTAAGATTATTTTTTTGGAAAATGTTTACTTAAAAATAATCTTTGTTTGTCGACGGACTTATAAGAGATTATTAAACAATAATCTTCCATAATCTCCGAAAATAAAAAGTTACTTCACGTGAAACATAAAAAAATTTCTTTCGATAATCTTTTCACCAACAACAACAAAGACTAAGACCAAAGACAATCTATTTTCGCTAAACAAATATTCACTAAATTAGACTTAGCTTAAAACTCTGTAAGTGTAACGTATGTCAAAACCCGTGCGCACACTAGATCTAAAACTAGTAATAATCGTAAGCAAATCACATTTTCGAGAAAGAGATAAAGTACGTAATATGTCACATTAGAAATAAGTGGTCTTATTGAGATTAGAAATGCAAAATTCCCTTTTTTAAATATCATCTTATTGTTTAAAGTTCTTATACGATAGACACCTCTAAGCAAACATGTTTGTGTTTTACATTTACAGAATCGACTAGCTCCTCGAATTCTTAGACAACATAAGTGCTCTCGAATTTCGCTAGTGGAGATCAAGAAGGCCACCGATAACTTCCACGAACAAATTGAGACTGGATATAAATCAAGTAGGTTCTACAAAGGATACCTCAATGATAGCTGGCGAAAAGACCCAGTTGCCGTAAAAAGATGCAATAATGAAAATTCATTCGTTGAGGAGTTTAATATTGTTTCCCGCCTCCAACACGAAAACATCGTCCGATTAATGGGTTGCAGCTATGAAAGTGAAGATTATATATATATGCTAGTTTACGAGTGTGTGGAAAATGGAAGCCTTTCTACTAATCTCCATAAGCTAACATTGGCTCAGCGCCTAAAGATTTGCATAGGGGCGGCAAAAGGACTCAAGTACCTCCATTCAGGTTTTGGGGAGTACGAGAGTGTAATACATGGAGAGTTCAGTAGCGAGAACATATTGGTCTCTGACAACCTAGAAGCCAAAATTTGTGGTTTTAGTTCGGCATTTTTAGTCCCCAGAAATCAACCAGATACCAATATTTATAAAAAACTTGTTGGGAGAAAAGAAATGGATCCCGTCTACCGTGAAAGCTACGTCCCCAAGGTAGAATCAAATGTGTACTCACTTGGCGTAGTACTCTTTGAAGTATTGACTGGTAAGTCGGTTTATACCACGTGCGATGGAGATGAAGAGCTACGTCTGATGGCTTTGGTCCGACGCTACTATGGTGATGGATTTGATAAGTTTATTGATCCTCAAATAAGAGATGAAATTGATGTTCGTTCTTTCCATATTTATAAAGAAATTGCATATAAATGCATTAGTTACAACATAAAGGATCGCCCTTCGTTGAATAAGATCATCAAGAGGTTGGAGGAAGCATTGTATATTCAAGTAAGTCTTCATTTAATTATATGTTGAATTGGATTTCTAAAGAATTTATGTCATTGCGGCTTTAAATAATTCTTATGCATTGGTGTTTTCATGTTTAAATTTTGAGACATGGAAAGGATATATATTTCATACAAACAAAGAAACACAAATCATGGTATTGGCTAGTTTCAAGCTTAATTACATCATGTTGGTTCAAAAAGACTTGCATTATCTAAACAGATTCTATTCGCAGAACCACAGAGCGCCTTCTTCTGTTACGGAACGAAGCCTGCAATATCAAAAACTAGAAGACTTCTTTATTCCGTTGAGAGACATCAACTTGGCCATTGGAGTGAAAGGTCCAGAAACTCAGATAGGAGATGGCGGATTTGGTGTAGTTTACAAAGGCCAACCCCTTGAACGTTGGCAAAACCGCATAGTTGCCATTAAATGCCTATCTCCCAAAAGTTACCAAGGAGAGTATGAATTCCGCAATGAGCTGAATATGATTTTCCGTTTCAGCCATGAAAACATCATCCCTTTCATTGGTTACTGTGATGAAGGCAAGGAAAAAATTATAGTTTACGAGTATGCTTGTAATGGTAGCTTAGACTGTCAGCTCAAAGACAAGGACAAGAGACGTTTCCTAACTTGGGAACATCGTCTAAAGATTTGCTTGGGAGCAGCAAGAGGTTTCGACTACCTCCACTCAGGTCTTGGAGAGGACAATAGAGTAATACATAGAGACGTCAAGAGCGCAAACATATTATTGGATCGCAATTTTGTAGCAAAAGTTTGTGATTTTGGATTGTCAAAATCTGGCCCCATAAATCAGCAACATACCCAAGTCTATACAAACGCTGCAGGTACCAACTTTTACATGTTAGACTGTATATTAGTTGTAGTCCACTCATAATATCTTTATGAGTTGTACATGAGTTGTAGTCCACCTCAAAGCCTTTTGTAGCTCCATATATTTGGATATCATGTACCGAACATTCACTCAATCAATATACAACATTCTCTTTCAATCTCAATCTTATCATTCTACATATGTTAGCCCATATGAGTGCATTATTTAGCCCATATGAGTGCATTATTGTATCAGGGCCCATAACTAGGCCATAGCTAGAATATTTATATATGTGTACAATGTATCAATCAAGCATCAATCAATAAACATTATTCCAATATTCTCCTTTTTACATGGTATCAGAGGGTTTCAGATCTAAGGAGACCTAACCCTAAACCTAAACACTTCAGCCGCCGCCTCCGGCCGCCGGCTAAACGCCGGAGGTTCGGAGGGCTCCCTTTAAACCTTAATCTCTATCTTTTCTTTTTTTTCTATAATGAAGATCGGCTCTAAGCTCCGACACTTTCTTCCTTCCCAAAACATAACCCTACTGTCATGATCTCCTTCACTCCACACCATCATCTTCTCCACCACCACCTTTACTGTTGTCGCACGGCTCCTCCCTCCCCGTTATAATGACAAACGGTCCGGAGCAGCCATAAACACCTGCTGCACCAACACCTGTTTCAAGCTCAACAACACCAAGCAACATCCGCAACAACTTTGGTGTCCTAATGCACATCCAAAGTTATCCGACGATGGGTTCGAGCCCCACCGGACTAAAGGTTGCTCAATATCAAAAGTTTTCCGACGATGGGTTCGAGCCCCACCGGACAACATCAACATCAGCAGCAACCCTGATGATGGTTGTAACACAAAAAAAAAAAAAAAAAAAAAAAAAAAAAAAAAAGAAAAAGAATACCCTGCATCATAGAACAGTGTTGATATGGAGTGCTTTTAGCAGTGAAGTTGCCATTTGCTTCACCAAAAGTTGACCACCAGAACTTTGACCACCTCTGCGTTCTTCAATTAAATTCTGAAGTTTTTGAGGAAAAACGGTTCTGGATAGCACAAGAAAGAAAGAAGACTATGATGAAAAGTGAGTGTGTGGAGGGGACAATGATGGGCAACAAATGATGTGATTTTTTTTCTGGGATAAAGAGAAAGGGGAAGAAGTGGATGGTAGAGACAGGTTGTAAACTTTGATAAAGTTGTGTTTATTTTATTTTGGTGCAACTTCGAGAGAAAAAAAAAAAAAAAAAACTTAACAGCTAAGCCATGCGTACTAAAAAAAAAAAAATTATTATTCGATCATTATGTTTTTCTAGAGAAAACACGCCCCGCTTGTTCGGAAGCCGCTTTTCGTTGAAGTTTTGTAACCAACTTTCGTTTTGTTATTAGCTTTACTTCATCTGAAATTTCATGATTTCACATTTCGATCATGTGAAGCAGCAAATTATATGAGTGCATTATTTAGCCCATATGAGTGCATTATTGTATCAGGGCCCATAACTAGGCCATAGCTAGAATATTTATATATGTGTACAATGTATCAATCAAGCATCAATCAATAAACATTATTCCAATATTCTCCTTCTTACATTACATGGATCCTATCTACCATGAAAGTGGCGTCCTCCGGAAAGAGTCAGACGTCTATTCATTTGGAGTGGTAATGTTTGAGTTGTTGAGTGGAATGTTAGCTTATAATCGAAGAAGGATAGGAGATGGTAAACCGAAACCTCTCATAAATATTGTCAGACGCTACTATGACTACAAACCAGAGTTGTTAATTGATCCCCTTATAAGAGATGAAATAGATAGCCGTTCATTTAATGCTTTTAGAGCAGTTGCATTTCAGTGCATTAGCTTTAATTCAAAGGAACGCCCTACAATGGAAGCGATCGGAGATCGGGTTGAGGAAGCATTGGAACTTCAAGTAAGTATTTTATTTCAGTTATCGTCTTTAAATTCTGGTTTCCAAAGAACTTATAAAACGATCCTAATTATACAAATTTATAAAGTTAATTCGTATATGATCTTTATCACGATGTGAAAATTGTTTGCTTCTACCTTAAATAAAAACCTTGCAATTCTGCATCATGAACATTAGAATTAATCTAATAAAGTTGGTTAGCCATGAACTTCAAATTTACAGTAGTATGTTCTGCATATGTGTCTTACCATCATCCGTTCAACTACATTTTGTGGTAGGTAACCTAACCAAGGGATCTTAAGCAAAGGCGATCGATAACTAACGATCGGAGATCACTGGAGTAATTACTTGTAACAAGTTGCAACTTCAGTTTCTTGAGAAGTTTATTTTATGTTATGAGATCAGGAATTGGTGTAACTTTTGTAATTTTGAGTTGTATGAATTGTTGGTTTTGTGTGTCCGGGAAGCAATTCATTTCTGTAATTTACAATTTTTATTTTATGTTATGTGAGTAACTGTAATGAAGGGGTAATTGATGAGAGGAGCATGGACTTGGGATCAGAGAAGAACAAAAATTAGTAAGATGGGACTACTTGGTCCTAGTTGTGCTTTATCCTAACACTATTGTGTTTCCTATCGATGGTAGTATCAGATGTGTGTAACGGTGTGTTTGGATGATGACACATTGTGTTATTCCCATTGATTTTCACTGCTAGTTGTTTAGTCGCATTCTGTAAATGTGAGGATGTAGCTGCATTTTTGGATTGGAGATAGAGTAATAACTAGGTGGAAAATGTAGTCAATATCTCTTGTGATTATCTAGTGAGATGAGTCCTTTTGTACTATTGATTGTATTAAGAACTTGCACATCGGTATTGGTCTGTTGGTTTAGGAAAAGAAATGTAGTCTTAGTTGGGTTCAAGATCGCTACGAGGATGGTTCGTTTGATGGAGGAGAAGTCTCCTGCTTATTATTTCATGATCATGTGTGAGGATGTAGAATTCAAAATGGTTATGCAATGCACACATCGACACGAGGATGGTTGGTTTTGATGGAGGACGAAGTCCTACTGATCGCTTCTCCCATATTCTCTATAAACAGAGAGGGGAAGGATCAAATTGTCTTGCTTCATTCTTTGCTTTGATCAATAAACCTAAACGTTTGGTCATACGTGCTGGTTACTTTTTAGTCGTGTATGTGTCGGTTTTCTTTACAAGATTCGGATTCGACATAATCCGCTCGATTCGCTGATCACATGTTCAACAATTTCCGCTTGAAACCGCAGGTTTATCAAGATTACATGTTGCACGGAACGCCGTCGGGTGCCGCCTCCGCATCGAAACGTTTTGAAACGGAAACGCTAGAAACGCTCGAAACCGTAAAAGAAACGTTTCATGTAGACCGGAAACGCGGTGTTGAGAAGGAAACGTTTGGGACACGCTTCGGACTTTAAACGCTTCGAGCTCGATGTTGAGAGGCGGACCTATATGTATGTAAGGTGGTTCCTAAACCATCTTAGACATGAAATTTCTTTAGAACTGTATAAAAATGTTAGGACTTACCTTGAAAATACGTGATGAACCACCTTGTACATAGATTAAGAAAGAAAGGAAGAAAGGAATGAAAAGAAAGAAAACAATCGGAGATAGAGTTGCCGGAAATGATGTGGTATGATGAAGAAGATGGTGATATTTTAGTTTTTCTTTGGGTAAAAGTATATTTGTTTTATTGGTCATTTACCGTAGCATAGTGAACCCACGTCTATTTTTTTATTTCTTTTACCCAAGTATAGTTTGTGTTTCATTATGAGAAAATAGAACCCTTATTAGTTCAGCTAGTTTAAACTTCTAAAAATTCCACTTTGAATTAAGTTTTTTTCACCCTTTCTTTTTTAATCTATTGTTTAAGACGTTAAGAAAAAGTTACTAGAGTCTATATCTTGTCGTTACATATTACGCAGAATACCCGTATATAAAGCAATGTATGTTGGGTTTTATTTATTTTATAGATAATTATATATAAAATTATATAAAATACACAAACGCTTCTACTGCATCTGCTTTCTTGAATTTTGAAACATCGGCGTTTCTAAGTACCCGTTTCCGTCTCCGTCCCCGTGCAACATAGCACACGACTATGGTGTCTGAAGAGAAAAGAAGTTTCTAAATATACATGTAAGTATTTCATTTAAGCACATCAACACACAGTCAACAAAACTTGCGATTACAATTATGTAGCTCATACATGTTCCATTCTCTAATAAGAGTTTATATTCGGATCAACAGAAAGCAAAAATCAGTCATAAAATGAAGAGTTAATTACATAATTGGTCCTTAAGGTTTACCGGATCTTGCATATATTGTCCCTGTATTTTTCAAACAACAATTCCAACAACCAAACAACAATGCCAACCCCAATATTCCCAACAACAATACCAACAAACCCAACAATAATCCCCACAATCCTAACAATCTGAAGTCACGAGGCCGTCGTCACCCAAGAAACGCGAAAGAAAAAAAAAAAAAAAAAAAACGCACAAACGAGAAAATAAAACTGATATAACTTGTACATTTTGGACTCAACCCAAAGAGTTGTTAGTTACACGATCCGAGGATCCGAACACGAGCTCTGACCAAAACTAAGAAACGTTTTGGGTTCAAAATTCTTGCAGAATATAAAGAACTTCATGAGCTCTCGACGTGAGCTTCAAATATCTTTTTTTTTTTTTTTTTGTTACTTGAATTTTATTACGCATTATAGTAGTTTATACTTCATTTTCTTTAGCCACGTTCATGTTTTTCTTTATCTAATTATGAATCACGTTTAATCTACGAAAACCAATCTAACATGTACGAATTCTTATTAAACGATACAATATTAATATTACAATTCAACACTTATCAAACATGTGAAAACACGCTAAATAAAAATATATCTAAAATGTTGCACATGCACGGGGATTTAAAACTAGTTATTTTAATGCAATCAATTTTAATACATTTTTGGATCTTTTGAAAATTAGTAAATCCTTAAAAAAGTTTATAAAACACACCATAAACCTTTTCTCTTTTCTTAAAGACATAATCCCATAAAAAAAAGTTTACTCTAATTTGTTTATTTTTCGAGATGTGAATGATGAATCACTTCCACAGATCAGAACACAGAGTTTGAAGGGTTTTCAAGTTAGTTTTTTATTATTATTATTTTTTTACTCTTTCATTCTTCTTCTTTTTATGTCATTGGTTGCTGATGGTTTTGCTTGAATAGTAAAATTTATAAACTAATTAGTCTCTAGGGTTATGAAAACTAATTGCTTACCATGTGTTACACAATTTATCTCAAACAAAACTATAAGTTTTAGTGCTAAAAGTTAGCCTTCTTATAATATCTTTTTATTTATTAGTAGTTTTATAACTAGTTACATTGTGAAATTGTTGGGGGATTTGAGGGATATGAAATTTAGAATTTTCTGCCATATACAAAAATAGAATGTGTTTATCATTATTAGTTTACTGCTATATACAGTTATGTTTGTTGCAAAGTAATGCAAATATATTGCACTTAATTCTATGAGTTTCAGATTATTTCAAGAACATAATCATTTGTACATAATAAGCGCTACAACAAGCGTTTCAATACGTTCCTCCTAATCGAACGGGTTAAAACACACAAAATATAACACAGCTAGAAACCATCAATAAATAATCCGAAAACATGCCAACAACAACAGTAACTAGTATTCTAGTAATCTCATATAAAAGATAATTAGAAACTAAGCTTACCCTGAAGAATCACTCCACAATAACCACCCACGCTGATAACCTCTTAATCGCCTTATCTTGAGAACTGCTTTTTCACCTACCATACGGAAATGGAACTTAGCCAGATGCTATATTCAAAGATACACTACAAAGTACAATAACCGGAAAAAAGGTTTATCATATCATCAGAATATCTTACCAATTTTTTGAGTTTCATCACCATATTACGTGTGCCTTTTGATCGATCAAAAACATTTATGAAGTCTCATGAATTATGTACTTAACCACTTGTATAAGAATGTTTGATGACAAGACGTTACCAATTATTTAATTTCCTAATTAATTTTTGATATGAGGTGTTTATTTGTGATAGAAGCAAACAATAAACATCATGAAAAACTTATTATGTTACTCCTATAATATAATCCATGTTACTTTGATAATTCTGTTTGGAGAAACTAGAAATCCTTAAAACTGATATGATAAAGACTTACTTGAAAATCCAGTGCTTCCTCAATCTTATCAGCAACCGTTTCCATTGTAGGGCGTTCTTTCGAATTAAAACTAATGCACTGGTATGCTATTTCTATGAATGTATGAAAAGAATTTTTATCGATCTGAGCTTTTATTTGGGGATCAATTAACAAGTCTTTTCCATAGTCGTAGTACCGTCTGACAAGATTTATCAGAGGTTGTGGCTTATCATGTCCATGGCTTCTACGATACCAAGCCGGCATCCCACTCAACATCTCGAACATAACCACGCCAAATGAATAGACATCCGACTCTGTACGGAGGATGCCACTCTCGTGGTAAATAGGATCCACATAATAGTTTGTACCTGCAACTTTTGTGTAAAGTTTGCTTTGTTGTTGTTTCCTGTATGTGGAGTCTGATTTTGACAATCCAAAATCACAAATCTTAGCTTCCAGTTTATCATCTAACAATATGTTACCACTCTTAATGTCTCTGTGTATAACTCTGTTGGCCTCCCCAAGACCCGTATGTAAGTAGTCAATACCTTTTGCTGCCCCGAAGCAAATCTCCAGACGCTCTACCCATGTTAGCCGACATTTCCTGTTCGGGCCTTGAAGATGATTATCAAGACTACCGTTGATAGCATAGCCATAAACTAATATCATCTCATCACCTTCATCACAGTAACCAACGAAAGGGATGATGTTTTGATGATGAAACCTGAAAATTAACTCAAGCTCATTAAGGAACTCCTTCTTTCCTTGGTAACCTGTCTTATCAAGGCGTTTGATGGCAACTTCATGGTTTTTCCAGTGTTCAGAGAGTCTTCCTTTGTATACCACACCAAATCCACCTTTACCGATCTTATTATCCTCACTAAAGTCTCTTGTGGCCAAGTTGATCTCCTTCAATGGAATTCGAAGATCTTCTAGCTTTTGATACTGGTGGCTTGGTATTGCAGAGGTAGAAATAGTAGCTTTGTGATTCTGTCAATATAAACGCAACCACTTCATTGAGAAAAAAAATTAACTATTTGGCTAAGAACAAATATATAATTTTTTGAGTTCAATGATATAAACTTCATGATTGCTAGCTATTTTAAATGAAAATACTTACTTGAAAGTACAATGCTTCCTCAATCTTTTTGACGATTCTATTCATCGACGGCCGTTCCTTGATGTTGTAACAAAGACATCTGTACGCAGTTTCTGCAAATGTTTGTAAGGAACGACCATCAATTTTATCTCTTATATTGGGATCAATTAATTTATCCATTTCATTGTCACCATAGTGACGATGGACCTGTATTATCAGATCGGGTTTCTCACTCTTATTGTAATTTTTCTGCAACACTGACCCACTGAAGATTTCAAACATTACCAACCCAAAAGAGTACACGTCTACTTCGGTATTGACTATATTACTTTGCTTGTAAATGGGATCCATGGATGCCTCAAAATCCTTGATGATATCACTGTCTACAAGCACCCAATTATTATCAGACACTTGAGGCTTATTTCTTGGGACAAATATTGACAAACCAAATCCACTAATTTTGGCTTCCATATTCTCATCCAGTAATATGTTTTCACTCCTGACGTGTCTATGTACTACTGATCTATTTTCATCCCAAAGACCAGAGTGTAGGCACCTAAGTCCTCTTGCAGCCCCTAGGCAAATCTTCAGCCGTTGTTCCCACGGTATACAGCGTAGTTTATTTTGGTCTTGGAGATGATCACGAAGGCTACCATTGATTGCATGCTCGTGAATTAGAATATGCACACCTCTATCATCACAGTAACGAAGGAAAGGGATGATGTTTTCGTGGTGGAATCTGGACACTATTTCAACCTCATTACGGAACATTTTCAAACTTAGCTCATTATTATTATAGACTTTCATAGTAACACAAGGTGGAATCTGGCCCATAGGTACTTTTGCTGTGTAAACGTCACTATTAATACAAGGTGGGAGAGAACCCTTTTTTTTAATTCCCATGGCCACTTTCCAATAAAACTTTGTTGGGTGTCGATATTCACCACGGCTTCCTTCGTCAGAAATAGCTTTTTCCCGGTTCTGCAAATATTAACTGATTGAGTATCTAAATTTTTACAACGTCCCTGGTGACTTTATTTTGTGTAAGAGAGTTTATTTTTAAGCTATAATATATTGAAATATATATATATATATATATATATATATATATATATATATATATATATATATATATATATATATATATATATATATATATATTTACCTCAATTCATTTTCTAATGTTTTGATAACGTATATGCTGGAGATTTTAAATAGTAAATTGTTATGGATATCATTTACAGATCACAAGTTTCTTGCATACTAAAAGACAAATTTCAGCCACTAATTTTTAGTTGAGAAAAAAAATTAAAAAAAATTAATATTTTAATCAAAAATGCAATTGCACTCATTTTTATAATTTAAATATCTCAATATCTCATGAATCTTTAATCGTTGCTAAAACAAATTATAGAGTTTTTTCTCACTTTAGGCTTGGTTTTTAAAACCTTTCCCAACCTATGCTTTTTCATCTACATTCTTTCACATATATGCTTTTGGATTAAATATATGAAAAATCAAATGACTCTCTCTTCTCTTGTCCTCCAAAAAAAGCAAAATAATGTGAAATGGGATGAGTATCTATCTATCTATTATCTATAAAATTTGAGTTTGATACTTTTAATTTGAGTATTAATAAGTTAAATAAATTTTGGGTTGAAGCCCATTCTTGAATTTTACCCTAAGTAATGTTAATGCATATTTGTTAATAATGATCTCCATGTGATTTTTTGGTTCCAGTTTTAGTTTTGCTAATCCAAAAATAAAAAATAATACTTATAAAAAATCTTCGTATTTTTTATTCACTTGTTCATTCAAATATAACTCATAATATTTGTTGTCATAACATTGGATTCATCAATCCATATAGATGTTAAAAAAGTATTTTTATATTTTTATGAAGTAATATTTCGAAAAAACTATAAATTACAAATCAAATTTTGATTACAGTTACTTGGTTTTAGGGATCTTTGATTATGGTCTTCGTAGGGGGTTTTTGGTTCAGGCACTAATCCATGGGTTGGTTTTAGGTATATTTGATCATGGTCTCCGTAGTTGAAATAAATGAATTTAATTATGAATTTTTTTTATCCAAAAGGCTTATAGTGACTAAAACAGGTTATAACGAAGTGAGCATATTGGTTTTCTCTTTTTGTAGCCAAATCAATAGAATATTGTATAAAGAACGATTGGAATGGGTATGCATCAATGAATTATTTAAATTAAAGTGCTATGTTGAAGAAGTTTATATTATTGTGTGTACAACTCGAAAGAAATGATACAATGAGTAAAATTGTCGGTTTGTTTCGGGAATAAAAGGCACCGGGAAAAAAAATTCTTCTCAATTATGGTATTATTTAGAGGGCGTGCAGTAAATAGTTTTAGGAGAAAAAACAAAGAAGAAACTACAAAAGTAGAAAAATAATAATTTTTATCACGTCAAGAAGATGCAAATAATAAGAGTGATTACGGATAACACCACCATTTGAAAAATAAATTTCTTAATTAGGAGATGGTGACTTGGATTACGAGTACAATAACACTTTACATTGAAAGAAGGTCGACAAATGAATTAACATGTATTAGTTTTTCAACAAGTACAAGTTTATCAACACAAATTTACAATATGTGATTATGAAACTTTATATTCTCTTTTGATTATATTACCATGTTTCATATTACATATATTTCATTTGTATGAAGTTTCTTATTTTCAGGTGCATACACACATGTGTTTGTTACTAACGACTTGTTACGTAATTTTGTAATGTGTAATATTTGTCTCAATAATCGTGAATTTCACACGTATTTTAGTTAGTTAGTTAGTTTATATTAATCAAGGTCAAAAGATAATTAAATTGTCCTATTCACGAGATCTGAATCTTGAGTTTTGATCTAATAATAATACTAATGAACCTAAGACGCATATATTGACTGATGTACTCTTGTGTATGAAACTAGAAATCTTTCAAAGCATGGTTAAAAGAAGAAGAAAAAACACTTACAAGAATAGCCAATGCACCTTCAATCGTCTTGATGAGCGTCTCTGTTGTAGGGCGATCCTTTATATCGTAACTAAGGCATTTACATGTAATTTCTTCAATCATACGGAAAGATGGACTGTCGATTTGGTCTCTTATACCAGGATCAATTATCGAGGTTAGCTTATTATGACAGTGGTGTTGGACCATCATAGTGAGACTATTTGGTCTAGTGTCTCCTCCATCTTTACTCACTACTCTACCAAAACGCTCAGGCCGAGTCAACAAACGGAATAATAGCACACCGAATGAGTAAATATCCGATTCTATCTTTAGAAAGCCAGTTTCTAAGTAAATCGGATCCTTGTGAGAATACATATCGATGTCCTCATAAGATGCATCAGGTTTATAGACCTGCTGACATGGCTGATTACCGGGGATAAATTCTGAAATTTCAAAACCACATATTTTGGCTTTCAGATCTTCATCTAACCATATGTTTTTGCTCGAGAAACATCCATGTATTACTTTTCCGTGCTGCCCACCACCAGAGTGGAGATAACCGAGTCCTGTTGCTGCATCCATGCAAATCTCAAGACGTTGTTGCCACGTTAAGTGACGGTAATACATAGCAAGGCTGTCATTGACAGGATACTCGTAAACTATAATCATTTCATTGCCTTCATCACAATAACCCAGGAAAGGAATGATGTTTTCATGGTTCAAGTTTGAAATGACTTTGAGCTCGTTAAGGAACTCCTTCTTTCTCTCAGGACGATTATGATCACTAAACCGCTTGAAGGCAGCAGTGCGATTTTCCCAACCTTTAGAGAGCTTTCCTCTGTAAAGCTTACTATATTTATCATATACTATCAACTTTTTTTTGTGGAATTTTTCAGTGGCCGACTTGATCTCCTCCAGTGGAATTAGAAAATTTTCAAGGCTTGCCACGGGAGAAGACATTGTTTTTTTTTTTCTTCTTAAATACTTGGTGACTATTTATGTTTATGTTTTGTGATTATAGACAATACCGATCAAGTTTGATAATGTATAGACGATTAATTCCATCCTTGCGTTATACTTATATTGACATTACGCTCATGAATAAACTAATAAAATATCATAAACAATTTATTTGCATCTATAGTCGGTGATTAATCAATAATTAAGTCCATCACCTCACATGCAACTATGCAAGTTGTAATTTGTTAATGCTTTTCTTTCATTTGTTAATGCCCTCGAAGGTTGAATGATATATTAAAAGGTAAATTCACGTGTGTGATACACGAATCTTAAGACATCACAATTTTATAGCTCATGTATTTACAAGTATATTAATCTTTGACAAAATGCCAAGATGTGAATAGTAAACCACTTACTGTATGTACTTTTTTTTTTGTTTGTTTGTTAAACTGGTGAATATATCTTATTTCAATCAGGGTAAACAACAATACACAGCATTCAAAGGATGAGAGGACATGCCCAAACAACCTTAGAAAGCTTAAACAGAACATACACCATACATTCATGCAAGAACTAGACATGTTCAAGCAGAATACAATTCACCAATTCAACTAGTCTAGATATACAGCTACTAGCACTAGGACACCATAGAGAAACCTCTAACTTTACATTTTCTTCAAATACAAACACCCTACTTGTGATCAAGTGCATACCCCTCACACTTGATCAAGTTACAAACATCTCGAACAAGCCAAAAATGCAAAGTTACGAAGGTAAAGTACTAATGATTACTAATCACATACCATATAATGTAACACATCAAGAAACTAATCTTAGTATAAAGAATCACTCTAAAACCGCCCACTCTCATAACCTCTCAATCACCTTTGCTTGAGACCTACGAAAAGAAAGTACAAAGTATATTAATAACTGAAAGGCGTACAAAATCAGAATATCTCACCAATTTAATGAGTTCTAATCATCATATAATGTGTGGCCTTTAATCGATAAAAAAAAAAAAAAATACTATTAAGTCTCCTTAATCAAAGTACTAATATGCTTGTTGATGAGATTCTTTGATAACACAGAGAGCTAACTAAGTTTTTATTAAAAAAAATAATAATAAAATAAATCATGGAAAAGAACTTTTTCCAATTTTTTTTTTTCTTTTCCTTTTTTTTTTGATATGAGATTTTATTTGTGGTCCAAGCAAACAACAATATTATGTTATATAATCCATGTTAGTTTTAAGAATTCTGTATGTCGAAACTAGAATTTCTTTAATATAATATGATCAAGAGTTACTTGAAAATCCAGCGCTTCCTCGATCTTATCGATGATCGTTTCCATTGAAGGGCGTTCCTTTGAGTTAAAACTGATGCACTCATACGCGATATCTATAAATGTATAAAAAGAATTGCTATCGATTTGATCTTTATCCTTTATTTGGGGATCGATCAACAATTCCTTTCCATAATCATAGTACCGTCTGACTAGATTTAATAGAGGCCGTGGTTGATCATCTCCAATTATTCGTCGACGATAAGCTGGCATCCCACTCAACATTTCAAACATTACCACTCCAAATGAGTACACATCGGATTCTGTTCGGAGGATGCCGCTTTCATGGTAAACAGGATCCATGTAATAATCGGTACCTGCAACGCGTGTATAGTGTTTGCTATGTTGATGATCATATGTCAAGCCTGATTTTGATAATCCAAAGTCACAAATCTTAGCTTCCAAATTATCATCCAACAATATGTTTCCGCTCTTGACATCTCTGTGTATAACTTTGTTGTCCTCTCCCAGACCCGAATGAAGGTATTCAAGTCCTTCTGCAGCCCCTAAGCAAATCTTGAGTCGTTTATTCCATGTTAGGAGACGCTACTTTTCCGGTTTTTCAAGATGATCATCAAGGCTACCATTGATAGCATACTCAGAAACAAGTATCATCTCGCCACCATCATCAGAATAACCAATTAAACGGATGATGTTTTGATGGTGGAACTTGGAAATCAGCTCAAGCTCCTTAAGAAACTCGGTCTTTTCTTTGTCACTCTTCTTAATAAGGCGTTTGAAGGCAGCTTCATGTTTTGTCGAACTTTCGGAGAGTCGTCCTTTGTATACCACACCATATGTACCTTTACCTATCTCAGAAGTTTTATGGAACTCACGTGTGGCCAACTTGATCTCATTTAATGGAATTCGAAGGTCTTCTAGCTTTTGAAATTGGAGGCTTTGTATTGTAGTGGTAGAATCAGTTGCTCTGTGCTTCTGTAATATAAACACAACCATTTTGTTTAGAAAAAGACTTAACTATACTATTTGGCTAAGAACAAGTATATAATGTTTTGAGTTCAATGTTCTAACTTCATGATTGCTAGCTATTTAATAGAAAATACTTACTTGAAAGTGCAATGCTTCCTCAATCTTTTTGATGATCCTATTCATCGACGGCCGTTCCTTGATGTTGTAATTAAGGCATCTGTACGCAGTTTCTGCAAAGGAAAATGATTCTCATGCCTAAGTTATATGCCTAAAAATATGCCTAAACAACTCATTGTGTGGACACATGGATTGCACTAAATCTTGTTTTTCATATCTACCATTGATTTAGCCAATTGTCTCAATCTCTTTGTTAGGCATAAAATTAGTCTTATGAGTTAGTCATGCTAATCAACAATCTTCTTCAAATGTTTGTAAAGAACGGCCATCAATTTGATCTCTTAAATTGGGATCAATTAATTTATCCATTTCGTTGGCACCATAGTGACGATGGACCCGTCTTATCAGATCAGATTCCTCACTATCATTGTCTTCTCCCAACACCGACCCACTCAAGATTTCAAACATTACCAACCCAAAAGAGTACACGTCTACTTCGGTATTGACTATATAACTTTGCTTGTAAATGGGATCCATGGATGCCTTAAAATCTTTGATTATATCACTGTTTACAAAGTCCCATTTATTATAATCAGACACTTGAGGCTTATTTCTTGGGACAATTATTGATAAACCAAATCCACTAATTTTGGCTTCCATATTCTCATCCAGCAATATGTATTCACTTCTGACGTGTCTGTGTACTACTACTATATTTTCATCCCAAAGACCAGAGTGTAGGCGCTTGAGACCTCTTGCAGCCCCTAAGCAAATCTTGAGGCGTTGTTCCCATGGTAGGAAGCGTAGTTTATCTTGGTCTTGGAGATGCTCACGAAGGCTACCATTGATAGCATGCTCGTAAATTATAATCGTTTTACTTTGATCATCACAGTAACCAATGTACACTACAAGAAAAAAGGGCTATAGTGACGACAGGAAAATCATCACTAAAGGTGGAAAAGTCGTCACTAAACCGGTTTAGTCACGAAAATCAAGGTCGTCACTTGTCGTCACTATAGCTCCGTCACTAAGTTAATAGTGACGAAACTGGAATTTGACACTAAATTTAGTGACAAGCTAAATTCGTCACTTATGGGTGTGTGACAACACATTTCGTCACTTAATTTTCGTCACTGAAGTGGCTAAAGTCGTCACTATTTGATGCGATTAGTGACGAAAGAAAGGCGTCATTTTTGGCTGAACATAATGGGAAACTAAAGAAACTGACAGAATATTTTGGTATATAATTATTGCTACAAAATATAAAACTGAAAATATTATGAAATCCGGATATCAAACTAAAACATTGTTGTATTAACATAATCTATATTTCTTTGAGCAAAACAAATACAAACCATCTGAAATTACAATATTACTAAAAACACATAACCACAAAGAAAATATACAGTACAAAAATGAAGAGCCCTTGGTGAAGGCTGGTACTTTACTTCTGGACCAACATTTATTGGCATTTCCATACGACCACGAGCCATCTGAAATATAATAACACACGTTTTACATGAGATTTACCAAAAATGTGATGTTATTAATGTTACAATTATTATAACCTGATTAATTACATTAGTCATACACAACCCATCTTATAGGTGCAAAATCCTAATTCCAACCATGCGCCAACTCATACAAATATAAGTGATTTAACTTCTTTATCACCTTGCTTAAAATGGTGGATTTGGTATTTCAAACTAAAAGACATATAATCTAAATGTATTATTAGTTAAATACTTCAAAAAGATTCATCCCGACCCGAACCTGACTAAAAGACATATAATCTAAATGTATTTTTAGCCTTGACCCGACCCGAACCTGACTAACCCGGCTCAACAACACTTTTACAATGCAAAATACTGGTTGACCCCGAACCCGAATTGACCCGAACCCAAATTAACAAAACCTCATTTTTTGCATCTATGGTCATTTTCCTAGATTAAGCAATGAAATTATGTCTGAAGCCTAAACACTTGTCCCGGTGCCATTCACGCACTATTCAGTGAGCAGTTTGAACTTTTCCTCTATTTCTAAATTGCAATTTTACGATGTAGGGTCATTTAAGTCAAGTTTTTGAACCAAGTTTCCAAATCATCTACTAAGTGGATATTAAGTTTGCATATTATCCACAACAAATGGATACTCCAAATTAACAAGCACTTGAGCTAGTGTCATCACAGAATAATGAGCAAAATATTGCTACATCTATCTTTCCCAATCAGTCCATGTCATAAACAACAACTTCGGCTAACTAAATAACTGGTGATAAAAACCTCATTTTTTGCATCTAGCAGCTCATAGCTCTCACATTTTCTATTGATCTATTCGAGGACAATATTTTGGGATATTTAGCAACAAAACCTTATCACTAAAAGATAAAGGTGGGGAAAAATGCTAGGATAATGAGCTAGTTTTCAAATAGAGCAGAAAAAGAAAGAGGTCTAGTACATAATCAAACAATAAATATGTATTATAAACACAAAAAGTAGCATACTTCATCCATGAATATCACAGAGGGTTGTCGAGAAGCAGCAACTGCGAAAAGTGTCCGAACAAGCTTTTCACCTTCTCCCACCTGTTTCAGTTTCACACGAGCATATGTGAATGAGAAATATTGGCATCTTGTTCCACAAATATAGAATCATTAAGGAGAAAGACGTACCCACTTTGATGTTAGAGAGGAAGCAGAGATACTGAAAAAGGTTGCTTGTAATTCTGAAGCAACAGCCTCGGCAAGCATTGTCTTACCAGTGCCGGGTGGACCAAACAGAAGCAGACCTAAGAGAAACACATCCAATAAAAAAAACAAGATTAGATCTGTATGCGGATAGAATGGAATAGAAGAGTCAATTTGTTTTATTATCGTGTTTGGAGCATAAAAGTAATTTAATAAAAGAATTACCTTTAGCTGGTTTACGGAGGCCAGTAAATATGTCTCTTCTTTTAGTTGGCAGGATTACCATCTCCAACAAAGCTTGTTTAGCTTTTTCAAGGCCAGCTGCAATCACAATCAGTTATAAGTTCTAATAACTTGAAAAGAACCTTGTTGAAGAAAAAAAATGAAACAAATGCAAATTGTAGTAGTATCTTACCAATATCTTCCCATT
The DNA here is from genome assembly GCA_022545495.1 of Chrysanthemum lavandulifolium. Lineage (NCBI taxonomy): Eukaryota > Viridiplantae > Streptophyta > Magnoliopsida > Asterales > Asteraceae > Chrysanthemum > Chrysanthemum lavandulifolium. Next base: position 4,337,049 of record CM040240.1, on the reverse strand, counting down.
TGACAGATGGACTTCTATCTACGATGACAGATTTATCATCTCAACCAATTTTGTATCAAGACCACGATCAGATTCTTGAACAGGTTTTGGGTTCATTGCTTTGTTACTCTGAGTTTGTAATACAGGACCACATGATACGGACCGGGGGATTTTTGTGGCACTGTCTTTGGAACATTAACCTTTGATGAAGAAACCGCAGTTGTTTGTAACTGAGGTGATGTTCTCTGCACATGATTCGACTATTAGAGGATACAAACAAGCATTAGAGCATGGATAACATATAAGCAGATATACAAACATTGTTCCTTGTTTGAGCCTCACACTGAAAGTATACGAGTTAATTGGCTTAGGAACTGAATAATAAAGTTGCTTTTGCATGGAAAAAGTTAACAATGATTACTTTGGGACTGTTGCAACCTTCTCACGCATTCATTGACCGAATCGCCCAATGTGAAAACTCCTACCTAAAACAACTCTTTTGAATTTCTCCAATGGGTAAGCCAGTCTAGTGCTTTTACCCTCCTTGAACAAAGCATAACCGAACACCTTTTGGGCATCGATGTTCTCCACACAATCTGAAACAAAAGATATTACGATTTTTGAACTATTATTGCCAACTCTATGCATCCTGGTACTGTGGTTGTGATATAGCTAATTACATACCTTCTAAGCCTAAGTCGATCAGTTTCATGTAACCACCAAGTTGAAGCAATTCACCAACAATCCTATCTTGCAATCTCAGGTTTCTTTCTACGACAAGAATTTGTCTGCCATCCTATAACACAAACAATTAAACAAATTAGTCATGATTTCCTTTGTGTCCCCTTTCCACTGTTCGGGTTCTATCTTGGTAATGTCATGTACTTATTGAAACTACTAATAAAAGGGGTGTATTTGGAACTGTCTTAACAAAAACTCACTAGTGCCACCATTCTCCATCAACTTCGTTCACTTTAGTATCAATCGTACAATCCGCTAAGGCTTTCACAATCATACCTACACTGATAAAAAACATACAAAAGTTATTGAAAGTTATACACGTTAACATCAACATTCAACCAAGTCATTATTCTGATCCAATTTTAATACAGATAAATTAAGCATCAACAAAGTTCAAGTTTCTGACCAACATTTTGCTTTGGTGTCTTTTCGCCATTAGCAAACATATCTAGTTGCCTGTAATCAAAGGACATATCAAATTACGCTAAGAATACCCATTCCCTTTCTATACGGTTTCCCTTTATTATGCTATTAGTCATAGAATGCAATCAACCATCTTTTCACGAAGAACTCACATCCATATTAACTTACAAAAAGACATATAGCAAGAGTAAAGTTCATAACACAACAGCTCAACCATTTTAGAAATTATTAAATCACCCTTGTTTTGATCACAATCGCAAAACTAATCAAAAAACTATTATAAAACCTACTATTAGCTTGTGAAATTAGCTATATATGAATTCCCATCCTAATCAGATTGCTACAATTATTTCTCCTTATTCAAAGTAGTATTTCGAGATGTGAAATTGTATCCAAATTCCAAACTTCAACAAGCACTCAATCTACCAGATATCTATGCAACACTTCATATCTCGTTATAACTTAGAGCTGCAACTAATGCCACTTAACATCGTTATAGTGCAATACTTTCGCCACTTAACTAAATTTAGAAACAAAAACTTATCCAAAGTGAGCCTAAAAGAAAGCAAAACATGTGAGGTGAACTTAGCATCAGGTTATAAAATAGATCAAAACTACTGTCGAACACTAAATATTTCGATATCTATTCAATAAAGTTGATAAAACATCAAGTCATCAAATAACTACATTTGACAGATTCTTCAAATAAAACAAGTAAATTTTTTGGAAATAATCTATAAAATAAGCATAGCTTTTTCCCTAAACCACATCAAAATCAGCTTTTGCCCTAAACCACATCAAAATCGAATAAGCAATCAAATCAACAATCAAAATTAGGTCAAATAAGCTTAATTATTCAACGAATACAATAATTCTGAATAAGTAACATCAAATCTCGATAATTAGACAGAATTAGTGCATAGCAATTAGGGATTAGAGATAAGAGATAACCTCCAGAAAATTAGGGAAAATTAGTGAAAAATGAGATTCAGCAGATGTTATCCATGGCGGAATGGTGCCGTTGTGTTTTTAGTGCGTGCAGTTGGGGAGAAAATGATTCGTATGTTGCTAGTGTGTGTTTCATGGTGTGTTGTGTGTGAAACTGGAGTGAAGAAATATGAATAAGCGTTTGTGTGTTGTTTTTAAAACCTTTAAGCATTTTGTCAATTTAAGTCCCTGTACTTTTTAAGAGTTAGATAATAGAAAAGAGCATGTATTTACTCAAGGTAGTGACGGATAGTTTCGTGACTAAGTTATATATATCTAAAACAAAGTGACAAATTTTTTTGTCGTCACTATATGGTCTTTTTAGTCACCAAAAATAAATGTCGTCACTAATACTTTGTCACTATAGGCTGTTTTTCTTGTAGTGGTAAGGGATGATGTTTACGTGGTGGAATCTGGATACTATCCCAAGCTCGTTATAGAACATTTCCCTTCTTAGATAATATATATCATCTGAATCAAACCTATAAATAATTCTACAAGAAGTATAGATTTTAAAGACAGCTGTACGCCTGTACGGTTTTGCCATCGTTCAGATAGTTCTGCTGTGACAAGGTCACTACAAATATGAGGTGCGAGAGAACTCTGTTCAGATGTTTGCTCGGCCAATACGATCTCGTCTAATGGAATATGAAATTCTATTGGGTTTCGATATTCACCGCGGTTTCTTTTGACAGAACTAGCTTCCCATTTCTGCCAATATAAACTGATTTAGTATCTGATCATTTTGCGTAAATGAGTTGTTCCGAGGCAATTAATGTTTTGAAGTATTTTCTACCTCTATTTATTTCATTCTAATCTATATAATACTTTATAATACATTTTTTACCCTTATCATATTAGTTCTTGAGAGTACCAAAAATAGATTTTTAACCAAGTAAATAAATATAATTTACAAGTATTAAAAGCACAAATAAAATTTAGAAAATAACACTTTCAACACATACAATTAATACACTATTAAAAGCATCCTTCACCAAAATATACAACATTTAACTACAATGTACAAACTAATTAAGCTTCTAAAATATAAATTGTGTAGGATTTTCAATGGTGTATATATATATATATTGTAAAACACTTTAGCAGATGAATTTATTCTTTCATCAATAAATGTATGTAATTCAATTGTTGCATTTTATAAAATATCGTTAAGCATTCGGATTACTTTTTTGTAACGGACACGCGAACACGCTTCTAGATATTTGGTGCCATTAAAATTTACTTTAGAGTACCCGCCGCCGCAAGTTCGGGTATCCTACTAGTGTTTTGAAAACGTAATTAAGATTTAAATAGTAAATAATAAAAGTAATGTATTGGGACTCACCGTGATCGTGAGTGTATGCGGCGAAATATAATTAATTGGAGAACTTACTGTCACCGAAACTTAAATAACAATAACAATATGAGGCTAAGTGCGCGAACAATTGATATGAGTTTCTCCCCCATTCTATTCTTCTCATTTACTCTCTGTTCTCGATTTTCTTTTTTTTTTTTTTTTTTTTTTTTTAAGTAATGGAAGGGAGGGGAAGGGAAATAAAAAAAGGGGCGTTCTTGAGTTTTTTAAGATGGAAAGGTAGTGGATGGGAAGGTGGGAGGGAGGGAAGGGATGAGTTTTTTAGTGTTATTTTGTTCCGTCCAATTTTGGGCGGATTGGGAGGGGAAACGGGTATAAAACATTACAGACCTTTGTTAAATTACAATATTATCCTCAATTTTCATGCACGATCTATATATTTTTGACCTAATTCTCCCATATCACATCATTCGTCTGCATCAAACGGCTGGCACTCTGTCTTGCAGGCATTTGTTTTTTTTTTATCTACTTTTATTAAACATGAGACTATGTCACTCAAACGTGCCATCTTCTGTTAAGCACACCACAGTTTGCTAGCTTTTACACACGTACAGTTTTACTAAGGATATGCACTTTATTTTTTTCACAGACTATCCGATAGTCTCATGTATAAATTCATTATGTATTGAACATGATACCGTAAGTAATGTATTGAACTTGTATTGAACATGATACTCTAATTCACATGTTCAAACCATTTAAATTAGACTTATTGGCAAATTATGAAATTAACCTTCTGTTTAAAGTAAGTGCGTAAAATAGGATCAACGTAATTTTCTATCTTTATTCATATATAAACGAGGGTATATTGGTAATTTGTGTAGCTTTCTTTCCTCTTTGCTACTTTAAGAAAAAAAACTTAAGAACACAAAAATAAATAACCACTTTTTTCTCATCCCATCCCCTACTTTGCCTCTCCCATCCCATCCCCTTTCATTCTTTAAATTTTAGACTTGAGAACAGAGTGTTAGGGAATTTTCTAAGGATGCATTGACTATACTGAAGTGGATCCGAAAGTTTTATGTGACTCAAGACATTGGGACGCATGTTGCTACTCATATATTTAGTAGAATTAGGGTTGATATAGCTAGATGAGTGGAGACCCAGATAGTATCTTGACATCCCACTAATTTCTTGTAAATCCTATGTATTTCTAATAACGTGATATTCAAAATAATGGTAATGGTTATGGTAATAGTAATAGTAATAATATGAGGCTAATTGCGCAGATATTGATATGGGTTTCTCATTTTCTCATTCTATTCTTTTAGGGAACTTGAGAAGGCTACGGTGACCTTACTGAAGCTGATCTGAAAGTTCTTCGTGACTCAAGACATTGGGGCACGTGTCGCTACTCATATATTCTTTTTTCTTCAGATTTGGTTCAACAGCAACAACAACAACAACAACAACAACAACAACAACAGCAACAGTAGAAGCAGCAGCAACAACAACAACAACAACAACAACAACAACAACAACAACAAGGTGCTTACGTCTTTTGGTGTCGCCCCATCTACACCGACACCTGCTTTGAGCTAGAGGCCAAACACCCCATGCCCCATGATAAGGTTTTAAAGGTACCTTTTGAGGTCGTTTAAGCCTTATTTGATCACTTTTGTATCCGTTATTGCTTAATATCGTTCCTTTTCACTTTTAGGTCTCTTGAAGGCAAATCTTTGAAATGGCACTTATTTGGACGAAAAGGCGAATATAATGAAGAAAATGGTCAAAGTCGAATCGAGACACTCAAAGTCTTGAAAACACAAGGTGGCGTCGGTGTTATCTGCGACGTCGGAGATTTCGTGATGGCTCGAAGCCAAAACTCCTAATTTCAAGCGACGCCAAAGTTATAAAAGAGTAGGCCGTCAACTCGCACGGCCTAGATGCAATCCAGACGCGCCGAAGTCAAGAGCGACGTCACAGGCATAAGGTGACGCCGTCGCAAGTCTAACGTGGCCAAGACGAAACCATAATGACGGCGATCCGACGGCGTCACAAAACATAAGGTGACGCGTACGTAAGTATAATCTTATATATAGAATCCGAATTTTTCGGTTTTGGTGTGTAGTCTTTTGTAGTAAAACCTAAACCAACCAAGGCTGTCTTGTACAAGATTTTAGGGTTCCAAACCCTATCTTACATCAAGATAAGTGTTTACTTCATTAATACAATTATGTATTTGATTATTTGTGTGTATGCTTACATGTTCTCCATGTCCGGCTAATTTACTTGTATTTGGTTAAAAATCTATTTTTGGTACTCTCAAGAACTAATATGATAAGGGTAAAAAATGTATTATAAAGTATTATATAGATTAGAATGAAATAAATAGAGGTAGAAAATACTTCAAAACATTAATTGCCTCGGAACAACTCATTTACGCAAAATGATCAGACACTAAATCCTAAATCAGTTTATATTGGCAGATAGGGGTGAGCAAAACAAACCGAAAACCGAACCAAAAAAACCGACCGAAACTAAAACCGATGGTTCGGTTTTACCTTTCAAGAACGAAAATGCGGTTCGGTTTCGGTTTAAATCGAAAACTAAACCGCAAAACCGAACCGGTTTTATTATATAATAATATCTAATTAATATAATATGATTAAATAACTGAATAAATCAAATTTAAAAATTCATATTCATTTTGTGAGTGGATTTATAATATATTTACCTTAACGTTTATATTTATATGTGTGTTTGTCGTGTCGCGTGTTTTGTGTGAAAATATCAATAAGTATTCGATAATGATTATACTACGTGTATGTTCACTTGTATGTGTATATCTCATTTATATGTTTGTAATTGTAAAATTATGCAATAAACATTATTATGATTAGATTGCAAAAAGTAAATAAGAATAACTAATTTTGTCGTAAAACAAGTTTGTTGGTATAATTTGGCCATACCTAATATTAACGGTTAGAAACCGAAAACACCAAAAACGAATCAAACCGATAACAAACCGAAAAACCGAACCGCTAAAACCGAGCGGTTTCGGTTTTGGGTTCTACAAAAACCGAACTTGGTGGTTGGTTTCGGTTTTAGCCAAAACCGACCCAAACCGAACCATACACCCCATTTACTTGTGTGTTTGCTTAGGAATATGAAACTTAATTATTGAATATTGATTGGTTGTCTCTTATCTTAGTTGATTAATGATCTAGTAATGCGATAGGTCATTCGTTGTGTACTTAATGCTTGATTAAATCTTTGTGAACCTTAGAATATGACTCCTTGAGTAGTTGTAAGCTAAACCATCCAAAGAGTGCCTTAGAGTAGGAGTTTATCATCCTAGTAGGTTTTGTAGACGAGACCCTTTGGTAAGTTCAAAGAGTTGGGAGAAACGATACCCTACAACCTTAGACACGCAACGCAACTAGGAATAAGGACGTGACAATTCAACCACCAATAGGAGATAATTAAGGAGTAGTAAAACCTAAGTAAACACATCTTTAAACTATCATACGAGCACACAATAATTAGACATAGACTACATACACCTTAGATTAGATAATTAGATAAGTAGAGTAATCGGTAGCAATACCAACCCCAAATCCAATACCCCGAGATTCGTACCTTTCCATTTCCTAAAAATATAAAAGATAAAAATAATCTTCTTCAACCCCAACCTTAGCGTAGTAACTCTTACTAGCATTCCTATTCCCTATAGAGCGATATCAATACCCGTGGCTTACCCTAATACTACACTACAACGATTAGGTTCATCGCCTAGGGTGTTGAAAAACTTGCTCGACGAAAAGGAAGTTCCTTTGACCCCGAACGACGCGTGTAGCGTTATCAAGTTTTTGGCGCCACTGCCGGGGAATAGAATAGCTAGTTAGTTGTTGGAATCACTCCTAAACATGATTTCAAGTATTTATATTTCATATGTAATAGGTAGCTTATTATGGCCTTTATGTTTGTTTAAGGCCTAACTTATGTAGAAGGCCCATAAGCTAAGGCCCATGCCCAATAAGGAATAGGGAAGGAGAGGGAGTGTTGCCCTAGCTCCTTGCCTATAAATACCATGTAATAACCCTCACTTGAGGGTTGGTTGTTCAAGTTTTTCTCTTTCGCTACACTCTACGCATAACCGGTCTAGTATTTGTGTGTGTCTGTTTGGTTTACCTGTTCAGTCGCCTCATATCTTTCTTTATAGCTTGTGTTTGTAAAACGTGTGACCTAACAGTGGTATCAATCGCCAAATAGTTGGGTGAACGTATTGTTAGAAGTGAGTTTTGGTCTCACGCATAACTTGCGTTACCGGAGCTTTGGATTGATCAAAACGCGATTTTTCACTTTTTAATCCAAGATTCTTGTACTTTCAATGTTTTGAGGTGTTAAAATAATCGTTTTGGCAAAAGTTTCAAACTTTTGCGTGGATAATCGCTTTTCATCGAGTTTTGAACGAGGTTTTCATTCTACTCAGAATCGTTTTAGAGGTTTTGGTTCATCAAGATTCACACTTTGTGTCTTTTGGTGTTATTGAGCTCTTTATCACACAAAACCGGTTTAGAAACACTTTTGGACAGAATCAAAATTTTGAGCATTTCTGCGTAGTAAAACCCTAAAACTACGCGTAAGTGCTTCCTTGGTTTGATCTTCATTTTCGTGGTTTATTCCGTGTTTTCTTACTTGGATATGTCTCGAAAATACGTCGACTTTGGATATCTTTTGCCCGTGATAGTGTAAAAGATCATTTGAGCAAAACCCTAAAATTACGCATAAGCAGAGCTTACGCAGAAATCCTATGCATAAGATTTTCTTACGCCTAAGCCTAGTCTTACGCATAAGAAAATCCTACGCCTAACTTTCTACGCCTAACTTTTGTCTACGCCTAACTTTAGTGCTTTTCTCCACTTACGCCAGAAAGCTAAATCCCACGGCGTAACTCCTTATTGTTACGCGTAACTTTTGGTGTTTTACGCATAAGTGCTACTTGGTTCTTGTCTTTTCTACGCCTAAGGACACTTCTTCAACAAAGGTTCATTCGACTACAAAGATCCATTTTTACCAACACAAGTTTTCAACATGTCTCAACCACCATACTCTAACTCTTTCCCTTACACTTATCCTCAACGTCAACAACAACAACAATTAACTCCACAACATCAACAATGGAATCAACAACAAGCAATTTATCAACAACAATTCAATCAATTACATACCCCACAACTTGCTGCAATTCCCCAACCTCAAATGGTTCAACCATCACCAAGTCTTCAAGTTCAACCCTACACAACTGATCTTAATCAACATCCATCAAGATATACTATGAAGGAACCTACTTGGTTTGCAAAGATGTGTGAAGCTTTAAGCGACCAACAATCAATTCATGAGGTCGGATCACTTGATAGACCTCCAATGCTCACTCCGGAAAACTACGATCAACGGGTGATAAGGTTCTTTAGATTACGTGATCGAAGAGGCCACATGGAAAGTTCTTAAAGAAGGTTATCTTAGAAGGTCCATTTGAGATGCCCTCACACTGCATGCCGGAGATCCGGATGCTAATCCACCAAGAGATGAACAAACCACCATTGCTACTATTGAAAATTGAATCCTGTAACTTCTACACTATGATGGTCGATGAGCTTGCAATGGAATATATCCTTTAGGATTACTAAACCCAATTCTTCGCAGTGTTGATGCTCAAAAGGCGCAAAAGCGATGTGGGATCATATTCGTCTTCTTATGGAAGGATCGACTCAATCAGAGGATTTGGAATCCAAAATTTACTTGGCTTATGAACACTTCATGATTGAACACGAGAGACACTAGAGTCTTATCATCATCGATTCTCAGACATCATCAATGATGTGGATAAACACAACATCATCATGCCAAGAATCGCAGTGAATACAAAGTTTCTGAGTAGTCTTGGTCCAGAATGGGAAAAGTATGTCATCTTTCTCCGTCAATCAAAGAACATGCATCATTCTACATATGGATTGTTGTACGATTACATGAAGCCTCATGAAAAGGAAGTTGATATGGTTAGGATTCTCCGTGCTCAAAATGCTCCACCTTCACATCCGGAAAATCAACAACTTGCCTTATATGCTCAAAACAGTTATCCTCCTCAATCAGCAACTCAACCAACTGCTACTACCACACCAAATGCTTCAAAGAAACAACCTTAACAAACTCAATTGGTTCCATATAACAACAACAACGCTCAAGCACTTGTCAATGAAACTAATGAGGAAACTGATCCATTCAAAGCATTGCAACAAGGATTTGTTATGATTGCTAATGCTTTTGGCCGTTATACTAACAAATCCAACAATCGCATTCGTTCCTCATCAAACATAAGGAATCAAGCAGTTGTGAACAATGGACGAGTTGAAGTTCGTAATCGTGGTTATGGTCGCCGATGGGCGGTGGTCAAGGGTTTAATGTGCGGGTAGGAATAACAATGAGCTCAAGTGGTGGAGCAGGAAATGCTCAAAATGGGTTGAATGGTCTTCGATGCTACCTGCAATGAAAAGGGACACTGGCTAATGCATGTCCAAAGCCGAGGACTAAGTGGAAGTGCTTACTTCAAAGAGGCTCTTCTTTTGGCTCTCAAGGATGAAGTCGGTAGAACTCTCACGGTCAAGGAACAGAGCTTCATGGCGATGCGAGACTCGAGATGATGATATGGAGGACTTGCGGACCAACTCGCATTATGTTGATGGCTAATATGCAAGAGTTACACATGAGTGAGACAGCCCAGTAGATGACACCGATGGCTTGTCTCGTGCACCGAACAAACCATGTTTACATCCGATCTAATATCTCCGCCAACATCTCAAGATATGGCAAGGCTCAGAATGTTCAAAATGAGTCATCCACATCTCATTCCGACGATTTTCAATTAGACCCCGTAGTTACATTTGACGATCAAGATGACCTTACCGTGTCTTTTGATAATCAAATTGACTCCGTTGTTATACTTGAGGATCTAAATAATGATCATGTTGAGACTCACGTTGAACAAACTGAACTTTTACCTCATCCAGATCTTGCTCTCTTACTTAAAGACCAGCAATCAAAAATTGATAAATGTTGTGCATTAAATACGGACTTAAAACGAAAAAATGCACTGTTGACCAAGGATTTTGAATGTTTAAACATGCAACTCAATTTTTTCAAAGCTCAAGAAAACCGTGAAAAAGGTTTTGAAGCCGCTTTTACTAAGTCTCATCAAAATGAAAAATATTTAGAGACGGATGCGTGATCTAGCCACTTCGAGGAATGCTTTGTTATGCGAAATAGAACAACTCGAAACATGAACATAAAAAGCAAATTAACGCCTCACCTTGGAAAATCAAAAAGCTAAGTCTCGAGTTTGTTAACTTGTCAAAAACGTTCTCTGCATACAAAAAGCATTCAACGAATCGAATAGATGACCTTCGGAAGAAATTGTTGGTCTGCAAACTAAGCTTAAAGAGTTTAAAACTGTGGTTTATAAACATGGTGAGTCAGTAACAGCTATTGAAAAGTTCACTTTAAAACCCAATCCACAAGGATATGGATTAAATCTTGCTGATTACAAACCTAAGCTTTCTCCTAAAACATTCAAACAAAATCCAGAAGTTTCCAGTGCAGAATATAAGATTAATGATTCTGTTATGACTGTTGTTGAATATCATCGTCAAGAGGAATTAGATGCTGAAGACGAGAGTCGATCAAAATTAGCAAAAGTTGTTTACAATAAACCTTTTTCTTATTCTACACCGGTCACTTTCGTCCCACCAAAGGATTCTTCTAACACACCAAGGGTTATCATTAAACCATTCGAGTCTTCTAATGTCAATCCCAAAACAGATTATGTACAAACTTATGGTCCTTTACCTTCCATTAGTGAAGTAAATTCAAAACCTGAAAATCGCAAAATTCTTCGATATTTTGACATTTTCATGGCTGACCTCAAAACTTTACAACATGAGATAGAATATCATTCAAATCAAAGTCCAACACTTTCAATCGCCTCTGCGCGAGAACAAAGAGACATTTTCGAAAAATCTTTTACCTAATGTTAAAAATTTGAAAATTGTGCATTATCTTGGGAACAGGATTTTCATAAGGAACTTGATTGATGAAGGTCGTTTTGAGAAAACGAAACATCTATTTCTAATACTAAACGTAAAAAGAAAATGTTGCGAAAAGATGTTGATCGACTCTTGGAAGATGTTATCAGGCCGATATCCTTAATTGTGTTGCTTAATTCTTTGACACTTGCATCTGATTATCTCTCTACGACATCGTTGATAATGTTGTTACTGTTGAGAAATCTGATAATGTGCTTCAGATCGAGTCTTTAAAAGCTAAAAATGAACGATTGTTAAACGAACTTTCCAATGCAAAACGTCGTCTTAATTGATGTCAAAAAGATATTCATACTCAACAACTTGCTTTTCAAACCAAAATCGCCCAGTTGCGTGCAAACAATGTTAATCCAAAACTTGTGCAACTGGATGATCCAAACGTGTCTGTTAAGAGTCAATTCTCACAATATGAACAAGAACTTTCAAAAGTCAAAAAGGAAAATGGTGTCATAAATGATTTGCTCAAACAGACTCGTGATGAAGCATCTAATGAACTTGATAATTTTCTTGCACACACTAAAGAAGTAATGAATTTTGCTGGAAATCTTCGGTCTGAAAATCAAGATCTGATTCACACTATCTTTAAGCTAAGAGAAATGTTAGGAAAGTATGAACAACTTCCTCCTACAAAGGATTAAGAGAATAGCACAGTCACACTTAGTAATCGTGAACCTAGAATTCCCTACCGCCAAATCACAAGTTGCTAACATGCCTCATTCTACCGAAACAGACTAGTTACGTCTTTTCCAAACGTCCGCACTTCACAGCCCTAGAGCACTACATCAAGAATAGGAAGTTGCGACCAAGAAAAGATCAATAAGGAATGCTAAAGTAGAAGACCACCATGGGACTATGAATAAGACTCACGTTGCTTCCACTATAGATATTGCGTCCGCAAATGTAATAGAACTAGTGATGTAACGAATGCTAAACCTTTAAGTACTTTTGATATTCGATCGATGCATCTTGTGTTATTTGTCGTAAAAGTATGAATTCGATTGTCATGACAAATGTGTTGCTAAAGCTATCATCTCTCGCTTAAGGAATCCTAAGATTCGGAATACCTCTAGGCCAACTAATCAGTCTAAGTCTGTGCTTGGTAGACCACCTTCTTTAGATCCTAAGAAACGTGTCACTGTCCCTGTAGCTCCAGTTTTACCTCCAAAGAATGTAGTACCACCTAGCGCATTCACTATGACCAAAGCAAATAGTAGTTGGAGATGGCAGAAATGGATACATAATACACTAGGATTTAAATTGCCTAAAGTCGTTAAGAAGTGTATATCTACTATAACTGCTTCGGAACCCTCTAACATTTCGGGTTCCACATCTACTTCTATTCCATCCGTGTCTTTCGTGTGTAATGCAGTGATACAGATCATTCTCTCGGATTGTTGATAGCGGATGTTCCCGACACATGATGTATAACCTTAAACTGTTATCAAACTTTATTGCAAAGTTCATTGGCACTGCTGATTCGGAATGATCACTGCAACTATCATGGGCTCGAGATTATATCAATGGGAACATCGAAATAAGCGGGGTTTACTATGTGGAAGGCCTCGGTCTGTCTGCTTTCGATGAGGTCGATTCTGTGATGGAGATTTGGAGGTTGCATTCGGGAGAAAACTTGTTTCATTCGTGATCTACAAGGAAACGATCTTATGTCCGCTTATGTAATTCTAGTCTCTACACAATCTCTATGCAAGACATGGTTGCTTCATCTCCCATCCGCTACTTTCAAAGGCAACATCAACAAAATCCGGCTATGGCAACCGCTGTCTCTCACACCTAAACTTTCAAACCATCACCAACCTTGCTCGACACAAACTAGTTGATGGACTTCCACGATTCGGTATTCTAAAGATCACCTTTGCTCACGTGAGCAGGAAAAAGCACCGTGCTCACTTTCCTTCAAAGGTGGAACACGACCTCAAAGATGTGCTTCATCTTCTTCACATGGATTTGTGGCCCGATCGCGTGCAAACGATTAATGGCAAACGCTACATCTTAGTAATTGTTGATGACTACTCACGCTGGACTGGGTCTACTTTCTTCAAGCAAAGACCAAGCTCCATGATGATCATCACCTTTCTCACAAAAATATGTGTTCGCCCGCAACACCGTCCGAATAATCGAATGCAGACAAAGGAACCGAATTTGTTAATCATACTCTTCGTGAATTTTATGAGAAAGTGGGAATCGAGCATCAAACATCTATTACACGCACACGAACAAAACGGAGTTGTTGAAAGACTAAAATCGAACATTAGTGGAAGTCGCAAGAACAATGTTAATCAATGCAAAACTCCCAGATTACTTGTGGGCGGTCGATCATCGTGCATGCTATACTTAAAACCGTTCTATGATAACAAAACGCCACAACAAAACACCTTTCGAGCTTGTCACAACAGAAAACCGAATCTCAAACACTTTCAAGTATTTAGATCTCTTTGCTATCCGAATAATGACCGTGATGACTTTGGAAAGCTCAAAGCCAAAGTCGATATTGGAGTCTTTATTGGATACCGTGATAATTCTAAAGGTTTCGTGATCCGAATCGCCGAACAAAGGAGGTAATGGAAACGATTCATGCTCATTTGATGAACTCATGGACACGGCTTTCGAGTACAATGACTTAGAACCCGGTCACAACCGCTTAAACTTCCCAAACCCCATCATCACCAAGAAAGCCATCACTTACTCGTCAACAAATGGAAAGGTTATTTGCTCCATCGCTCAGTGGCGATATTGATGAACGTGCTCAAGGTGTATCCGCTGTTTCACCGCTCAACTGATAATACTCTTATACCGATACACCGCTACAACAACTACGGTTGAAGAAGCACCACCATTGACTCCACCACAACAGTTGAACAAACCGCCTCCAACAATGATGAACCGGTGATGATATTTCGAATGAAGTACCAGACTGCAGATTTTGATCCAAATGCGCCTTTAACCCGCTTGCTAATGAGATCTGCAGACTGATGTCGCTGGAATCATCTACAAACCATTTGAATCCACAAAATCGCACAATGTATACCAACATCAACCCTCCACACATAGTTGGACAAAAGATCATCCTCGGAAAATATTATTGGCAACCCAAACCAACCAATCGTTACGAGACAACGTCTTCACACTTATGGTGAACATTGCATTTATGCACTCACCGTCTCGCTAACTGAGCCTAAAACATTAAAGACGCAATGACAAAAGACAACCGGATTGAATCCATGCAAGAAGAACTCAACCAATTCAAACGCCTTGAGGTATGGAGGCGGTTGAAAGACCAACGAGGGTCTACGTCATTGGTCTCAAATGGATTTGGAAAACAAATTGGATGTTGAAGGAATGTTATCGAAACAAGTCACGCCTAGTTGCTAAGGGTTATCGTCGAGAAGAGGTATAGACTTTGAATAATCTTTTCTCCGCTTGCTCGCCTTGAGGTCGTTCGATATTTCTCGCGTTCGCGGCTCATATGAATACGACGGTTCATCGATGGATGTCAAAACGGCGTTTCTCAATGGACAACTCAAAGAAACGGTTTATGTCGACCAACCGATGGATTCGTTGATCCCGAGTTCCCGAACCATGTCTACAAACCGAACAAAGCTCAGATGGCCTCAAACAAGCTCCTCGGGCATGGTACGATAAGCTATCATCTTTCCTCATTGCCAATAATTTCACCAAAGGTTCGGTTGACCCAACACTTTTTATTCAATATCACGGGGCACATATCTTAATTGTTCAAATTTACGTGGATGACATCATTTTTGGGTCTACACATAAAAAGTACTCAAACGCTTTTCAAAACTAATGAAACAAAATTTTGAAATGTCTGATTCGCTCCAAACTGTCAGGTTTTATCACACAAGTCAACCACTTGTGAATGGTCAACCGTAATAAAAGGCAAAACAGTCTGAAACAAATGCAATTAAATCTGGAGGAGTTTAGTGTATCCCCGGGTCGTTAAGTCCCAACGAGGTGTGAACACTGTAGTGCAACGAATCTGTGATCGGGTGATATTGAATGGGAAAGGGTTTGATTTGGAATAATTATAACTAAAGAAAAAGTTTATAAATTACAGGGGCTTAAATGCAAATTAAAGAAAATTAAAAAGCTAAAATATATTAAATAAACGCTATCACTATTTTTAAAGTCGATGAACGTTTAAAACCTAAAATTTACGTTTAAATTAAAAACTACGTAACGTACTAAATAAAACGCGAGTTTTAAGAAATAAAAGGCCTACAAATATAAAAATGACATTTTTGGAATCCTAAAAATAAAAGAAAATTATTAGAAAAAGAAAATTATTTTTAAAACTATTTATTTAATTATTAATAATTAAAAACTATTTATTAATTATTTAAAATGCACTTAAATAAAAGAAAATATAAAATTAACCTAGAAAAATGAAATTATAACTTAGAAAAATATAAAATATGATAAAACTTATTTTAAAACTGAAAATATATTTTTTAGACTTTTTATGTATTTATTATGAATTTAAAACTAATTAAAATGCTAGAAAATACTATTTAAACTAAGAAAATTATGGAAAAATACTTTTTTGGCTTTTATATTTATCTTAATCTATGAAAATTGAAAACATATTTTTTTAACTTTTACGATTTATTTGTAATAAAAGCTAATTAAAAGTCTTAAAAACTAGTTTAAAATAAGAAAAATATCAAACAAGTGATGGAAAAATATGAAAATTCAGGAAAATACTAAAATATTATTCTAAGTCTAAAAAAATATAAAAACATATGCTTATGTGGAGGATATGGGATCAGAGTGAAAGCGCTTATGAATAAGACTTCAAAATAAGCCAAAGTCCAAAAATGAGTACCAAATGAACACAGAAGCTAGGTATTGCTAAATTAAGTCTAACTTAACTAATTAACAGTACTCTTGATTACTAAATAAGCTTAAACTAGATTTGAGCTTATGAGATTATTAATGTAAAACAGTTATTAGGTGGGCTACTTTAAGCTAATGCATAAGCAATCCTAATAAGCTAAGGGGAAAAACAGATATTGGGACCTAAAAATCACCTAGCAGACTACACATGTGCCAAATCTCAGCCCTTCACAAGCTTGAATGAAGCTTGTGCAAAGGTCACAAGATGCTGTGCACTCCAACAGTATCTTGAGTGTGTGCAGACAGGCATGCTTTTTGAAAAGGGGGTCGAAAGAGCTTAGTAAAAGCACTTAATAAGTGAGTAATGTTAAACTAATATTTTATAATTAAGACCAACTAAATATTACTATCCCAAAATACGATAGACTAAATCCTAATATTGAGATCATAATAAAATTGTGAAGTTTATTCAAAAACTGACCAAAGAAAATTTGACTTTTCAAGACAATATTAAGATTTTGACCAAACTGAAATTTGAGATCAATTTGTGAACTGATAATGATGATATAAGCCTAATTATGATTAATGCAAGCTAGATCTACAGTTTTAAAACCAATATGCAAAGACTTAACCAACTGCTTTTGACATATTTGAAATTAAGAGCAGATTCAAAATGAAATTTGACTTTGAGCAATTGCAAGTACAAACTTATATCCTAAATGAGTATAATGAACCTAAGTGATACTGAATTGACAGAGCTCAAACTCTGTACCATTGGTTAGCACAGATATGAACCTAAATCCAAACACACCTTAAGATACTTTAATAAGCAGTTTAAACTAACTAATCCTATTCCATATTGACAGAGATCAAAACAGATATTTAACTAATATTCTAATGACCTCAAATCAAGTATTAATAACAAGCAAATAAAATCAAATCATCAAGACAGATTTGAAACCAAAAAAAAAAAATTATCAATACTCACTTGAGGTTTAGCCACTATGGTATGCAAACTGAGATGAGAATACCACTATCTTAAACCCATTATCATCACAAAATCAACCCAAATCCAGATCTAACACCAGCAATTCACCAAATTCATCTTCCTTAATGAGCAGTTGACTTTTGTTGACTTTTATGGTTTTTTCTAAATTGAAACACTAGAGTCTAATACAAGCTCATGAAAAGCTATAATAAGCTTGTCTGAGTTTGTATGAAGGGTAAAAGAGCTTTTGTAACTTATAATAAGTATAAATGACTTAGTACGAATTAACAAGACACATAAAAACTTGAAATCTTATTAACTTGGAATAATTACAATACAACAGTGAATTTTAACTTAAGATAAACTTGATTTTACACTAAGAACTGAATTTTAAGCTAAAACAGATATTAAAGGACTTTTACACTACAAATTTGGTCTAAAAACATGCGACCCCATATCTCATCTTTCTTTCTTCTTTATAGACATCCAAAGCTTCCCTCTCCTATAATCAATTCCCACCATTCCGATAAAGATTGATATCATCTTAATCGTACAAGTGGAGTTTTGGCGGGAAAAGTCATAATAGCGTGTTCTTTGCATTTAATGCTTCTTGGTGTATGTGGAGGTGTTAGGGATT
The DNA here is from genome assembly GCA_022545495.1 of Chrysanthemum lavandulifolium. Classification (NCBI taxonomy): domain Eukaryota; kingdom Viridiplantae; phylum Streptophyta; class Magnoliopsida; order Asterales; family Asteraceae; genus Chrysanthemum; species Chrysanthemum lavandulifolium. The sequence goes on along the minus strand of CM040240.1, from coordinate 4,318,948 downwards.
AGGTAAGCAGGGGATAAGGTGGTGGTGGAAAGTGGTGGAAAGGTGGTGAAACCACACGGTTTTGAGTTTGCATGGTAGGGAGAGGTATGCAGCAGTGGTGGCGGTATTTCAAATGGGCGGGTTTAAAACATGGGCCACTGGGTTTAGTTTTGGATTTGGATTGGGTTCGATATCACAAAAGGGTCCGTTTGGTTTTAATTTAGCACAAGGACCATAGTTGTAATTTGGTGAAAGTATAGGTGCTGGTTTTGACAAGTTTCCAAATTATTTTCAAGGACCAAACCTGCCAACTATAATAAACCAAGGACCATAAATGTATTTATTATCCATTTTAAACTTCCAAGGACCAAAACTGTCAAGTTTGTAACTTGAGGGACCAAACATGTAATTTTACAAAAGTTCATCATAAGGACCAATTTTGTCTTTTATGAATAGTACAAGGTTTATTTTTGATAAATTTCCATTTTTAAATTCACCAAGGACTATTTTTGATATATTTCAAAGTTTATGGACTAATGTTGTCATTTTGTAAATTTTAAACTTTAAAGGGTTTATTTTGACAACTTTTGAATCTTATGGACCTTAAATGACATTTTACAAGTTTTTGAATTACTGAGGACTAATTTTGACAACTTTTGAAACTGAGGGACTAAAGCGCCAATTATGCAAACTTGATCGTTTTCATCGATTTTGATATTTTGCATTTAAAATACATAAAACACTTATTTGTGATATTTTTATCATTTTGATGCATTTCGAGTGTTTTCGGATGTTTTTGGCATTCTAAGATGGTACAAAATGATGAGTATTTGACACTCATCAATCCCCACACTAAGATATTGCTAGTCCCTAGCAATGTTTTATGAAAAGTTAATGGATTTTATCTCTTTACCAAAATCCATTACTTACGGAGTAGCCAATTGTTTTAGTTCAAGTAAGAACCTTGGTACAATGATAACCAAATGATTTTGAGCAAATCATAAGTCAGAACGGATTTGATTTGTCTTTACCGAAGCCGTTGCTACGGACTAATAACTCTTAGATAAAATATCTTTGGTGAGTCGATTACCAATTATGGTTTTCAACCGCCTTTACCACAAGCCATAAACTTGCGGGCTAGCCAACTCTTCACTAATTAAAGATATGGTGAGTTGAACACCATACAATTTTGGGCAAATTGCAAGCCGTCAACGGATTTGAGATATCTTTACCAAGAGCCGTTTGCTCTGGATTAGCCAATCCTTATGTGGGTTAGACATGGTGGGTGATTACCATTTGTTGTGTTTAGTACATAGTACTTCCACTAAAATTTTTTTAAAATTTGGCCATTTTGGGGAAAAAGGGACTAAAAGGGTACATTTATGATCAAATTCGCGAATTTCCCCCCACACTTAGAAATGAATATTGTCCTCAATATTCAAAGTCCAACTATTATGCGAATCCTTGAACATAAAAGATAACATTACTAGCTAAGTGTAGAAACACAACAATTATTCTCTTTTTTAATATTTACAATTTTCATTCATTTTTTAGATCTATATACAACATGTGGGGCATCTCCCCCACACTAAGGTGGTACACACGGGTGAAAACCCATGTTTAACTACTTGTTTTTGATTACCGAGTCGCTAGCTTGACTCGACCCCGAATTCGTTTGTTCATGGGGAAGCAAGTGGAAGAGACAATCTCCATCGGACTTTCATTCAAGATGCTTGTATAAACATTGAAGTACGTGAAAGTTCCACACCAATGAGATATACATAGAACCGGCTCAAAAATGATAAATGAAAATGCCGGGGTCAAAAATAGTGTCCTCATTCCCGAAGGAGAAAAGGGAACGAGAAACCACACCATCCGTGAAGAATGGAATAAAGATGCGCATCACAATGCATGTCCATTCCTCATCAGTGAGGAGCAAATCACCATTTGTTAGATTTTTAAGCTTAGACTTGAAGCTTGTATGGTGATTGGCAACAAAATTTCCGGGAGGAGAGCTGAAACGGTTCTTCAATTAATGATTTTCAAGAAAAGGATGTCTCCTCTCGAATCAAAGCAAGTATTGTCAATCCCTGTTGGAATTGACTCATCACTAAGAAAAGCATCGACCTCCTTCCAAAGTTGTCATCTTCCTCATTTGAGTGAGAGAAGGAATGGAAGAGTCGGAAATGGGACAAGAAATGAGTGAATGATCATTATATAGGAGACTTTCAGTTTCTCCAAGATCGGCTTGAAATCAAAGAGATCATCGTCACTTTCGATGAAAGTGGGTGATGTGAGTGAGTTCATCGGTTAAATCCTCAAGAAGAGGATCGAGGCGTGGGAGTGATGCCTCAACATACTCGATGTTTCCATAGGAAGCACAATCGTCGCTAAGATCGGAGAAAGTTTCAAAATGATCTTTTGAACACTCAAGAGGGAAAGGAGAATCACACATATGATCAAAGTTCCTGTGACTCTCTTGGGATTGGGACAAGGTTCTCAACACTAGACTTTATGAATTCGTCCGATTCCTTTTAAGGAATAGTGTCAAGATGCTCATCCCCATGTTTAGAGTGAGTGGGAATATTGGGTGTGATAACAACAGATTGAGGGAGTTGAGAAGGACTAGCATACATATGTTTTACAAATTCCATTTGTTCTTACGCTAGTAATTCCATCATAGTCTTTTCTCCCGATTTTTCATGGAAGGAATTTCAAGCGATGAACTTGATGAACACGTACATAATTGACTAATATCAAAGGTAACTTCATCATCATCGTCATCGTGAATGAAAGCGAAATCGAGAGCTAGATTTGGTGCTTTTCTTTTGCAATTGATTCCTAATAGATTTTTCAAAGGCAATTTGGGAATCTAATTTAGCGACCAGCTCTTGACTAACAAAACTTCCATGGATTTTCATTTGGATTATCTTGGGAATGTTTACATTCCTTCAAATCTTCACAAAATCCAAAAGATCAAGGAGAAGATTTTGAGGAAATGGCTCAGGTGAGGTGGTGCTGATTCATTTAGTCTTGTAGAGGTTGGTCATGATATCTGAAGAGTCGTAATTGTTACAAGGAAATGGATTCCTTGTTTGACAATCGAGCTAAAGTGAGGACCTCCACAATACTCACAACAAGAAACCGAGGTGGTTGTGAGCTATATGTGTTGTAGTCATAATTGTTATCGGGAACCCGCTCATAGACAAGCGTGTTTCCGATTGACAATCGAGGCGTAGTGTGAACCACCGCGGTACTCACAACATAAAACTACCGAGTCTCACGGTATGGTAGTTGATGGAATAAATCGGTTGTGTTATGGTAGGAATAGGGATTACGGTTATAGAGCGGACCCGTTTCGACTCCACCATGCTACAACCGGGGCAATTGCCACCATTATAAGGACCACCACACCATTGACAACCAAGAGGGTGAGGATGAGACATAGAAAGAATCAAAGGTTTATAGAGGGGTTGGGATGAAGAATCAAAGATGTGAGAGGGTAAAGATGGATATTTTTGGATTTTTGGATAAACATTTTATAAATATAAGAAAGAAAATCTTTTTGGGTTTTTTTGTGTTTGTTGAAAATTTGAATAAAAAAAATTGTTTTTGGTAATCGATCCGTTAAACGAATTAACTTCACGATAATTTTGGTTTTATATGAAAATAAGGAAATATGGACAAAGATGGCAAATATACAATGGGTGTATATTCAACAATCACTGATTCTTCAAATTGTAGAACGCAGACACACCTCCAAAGAATGGCGCTAAAATTTGATTCGATCCAGCAGTCGAGTTTTATCACACAAGCTAACCACTGTGAATGGTCAACCGTAATAAAAGGCAAAACGATGCAAACAAATGCAATTAAATCGGAGGAGTTTAGTGTATCCCCGGTCGTTAAGTCCCAACGAGGTGTGAACAACGTAGTACAACGAATCGTGATCGGGTGATATTGAATGGGAAAGGGTTTGATTTGGAATAATTATAACTAAAGAAAAAGTTTATAAATTACAGGGGCTTAAATGCAAATTAAAGAAAATTAAAAAGCTAAAATATATTAAATAAACGCTATCACTATTTTTAAAGTCGATGAACGTTTAAAACCTAAAATTTACGTTTAAATTAAAAACTACGTAACGTACTAAATAAAAAGAGAGTATTAAGAAATAAAAGGCCTACAAATATAAAAATGACATTTTTGGAATCCTAAAAATAAAAGAAAATTATTAGAAAAAGAAAATTATTTTTAAAACTATTTATTTAATTATTAATAATTAAAAACTATTTATTAATTATTTAAAATGCACTTAAATACAAGAAAATATAAAATTAACCTAGAAAAATGAAATTATAACTTAGAAAAATCTAAAATATGATAAAACTTATTTTAAAACTGAAAATATATTTTTAGACTTTTATGTATTTATTATGAATTTAAAACTATTTAAAACTAATTAAAATGCTAGAAAATACTATTTAAACTAAGAAAATTATGGAAAAATATTTTTTGGCTTTTATATTTATCTTAATCTAGGAAAATTGAAAACATATTTTTTAAACTTTTTACGATTTATTTGTAATAAAAGCTAATTAAAAGTCTTAAAACTAGTTTAAAATAAGAAAATGTCAAACAGTGATGGAAAAATATGAAAATTCAGGAAAATACTAAAATATTATTCTAAGTCTATAAAAATATAAAAACATATGCTTATGTGGAGGATATGGGATCTGTAGTAAAACTGCTTATGAATAAGCACTTCAAAATAAGCCAAAGTCCAAAAATGAGTACCAAATGAACACAGAAGCTAGGTATTGCTAAATTAAGTCTAACTTAACTAATTAAAAGTACTCTTGATTACTAAATAAGCTTAAACTAGATTTGAGCTTATGGGATTATTAATGTAAAGCAGTTATTAGGGGGCTACTTTAAGCTAATGCATAAGCAATCCTAATAAGCTAAGGGAAAAAGCAGATATTGGGACCTAAAATCACCTAGCGAGACTACACATGTGCCAAATCTCAGCCCTTCACAAGCTTGAATGAAGCTTGTGCAAAGGTTTGAAGATACTGTGCACTCGGTGTATCTTGAGAGTGTGTGCAGAGCAAATCATGCTTTTGAAAAGGGGTCAAAAGAGCGAGTAAAAGCACTTAATGAGTAATGTTAAACTAATATTTTATAATTAAGTTAAGCAACTAAATATTACTATCCCAAATACCGAAGCGATGGACTAAAGATTAATAATGAGATCATCAATAAAATTGTGAAGTTTAGGAAAACCGACCAAAGAAAAATTTGACTTTTCAAGACAATATTAAGATTTTGACCAAACTGAAATTTGAGATCAATTTGTGAACTGATAATGATGATATAAGCCTAATTATGATTAATGCAAGCTAGATCTACAGTTTTAAAACCAATATGCAAAGACTTAACCAACTGCTTTTGACAGATTTGAAATTAAGAGCAGATTCAAAATGAAATTTGACTTTGAGCAATTGCAAGTACAAACTTATATCCTAAATGAGTATAATGAACCTAAGTGATACTGAATTGACAGAGCTCAAACTCGTACCATTGGTTATGAGATATGAACCTAAATCCAAACACACCTTAAGATACTTTAATAAGCGTTTAAACTAACTAATCCTATTCCATATTGACAGAGATCAAAACAGATATTTAACTAATATTCTAATGACCTCAAATCAAGTATTAATAACAAGCAAATAAAATCAAATCATCAAGATGATTTGAAACCAAAAAAATTATCAATACTCACTGAGGTTTGCCACTATGGTATGCAACCGAGATGAGAATACCACTATCTTAAACCCATTATCATCACAAAATCAACCCAAATCCAGATCTAACACCAAAGAATTCACCAAATTCATCTTCCTTAATGAGCAGTTGACTTTTGTTGACTTTTATTGTTTTTTCTAAATTGAAACACTAGAGTCTAATACAAGCTCATGAAAAGCTATAATAAGCTTGTCTGAGTTTGTATGAAGGGTAAAAGAGCTTTTGTAACTTATAATAAGTATAAATGACTTAGTACGAATTAACAAGACACATAAAAAATTGAAATCTTATTAACTTGGAATAATTACAATACAACAGTGAATTTTAACTTAAAATAAACTTGATTTTACACTAAGAACTGAACTTTAAGCTAAAACAGATATTAAAGTACTTTTACACTACAAATTTGGTCTAAAAACATGCGACCCTGTTATCTTTGTCTTCTTTTCTTCTTTATAGACATCCAAAAGCTTCCCCTCTCTCCTCTGATCAATTCCCACCATTGGATAAAGATTGATATCATCTTAATCGTACAAGTGGAGTTTTGGCGGGAAAAGTCATAATAGCGTGTTCTTTGCATTTAATGCTTCTTGGTGTATGTGGAGGTGTTAGGGATTAGGTAAGCAAGTGGGATAAGGTGGAAAGGTGGAAAGTGGAAAAGTGGTGAAACCACACGGTTTCGTGTTCGAGTGGTGGGAGAGGTATGTGAGCAGTGGTGGCGGTATTTCAAATTTTAAAACATGGATATTTGGGTTTGAGTTTTTGGATTTGGATTGGGTTGGATATCACAAAAGGGTCCGTTTGGTTTTAATTTAGCACAAGGACCATAGTTGTAATTTGGTGAAAGTATAGGTCTTGGTTTTGACAAGTTTCCAAATTATTTTCAAGGACCAAACCTGCCAACTATAATAAACCAAGGACCATAAATGTATTTATTATCCATTTTAAATTTCCAAGGACCAAAACTGTCAAGTTTGTAACTTGAGGGACCAAACATGTAATTTTCCAAAAGTTCATCATAAGGACCAATTTTGTCTTTTATGAATAGTACAAGGTTTATTTTTGATAAATTTCCATTTTTAAATTCACCAAGGACTATTTTTGATAATTTTCAAAGTTTAAGGACTAAAGTTGTCATTTTGTAAATTTTAAACTTTAAAGGGTTTATTTTGACAACTTTTGAATCCCATGGACCTTAAATGACATTTTACTTTATTTTGAATTACCAGGACTAGTTTTGACAACTTTTGAAACTTGGGGACTAAAGCGCCAATTATGCAAACTTGATACGCGTTTTCATCGATTTTGATATTTTGCATTTAAAATACATAAAACACTTATTTGTGATATTTTTATCATTTTGATGCATTTACGAGTGTTTTCGGATGTTTTGGCATTCTAGACAAGACAAAAATGATGAGTATTTAGACACTCATCAATCCCCACACTAAGATATTGCTAGTCCCTAGCAATGTTTTATGAAAAGTTAATGGATTTTATCTCTTTACCAAAAGCCATTACTTCGGAGTAGCCAATTGTTTTAGTTCAAGTAAGAACCTTGGTACAATGATAACCAAATGATTTTGAGCAAATCATAAGTCAGAACGGATTTGATTTGTCTTTACCGAAGCCGTTTGCTACGGACTAGCCAACTCTTAGATAAAATATCTTTGGTGAGTCGATTACCAATTATGGTTTTCCAACCGCCTTTACCACAAGCCATAAACTTGCGGGCTAGCCAACTATTCACTAATTAAAGATATGGTGAGTTAACACCATACAATTTTGGGCAAATTGCAAGCCGTCAACGGATTTGAGATATCTTTACCAAGAGCCATTTGCTCTGGATTAGCCAATCCTTATGTGGGTTAGACATGGTGGATGATTACCATTTTTGTGTTTAGTACATAGTACTTCCACTAAAAAATTTTAAAATTTGGCCATTTGAGGAAAAAGGGACTAAAGGGTACATTTATGATCAAATTCGCGAATTTCCCCACACTTAGAAATGAATATTGTCCTCAATATTCAAAGTCCGACTATTATGCGAATCCTTGAACGTAAAAAGATAACATTACTAGCTAAGTGTGGAAACACGACAATTATTCTCTTTTTAATATTTACAATTTTCATTCATTTTTAGATCTATATACAACATGTGGGCATCTCCCCACACTAAAGTGGTACACACGGTGAAAACCCATGTTTAACTACTTGTTTTTATTACCGAGTCGCTAGCTTGACTCGACCCCAATTAATTTGTTCATGGGAAGTAAGTGGAAGAGACAATCTCCATCGGACTTTCATTCAAGATGCTTGTATAAACATTGAAGCACGTGAAAGTTCCACACCGATGAGATATACATAGAACCGCTCAAAATGATAAATGAAAATGCGGGGTCAAAATAGTGTCCTCATTCCGAAGGAGAAAAGGAACGAGAAACCACACCATCCGTGAAGAATGGAATAAAGATGCGCATCACAATGCATGTCCATTCCTCATCAGTGAGGAGCAAATCACCATTTGTTAGATTTTTAAGCTTAGACTTGAAGCTTGTATGGTGATTGGCAACAAAATTTCCGGGAGGGAGAGCAGAAACGGTTCTTCAATTAATGATTTTCAAGAAAAGGATGTCTCCTCCGAATCAAAGCAAGTATTGTCAATCCTGTTGGAATTGACTCATCACTAAGAAAAGCATCGACCTCCTTCCAAAGTTGTCATCTTCCTCATTTGAGTGAGAGAAGGAATGGAAGAGTCGGAAATGGGACAAGAAATGAGTGAATGATCATTATATAGGAGACTTTCAATTTCTCCAAGATCGGCTTGAAATCAAAGAGATCATCGTCACTTTCCGATGAAAGTGGACCGATGTGAGTGAGTTCATTGATTAACTCCTCAAGAAGAGGATCGGCGTGGGAGTGATGCCTCAACATACTCGATGTTTCCATAGGAAGCACAATCGTCGCTAAGATCGGAGAAAGTTTCAAAATGATCTTTTGAACACTCAAGAGGGGAAGAGAATCACACATATGATCGAAGTTCCTGTGACTCTCTTGGGATTGGGACAAGGTTCTCAACACTAGACTTTATGAATTCGTCCGATTCCTTTTCGTGAACAGTGTCAAGATGCTCATCCCCATGTTTAGAGAGTGAGTGGGAATATTGGGTGTGATAACAATGATTGAGGGAGTTGAGAAGGACTAGCATACATATGTTTTACAAATTCCATTTGTTCTTCTGCTAGTAATTCCATCATAGTCTTTTCTTCCTGATTTTTCATGGAAGGAATTTCAACTGATGAACTTGATGAACCTGTACATAATTGACTAGTATCAAAGGTAACTTCATCATCATCGTCATCAGGAATGAAACGAAATCGAGAGCTAGATTTGGCTGCTTTTTCTTTTGCAATTGATCCCTAATAGATTTTTCAAAGGAAATCTGGGAATCTAATTTAGCAGCCCGCTCTTCGGCTAACAAAACTTCCATGGATTTTTCATTTGGATTATCTTGGGAATGTTTACATTCCTTCAAATCTTTCACAAAATCCAAAAGATCAAGGAGAAGATTTTGAGGAAATGGCTCAGGCTGAGGTGGTGCTGATTCATTTAGTCTTGTAGAGGTTGGTCATGATACGAAGAGTCGTAATTGTTACAAGGAAATTGATTCCTTGTTTGACAATCGAGCTAAAGTGAGGACCTCCACAATACTCACAACAAGAAACCGAGGTGGTTGTGAGTCATATGTGTTGTAGTCATAATTGTTATCGGGAACCCGCTCATAGACAAGCGTGTTTCCGATTGACAATCGAGGCAGAGTGTGAACCACCACAGTACTACAACAAGAAAACTACCGAGTCTCACGGTGTGGTAGTTGATGGAATAAATCGGTTGTGTTATGGTAGGAATAGAGATTACGGTTATAGATGCACCCGTTTCGACTCCACCATGCTACAACCGGGGCAATTGCCACCATTGTAAGGACCACCACACCTTTGACAACCAAGAGGGTGAGGATGAGACATAGAAAGAATCAAAGGTTTGAGAGGGTTGGGATGAAGAATCAGATGTGAGGGTAAAGAGGGTAAAGATGGATATTTTGGAAATATGGACAAAGATTTTGGATAATAAATCACACAATAAGAAAGAAAATCTTTTGGGTTTTTTTGTGTTTGTTGAAAACTTGAATAAAAATGTTTTTTTGGTAATCGATTAAATTAAAAACGAATTAACTTCACGATAATTTTGGTTTTATATGAAAACAAGGAAATATGGACAAAGATGGTAAATATACAATGGGTGTATAATCAACAACAACGATTCTTCAAATTAGTGAGAAAAACGCATCTAACACCTCCCATTATGATTAATGCAAGCTAGATCTACGCTTTAAAACCAATATGCAAAGACTTAACCAAGCTGCTTTTGTGATTTGAAATTAAGAGCGATTCAAAATGAAATTTGACTTTGAGCAATTGCAAGTACAAACTTATATCCTAAATGAGTATAATGAACCTAAGTGATCTTGAATTGATGAGCTCAAACTACGTACCATTGGTTTACAGATATGAACCTAAATCCAAACACACCTTAAGATACTTTAATAAGCGGTTTAAACTAACTAATCCTATTCCATATTGACAGAGATCAAACAGATATTTAACTAATATTCTAATGACCTCAAATCAAGTATTAATAACAAGCAAATAAAATCAAATCATCAAGACATTTGAAACCAAAAAAAAAATTATCAATACTCACTGAGGTTTAGCCACTATGGTATGCAACCGAGATGAGAATACCACTATCTTAAACCCATTATCATCACAAAATCAACCCAAATCAAGATCTAACACTGCAATTCACCAAATTCATCTTCCTTAATGAGCAGTTGACTTTTGTTGACTTTTATGGTTTTTTCTAAATTGAAACACTAGAGTCTAATACAAGCTCATGAAAAGCTATAATAAGCTTGTTTGAGTTTGTATGAAGGGTAAAAGAGCTTTTGTAACTTATAATAAGTATAAATGACTTAGTACGAATTAACAAGACACATAAAAACTTGAAATCTTATTAACTTGGATTAATTACAATACAACAGTGAATTTTAACTTAAAATAAACTTGATTTTACACTAAGAACTGAACTTTAAGCTAAAACAGATATTAAAGGACTTTTACACTACAAATTTGGTCTAAAAACATGCGACCCTGTTATCTCTATCTTCTTTTCTTCTTTATAGACATCCAAAAGCTTCCCCTCTCTCCTCTGATCAATTCCCACCATTGGATAAAGATTGATATCATCTTAATCGTACAAGTGGAGTTTTGGCGGGAAAAGTCATAATAGCAGGTTCTTTGCATTTAATGCTTCTTGGTGTATGTGGAGGTGTTAGGGATTAGGTAAACAGGTGGGGGGGTAAGGTGGAAAGTGGTGGTGAGGTGGTGAAACCACCTGGTTTCAGGTTTGCAGTGGTGGGAGAGGTATGTGAACAGTGGTGGCGGTATTTCAAATTTTAAAACATGGGCCGGGTTTGAGTTTTGGGCCTGAGCTGGGTTGGATATCACAAAAGGGTCCGTTTGGTTTTAATTTAGCACAAGGACCATAGTTGTAATTTGGTGAAAGTATAGGTCTTTGGTTTGACAAGTTTCAAATTATTTTCAAGGACCAAACGCCAACTATAATAAACCAATGACCATAAATGTATTTATTATCCATTTTAAACTTCCAAGGACCAAAACTGTCAAGTTTGTAACTTGAGGGACCAAACATGTAATTTTCCAAAAGTTCATCATAAGGACCAATTTTGTCTTTTATGAATAGTACAAGGTTTATTTTTGATAAATTTCCATTTTTAAATTCACCAAGGACTATTTTTGATATTTTTCAAAGTTTAGGGACGAAAGTTGTCATTTTGTAAATTTTAAACTTTAAAGGGTTTATTTTGACAACTTTTGAATCCCATGGACCTTAAATGACATTTACAAGTTTTTGAATTACTGTGGACTAGTTTTGACAACTTTTGAAACTTGAGGACTAAAGCGCCAATTATGCAAACTTGATACGTTTTCATCTAATTTTGATATTTTGCATTTAAAACACATAAAACACTTATTTATGATATTTTCATCATTTTGATGCATTTCTGAGTGTTTTAAGATGTTTTTGGCATTCTAAACAGTACGAAAATGATGAGTATTTAGACACTCATCAATGTCCATGATGGGTGAACTTATGTTCTTTCTAGGACTACAAGTTCATCAATCACCCCGTGGTATTTTCTTGAGTCAGTCCAAATATGCCCTTGAATTGTTAAACAAATTTGGAATGAAAACCTGTGATACTTATGCCACACCAATGGCTCATACCAAGAACCTAGACGCTGATTTACATGTAAAACCTGTTGACCCCAAAAAATACCGAAGTATTATTGGGTCTCTCATGTATCTAACGACTAGCCGACTGATATTGTCTTTGCCGTTTATCTTTGCTCCGTTATCGATCGAGACCAATGAAACCCACCTCTCGAGGCCAAAAGAATCCTCCAGATACATCGAGGGAACCATTAACTGGGGATCCGGTATCAGAAGGATTACGGTTTTGAACTAATTGCTTTTTGAGACGATCACGCGGGTTGCTTAGATTCACGAAAAAGTACTTGAGCACTACAATTTCTTGGTGACAAAGCGGTGTCTTGGCATCGAAGAAGCGGGATCTGTACATCGCCGTCTCAACCGGGCGAATATGTAGCCATGTCGGCGTGCGTGCTCAAGTCATCCGGATGAGAACACAACTCAAAGACTATGGTCACGATTTGTGAGAATCTCGATGTCTGCGACAATCGAGTGCCATTGCGATCTCGCTGACTCGATTCAAAGACTCAAATCAAAGCACATCGATCTTAGCTATCATTTCATCAAGGATCACGTGGAGCAGGTACCGTTGAATTATACTTTGTGGGTACAGAATACCAATTGGCAGATCTGCTCACCAAAGCCTTGCCTACCGCTAGGTTTAATGAGTTGGTCCACCGGATTGGTATGAGGTGTTTGACTCAAGAGGAATTGGATGACCTCCTAAAACAGTCTTAAAAACGTTTCAAACACCAAAACTCTCTTTTGTAAATAAAATTTTCAAAAACAAAATACAAAAATATAAAACCTGATAAAAACAAAAATATTCTTCTAATCTATTTTCTTTCAACATGTCAAGTACATTTCTTCCGTCAACACTTTAATCTTTCAAAATTCAGTATTTTTCCGATCAAGTGTTGAGGGGGAGAATATTAATACTTAAATGTTTCAAAATATCAGTGTACTTGCATGTTATCCTATCCAGGTTGTTTCTTTTATCAATGGTGGTAACTTTTTTCTGTTCAATGACACTCCTCGGACTAAAATTAATAACCTTTCATTATTTTCTAGAGTCGAGGGGGAGTGTCGTCAAGTTTCTTTCTTAAAAACCTTTGTTTGGTAACCAAAATGGAAGTTAAAAGGCTTTGTATGAAAAAGGAAAAAGGTGGAGGGACCAAAACTGTCAACGTGTTAAAGTTAACTTTAATAAAACTCCTCCCACCTACTTTTTTACTTCACATTTAATACACACAACCTAACCAATCTACGCCTAAGATTCATTCGAGTAATCCGTTGTTTTGATCATCATTTTGTAAGTGTTTTAATGATCTTAACATGTTTTTAAGCTAAAGTTTTTAATTTCATGCAAATCCTACGGCTAAAAAGTGTTTTACGAGTGATTATGTGTTCTATGCTTAAGCGTATGAACACACAATCATTGTGTGTGTGTGTTTTTTGGTTAAAAGGAAAGCGTCAAAACGTTCCAAATACATCAAGGATATCATTTTAACCGTCAAAACCCACCCATAAACACGTATTAATGATTTTTGAAAATTAGGGTTTATGAGTCGATTTGGGTTTTTGCAAATGTGAAGTGTTTTGGTCTAAAAGATTGTTAGGTTATGGTCATATGTTGTTGAATTGATCATTTCCATGGTTGTTAACCACCCAGAAACACTAATTGGTTAACAATTTGAAGTTAGGGTTTAAAGTTCATAATTTTGGGTAATTTTGATTCACAACGAATTAGATGTTAATACTTGGCCTAAAGACTCTAACAACTCTTTAGACCTACCAGAATTTGTTTGGTGCAAATCCCATGGCTAGAAATGATACGCGTAAATCTTAACCCTTAGGGTTTTGACCTACGCGTATAACTTTCTACGCGTAACCTTCTTATGAATGTTCATGCCATAACTTTTTGATAAAATAATGTTTTGTGTTAATTTTAATGATTTGATGAACTTATTTCGAGGCTTTGCTACGCAATATTCGAATCAAGGTCATTTGCAACTCTACGCAAAGGAATACCCTCAGCGTAGTCAAGTTATGCGTAAGAATAATTCTCGCATAACTATTACAGCGTGAAGGTTCTACAATGGGACTACGCTTATCACTGAAGGATATGCGTGTGATGACCTCTACGCATAAGGTCTACTCTTACGAGTAAGCCTTACGCGTAACGTTTATATCGCCTCTGCGTAAGCTCTACACGTAAGGTCCCCTGTTCCTACGCGTAACATTTCTTACGCGTAAGTCAGGATCCTACGCATAAGCTTTCGTCTACGCGTATATCCCTACTGTTTACGCTTAACTTTGTCTAATCTACGCCTAAGCCTTGATTGACCTTCATTATGAATTGTTACGTGTACAAACTTGTTAATAAACTAATCATATCATCACGAATCCAATAATGTCACTAATAAATTTAAACGTTTGAAACATTGTGAACTATAAGTGATAACATAAACTTTAAAACTTAAAGTTAACTAACTCACGAAACATTTCACGACGTCATTGGACTATTGGACAAACAAGTGACTTAGGACTCGTAACAATCATTAACACTATACATTCAATAACTAGACAATAAAATCTTCTGTTGACTAACATTATGTCTTCGATATGTTGGTTCTTTTGGCTAATGTTATTTCGGATCACGACATGGTGAACAAATGAATGTGGATGCACCAGACGTTCTTACAATTGTTGATATCTTTCCGAAGGTTATCCGAGAAAGCTTGGAAAGAACAACCTTAGGGTTGACTTTGACACCTCACATGCTCGAATCTTCTTGCCTCATTGCGGTGGATATTCTCGTGAATCATCCCTACCGAACATGCTCTCACACTCGCCACAGTTCGAGGTCTACATTCAACAATTCGGGATTCCATGCGGGGATCATCGGTCAAAATCTTGTGAATGTGACTCTTAATCACAAACAAGTCACTATCACCCCGATGACTTAAGGGTTGTTCTCATCATTCCACACATCGATCCAACCGACTTCTTTGCTACCCCTACTTGAAGGGACAGATTACGCAATTCTTGATAGATATTGGTTATGATGAAGTCTGCGGGAATCATTACTAAGCACTCTCACGTGGAGTGAAGAATATTCCTCAACCATGGAGAACACTCTACATGATCATCACCAACCGGTCTCGGTCGTGGCGGTGGCTATGAGCATCCCAAGCTCATGGAGCGCAAATTTTCCGTGGTTGGTCAACAAAAGGACATTATAATTGAAGCCTTTGCTATGGGAGGACATGATGCCATTTCACAAGAAACTTGGCTCCAAAATTCCCTATGTCGGATACACCAAACTCTTGATCCAGAGCTCTTGGACTTCATCCCGATATCCCGGAGACTCAATGACCGGATAATCATGCCATCTTGGTGAACCCATACTATCGCGAGAATCAAAGAATCATCTCTGAAGAAGCGGTCTTTGTATTACCCGATCACCTTCTTACAAAGGAAATCAAAAGGTGGAAACGTACAAGAGGTATTGGGTAGCCGTAAAAGAAGGTATAGTTGGCCATCTTGATGAAAAGGCTTATGGGACACCTACTCGGAGGACCAGAAGAGGCAGTGCTGGAAGTGCCACAAGTACGGAGAGTCAAAAGAAGTTCCCTAAGAGAAACCCCTCAAGAAAGAGGATTGTTCCCTCTAAGGAAGCTATTCCTTTTCCAACTCCCAAACCTGAACCGAAACTACAGCTTCGGGACGAAAGTTCTGAAGAAACATAATCAGACGAGGAGGTTCACTATTCCGAAACTGCAAAAGATGTCTCTGACACTCCAACAGTACCAAAACCTCCAAGTCCACCAGCAGACAAAGGAAAAGGAAAGGCTCCTGCACTTGTACCATATGATGAAAGCTCTGAAGAAGAAGAAGAGCATCTGGACATCTCATACAGGAAAACAGTCAAAAGCCTCGGACTCCTACACAAGGCTAAAGAATTTGCAAAGGACCAAATGGGTGGCCCCGGAGGGTCAAGCGGTGCTGCTCAACCTTCACCAGGTCCTGATGCGGTTAATCGACCCGATAAGGGATCTGGTACCACCACTTTGGTACAGCAACAAACGCTTGTGGAGGATACAATTGTGTATGACTTTGAGAAAGAAGAGGGTGACAAAGAAAAGCTTGAAACAGAAAAGACTGAAGAGAAAGAAAAGTCTGATGATGATCCTGATTATGATGAACTTCTTCTGGATAGTCCTACACGCTCAAAGAAGACTACTTCTGAACCGCCAAAGGACCCGGAGTCTCCGCACATCTCATCATCATCGGATTCATCTTCTCACTCATCACACCCACCATCCAAGAAGTCAACCAGATCATCATCCAAATCCGTGAAGAAACCACCTAAATCTTGGGTTTCTCAAGCTCATGAACAAATTGCCAAAGCTGTAAAACAAGTCGAGAAGAAAGACGTGCTCAACAAAAGTCGAATTTCTTTCTTGATCACATACAACATCTGATAGCGAGAATGAAAAGATGCAAGAGGAAAGGAAGTTTGTTCAGAAATTCATGAAAAATCATCGTCAAGAGGAATTGAACGAAATGATGGAAGGCTACACCAAAAAGTACCTTCTGGATTACGTTCCTAAAGTCACAAAGGAGCTGTTCACCAGACAACTTTATCCAAATCTTATGCAGATCGCCAAGCAAACTATTCGATCAACGCCCTTAACCGTCACAATCAATCCGACCGATCCGGTCGTGTTCTCGAATAATGAATTGGTGGCCAAGCTTGTAACACAAATGTCGCCACGATCTGCAATGTTCAACTCTGAAGAAGCAAAATTGTTTCAAGCATTGCTGGACTACCAACTTCAAGAAGCTTGTAAATTCGAAGTAGAAAAGTTGAAACGTCCTAGAGACGATGAAGATAAGGATAAGGATAAAGACTCTGCACCAAAACGTCAGAAGCAGTCTGGTGAATCTTCTTCGATGCCACCTCCTCCACAAAGAACTCCTGCTCAACAAAGGCCTCCTCCTCAGTCTTCTCTTGAAAAACCTCGGGATTACGAGCTACCGCCCTGACACAAAAAACGGTGATCACTTTGTGTATTCGGGTGGTGACGATGAGAAGTCCATGAGCCCTACAACAACCCACCTCTCCCAAACAAGTGCGAAACCGGAATCATCATCAAGGCCTTCTAAAGAAGAAGAAGACGACTCGGCTGAAGTCGTATCATGGCTAGATGACGATAAAACCAAGAATTTGAATGGTTCTCTACACTTGTCAATCAAACTCCTACCCCGATGAAGGTCAAGATCGGTAGATGGTTCTACATTGGAGCACGCTAAAGTTCTGCAAGAAAAGTTCCATGTGAAGAAGATGACGAAATCCGAGTTGAAGCGAATCAAGAATGAAGCATTTCAACGTCTAAAAGACTCCTCGGAAAGTGCCATCGAGGTCGAATATCACCTTGAGAACATTGCTCGAGCCATGTCTAACAACATGGATTGGCTCAACCCAGAGGCAAACATCGACTTCACTAAAAGGGACAATCCTCCATACTACACCGACTGGAAAAAACCTCTACCGACAATTGGCCAACCAAATGAACCAAGGATTCCCTTCAGACATTTCTTCAACAAAGACCTGGAATTTCTTCTCCATGGTGGCGATGGTTCAAGGAAATACGCTACATCCTTAACACTTCCATTCCCAAAGACTATCTACTCAAACCGCATAGCCATTGAGGAACGTGCCAATCACTTGTTTGCAACACGGTGGCGGCATCGATCGAGATGCATTATACGGGATTCATCATTGGCCGAGCAACGAATCTACTACCAAGTTGCCAGTTCGAAGTCACAACATGCGGTGTTTAGTACTAAAGACATCGTTGCCATACAACATGTTGGTCTTTCATCCAAATGGGACTACACCTTCTCAAGAAGATTGTGGTCAAAAGGCGGGATGAAAGGATTATGCATTCAATGAAGTCGACTTTGAGAATTTGTCTCAACGATATTGAAGACATGTACCTTGCCAAAGTATGTGGTCGCATGAGACAATTTTCAACCGAAATACAACGTGAATTCATCAAGTCACCGCTCATCTTCATCGGACGCATAGTTATAAAAGAACGTGTTGAAGATCTCCGACTTGCCATTGAATCATATCGGACACGTGTCAACTTCACCCACCACGGCTTGATCTTCTCGATATCAACCGACTATCACAATTAACGCTCATCAAGAAACCGTTTGGTGTCGTTTATCGCGATGAACTTCGCCATGGCGCTTGATGGCGTGTAATGAGCTTTACAAATTTGGAGATCATACTCGAAGATGGTTAGGGATGGATTAGCTTATCGATTGAAGGATATACGTGAAAACATTGGGAACCTAGCGATGGAACTCTCGGGATCGGAGGGATGTAAGAAGGATCATCACCATGATTGATGAGCGGTTGTTTAGAAGGATCGATTCGGACGATTGGAGAGCTATGTTGGTGGTCGACCGGGATTAACATACACGGCTTTCAACGCCCGGTCGCACTCTGGTAACATCACCGCACTTCACGGTACCCTTGAATTTGTTTCTTTCATATAAATTTGGATGTGTGATTAAATATATACGTGGCTTGTGCACACATAACAAATGTACAACCCGTAATTGTCAAAAAGGACCACGTAGTGCGCCTCGATTGCCACAATCCTATAAAAGGAGCGAAAGCTTCTTACTTTTGAGTAAAACCTATCAAACCTTTCATTTTTCAAGGTTTTGCTCAAAAGAACAAGTACTTCCCCTTATGACTTTTCAAAACCTCAACCGTTTACATCACTTGTTGAGGGGGAGTATTTGATAAAATCTTTGTTCACAAAATTGTTCACAGTGGTCATCCTCCCGCAACACTCAAAATGGTCATATTTATTCTCAACTTTTCAAAAATAACATCTTATATGCCATTTTTGAGGGGGAGAAAATTATGTGATAAGAAATATGTTGTGTCAAATGCAAATGAATCTGTGTGCTTCAGACTTAACCAACGAATTGACGAGATCTTAACCGTTAGTAACTCGAAAAGACTTGTCGGGACGGGTAATAATTTCAAGCTAGTTCGCTAGTGATGTAAGCGTGTCTCGAAAGGACTTGTCCGAGTAGAATGTACCATTCGAGAAACTCTTGGTAGACATGAACTCTGACGGGTTTGACATCCTTTCGAGGACTGTCTACACCTTCAAGGTAGTTATTAGAGCTAGTTGTCACCTAAAAGCTGACAATGTAACTCTTTAACTATGCAACGTAACCGTGTCTCGCGGGCGATTGTCTATCTTGAGTTGATCAATTCAAAATGTGCGCGCTCTTTCCTCACTGTGCATTCAACCGTTAAAACTCTTAAGCACATGTGGAGGGGGAGTATTTATGCAAAATCTTAAAACTCTTGGAGTGTTCAAACATGTTTTTTTCATTCACAAACACTTCGAGAGATTTAATTTTTCAGTGGTACAAAATGGTTTTATGGCAACATAGGTTAGTCATGGAGTTATAACGTGACTAAGGTTAGGAATAACCGTCCTATGATCCGCCAGAGCCGGAGGGATCTACCCAAGGACACTACCATTAGTTAGTGTTAGAAGTCCTTAGGAATGATTGTAAAAAGGAGAAAATGAGAATCGGAGAATGAAGGAGTTGAAGAATCAAAAAGAAATGTAAAGTAAAGGGTGAAAAGAAATAGCCCTCCAGTTACTCAACTTAGGCGAGACAAGGGTTCAATTCATATACTCTTGGTTGTCACTAGATGACACCGGTATTGAAGATTAAAAGTCGTCATGGACCCAAATGGCGCATGCACTAAACCTTCTTAGCCACTCAAGTTTCTCTCAGCGAAGCTTGTTTCATTCTCACAGGGGACCCTCGTAAACTATTGGCTTTCTCTTGAGATAGTCGGTATTGAAGAAGGAGACCCTCTCCTAGTCTTCGCTCGGGAAAACCAAAGCGCGCAATTGAGTCTAGGCCACGAGATTCATCAAAAGATCTCTTAGGTACACTTGACATTTTACCACCGTCGTTCAACAAATAAGAACTTGGTGGTACATTATCGAGTCCTTCACGGATCTTAGCAACTGTCGAGAACATTTATGAGAAGTTCACATCTCGTGATCTTGATGATTGAATGGAAACTCCCGCCAGGTCAACATCAAACGCCACGACAGCGGTCGCCGGTAACTCCCGTGGATTACGCTTAGTGGTCTCAAGCGGTCTCTGATCGTGAGGTGATGCTTGGTGTACCTCAACGACTCATCTCGAATCGTAGGTGTGCTTGATTGACATCGTGTTATCTCACTGTGGGACTCGATTCGAGGCGGCCTTTGTGAGAATTAGGTTGTGTTTTCACACTATAACGTTAACACTCTCAAGTTCAAACTTGTAAATGCGGTATCCGCTTATTTCTAACCGTTTTAATGTTTTCTTCTTATGGAAGCTACGGAGCGGAATGATCGTCTTGATTCTTCTCATGTTCACGCCAACATCATCACTAATGGAAGTTCTATCCAAAAGCAACACAAAGTCGAATGATTCTTCGTCAAATCAAAGAATCTACAAAGTAAAAGACTTAAAGAACTTCATCGATCTTGAAATCCAACCACAAAGAGCGTGTGAGCATGTTGAAGAATGACGTGGAGACATTTATGGCAATGAAGGCACTGAGGCGGAATTGATGCAGATAACAACAACATACTATCACTCTCACCACAAAGAACAATGATCAATGAACAAAGTTAAAGATGACGTCAAAGCATAACCGTTCAAAGAAGACAATTTCTCTACACTGGGGAGATTGCTCGAATCAAGACATTTCTTCTCACAAGAAAGAAAAATGTCAGAAGACGTCAAAGCTACTATTACGTCAACGCCTTCACCGTTTACATTCATATATACTTGAGGGGGAGATTGTTGGAATCACTCCTAAACATGATTTCAAGTATTTATATTTCATATGTAATAGGTAGCTTATTATGGCCTTTATGTTTGTTTAAGGCCTAGCTTATGTAGAAGGCCCATAAGCTAAGGCCCATGCCCAATAAGGAATAGGGAAGGAGAGGGAGTGTTGCCCTAGCTCCTTTCCTATAAATACCATGTAATAACCCTCACTTGAGGGTTGGTTGTTCAAGTTTTTCTCTTTCACTACACTCTACGCATAACCGGTCTAGTATTTGTGTGTGTGTGTTTGGTTTACTTGTTCAATCGCCTCATCTCTTTCTTTATAGCTTGTGTTTGTAAAACGTGTGACCTAACATTAGTAGTCCACCTCGTTTAGGTTTCTTTGCTTGATTCCTATCAAGTAAATTTTTTTCTCATTTTTAGCTTTCTCGTAGTCTATCCCCTTCTTCGTGACCTTTGTTCGTAATCCCATCACTTTTCATCATGGAAGGTGATGACCAACCACCACTCATCAACCCACCACCAAATGACCCGCCAAGAGCCCGTACTCTTGGTGAATACTGATAAGTGTCTAAATACTCATCATTTTTGTACCATTTAAACTGCGAAAACATCTGAAAACACTCAGAAATGCATCAAAATGATAAAAATATCACAAATAAGTGTTTATGTGTTTTAAATGCAAAATATCAAAACGGTGAAAAGCGTATCAAGTTTGCATAATTGGCGGTTTAGTCCCCAAGTTTCAAAAAAGTCAAAAGCAGGTCCCAGTAAATCAAAATAAAGAAAAATATCATTTCAAGTCCCTAGGGATTCATGACTTGTCAAAATTGGTCCTTGAGATTTAAATTTGCAAAATTACAACTTAAGTCCCTAAACTTTAAAAAATGACAAGTTCAGTCCTACAAGTTCATAAATTACAGATTTGGTCCCTTGGAATATTGGAGATTGGCAAAATAGGCCCTTGGATTACTTTTCAGAATCTACATGTATGGTCCTTGGATTTTCAGAATATACACAAATGGTCCCTAAGCTACAACTTGGGTTCAATATTAATCCTTAATCCAAACTCTATAACTAAAAGCCCACCCAAAGCCCAATCCAATTATCTACCCAATACCCGGTCCAAAATAAACCCTTTTACCCGCTACCCCTTTACCCGGTTTAAAATAAAACCACCCACCACCACTTTTCCTCCACCTGTCTCTCTTCACCCACCTATCATTGTAACGCCCGACCCGCCAAGGGTAAAGGAATCACAAGTAATGGTGTCATATCAAAGCAAAACATTCATAACCAAAAGAAAGTCTTATCATAAATGCGGAAAATAATCCAAGTCAAAATGACTTCAATACATAGGTCAGTGAAGCATAATAAACTCAAACATAATATCCGAAATAAAAAAGTCTAAATGGCATCATAAGAAATCAAAGCTAAAATCTCTAAGGTAAGTCCACTCAAGCACTCATCCCAAAGCAACCCGACTTCAATGCTTAGATACCTGCCGCGGAAGAAAAGAAAAGTGCGGCTGAGCTTCAAAAGCCCAGTGAACAGATATGAAAGCAAAAGCTAAAACTAAACGATAACGGATATGAAATAAAGTGAATGAGCAATACAAAATCTTTATCATTTTCAAAGCATAAATCATAATTCAAAAGAAGTTTATAGTCAACTACCACGAGCCCAGAACTTATATCAGATCACATTCATTTTCACACAAGGCAACATTTTGTAGGGAGACCTACGAGTTATGAAGGGCGTGCATGCACGCAAACATCAATCATCGATAACATATAACATATAACGGATAACGAGATCTAGGATGCATCCATCGCCCTTCCTACATATACAAAATATGCTTCACCATCCGAGGCGTGGCGAACATCACTCTCTCGCCTAGAGTCATATCGAGGTGCATCAACGATACGGACATGGAACCCCATGACTAGTTAATAATTTGGCTCGGTGTCAAACTATCTTAGGTCAAATCGAATGTCATAACCGACACGGATCATATTTTATCGAAAATCATTCATATTTCCAAAATCATAGTTTTCATATCGGATAGTTCAAAATCGGAGGTTTCATAATTCAAAATCGAGTTCGGATAAGCAATAGCTCAAACAAATCGATTTTGGGATTCATAGCAAAGGCTTAGGAAATCCTAATCTGAAAGAAAACGTAAAAGAAACCTTTCTTGAAAAGGTCGAATATCATGTACCTTATTCCAATGCAAAGATCGAAAAGCGAAAAGAGCGAAAACAAAGGATTACTCCTCTTCACGGAACCTATAGACATCAACGGTCGTCCACGTTATTAATGATTCCATATTCGTCAAAATGATCTTTTAACATTTAGTATTCATAATTAGTAATCTTTATACTTTAAGGTTTATTAATGAGACTTAAGTATTTTATAATCAATGTTGTAGATTAGGGTTTTTATATCATTTATTAAAGTCTAAGTTAAATGAGAAAATAGTTTTATAAGTTATAACTCACACATGAAATAACACTTACTATATTTAGTTCAAAACCTAATATACTCTCATTTATGTTCTAGGGTTTCTTACTCTTTAATATCTCATTAATATGTATTCATTTTACATGTTACGTCTTAATAACTCTCACTTAACCTAATCTGAAATTAGTAACCTTCTTTCGTTTACCCTTATCATACATGTTTATGATTTCATGTGAACATACATTATTAGGGTTTAGTATACTTTACGCTTTACTCATAAAACTAGGGTTTTATATTTACATAACCTCTTCTTATTAATTACATGTCTAAATATCATGTACACTTATTTAGTTCACCTAGGGTTTCGGCTAGCATGTTTTATCCAAGTCCTAGCTCATCTAAGCGTTACATATTCAAGTTACATGTTTTAAACTCATTCGAAACTCATGCATGCCTCGGTCCAACACATGCATGTCTCGGCTCACTTTTACTCAACATATACATGACCCGATTCAATATCACTTATCACTTACACGTTCCTTATTAATTATCGCTTAATATAAATTAGGGTTTCTAGTTTTCTTGGTTACCACCTCTCGCCCAAAACAAAAAGAAAAGCGCGACAAATCAAATAGATCTCGACATATACATGCAAGGTATGTTAAAGGAAGATGAATAAACGTTATACCTTCACTTGAATAAGAAAAATCGACACCAAGGGTGTTTGGGAGTTCTCGGCGAGCAAAAGAAAAAGAAAAGGAGAGACAAAACTAGGGTTCCAATTAAGTGATTATGTAATGTATTTATAGTTATAGAATTTGAGTTTGATTAGGAAAGTGTTTGGGTTTGGGTTGGCTTGGATCCAACCGAATACACACACACAAAACCACATGGGCTTGGCCCCCCCTCCTTGGCTCACACGAACACAACAAACATCCTCTTGGGCTTAGGCTTGGCGTAAAACAAAACAAAGACACGAGTCCAATAAACAAACAAACGGCCCAACTTATTAGCGAAACTTATCGTCCTCGTCGTACCAAAGTCTTTCACGAAATTATATTCGTTAAGTTTTTATTTATTAGGTTTTAATTTCCGTACTTATTATAAGCGTATTTTACGTATTTTATCATTCTTAGTTCCAAGGGTATTTTCGTCTTTATATAGGTTTTAGATTTTCGGGTTTTACAACTCTTCCCTCTAAAAAAATTTTCGTCCTCGAAAATTGAAAGGAAACGAAACAAAGCGATAACGAAATGAGAACATACCGAACTATTCAAAGAAATGAGGATAACTAGCTCGCATTGACTCTTGGTCTCCCAGTAGCCTCACGCTCGGGTGATTTTTCCAAAGAATCTTAACGAGCGGAATAACTTTACTTCTCATGACTCTTTCTTGTCTTTCCGAATAGCTTCGGTTCTTGAGCAAAGACATATCGGATCGAATCGATCAAGCGGATCTGAAACAGCGTGTAATGGATGATAATTGTATCCTCTAAGGAGAGATACATGGAACACATCATGAACATGCGATAAGCGGGCGGAAGTGCCAAGCGACACGAAACTTCTCCTATCGTTCGAATTTCAAAGCGGACCAATGAATCGAGGACTAAGCTTGCCCTTGATTCCAAACGCGTTCACACCTCTAAGCGGCGAGACTTTCAAAACACACGATCACCAACACGAAATTCTAAATCACGGCGATGCTTATCGGCATAACTTTTTCGGCGAGACCTAGCCTCCTTCAACTTCTCTCTAGCATGACTACTTTCTCATTAGTGATCTCAATCATTTCCGGACCTTCAATTAGACGTTCACCTACTTCATCCCAACAAGTAGGTGATCTACATTTCCTTCCATAAAGAAGTTCAAATGGTGCTGCCTTAATACTAGCATGCCAACTGTTATTGTATGCAAACTCTACCAAACACAAATATTCATCCCAGCTGCCAGTCCATTCCAAAGCGCAAGCCCTTAGCATATCTTCTAAGGTCTGAATGGTCCTCTCTGACTGACCATCTGTTTGGGGATGAAATGCCGTACTAAAGTTAAGTCGAGTACCCCAAGCTTTCTGCAAACCCTTCCAGAAACGAGAAGTAAAACGCGGATCCCTATCTGACACAATAGCCGTCGGAGTACCATGAAGTCTAACTATCTCTTGCTGAAAAATCTCTGCCAATCTGCCGATACCATAATCCTTTCTAATTGGTAAGAAATGAGCAGATTTGGTTAGTCGATCAACAACCACCCAAATCGCATCATGCTTCTTCTTAGTAAGAGGTAGTCCAGTCACAAAATCCATAGATATCTTATCCCACTTCCATGTCGGAATATCCAATGGTTATAACGATCCACTAGCTCTTTGATGTTCGATCTTCACTTGCGACAAATCATACACCGACACAAATGTCGCCACATCTTGCTTCATGCCGTTCCACCAAAATCTTGTTTCAAATCCTATACATCTTGGTAGAACCGGGATGGATAGTGAAAGGAGAACTATGAGCTTGGTCATAACTTTCTCACGAAGTACTTGATCATTTGGAGCAAAGCCTATCTTCATACCATACGATTCCATCGTTATCAACCTTAAACTCCGTCTCATTTACCTTCTTCAACATTTTGAGCTACGCCCACACTCGCCGTCATCTTCTGAGCTTCCTTGTCTGCGATTATAAGGTTCGACTCCACCTTCATACTAGCCCGGTATCCATCAAAACCTCGTACGCACAACTCAACATCCAAGCGTTCTAAGTCACAAATAATCCTAGGCTCAATCTCAATACTTGCAATCATACACGATTTCCGGCTAAGTCGTCAAGAACTTCATTAGCCTTCCGGGATGGTCTTGAATGTTAGTGTCGTAGTCCTTAAGTTCTAACCATCTTCTTTGTCTCATATTCGGTTCCTTTTGGTGAAAATATACTTGAGACTCTTATGGTCGGTGAAAATATCACACGTCTCTCCATACAAGTAATGTCTCCGGATCTTCAACGCAAACACCACAATGACTAACTCAAGATCATGAGTTGGGTAATTCTCCTCATAAGGTTTCAGTTGTCTTGAGCGTAAGCTATCACCTTACCATGTTGCATCAAGACACGGCCCAATCCCTTCTTAGATGCATCGCTATAGATTTGATATCCTCCGAACCGGATGGAAGAGTCAAAATAGGGCGGAAACCAATCTCCGTTTCAATTCTTCAAAACTCTTTTCTCTTTCATCCGTCCACACGAACTTTTCACCTTTCCTCATCAATTGGGTTAGCGGCAAAGCTAAGCGAGAGAAACCTTCAACAAAGCGTCGGTAATATCCAAGAAGTCCTAGAAAACTCGACCTCGATCACGTCGTAGGTCTTGGCCACTTAGTGATAGCCTCAACCTTAGACGGATCCATGGTTATACCATCAGCTGATATGATATGACCAAGGAAAGCGACTTGTCTCAACCAAAATTCACACTTCGAAAATTTGGCGTACAACTTCTTCTTCCTCAAAATCTCCAAAACTATACGAAGATGTTCTTCATGCTCCTCTTCAGACTTAGAGTAAACCAAAATATCGTCGATGAAAACAATGACGAACTTGTCGAGAAACTCATGGAAAACACGATTCATCAGATCCATAAACACAGCAGGCGCATTGGTCAAACCAAAAGGCATAACGAGAAACTCATAATGACCATATACCGTACGAAAGCGCGGTCTTAGGAACATCTTGCTCCTTCACACGTGGCGATGATAACCGGACCTCAAATCAATCTTAGAAAAGAACTTAGCTCCTTGCGGTTGATCAAACAAATCGTCTATGCGCGGCAAAGGGTAGCAGTTCCGAATAATGTCTGGTTGAGTTCACGGTAGTCAATACATAGACGCATACTTCCATCCTTCTTCTTTACAAACAACACGGTGCACCCATGGAGAAACACTAGGTCGAATGAATCCATTATCTATCATCTCTTGCGGTTGTTCCTTCAACTCCTTGATTCTCACAGTGCCATACGATACGGAGCTTTGAAATCGGTTTAGCACGAGGAATCAACTCAATGCTAAACTCAACTTCTCGGTGGAGGAAGTCCGGGGAGTTCATCGGAAAAGCGTCGGTGAATTCGCAAACAACGGAAAGATTTTCAATGTTAGGACTCTCCAAAGATGTGTCATAACGGATGCCGAAAACCTTGACACCCATGAGCAATCATGGTCCGTGCCTTCATAGCGAAATGAACTTATGATTTGAGTGGTTTAGAACCATAATAAGCAATTTAGGATGTTTCGTCTCCAAAGATCACAGTTCTAGCATAGCGATCGATGGAAGCTCTATGATAAGCCAACCAATCCATGCCTAGAATGATATCAAAGTCGACCATATCGAGAGGATACAGATGTGCATGGCGAATACGATCATCAAAACGAAGAGGACACTTAACGTATTTATGATCAATGATCATGTGACTTTTCATAGGCGTAGATATCGATAAGTGATTCGCTAGTGGTTGTGGTTTCATATTTAGTTTCTTAGCACATGTGACAGATATGATGGAGTGTGTGGCGCCGGTGTCAAATAAAACGAAGACAGAATAATCATCAATGAAAAGAGTTCCCGTAATGGTACACAAGTATGCTCACTTTGATTCGAGTAGTAGCATAGACACGTCCGATGGTAGGTGGCGGCTTGGTATAGTTTCGAGAATCGCGGGTTCCTCTTAGGGCAATCTTTGATCTTGTGAGTAGTAGATCCACAAGAGAAACATCCACGGTGGCCTTGAAACACGGTCCGGATGAGCCTTTCCACAAGTAGTACAGATAGGTGGGGTGGCAAAACTTGGTTGTCCTCTGCGACTAGAAGATCTGAAGCACGACCACGATTCGATCCTCGAGTCGGTGATCTTTGTTATAATTTGGTTATTGTTGCTCGATTCGGCGATCATTTCCATTCTTACCGTAGATTACGCTATCGACCCTTCGCCTGGGCGCTAGTGTCCACATTCCTTCCGTGACCCGGCGATCATAACTCTTATCCCTTGTCCCTCGAATCATAACTCCCGCGGTGCTTCCCTTATACTCGTTACTTTGGGTCCTACCTTGAATCCGATCACCATCGCGATTACGCTTGTTGTAACACGAACCCTCATGAAAGATCTCAATGTTACGAGTTGCATCATTGCGAGCCGACACATCCTCATAGTCGGTGTTAGCGATCGGTCCAATACCCACTTCTTGGTCCCATTTGAAATGCTTAGCTTGGCGCCTACCATCTCCAAACAATCGCTCCAACAAAGCTTACCAACCTCATAAACCTACTCATGTACTCGTTGGGTTCTCATTATCAAGCGGTAGATCGCTCGATAATCCTCTCATACCTTTCTTTGTTCGACATCGGGAAATGTGGTTATAGAAGATAGTCGAAACTCCGTCCAAGTACAAGTAACAATGAAAGCATCTCCTCCTCGTGCTTGTTTCAATGCTTTCCACCAATTCAAAGCATCACCTTCAATTTGAATGCGACTAAGCGAGTCTTAAATCCATCTCCACAACCCAATACTTCAAACGACTTCTCAACATGGTGATCCGGTCCTCGACGGTGGGAGTAGCGGCGGTGCTAAAGAAAGAGGCTTGAGCTTACAAGCGCTCGAGCCAAGTGTGAATGCCTACGGGTTGATTTCCTCCACCACTACCCGAGCACCATTCGATTACGGATGTTGTTGATCACTGTTCCATCATCTCGGTGTAGTCAAACCGGGGAAAGAGAGTTGAGAGCATTCGCAATCGCGGCATCCATGTTATGACATCATCGTCTCCTCGCGCCACCATTAGTACGAGTTCGAACCATCTAAGCGATATTCAAGCGATTAGCAACATGAACAAAGATGAGATACGAAATGGAAGTTCGCGAGAAGGAAACCTAAGTCTACCCAATCCTCACGGGTCAAATCCTAACTCGAAGGGATAACTTAAGGTTCTTATGTTCACGAGTCCCGACTACAAGTCGTAAACACAGGCTCGATACCATAAATTGTAACGCCCCGACCCGCCAAGGGTAAAGGAATCACAAGTAATGGTGTCATATCAAAGCAAAACATTCATAACCAAAAGAAAGTCTTATCATAAATGCGGAAAATAATCCAAGTCAAAATGACTTCAATACATAGGTCCCAGCGGAAGCATAATAAACTTCAAACATAATATCCGAAATAAAATAAGTCTAAATGGTATCATAAGAAAATCAAAGCTAAATCTCTAAGGTAAGTCCACTCAAGCACTCATCCCAAGCAACCCGACTTCGATGCTTAGATACGCCGCGGAAGAAAAGAAAAGTCTTGGTGAGCTTCAAAAGCCCAGTGAGCAGATATGAAAGCAAAAGCTAAAACTAAGCGATAACGGATATGAAATAAAGTGAATGAGCAATACAAAATCTTTATCATTTTCAAAGCATAAATCATAATTCAAAAAAGTTTATAGTCAACTACCACGAGCCCGAACTTATATCGGATCACATTCATTTTCACACAAGGCAACATTTGTAGGGAGACCTACGAGTTATGAAGGGCGTGCATGCGCGCAGCATCAATCATCGGATAACATATAACATATAACGAGATAATGGATCTAGGATGCATCCATCGCCCTTCCTACATATACAAAATATGCTTCACCATCCGAGGCGTGGCGAACATCACTCTCGCCTAGAGTCATATCGAGTGCATCATCGATACTGGACATGGAACCCCATGACTAGTTAATAATTTGGCTCGGGTGTCAAACTATCTTAGGTCAAATCGAATGTCATAAGCGACACGGATCATATTTTATCGGAAAATCATTCATATTTCCAAAATCATAGTTTTCATATCGGATAGTTCAAAATCGGAGGTTTCATAATTCAAAATCGAGTTCGGATAAGCAATAGCTCAAACAAATCGATTTTGGGATTCATAGCAAAGGCTTAGGAAATCCTAATCTGAAAGAAAACGTAAAAGAAACCTTTCTTGAAAAGGTCGAATATCATACCTTATTCCAATGCAAAGATCGAAGCGAAAAAGCGAAAACAAAGGATTACTCCTCTTCACGGAACCTATAGACATCAACGGTCGTCCACGTTATTAATGATTCCATACTCGTCAAAATGATCTTTTAACATTTAGTATTCATAATTAGTAATCTTTATACTTTAAGGTTTATTAATGAGACTTAAGTATTTTATAATCAATGTTGTAGATTAGGGTTCGTTATATCATTTATTAAAGTCTAAGTTAAATGAGAAAATAGTTTTATAAGTTATAACTCACACATGAAATAACACTTACTATATTTAGTTCAAAAACCCTAATATACTCTCATTTATGTTCTAGGGTTTCTTACTCTTTAAAATCTCATTAATATGTATTCATTTTACATGTTACGTCTTAATAACTCTCACTTAACCTAATACGAAATTAGTAACCTTCTTTACGTTTACCCTTATCATACATGTTTATGATTTCATGTGAACATACATTATTAGGGTTTAGTATACTTCTTACGCTTTACTCATAAAACTAGGGTTTTATATTTACATAACCTCTTCTTATTAATTACATGTCTAAATCTCATGTACACTTATTTAGTTCACCTAGGGTTTCGGCTAGCATGTTTTATCCAAGTCCTAGCTCATCTAAACGTTACATATTCAAGTTACATGTTTTAAACTCATTGAAACTCATGCATGCCTCGGTCCAACACATGCATGTCTCGGCTCACTTTTACTCAACATATACATGACCCGATTCAATATCACTTATCACTTACACGTTCCTTATTAATTATCGCTTAATATAAATTAGGGTTTCTAGTTTTCTTGGTTACCACCTCTCGCCCAAAACAAAAAGAAAAGCGCGACAAATCAAATAGATCTCGACATATACATGCAAGGTATGTTAAAGGAAGATGAATAAACGTTATACCTTCACTTGAATAAGAAAAATCGACACCAAGGGTGTTTGGGAGTTCTCGGCCGAGCAAAAGAAAAAGAAAAGGAGAGACAAAACTAGGGTTCCAATTAAGTGATTATGTAATGTATTTATAGTTATAGAATTTGAGTTTGATTAGGAAAGTGTTTGGGTTTGGGTTGGCTTGGATCCAACCGAATACACACACACAAAACCACATGGGCTTCGGCCCCCCTCCTTGGCTCACACGAACACAACAAACATCCCTCTTGGGCTTAGGCTTGGCGTAAAACAAAACAAAAGACACGAGTCCAATAAACAAACAAACGGCCCAACTTATTAGCGAAACTTATCGTCCTCGTCGTACCAAAGTCTTTCACGAAATTATATTCGTTAAGTTTTTATTTATTAGGTTTTTAATTTCCGTACTTATTATAAGCGTATTTCGTATTTTATCATTCTTAGTTCCAAGGGTATTTTCGTCTTTATATAGGTTTTAGATTTTCGGGTTTTACATAGCTTGATTAAGTTTCACTTTACCTTAAAACATCATAATCGCTCATGGTTTAAGCTCAAATCTCAAATAAGTCAAGTTTTCAATTACATTCAAAAGTCAAAATTTTATAAAACCCGTTTTGAATAAACTTTGTAATTTCATTGTGATCTTACCATTAGGATTTAGGATATAAGCTTTTGGGATATTAAAGTTTAGCTGCTCATCTTAATTAGAAAAATATTAGTTTATCTCTACTTAGCTTATTAGCTGCTTATTCATTAGCTTCATTAAGCCACTTTTCACAAAACTCCGTTTGCTTATTCCTTATTTTGCTTATTTAGTGTGTTTTTCTTGTTGTTGTTGCTTATTCTAAGTTCCCATAACTTGTTTATAGCTTATTCAACCTTTGGTTCAAGAGTGGTAGCTTTTATTAGCTTATGCAAGCTTAATAGCTCATTTTGACCCGTTTCCATAGCTTCCACTTTTGCATTTTAGTTTCCTCAATTTTAGTCCTCATTAGCTGAAATTCGTATTTAGACACTTTGGTTGGTAGTGGTTTTCATGGTGATTTTAGTTTATTTTTGTGATTTTATAATTTGGCTTAACAAGGGCTTAAAGTTAGTACATAAGTGAATGCTTTGGCACTAGTGCTTAAATAGACCCATATCATTGTATATTGTTGTTCAGAGGTTTAGGATAGTTGGAATATGTTGGTTTTAAGTAATTTTGGCATACTCTAGCTTCTGTGATAATTTGGTGCTCATTTGGTACTTATAGCTTATTTTTAGTGCTTATTTATAAACACTTTTCACTCTGAGAACCTAATTATTGAACACCGCACCACTTTTATTATTTTTCCTATATTTAGAATAATATTTTATAATATTTTGGAAGTTTTCATATTTTTCAATTGTTCATTTGCTATTTTTCACGTTTAAAACAGCTTTTAGGCATTTTAATTAGCTTTAATACAATTAAATCGGAAAAACTTCAAAAAATAAGTTTTCATTTTTCCTAGGTTAAGATAAATATAAAAGTCAAAAAATATTTTTCCAGATTTTTCATAGTTTAATTTGTAATTTTAGCAATTTAAGTAGTTTTAAATAGTTTTAATTCATAGAAAATAGAAAAATAATCGAAAAATACAAAATTAGTTTTAAAATTCTCTTTAGATATTTTAGATTTTTCTAAGTCATAATTTCATTTTCTAGCTTTATTTCATATTTTCTTATAATTTAGGGTATTATTAAATAGGTAAAAATAGTTTTAATTAATAAAAATTAAATAAATAGTCGTAAAAATAATTTTCTTTTTCTAAAAATTTTCTCTTATCATTAGGGTTGTAAAAATGTTATTTTTATATTTTTAGGATTAGTACTGTTTAATTTTCACATTTTCTTTTATACGTCACGTAGTTTTTAATTTAAGTTTTATAAAAGTATAATCGAAAACATCGGTTTAAAAATAGTGATAGCGTTTATTTAATATAGTTTATCTTTTTACTTTTCTTTAATTTGCATTTAAGCCCTGTAATTTATATACTTTCTCTTTAGGTATAATCAATCACAATCCTTCCCGCTCAAATTCTCTCGATCACTATTAAACGACTATTCTCATGACTCGTTGGGACATAACGACACTGGGAAACACTATACTCTCCTGGACTTCATTGCATTGGTGTCTCGAATTTGTTTTAAGTTTCTTACGGTTAGCCATTCACAGTGGCTAGCATGTGAGATAACAGCGGTTTGCACGAATCAAATACTCGAGACCAAGCCACTTAGGCTATAGGAACACCATTGAGCTTCCCGACCAAGCCCAAACTACGGCCTGCGATCCGAAACCATCCGGTTGGTGCAAAGCGGATGTGCGTTCCATGGACTTCGTTCAAGATCCTAATCGACATCTCGAGGATTTCCTTAAAATTGTCGATTCTATCGACCTTGATGCTACTACTCGGGAGACCACGCGCTGCGTCTCTTCCATTCTCTCACGGGACCAAGCTAGTAATTGGCTTGAGCGACTTCCACCGGCTCCATCTCAAGTTGGGATGATCTTACCTCTCGCTTCCTTGCTCAATTTTTCCCACCGGGAGAACCACTAAGCTTAGGAATGACATCTTGATGTTCCAACAACGTCGTGGTGAATCTCTCTGAAGCATGGACTCGATTCAAGGACTTACTTCATAAAGTCCTCATCACGGCATTGATCTTTGGCTCCGGTCCAACTATTCTATGATCATATCGGCCTCCTCCAACGAACTATTGATTATGCCACTGGGTGGAAGGCTAAGTAACCTCAATCTTTGAGGCATCTTTGGGAGGTTATTGAGGACCTAGCTCAATATGAAGAGGAAGTTTGGGAAATTCCAGTTGTCCAAGAGAACTTGTCAACTTCCCAAGCACAAGCAATTATGAGTATGGAGGCCCAAGTGAAGGCGTTAATGGAAGTAACCACTCATGCTGATAAGCATGTGAATGCGGTCAAGGAATTTTTGCTCCCAAGAAATTCCCGGCAAGATGAATTCGAGGACATAATGTTGACATTTTTCTACAAACAAAGAAAAGGAAATAAAACACCTCGAAGCTCAAATGCGAAAACTCATGACACTTTCTTGGGCCTAGCTAACAACTTCATGCTGGAAATCTGTGAAGAAATCGCAAAGAACAATATACCTAAAAAGGTAGAAAAGGTATATGTGATACCGAAAAACGTTGGGATGGCACCCATACCCACTCCAATTCCAGTAAGCAGGACGAAACCCCCCCAAGGAATCACATGCTTGTTGTCATGACCTCTCTCTTAGTCCTAGGGAAGTTCCTAATTTTGATGAACCGGAGCCTCAACTAAAAACCTTACCCAATTTTCCGTCTTTAGATGTGAATCTTGGAATTGAAATAGGCCCCAATCCACCCATCAAAATAGATAGTCCGGGTAGTTTCTTGATAAAGGTGGTAGATTCTAGGCCATGTAGAGTGGAAGCTAATATAGGAGTAACCCATGACCTTACACACTTATATCACCCATTCATGGTTGATAACAAGAAACATTATGGGTTTAAACCGAGTTTATTAGGTCAAGATGGATCCTTAACTAAGAATCTTTTGAAGTTGATAGAAGATGATCCATTTTTAGGAGAGAGATTTGATTCACCCGCTACACAATTGAATTAGGTAAGGTTATAATGAATGGAGCACACGCCTTTGAGCACATAAATCACCCATCACCTTCTCCTCACGTAGTAAATTTCCACCCTAAGGGTGTGTATTGCTACTATCACCCGCACTTAAACTTAAGTGTAGGAAAACTTCCCTTTATCTGTTAAATAAGGGTAGAGTCGGGCTCGTGACTCGAACAAAACAAGCGCTTCTTGGGAGGCAACCCATGTGTATTTATTTTTCATTTTCATTTTGTGTATATATATCTTTTATTAATTGTTTACTCTCATGTTTGAATTTGTAAAAATGCTTTATTTTGTCTTTAACCTTGTCTTAATTACATATAAAGGTATTTTACATAGGGATAAGTGTAGGGATGATTACACGCGTTTTCAAAAGAAACGTAAACATGAGAATAACAATTAACTAAAAGATATATATGTTTGTTTGTTCGAGTCAAATGCTTGTATCGAGTCATAATGGATTTTTGCGAAATTTTTCCAGTTCTAAAGATATAAATTTTCGAATTTTTTTGAAAATCGCAGACCGGTTTTTGTCGGGATAACCGGCGTTAGGAAGGAGCGAAACAATCGATTACTTTTTCTCATTTTCGTGCTACTTATAAATTTTTGGAATTTTCGGTCTTAATTTTCTAGAAAATCACAAACATCCATTCCACAAGCATTATATCTTATTTAAGTGCGGAATTACATCTTGTTGTGATTTTTCTTTGTTCGGTTTGATCGTTGGGTTGTTTGTTTTCTTCAAGTATGCGGGTTTTATTTATCAAGAAGAAGATACAAAAGATTAGAAGGAGCTTTTCACCTTGGCAATTCTTCTTGGAAAGGATTTAACCACTACTTCACACACGGATCCTACCGAGCTAATCGGGAGTATTAGTTTCTTCGTTTTCATTACCTACAATTATCATAACTTTGATACTTTCGGGAACATTGGGGACAATGTTCAGTTTAAGTGTAGGGAGGGAAAATAAAACGGTAACTTTGAAACTATGCTTATCCTTGATTATTTGCTTTGTCCAATTGTATTTGTGTAATAAACCATGAGAAAATGTCGGTTAGGGTAATTTTGTCACCAAATTTAAAATTTTTCATGACATATAGGAGTGGGCCATTAGTCTTAACAAAAGCGTCTCACGGATAGGAAGTTGCATGACTAGCACAAAAACCCTTTATCACCTAAATTCCACCCAAAATGTGAGGATCGCCCTTAGATTAGTAGGAATTAAAGCATTCATCTTTAATGCTTAGAGTGTGAACCGGTAGTATATTAGATTCTAGAATTTGTTTTGTGATGCATTCCGAGATCGCTAGTAAGACTACACTTGTGTAGTTAGGAATAACTAAATGATAAGAGGCATTAGGATAACCCTTGTTTGATACCCATAATATAATTACTTCTTCCACATCGGTTGAGTAATTCCCCACACCCTGCGTTGTACTCATCTTTAGTACACGATACCCCTAGTTAACCCTCGAGCCTATCCTTTTCGCGGTTCTCGTGATGTTTGGTTTTCGGAATATCAATGAAGAGCATTGTTTACACCTCACCCCAAATATACACCCAAATCGCCTTAGCCTACCCTATATGCACTCACTTTTAGTGCATTATTGTTATCACCCTAAACCCTTAGTTCAATTATCTAGTTGCTTGCATGAGTTGCTAAGTCGAGTCATATCCTTTGTACCACGTTTTGGGACGATTGGGATTCATGGGAAAGTTAAAGTTTATGAAATGACGGGAAGGGAACTTTAAATTCAAATTCCCTTTGTTTGCGTAATAATGTACCCCAAGTGTTTTGATCTTTTCAATTCGGGTCAAATTAGTGTTAGAGTAATAAAAACTCAAGTGTAGGGATGTGCCTATAAATCCCTACCATTTTGATGTTACCGTAGAGGATGGTAGAGTAAAAGTGTATGCACAAAAATAATAATAAAATAAATCGAAAAAAAAATAAAGAAAAAAAAAAAAAAAAAAAAAAAAAAAAAATACGGGCTACCATCCTACATCTATCCTTTAAATTTATGTTTGTTTATTTGATCACTAGAGTTTAGAGTGTCGAGTCTTGGCTTAGCAACACCATTCTTCGTATGCTTGTAACATAGAGATTTTTGACTTGCCACCACTAAAAGCCTATCCCACCAAACCCTTGTTTCCCTACCGTAAGCCTAACGTTACAACCCTTTAAAGACCTCTTTGATAGTCTTTCCTAGGTGCTTACGCCAAAGCGGTGGAGGTTTGATCTATTCTCAAGCATATGGTAATCTATGTACTAGGACCGGTTAATGAGTGTTTATCTTCCATTTCCAATATGTTATATTTTTCATATACACCCGAGAGAGATGTGAGTATCCAAACACCCCATGTGAGGTGCTAGTATGTAATTTCCGTGCTTGTTATGACTTTTGCGGGGCTTATATGTGTTGTGGACCGTTTTGAACCATTGCTTCACTACCCCTAACTTATAAATTAATTAGCTAAAAGCACATTTGCTTGAGGACAAGCAAATACCAAGTGTAGGGATATTTGATAAGGTTTTAAAAGGTACCTTTTTGAGGGGTCGTTTAAGCCCTTATTTGATCACTTTTGTATCCGTTATTGCTTAATATCGCCACTTTTCAATTTTAGGTCTCTTGAAGGCAAAATCTTTGAAATGGCACTTATTTGGACGAAAAGCGCGAATATCTGAAGAAAATGGTCAAAGTCGAATCGAGACACTCAAAGCTGCGAAAACACAAGGTGACGGCGTCGGTGTTATCTGTGCGCCGCCGGAGATTTCGTGACGGATCGAAGCCAAAACTCCTAATTTCAAGCGGCGACGCCAAAGTTATAAAAGAGTAGGCCGTCGCAACTCGGGCGGCCTAGATGCAATCCGACGGCGTCGAAAGTCTGAAGAGGACGTCGCGGGCATAAGGTGGCCGCCGCAAGTCTAATGTGGCCAAGACGAAACCCTAATGACGGCGATCCGGCGGCGTCACAAAACATAAGGTGACGCCGTCGCAAGTGTAATCTTATATATAGAATCCAATTTTTCGGTTTTGGTGTGTAGTCTTTTGGAGTAAAAACCTAAACCGAACAAAGGCTGTCTTGTACAGTATTTTTTCCAAACCCTATCTTACATCAAGATAAGTGTTTACTTCATTAATACAATTATGTCTTTGATTATTTGTGTGTATGCTTGCATGTTCTCCATGTCCCGCTAATTTACTTGTGTGTTTGCTTAGGAATATGAAACTTAATTATTGAATATTGATTGGTTGTCTCTTATCTTAGTTGATTAATGATCTAGTAATGCGATAGGTCATTCGTTGTGTACTTAATGCTTGATTAAATCTTTGTGAACCTTAGAATATGACTCCTTGAGTAGTTGTAAGCTAAACCATCCAAACAATTGCCTTAGAGTAGGGTTTATCGTCCTAGTGGGTTTTGTAGGCGAGACCCTTTGGTAAGTTCAAAGAGTTGGGAGAAAGCGATACCCTACAACCTTAGACACACTGCTGACTAGGAATAAGGACGTAACAATTCAACCACCAATAGGAGATAATTAAGGAGTAGTAAAACCTAAGTAAACACATATTTAAACTATCATACGAGCACACAATAATTAGACATAGACTACATACACCTTAGATTAGATAATTAGATAAGTAGAGTAATCGGTAGCAATACCAACCCCCCAAATCCAATACCCCGAGATTCGTACCTTTCCATTTCCTAAAAAATATAAAAAGATAAAAAAATAATCTTCTTCAACCCCAACCTTAGCGTAGTAACTTCCTACTAGCATTCCTATTCCCCTATAGAACGATATCAATACCCGTGGCTTACCCTAATACTACACTACAACGATTAGGTTCACTGCCTAGGGTGTTGAAAAACTTGCTCGACGAAAAGGAAGTTCCTTTGACCCCGAACGGCGCGTGTAGCGTTATCACCCACCTCCTATTGTATCATATTCTCCTCTAGGTGAAGATGCTCTTATTGTGCATAAGGATCTAGTGTTGAATAGGATCCGCAGATTTCCAAAAGTACATCATGTAGCCGAGACGGGATTAGAGCACAACACTTAATGGATATTTTGGGAGGGGCTGCATCTGCTATTGCTGATGATTTGCTGGGTTCCATCACTGGAGTTGTCAACCTGTTCCTTAGCAGAAAGTGCCCTGCTTTATTAGGGGAGTACATTGCTAGTGCCCCTTTGACCCCTTTGGTCAAACCGGGTGGAGGCGTACGCCCTGTTGGCGTGGTGTCGCGCAGGCTTCTTGTAAGACCGCCTCTTCTTTAATTGGCAACTCCATGAATGCTTATTCACAGGATTTTCAATTTGGTATCGGTGTTCCTGATGTTTGTGAGGTTGTTCTCCATTATGTGAATAGGCTCATCGAATCTACAGGTCTCGAGGTTGGGTCTTCAATGTTGTTGGTGGATTTTAAAAATGCTTTCAATCTGGTCAACATGAGTGTTTACTTCATGAGACTAGGTTAAGATGCCCTTCTATTGCTTTAATCCAGACTGTTCATCAGTCTTGTAAGCTTACCCTTCCGGCTTGGTATCGTGATGATGGTACTTTGGTTGGAGATACCCTCATGGTTGCCAAAGCGCTGGACATTATTATGGCGGAGGGTCCGGTTCGGGGTTTGTTTTTGAATGTTGATAAGACCGAACTCTTCTGGCCGATGAATACCATTAAGAAGGGGGATGATGTTTTCCCTATAAATATCTCTCTTCCGGCCAATGGTGTCAAACTTCTTAGTGGTTCATTCAGTTTAGATGAAAGCTTTTGTCAAGATCTAGCTATGAAAAGGGTCTCTATAACTATCTCGTTAATAGAGGCAATTCTTAAACTTAACAGTCCCCAATGTGAGCTCCTCCTTCTTCGTAATTGTGTCGGAGTTGCAAAATTATCTTATGCCTTGAGAACATGCTCCCCCTTGTGTCTACGAGAGGCTCAACCTCGAGACGTTTGTGTATTTTATATAATTTTATATATAATTATCTATAAAATAAATAAAAATCCAACATACATTGCTTTATATACGGGTATTTACGCGTAATATGTAACGACAAGATATAGACTCTAGTAACTTTTTCTTAACGTCTTAAACAATAGATTAAAAAAGAAAGGGTGAAAAAAACTTAATTCAAAGTGGAATTTTTAGAAGTTTAAACTAGCTGAACTAATAACGGTTCTATTTTCTCATAATGAAACACAAACTATACTTGGGTAAAAGAAATAAAAAAATAGACGTGGGTTCACTATGCTACGGTAAATGACCAATAAAACAAATATACTTTTACCCAAAGAAAAACTAAAATATCACCATCTTCTTCATCATACCACATCATTTCCGGCAACTCTATCTCCGATTGTTTTCTTTCTTTCATTCCTTTCTTCCTTTCTTTCTTAATCTATGTACAAGGTGGTTCATCACATATTTTCAAGGTAAGTCCTAACATTTTTATACACAGTTCTAAAGAAATTTCATGTCTAAGATGGTTTCCGGAACCACCTTACATACACATAGGTCCGCCTCAACATCGTGCCCCCAAAGCGCGTTTAAAAGTCCCGAAGCGTGTCCCAAAGCGTTTCCTTCTCAACACCTCGCGTTTCCGTCTACATAAAACGTTTCTTTTTACGAAAACGTTTCCGACGCGTTTCCAGGCGTTTCTAGCCGTTTCCCGTTTCCAAAACGTTTCCGGTACGGGAGACGGCACCCGACGACGTTTCCGTGCAACATTTGTCGTGTGCCCTGTTGCAATGCGAGACAACATTAAAGTGATACGATTGATGAGATCCTCAGCGAACGGACTGTGTGGTCAAGTCACTGCCGCACTGTTGACGTTAATTACTGAATTGTATGGTGTGTTTACTGAGTTTTTAGGTCATTGTTTGGAGTTAGATAATGACAGCCGCTTTAGGATCAAATAAAACAGGATGATTGTCGAATTAGTTGCAGGCTTTCGTGCTACTGTAGACCGTAATCATGCTATTGGTGATCTTTTGAAGGTATATATTGAATTATGTCCCTTCTTAAAATGGCGTTGTTACCTCAGATTAAAGCCACATTAGTAGCACAATTTCAGACCATACGTCATCAGAATTTGCATATGAAATTGTACTTTGGATTTCAGAAACACATTGGTTGACTTTCATATTGTTTGGCTGACTTTCTTTTTGTTCTTTGCTTCCCTGTTTTTTTAGATTTAGCATTGACGTTGTTCAAGATACCTAATTTACTGGCTTTAGCTACCTAAAATGATGAGGCTCTAATGACATTGACTACTGACTTTCCAAGTGACCGTGGCTTTTGGGAACCGTTGATCAATCCATGTATATCCTTAATCTTCTTCTTTTCATATATATTAGCTTTTCCACAGTAGCCTGCAATTCATTTGTCTCCATGCACCCGTGTCGATAAGGGTTTTGGCGATTCCACTGTTGAAGGATGTTGTGACTGGAAAAGTTAGTGTAATTGATGCTTGGATCATCGGATTACTTCAAGATCCTAAGGGAGGTAATAATACTACCAAGAATATATATATTTAAAATACTATACAAAAATATTTATGTTGTTGAGTGCCTAGACTAAGGGCCATTTCCATGAGCTACACTTACAGGAACATTTATTTTATTTATGCAGGCACCATCGATGATCAGTGAGGTGCATTTTCTTACCTTCAATATAGTGGTCAGACGCACAACAATAACATAAATCAACCAAAGTGGAACTTGCAAAGGTGCATCTAAACAGGTACAATAGACTATTCTAATTTTTGTTTATCTTTTTTTAGCTGCTGGTATCAGCTTTGCCACAACTAACTCAACCTAATCAATGTGATAAACAAAATTTAGTGGAAAAATTATGCAATTCCAAACACTTTTTCAATATATATCTGCAATTTATAGCTTACATAAGAGTGTTTTTTTTATCTTTTTTTTTTTCATTTTTTATTTAGCAACACTAGCGAAAGTTATCGGAAACATTTAACTGCATGTGTTTTGGCGTTAGCTGAAACCAATATTTGGTGTTTGTAGTGCTATTTTGTATTGTAAAGTTTGAATGTTCAATTTTGTTTGCCAATACTTTCACGCGTCAAATGAAACCAATGTGGGAGACATAGGACTATGGGAAGTTGGTTCACGGGAAAAAACGGTTTTTAAACTGTCAATAACAAGAACAAGGGTAGGAATGGTGGTCCAAGTGTTCCAAGTAAGGGAGGTTTTACTAAACCTGGTGTGGGTCCTAAGTTTAAGTATCAACCTAAAGCGCGCCATCCGAGCAGAAGAAGGTGGATAATACAAAGAAGAAAGCCCATGAAGTGGCTAGAATGCAGTGGGACGAAGATTGCTACATCTAATCCTTTTGATGCACTTAATATGATCGATACCGATGAATGTGGCACTCCTACTGATGTAGTGGATTCAGGTAGTACAATGGAAGCAAAGGAGGTTGGGTCTCTTAAGACCGGTAATGTATCACAAGAATCGCTTGTGAGTGATTCAATGGAAGCTAACGAGGTTGGTCCTACCCCAATTGTTGAGAAAATTGGGGAGTTTGAAAAGCTTCTTATTGATGGGAAAGCTACTCTTGTTGATGATGATGGTAATCCTATTAAAAAGGTTGATTATCCAGGTAATAAAAATGATTTTTCGTCTACTTCTTCTACTAAGAGGGTTAACCAATTCTCTAAGGTGGGAGAGATTGATGATTTCGATAGTGACGAAGAGGAGGTTGTGAACACTTTTGATGATTCAATGAACCTATTTGGTGGTGGTCATGATCGTGAAGATGATTATGATGACTATGCGGATCAGGTCTACGATCTTCTAGGAAATTTGGATGCTTATTATGGCACATATGGTATCAAGCTCCAAGGCATTAGTAGGAAGTAATTTTGTTTCCGTAGGTGTGTAATTTTATCTTTTGAGTAGTGGTTTATTTTCTTGTATAGAGAATAGGAAGTATCTTGTTATGTAAGCTTTCCGCCTACGTAACGGGCTGAGATATATGATTCACTTATATCCTTTGCACTTAAACGTTTTTGGAGTAATATATTTACCGGGTCTTTGACCTTTTAACAAAAAAAATGGTTGTTTGAAATCTCAAAAGTTTGGAATCTTGAACATCTGCAGGTAAGTAATGCTTTTTAACAGTATTAAAATTTAGATACCTTTTAGGTTCACATGTCTCAAAAGTTTTATAAAATGAATAATGCTTTTTGTTGAAAAAGACGTGAAAACGTAAACCGTGTAACATAAAATCTAAAACATATAAAAATGATAAAACTTATCAACATACCATATTTTAGTAATTAAAATGATACATAAGTCTATCGAACTGAAAACGTAACCCGTAAATGCGTAAACCGTAAAAGGTACAAGGTTTACGTAAAAAAGACAAATGAAATATGACAAATTTCAATTCATTATTTAATTATCTACTTTAACTCGTTATTTTAAATTTAAGTAAAATTACTTTTACGAATAATTAAATAAGTTCACTTACATACACTTGACTTGTAACCGACCCTAAACTATGTTCAGTCTACGTGCTTTATACGTTTTATTTTCCTTATGTTTGTAAACACGAAGCATTTTGATATACTTTTCACGATTTTTTTTCCTTTTCATTCTATTGTTTTCCTATTAAAACTTAGGGCATGCTTGGTAGAGGGTCTATAGAGGATAAGAAATGGGAAAAATAATGAAAAAATATGCTTGGTAAAGTATACTGCAATAACCCATTACCCAACAGTGGATAATGGGTCATTATCCAATAAATTGGGAGGAATGCTTTTTTTCCATTTCCCTTTCCCTTTCCCTTTCCCCACCATTATCTTTGACTTTCCCTTTTCCTTAATTTGATCCAAGCACACCCTTACTAAATCTTTAGTGATTTAACACTAGTTTAAAGGCTCAAAGATTTAACACATATAGTAAAATGAACAAAACTTCTTATACGAAATTTCAAAGTTTCACAAACTTTTCTTTCACAACTCGGGTTTGATTTATAGAGTGAGAATCAAATAAGAAAAGAAATTTAAAATAAAAA
The DNA here is from genome assembly GCA_022545495.1 of Chrysanthemum lavandulifolium. Classification (NCBI taxonomy): domain Eukaryota; kingdom Viridiplantae; phylum Streptophyta; class Magnoliopsida; order Asterales; family Asteraceae; genus Chrysanthemum; species Chrysanthemum lavandulifolium. The sequence continues at coordinate 4,274,786 of CM040240.1, read as the reverse complement.
GATTGAAAAGAACCACAACTACATATTTCAGAAGCACCAACAGAAATAGATATATCTCTGTTTAGCTTGTTCTTGCTCGTTGTTGCCGGAAATCTTTAATTTTTCGTTATTCTTATTTTATTTTTCTTCTTACTCAAATCCTTCTATTTATATATCTAATACATCTTTTGTCACAGACTAAACCCTGAAATCCAACCTCATGTAGTCACACTCGTTTAATAAGTAATTCCTTTTCTCCAAATAAGGCGATTAAAGGGGAATGAACCCGAAAAATAAATCACAGAGTATTTGCCAACAATACTTGGACATAACTTACAAAATATATCCAAACCCTTTATGGTTACAATATTGGGGTGGATCTCTATGTTCCTATGAAAATGGTTGAGGAGGTAAACTCTAAATTTGAGAATACCCTTTATGGTTATTTTCTTGGTAAACGTATTGCTTTTCCGGTTGTTGATTATTACGTTCATACTACGTGGGCCAAGTACGGTATTCAAAAGGTTATGATAAATGCTAAGAGGTTCTTTTTCTTTAAGTTTTCTACTCGTAAAGGTGTTAAAGATGTTCTGAAAAACGAACCATGGATGATTAGGAATGTGCCAATTATTCTTAAAACTTGGACGTTAAATACTAATATGCTTAAAGAGGATTTGACTAACATCCCGGTGTGGGTAAAATTTCATGATGTTCCCCTTGCTATGTTCTCTGATGATGGTCTAAGTCTCCTTGCTACATTGATTGATAATCTGAAAATATTAGATTCTTACATTAGTCAAATGTGCTTGGAATCTTGGGGCCGCAGTAGTTTTGATAGGTGTTTGATTGAAGTTCGGGCGGATAAGGTGCTTCGGGAGAGTCTACTGTTGAAATACCCTTACTTGATGGGTCGGGTTCTACGTTGAATACGAATGGAAACAGCCAAGATGTGATATGTGCAAGCTTTTTGGTCATACTCTGGGGGATTGTCCTAAATTTGTCCCATCTTATACTCAGCATACACAGAGTGTTAATGATGGTTTTCAAACGGTCATTAGTAAGAATAGGGGTAAGAATGGTGGTCAAAGTATTCCAGGTAAAGGGGGGTTTAAACCTAATATGGGTACTAATGTTCGTTATCAACCTAAAGCACTTTCTGTGACCAAAAAGGTGGATGATACAAAGAAAAAGGCGTCGGATGTGGCTAGCACTAGTGGAACAAAAGGTTGTTACATCTAATGCGTTTGAAACTCTTAACACGATTAATACTGATAATTACCAAGCTTACTAATGTTACCAAGGAAGGGATTCTGACTGAATCTAGTACTACAATGGTTGATAAAAAAGAGGGGTCTCAACATATTGGTAGTGTATGACAAGATCCAATTGTGATTGATGACAAAGTGAAGGAGCCTGTGGTGGCTCTTAAAGTGATGGACGCGGGTGCCACCGATTCAATGGAAGCTAACGAGGTTGGTCCTACCCCTATTGTTGAGAAAAATGGGGAATTTGAAAAGCTTCTTATTGATGGAAAAGCTACTCTTGTGTATGATGATGGTAATCCTATTAAAAAGGTTGATTATCCGGGTAATAAAAAGGATTTTCCGTCTACTTCGTCTACTAAGAGGGTTAACCCATTCTATAAGGTAGGAGAGATTGTTGATTCCGACAGTGATGAAAAGGAGGTTGTAAACACTTTCGATGAGTCGATGAGCTATGTTGGTGGTGGTCTTGATCGTGAAAATGATTATGATATTGTACGGATCGGTCTACGATCATCCAAAATTTGGATGCTTTTATAACACATATGGTATCGTTCAAAGGCGGTAGGAAGAAATTTTGTTTCATGGGAGTCAATGTTATCTTTTGAGTAGTGGTTTATTTTCTTTTTTAGAGAATAGGAAGTATCTTGTTATTTAAAACTTTTTCGCGCATGTAGCGGGTGAGATATAGGATTCACTATATCCTTAATTTATCTTAAGCGTTTTTTAAGTAATATATTTCTGGGGTCTTTAACCTTTTTAAAAAAAATCCAAACCAAACAGCGAATAACTAAATAAAGAAACACGGGACCACGAAACCACTACAACCAAAACATAATATTCCCAAACCCCACCTGGTATGCGAAGAGGAATACGGACCACTTGTTTAGTAAGTGGTTTATCATTGACATCTTGTTATGACCAGTTGATACAATAAGTGGAACAATCAATTATTGAGTATATCATCGTCTATACATTAGCAAACTTGATCGGTATTGTCTATAATCACAAAACATAAACATAAATACTCACCAGTTGTTACAATAAGTGGAACAAAACAATGTCTACTCCCGTGGCAAGCCTTGAAAACTTTCTAATTCCACTGGAGGAGAGATCAAGTCGGCCACTGAAAAATTCCACAAAAAAAAGGTGATCGTATATGATAAGTATAGTAAGCTTTACAGAGGACAGCTCTCTGAAGGTTGGGAAAATCGCACTGCTGCCTTCAAGCGGTTTAGTGATCATAGACAGCATATATATATTCCATTCAGGTCTCGAGGTTGACCATAGGGTTAAGCCAAACCTTATTATCGAGAATATCCTCTGCAAGTTTTGAAGATTGTGTGTGGGAACAAGCAACATATATGTTTCAAGCGCAAAACAAGTGAAGAACTGATTGTGCTTTCGTGAGCATTATTTGGTATGTGAAACGATCAGAAAAGTTCAGTCAGTCTCTGTGTTTTCCGGCTTTGATCACTCTTCTTGCGGGCACTTGTGCAGACGAGCATTGGATGGAAGCCAAGCGTTTAGAAGAACAGTTAGCGATCGTTTGGCAGGACATTTTGTCAGAAAAAAGGTTACAAAGGCCTACACTGCATTATTCGTTATGATATCCTACATTAAACAGTTTTATATATACATAATTTTTTGAATTGATACTTGATGCTCAAGTTAAACATTCGTAAACGCAAGGGCGGAGCTATTAAGGACCGAGAAGGGTCCCAGCTCCCGGGCCTAAGCCCGTTAATGTATTTATTCACGATTTCATGTGTATTTCCGAAGAAAAATTTATTCCGACCCTCCCATTTAATGTATTTCCTGAAAAAAAAAATTGTTTCGGCCCTTCCACCGAAATTTTTCTAGCTCCGCCATTGCGTAAACGGACCAGGTTTTTTTGTTTAGGTTATTTGAGAACGGCAAGTCTTTGGCTCATATCTGTGTGACCAAATTCAGTATCTCGTTCCGAACCATTTTCATTGCCACCAAAAGATGTTTATCTAGTGAGGTCAGAAATTGATACCTCTTGTGTGAACATCATGATGTTTGACTACTAACCACTTCAGATATTTTGTTTGTATGATGTTGATTTTCATTTAAATTCTTCATATTCTAAACATATTTATCATAAATACTTGCCTTTTTGCGAATGTTTAATTTTCACTAAAGAGATATGATAAATAGGCCTAATTACAAATCTCATTGGTTCATTTGCCCATGTATTTAATAACTAACTAAACTTTTTAAATTATTACTAATATACCCTTTTTAATAACTTCCTACTTTAAAATATAATTTTTATTTATCTTTTCTTTAAACTTGTTTTTATTAAATGAGTATCATTCCTAACATCTTATTCCAATTTCACACAAAAGAAATAAGCAACGTTAAAGGCATCATTGGTTTAATAGTCACTAAAAACACTAATTGAGACGTGTATTATAGTTTTACTCATGACATGATGCACTAATAATATTTCAAACACCAATGCATACAATTACTCGTAATGTTTTACAAAATATACATTTCACAAACCAAAAAACATGCGATCTACTCGATTTCTAGTTGAGACAACAATGAGTATATCAATTAAATAATACATATATTTATATCTCGCATGGCATTTTTTCCTCTGGCAACATCTATACTAGTGGAAATAAATTATAAGCTGTATAATCTATCTCAAATGAATTAAACCCCTTTGTGGTGGCGTAAATTTGGACACAGACCTAGTGCAACATATAGATAAAAGAAAATTATATTTATCTAATATTTTATAAGGGTATATTGGTGATAATAAAAAGGTTGACTTTGTTACTAAATATATGGACAAATGAACCAATGAGATTTGTAGGTCTATATTTAGATCTATTTAATTAGGCCTAACTATCATTTCTCTTCACTAAAACATACATGCATATGAAAATGCTTTTTAAAAGTAAAGAATTACAAATGAGGAGTTTTTTTTGGCTAAATAGTGTTAAAAGGATCTAACAATGACTTTTCTTTTGTAAACATTAAACTTTTAATTTTTATGAAGATCCAACTTTCTTAATTTTCTTATTGTAGGCGCATAGCCTTGAAAAGTGATGTGACAATAGGAAAATTAAGGATGTTGAATCTTTCTGAATATAAAGATTAAAGAAGTTGGATCATCACAATCTAATAGGATGATTAAGAAAGTTGGATCTTCTGATAGGAAATTAAGAAAGTTAGATCTTCTGATAGGAAAATTAAAGTTTGATGCCTAAAAAAAAAAAAAAAGTGGCAAATTGGATGTTTTTTAACCAATTCCCCTTGTTTTTAAGCTTATTCAGGGTTTTCTGTTTTCAGTTCATGTTTTATACACTTTATTTTTTTTCTTATTTTGGGAATTATAGCTTATATAAGTTTATCATGTCATAAAAGCTTATATAAACACACAAATTTCAAACGAAGCCGAAAATTAAACGAGCTTATAAAATATAAACCGAAAAACGAAGACCGAGTCTTTGAACAAGGAGGACGCGTCTTTGTTTACACCCCTCACCGTGAACACCTCTTCAACCTAAAAAAACTATATGTTTCCAACTAATAAAATCAACCACCAAAAATTTACTACTACAACGACTAATAGTTAAATTCACATTTATTTACTCCAATCATACATAGTTATTACTCCAACAATTCACATTCATTATTACTGCTCCAACTACTCCAACGTCTATTTACTACAAAGTCTTATTAGTCCGACCATAATTTAGTCAAGATATCATTACTCACAAAAACCATGAATCACAATCCATCTAACTCAAATTAATTCACAACAATTTCTCTTGAACACATGCATACAAAACCTACTACACAAAGGTTAGTTTTTAATCTCAGTTTACGTTCTTAAATAGTTAAATCTTATAGTTTTGCTTGTTAAAGTTTGTAGTTTGTGTCAGGTTTTAGGAAGGCAAGTTTATGCATTAACTTTAGTTAAATAATGTAGGCTAATGTTTTTTGTGTGTGTTTTTTTATGCATTTCTTGACGGTTTTACCATTTTCTTGTTGTAATAGGGTTTTTTTTTTTTTTTTTTTATTATTTTTTTAATCTGTTTTTCGCATAACTATCGGTTAGGGTATCTTAATCAACGATTTGAGTAGTACTTCCATTTTTCGAATTTTTGTCTAATGGATGCAATCCAAGACTTTGTTAAGAATGAATGATTGGACAATGAGAATTATGTCAATATGTTGATATAACTACATTTTTTTTGCCATAACAGCTTTTGTACATATTTTGAAGGGCAAATATTTTTAAAAGGTATCATACTTGCCATCATTTGCTTTTGTGGATTGCGAACAATTTTTTTTGCTTTTGTGGGTACTTTTCTTTTAAATTCATCCTTTTAGATGCTGTGACATTTTGCCATTCGAAAATAAAATTTTCTATTAGTAAGAAGGCAAAATGTCAAAATTCATAAAATACCCAAAAAGAATGAATTTGAAAGAAAAGACTCACAAAAGAAAAAATTTGTTTCACACCCACAAAAGCCAATGGTGGCAAGTATGATACTTTTTAAAAATATTTGCTCTATTTTGAATTACAGTTTGTCACGTTTGAGCTCGAGTTATGTAACACCCCGAAAATATGGTCCAGCGGAAGCATACGAACCTTTGGGTGTTACATTCATGGTATCACAACATAAGGTACAAAGAATGGTTTTTATTCCATCCATTTAGATTAAAATTCATTATTTGAAAACATTAAGTTTACATTAATGAAAGTAGTGCGGAAATAGACCCAATAAGAAGTTCAAAGTGGTCCCGATTATTCGTCGTAGCCGCCATGACCACGTGCCTCACAAGATCTTCGATTGTGAGCTATCGCCTTAAACCCGAGAACACACGCTAAAAAAGTCGATTACTGTTGGTGAGTTCATAAAGTTTAGTTACAAAAGTAGTAGTGGACGATAAAGTTTAATTACTATGTGCGACTAAGGCAGACATATAATACACATTCCAATCAACAATCAATCCAATCAATAATCAATCCAATCAACAATCAATCTAATTAATAATCAATCCAAACAATAATCAATCCAATCAATAATCAATCCAATACGTTTGAGATCTCAATGCAGGACCCCGGGCGACTCTAGCCAGCACAGTCGTAGCAAGGCCTAGAACAAATGCTACCCTGGCCTAGGTCGGATACACTTAGCTAGGCATCACGTTATAGCATAGAGATGCTACCTTAGACTAAGTCGACAAATGCCGCATGTCTAACATTTCCCAATCAACACATTAGTATAGGGCTGAGCATCAAAGGTCCAAAACCGAACCGGACCGACAAAAAGCGCGAGAAGGCAAAAACCCGGCCGACCCGGCGGCCCGTCGGTTCGGTTTCAGTTTCATGTTTTCGGTTTGGTCGGTTCGGTTCGGACCAAACCGACAAAACATACCTAAATACACTAAACCTAACCAAACCGACGGCTGACACAAATCGAAGGACCGGCAAGCGGCCGTCGGTTCGGTTTCAGTTTAGGTTTTCATAATTCGGTTTTCGGTTTTGTCGATTCGGTCGTTCGGTTCGGTTTTGGACCGACAAATTTACATTAGCAATTCAAAATAGTAGTGGTAGGTCCAAGAAATAGTTTGCATTCACATAAACACATAAGATCGCAATCCGCAAATCAAATATACCAAACAACATTCATTCTCAAATAATGTTCACACATCCAGTTATGGTTCTTTAAAAGCAGCATGTATTCTCCCCCGAAATAGTTATGAAAACCTTTGAAAAGAGGGGCTATGAAACTCACCTTAGCCACAGTAATGCATTATTCGCTATTGACACGACTGGCATCTAAAACTAATCTTCACGACATGCAGAAGAAGGTACGACGAGTACGATAGAATAGAATTGACGCAACCTAATGTGTATACGATTATCTTAAAATACAGCTCATACGATAAAGAAATTGATAGAAAGTAATGTATCATAGTTTTCATGGATTATTCACGTTGTAACTTTCAAAAGCCCATTATCGTTCCCAAAAGTTTATGATTAATATCTCAAAAGTTTAGTTTTAACGTTTCGAGTGGTGGTAAGAAACATAGACGCGACGTACAATTCACGCGAAAGAGGAGAAGACGTCGACATAGTCGAGACATACTACTAGAACACACGCCAAAAAGGAAAAGACATCGGCAAAGTCAAGAAATACTGACAATACTCAAACTAGTCAAAGACTAGGAAATGACGACATCTATTTATGACACATAAATAGGTTAACTTTCAATAATTTCCCCATAATCCCAAATGTACATGTTAGTAATAATAGATAAGTTTCCATATCACTTAATCAATCAAGGTTTCACAATCGTTACTCGTAGTTATACAAGTTTATAAGAAAGTACTTCTTATAAGGTATACTAAGTAGTGTATTATAAATGACGCGTTCGTTTATTCAACGTTCCCAAAACATTATGTCTTTAATAGATTGTCTACTCAAAACTACTTTTCCGAACAAGTGTATACAAGCTAACACTTATTTACAAAACACGAGTTACTTTCGTATTTAATTAAATAAAACCATATTTGTCGACATTATATATATTTCAGTCTTTCCATTAGTAAAAATGTGAAAATAGAACATTTAGTCTTATCGCAAATTAAGAATATATTTATTAAACTAGCGTCGAGTCTAATACATTATATTCGGTTAGTTCAAAATTTTTAATAAAGCACAACTTATATCCAATACGACTCGTGTATCAAATGTTATTCTAATGTATAAACCATAGTTGATTCTTATAGCGTATACGTAATATTTGATATTACTTCTAAATTACCTACTTAGTTCTCAATGTTTATTACTTTGTTTTACAATTAATTACTCGTCGTTAACTCAAGTTTTATATCGTTTATCCGATAGTTCTATTCCGGTTATCATTGTATAGTGATTTGTTACCATATCGCGTCGTTAATTATATATATCACAAGTTTACCCGTCGGCATATCTTATTTATCACTTCCTTATTAGTAATCGTTAATTCATTTTAACAACCTTTTACGACTTTTAACTATTATTTTGTCTAAATGGAATTGAACCCGTAACCAAGTTTTACCCATACCATATAGCCAATTCCGCCCGTCGAGACTCGACAACAATTTACCAAATTAAACGCACCCTAGTGACCAACACGATGACAACAACACTAGTGACCAACATGACTCCACTTGTCTAGCGCAATTGATCCACACTAATACCAACATGGGTCATTAGACCCGACCCACGGGATTGACACGACTCCGTGAGTCAATCGGACTCACCGAGTCACTTGACTCAAAACAGCCCTAGCCACCGATTCGACTCAACCCGAGTCTCAAACAAGTCTATCCAAAACTGAAATATCAACTTATACTAGATTCGGGTTCACTTGATTCTAACCCGACCCGACTACTGGTATTTTGTCGTGACTCGCTCACTGAGTACTCACCCACCGAGTTGACTCAGTGAGTCGACTCGACCCGACCCGGTTCGCACATCTAAATCAACACTAACATATTCGAGACCAAAATGAGGCAAACCAAAAACTCGTTAATCTTTTTCTTACCACACGAATATTAATCAAACCAATTTAAAAACTTGTTTTAACAGTTTTACATCCACGAAAATAAGACATAAACAAAATGTTAAATCAGAAAATAATCATTATACAAAATGGTTGTGTTGCGTTTATGTGAGAAGAGGGAGGAAAGAGAACGAGAGTCGTTAGTGGTATCCCTTACTAGTACTACTCGTAACCACGACCAAGCTTGAACCCTCACCACTCGATTATTTTAGAAAACCCTAAAACCCGAAACACAAATTGTAGATATAGGGCGCGTTTTTGCGTTTTATGGCGCGTGTGGTATTTAGAAATAACCACGAGGACGAGATGTATGTGTTGGTGTAGGCGGTGTAGCTTGGTGGTGGTGGCCGGAGGTTGGCCGGAGATGTGGCAGTGGCGCCGGAGAACTAGAGAGGAGGGTATAGAGGAAAACTAACCCTAGTTGTAATTATAGTGTTCTATTTATAGCTAGGGTTCCAGGGACCATTTAAGTAAATGCGGGGACCGAGTTTGTAGTTATTCGAAAGGAGGGATGTAAATATCACAGGGACTATTCCTGCAGTTTTTCCATTCTTGTATATATATTCGGTTCGGGACACATTTAGACTAGTGAACGATGGATTCATGACCCGGGAATTACACCAACGCGTTTAGAATAATATTTACGATAAGAATGACTATAAATACGTCTTGTATCTCAATTTAGAGAGAAAGATCACTCTAATCGTCGTTTCTCCATTTATGACACTTCGAGGAAATTACGAGTTGTCACAAGTTACTAATCTTTTGTTGAGAAGTTGGGCTATTTATTAACTCATTTTATTTTGTGATACAAAACTATCTACAGCTCTTTTACAACGTAGCGTCTCGATCAACGAGTTGCTGGCAGGACTGAACTAGTAAATCGGATGAGGAATTCGTCCTTCATGCTTGACCTTCGATCTCCATCCTCGAGAAAGTAGTACTTTTATGAGCCACCCAATACTAGATGCAACAACATAGGATTTATGGACCACCCAAGACTATATAAATAAGCTTGTTGATAATTCCTCACTGTGGAGATACCCTTACTGGATGGATCGGGTTCTACTATTGAAAAGATCCGGGTTGAATATGAATGGAAACCGCCAAGATGTGATACGTGTAAGCGGTTTGGTCATCTGTTGCTTGGTCGTCTAAACTGCTCCACCGCTACTCGGCTAAGCAGTGTTACCGATGGTTTCAATGTAAGTAACAAGAATAAGGGTAGGAATGGTGGTACAAGTGTTCTGGTAAGGAGGTTTTAACAAACCGGGTGTGGGGCCTATGTTTCGGTATCAACCTAAAGCGCCCCCAAATCCTAAGCATGTGGATAATTCTAAGATGAAAGCCACTGAAGTGGCTAGTATGAGTGAGACGACGATTGCTACATCTAACCTGTTTGATGCACTTAATGTGATCGATACTGATGAATGTGGTACTCCTACTGATATAGTGGATTCTGGTTGTTCAATGGAAGCTAAGGAGGTTGGGGCTGTTAAGACCGGGAATGTATCACAAGAACCGCTTGTGAGTGATTCAATGGAAGCTAACGAGGTTGGCTATACCCCTATTGTTGAGAAAATTGGGGAGCTTGAAAATCTTCTTATGGATGGGAAAGCTACTCTTGTTGATGATGTTGGTAATCCTATTAAAAAGGTTGATTATCCTGGTAAAAAAGATCTTCCGTCTACTTCATCTATTAAGAGGGTTAACCCATTCTCTAAGGTGGGAGAGATTATTGTCTCCGACATTGATGATGAGGAGGTTGTAAACACCTTTGATGAGTCGAGTAACTTATTTGGTGGTGGTCATGATCGAGAAGATGACTTTGATGACTATGTGTTGGCCTCAATGATACGGATCTATGGTTCTTAACGTAAATCACAAATATACCAAATAAGCAGTGTATAAACGAAACAAAAATAGTGTTTATATTAAACTTGTCATCATCTTTGTTCTTACAGAAATCTGTACAATATATACAAAATGAAAAGGTATCTCTTGAACCATTGTGTCGGTTCATGAGAATGGCAGTTATGGAATAACTGTCATGTAACTGTCTTTAACTGCTAAGTTGACTTTTCGCTTGGGTTGACATTCGTTGACCGGGTCATAATGGGTTGTGTTGGGTTGAGATGGGTCGATGGTGATTACCCAATATTCTCCCCTTAATCACAATCGTCTTGTTGCGAGATCTTTGACCCAATTAGTTGTCTCATCGTAAGGAATCGATCTTTGGTAATGCCTTTGTCGGTATGTCGATATACGAAATTCTCCACTTATGAATTCGACTTGTAGATCTTGTCTTTCGACGCATCCTCTTATAAAGTGGTATTTGATATCGATGTGTTTGCTTCTTCCGTGAAATACGGGATTCTTCATTAGTTCAATGGCGGACTTGTTGTCAACCAAGATTGTAACCTTTTCTTCTTTGCGTGCGTAAGCTTGCTAAGTAATCTCTTTAACCATAATGCTTGTGTTGTCTTCTGCATTCTTTGCAATAAATTGATTCACATGATGATAGAGCTACCGTGGCTTGCTTTTGTGTACTCTAGATGATTGGTGATTCACCGTAGTAGAAGATAATTCCAGTAGTGCCTTTGCCTTCTTGAGTGTTGACTCCGTAGCTGCTGTCACTATAACCTTGTATCTGGTTTCCTCCGTTGTGCTTGTAGGTGATTCCATAATCTTTTGTTCCTTTAACATAGCGTAGTACTTGCCTTATAGCTTTCATGTGGTGTTCTTTTGGTTCTTGCATAAAACGACTAAGTAATCCGACGGAATAACTTAAGTCGGGTCTTGTATGTAGCAAATATCGTAAGCATCCAATCAAGCTTCTATATTCGATTGAGTTGACCGTTGTTTCTTGATGTTCTTTGTTAGTCTTGTTCCCGGATCCATAGGTATTAATGTTTCGCTGCGATCTAGCATTCCAACTTCTTTTAAGATCTTGCTTGCGTGGCGGATTGCTTTATTGATATGTCACCTCCGTTTGTGTGACTTCAATTCCTAAGTAGTAGGATAGTAATCCTAGGTCACTCATCTCGAATTTCTCTTCCATTTGAGCTTTGAACTTGTCTATTTCTTTCTTTGGTGTGCCGGTGATGATTAAATCATCCACATAGACTCCTACTAGAAGTATTGAGTCTTTTGACTTCTTCGTAGACGACTTGTTCCAAAGCGCATTTCTTGAAATCTAAGGACTTCAAGGTATTGTCTAACTTTATGTTCCATGCACGTGGTGCTTGTCTTAAACCGTATAGAGCTTTATTAATCTGTAGACTTTTCCATTATCTTTTATAAATCCTTCGGGTTGTGTAACATACACTTCTTCTTTTAAGTCTCCATGCAGAAATGCATATTTGATGTCGAGGTGATGTACTTCCCATTTGTTACTAGCAGCTATGGCTAATAGTAAACGGACTGTTTCCATTCTTGCTACAGGTGCAAAGACTTCTTCAAAGTCTATGCCATGCTCTTATATGTAGCCTTTTGCTACTAGTCTTGCTTTATGCTTGACTATATTTTCATTAGCATCATTCTTGGTCTTGAATACCCACTTTAAACCAATGGCTTTATGTCCTCTTGGTAGAGTGGTTAGTTTCCATGTATTTTTTCTATTAATGGAATCTAATTCGACCTTCATTGCTTCGATCCATTTTTTATCGTTCGATGCTTCCTTGTAGTTCTTGGGTTCATCTTCAGCTAGTAATAAACGCTCAGGTAATACTTCCTCGGTGTTTTCATATAAATCATTCAACGTTCTAAAGCCTTGTAGTGGTGTATGATCAAAGTCTGGATGTAAATTCCGGGTTGTAGTTGAGTTACTTTGATTGGTTGAATGTCTTGAGGTAGTTGGTGTAATTTGAGTATTTATTCTTGATGAAATTGTAGATGGTGTGCGAAGTGTTTGTGATTGTGAGGGTGAGTCAGTTGTTGATGTTTCATATTGATGATCATCATTTGCAGGGATATCATAGTCTTCTTCATCTAGTTGGTTTTCGTTTTCTTGATGTTCAATTGTGGCTTCAAGGTTTTCGACTTTGAAGTCAAACCATTCGGGTTCATCATTGGTGTGTTCATCCAGGTAATCCTTCCAGTCCCATGCTTCATCCTCTTTAAACTTCACATCTCTACTAACACATATCCTTTGTGTTGTTGGATCAAACAGTCTATAAGCTTTTGATCCTTGTTCGCTTCCTAAGTATACCATTTTGTTGCTTCTATCATCTAACTTTGTCAGTTTTTGTGATGGTACCTTTGCGTATGCTATGCAGCTAAAAACTTTTAAAGTTTCTAAGTTTGGCTTTCTCTTCTTGATAGCTTCGTATGGAGTGATGTCTTATAAGGCTCTCGTTGGAACGCTGTTTAGAATATATATAGCGTGTCTAACAGCTTCAGCCCAAAAGTTTTGTGGCATGTTGGTTGCTTTCATCATGCATCTCGTTGTAGACATAATTGTCCTATTCCTTCGTTTAACTACTCCATTTTGTTGTGGTGAGTAAGGTGCGGTTAGCTGTCGTGCTATGCCGTTTTCTTTGCAATATTTATTGAATTCGTTAGATGTGAATTCTCCTCCACGATCAGTTCTCAACATTTTCAATGTTGTTCTTAGCTCATTCTCTATTGTTTCTTTATATTCCTTGAAAGTATCAAATGCTTGATCTTTCGTGTTTAGGAAATACGCCCACATATATCTTGAGTAATCATCTACTAACAAGAATATGTATTTCTTTCCAGATGGTGTTGGTGGTGTGATTGGTCCACATAAATCTCCATAAACTAAATCTAAAGGTGGCGTTGATCTAGTTTTCTTTCTTGGGAAATGGCGCTCATTGTGTTTACCAACTAAACAAACATCACAAATTTGTGTTGTATGTTTAATGGCGGTATTCCATGAACTAACTCCCTTTGAGTCATAGATTTTAATGATTCAAAGTTGAGGTGTCCTAATCTTGCGTGCAGAACCAAGTGTTGTCACTTAAGTTTGCTAATAGGCAAACAAAGTGCCTATCTTCGAGACTTGCTTTGTATAGACGATTTCTTTGTCTTGTGACTTTTAAGAAGATTTTTTGTCCATGTCATAAAGTCGTAATTCATCATCGTCCATTACAACTTTACAACCAATTTCGTAAATTGTCCAAGGCTCGATAAGTTGTTTTTCAAGCTAGGAATGTAATAGACTTGAGATATGATTCTTTGTTCTCGTCTTCACATTCTAATAGGATTGAACCTTTTCCTTTAATCTCTACATGAGATCCATCTCCGAATCTTACTTTTCCACTAACGTTCTCATCTAGATCCTTAAAGTGTTCTCTTATCCCAGTCATATGGTTGCTAGCTCCATTGTCTAAATACCATTGACTATCAACACTTGTCTCTTTATATCCTACATCTTCTTCGTGTAGCGAGACCTTTTGATCTTCTAGCTTTGTTACATGTGGGTCTTCTAATATTGCCATTAATAGGGTAGGTTCTAAGTCCTCCTCGACAAGATTAGATTGCATACTAGTGTTTGGTTTTGCATAACACTTAGATGCATAATGACCGCTTTATTGCACTTGTAACATTTAACTTTGCTAAAATCAATATTACATTTGTTGAAGTGATTGTGAGAATTTTCTCCATCCTTCTTCTCGTGGTTGTTTTTATCGTGGTTTCGCCATCCTTTGTATTTTCCACGTCCACGTCCTCTGAAGTTTTTACCTCTATTGTCGTGTTTTGTGAACATCAGTTTTTCTTGATTGTCCACTTGTTTTCCTTTCTTAAACTTAATCCTTTCTTCGTAGGTCTTAAGTCTTCCAATTGCTTATTCAAGTGTCATTTCACTTAAATCGGAATATTGTTCTATAGATGCGACTATTTGCAAGTACCTTTCGGGTACAGCATTTAGTAATTTTCGAACTAAAGTGTCATATTCTATTGTGTGTCCTAGACTAGCGGCTTTGTTTACGAGTGTTGTGAGTTTTGTGGTGAAGGTGTCGATAGTTTCGTCTTCCTTCATATAAAACATCTCAAAGTCATATTTGAGTGTTTGTATTCTTGCTTGTTTAACTCTGTCTTCGCCAACGTGTCTAGTTTTCAAAGCATTCCAAATGTCCTTCGCGGTTTTGTGCTTTGTTATTTGAAGTAATTGTTCTTCGGGTAAGGCTTGGTAAAGGAAAGCAATAGCGGTTTTATCCTTTTTCTTATTGGGTTGAGTCGTGTCACCGGCTCAATTGTTTCCATAAACCATTCGCCGAGAATGATTTGCATTCGAATTGCCCATAATGAGTAATTCGCGGGCTTTAGGATCGGGCATTGAAATTGGGGTGTACTATTTGTAATGTTAGTACTAGGTTCCTTTCCACTATCTTTCGTCATATCTTAAAATGATAATGACAATAAATCTCCAAAAGAATTTTAACACTGAGTGTGTTTCAGAAAAAAAATTCTTACAAAAGTGAGCTCTAATGTTTTATCTTCCTCAAATGGGTGTAAAACTTTCTAGGTATAGTTTTAAAATTTTAAACTATCCTTGGAGATTATAAAATCAATCAGTGAACAACCTAAGGTTAATTACTCCTTATAAATTATTCCTAATCAGTATATTAAGCAGTGTAATCACTAGGTTAATATACTATCAAAATGATAAGATTCTAAATTTAAAGTAACTTATCAAAATAAAACAATATATATCAACGATAATATATAAAGTAAAAAAAAGTGGTGTTTGTAATCTTTTTGGAACCTGGAGGGGTTGATGGTCTAACCCGATGCCCTATTAAATAAATGATCCTTTTCTCTTGTGGCCCTAAACTTGTACGCGTGCCCCTTATGCCTTTTGGCTTCTTATCTCTGAGATAAATAAATAACGCGTCCTTTTGAGATTAAGACTTTCAGTCTCTCTCTCTCTTGGGAATATGTCTGCCTCTTCTCCTTCTCCAACTGTTGATGGTTAACCGCCTTCTATGGCTGTGTTTAACCGTTCTTATTCCTTCTCCGGTGATGTGGTGTTCTTCGCGAACGCTGTTATCCCTCCAATTGAAACTAGGGTTTCGGTTGATTGGGGGTTTTCTTTTCCGTGAGAGGTTTTATGATTGGAGTATTGCAAATGAATCGATTGGGTCTCAATTGATTCTTCTGGGCTTGATTCCTTATAAGAACAGGTGTGTTTGTTCTAATTCGAATCTCTCTATATGTGCCCTAAATGATGACGCTCGTTTATTTTGTTTGAATCAAATGAAAAACGATTTCTTTTCGTTTTCTGATCCTAATGGATTGGGTAAAAATAAGATGTTTCGGATAGAAAAATTTTTGAGTTGCTTTTTTTGTTGTTGGGTTGTGAGTAATCACTTTGTGATTATACCCTGATATGCGACAAAGGTATGAAACACAAAAGAAAATGACGTCTTGGATTCTTTTTGTGTTCTTCGATTTGCAGAAATTTTTTTGTCGAAACTGGTTTTTGCCCTGTGTTTTGATTCTGGAATAAACGGGTAAAAAATGGTAAGTGATGATTTTGGTTAGAAGAACCAAACCTCTCTGATACCAATTGTTGGCCTCAATGATACGGATCTATGGTTCTTAACGTAAATCACAAATATACCAAATAAGCAATGTATAAACGAAACAAAAATAGTGTTTATATTAAACTTGTCATCATCTTTGTTCTTACAGAAATACGTACAATATATACAAAATGAAAAGGTATCTCTTGAACCATTGTGTCGGTTCATGAGAATGGCAGTTATGGAATAACGTCTATGTAATCGTTTTTAATCGCTAAGTTGACTTTTCGCTTGGGTTGACTTTCGTTGACCGGGTCATATTGGGTTGTGTTGGGTTGAGATGGGTCGATGGTGATTACCCAATACTATGGTTATGATAACTATGCGGATCAGGTTTACGATCTTCCAGGTAATTTGGATGCCTATTACGACACATATGGTATAAGGCTCCAAGGCCTTGGTAGGAAGTAAATGTTATCTTTATAGGAGCCTGATGTTATATTTTGAGTAGTGGTTTATTTTCGTCTTTAGAAAATAGGAAGTATCTTGTTATGTTAGCTTTTCGCCTATGTAACGGGCTGAGATATGGGTGATTCACCCATATCCTTTGTACTTCAACGTTTTTTGGAGTGATATATTTACCGGGTCATTGACCTTTTACCCAAAAAAATAAGCTTCTTGATAATTACCCTTTTCTTAATACACCCACATCTGAGTTTCCTTTACCCACCACTATAACAATTGCGACTAAGGTTTTTCTAGTCATCTCATTTCTCTCACCCACCCCTCGTCATCACTTCAACCATCGTCAATGTTAATTATAGAACAAATCCGTCTCTTCTGCCCCTGAAGTAGTTGTTGCTAAGTTTAAGGAGTTAAAATTATCACCAATAAGACTCCCTATTACTCATCCCAAAACTACGGAAGCATTTATTGATTCAAACATTTCACTACTCATCACCCTACCCAATAACATGATTCCCTCAATTGCTAATGAATGCGCCAACTCAGTACTTTTTTTTTGAACGGCAGAAAATAAAATTAAAAGCACACCAGCAAGGCGCTAGCAGCTAAAAAAAACAGCAAATAGATCTAGACAACAACACGCAAAAATCTAGACACGATCCAAGGCATTAACTGCGAGGATAACAAAAGGGGTGGAAAAAACTCGTGCCAATTACGACAAACGAGACACGAGAAAAACCCCCAACCAACAAAGGCCGAGCCACCGGTTTTCACTTTGTGTTGTTTTTGATGTAATCCCAACCATGCCTTGGAGATCCTACAATCTTTAATATATCTGTACCACATGTACATGCAAACAGAAAAAACAGACATACTGAAGCTATGACTAATACTCATCCACTTCATAATGCACTCCATGCAACCACCAGAACCATCATCCACGCCAAAATACCAACAGAGCCTTTCATGGATGCAGGAATTCCACCATAGCGAGACAAAGAAGGCACAAACATCACACCAACTCATCTATGAATAGGATTCACGACCCACTTTTCCCAAGTATAGCTATGCTTCCTATCGCGACTTGAGATCCAAAGAAAAGAGAGGGAAATAATAGAATTAAAAATGTTAATGAGATTATGGTGGTTACCGTTATGAATCACATTATTTCTCTCTTCCACACGTGCCACCACCCAATATATATGATCGCTTCCATATTCTTCCTCGAATATGACGTACAATTAAGTTGCTTACACCAATCAATCATGTTAATAACCTCCATCTCAGGGATACATAACTGTAGCCAATTGTTGATCTTCACCATAAGCTCCTTTGCTAACTCACAGTTGACAAACAAATGTGAAATATCATCAATGCCATGCTTACAAAGATTACACCGATACGAGTTGACGTCAGCCCCGCGACCAAACAAGTTCACCTTAGTAGGGATACCATTACACATTAGTCTCCATACGAAAATGTTCACCTTTTTTGGCACCCACTTGTTCCAAGTAGGGCTGAGCATCGGGCCGGGTCCCGACCCGTCCCGTATAATCCCGAAACCGAATAAGCAAAAAAATAATACCGAGTCCCGGCCCGAATAGTAGTCGGGTCGGTTCGGTTTACTCGGGCCCAGTCGGTCGGTTTCGGGCTATAACTAGCCCAGCCCGAATCCAATCTGCATATCCAAAAAATGAAGCCCGAATCCAAGCCTGCTTGATACAATTTGAAGGCTGTTTTGTAGCAGATCCAAAGTAGGTACAACATAATCAAAAACTACCATCTTACAAGCCTGTTTGATACTATAATCAGTCAATCAGATACTTTTTAATGTAGGTACACAAGATGCTTTTTAATCATGTCACAATAATCAAAAACGTTTTTGATCAAATACCGAGTAACGATTTTTATCAAATACTTTTTAATCAAAAAAAGTTTTTTTTTTATCAAATACTGAGTATTGAGTAACGTTGTTAACCAAGTAATAATCAAGTAACCCGAAAATGTTTTTGATCAAATAACGTTTATAAAACATGTACAAATACTTACTTCCATCATATTGTTTTGTTGAGATGAGAATGATTCATATGTGGGTAGAAGATGAGATTGATTCATATGTGGTTTTTGTAAGATGAGGTTGATCTTGATTAATTTGGTGTGGTGTTTTTTTTTTTGCTTCGTATAACCAAAAGAAAGAATGAAAGAGTGAAAGACTGAACAAAGAAAGAAAGAGGCGCTCTTTTTATCCTAAACCACCCACCCACTACTTTATTTTTTTTACATTTTTTTTAAAACTAATTTTTATTCATTTAAATAAAAATATAAATTATATAAAACAAAAAATATAAATATATATCTACTTAGACTATGAAAAGAGGTGCCAACAAAAAGTATAGATAACTATCACTAAATAGTTGAACACTATTTTAGCATTGAAAACTGTCGACTCATCCTCTATTTTACCACATTTTTGTCTTGCATTCTTTCAACCTTTAACTTTCCTGTTTCCTCTACCCAACTGACCATTTTCCAGGCTACTTTATTTTCCGGCAACAATGGTAAGAGTTTAAGACCTTCTTCTTTTCCGTATATATCAATTTTTTTACACTCTCAAAACAGAAGACAACCCATGGTCTAATTGATACTCGGACAAACGGGACAATCGGGCTGAAGTGTGTTTTCCGTCCCGACCCGACCCGATACCGACAAGCCTTAAAATGTACACCCGAGTCCCGACCCGAATTTTCTCGGTCGGTTTCGGACGGGATTCGGTTCGGTCGGTAAGTCGGGACTATTCGGTTTCGGTCGGGATTGCTCAGCCTTAGTTCCAAGTATTACGCCTGTCCTCGTGTTGAAGGCATTTTTGATCAATACATTTCCGTATTTGGGCGACTGAAAAATTTGCTTTACCATTCATCATCCAAATCCATTTGTCCGCTTCACTCGATATAGATCTTGGAAGCATATTCAACAAATTATGCATTTGATCGAGTTCCATTCCAGATCTAATCTCACGACGCCAGCGCCAAACCCAATCAGAATCCATCCATCTATCACACATTGTTACATCCTTGTCAACCTCGAGAGCGAATAGTCTGGGGAACCTAGCATCAAAAGATTGATTACCACACCAGCAGTCTTTCCAGAACCTGGTGTACCTACCATCTCCTACCTTTCTAGTGATAACATCATCAGGAATCAAATTGTCTTGATGGATTTGTCTAGCCTCGTCAGAAATGATCTTCCATTTCCATAAGCCTTTTGATTTTGCCTGCATATTAAAAAAACTATCTGTCCCATGGATGTCCGAAATAACCTTCACCCAAATACTATCGCTATTATTTAATCCACGCCATCTCCATTTGTAAAGTAACGCACGATTCATAGCATCAAGGCTACCTATCCCAATTCCGCCTCTTTCTTTACTCGCTAACACCGAGTCCCACTTTACCCAATGCATTTTTCTTTTGTCTATCGAGTCACCCCGAAAAAAGAAGACCTTAACGATTCAAGTTTCTTGCCAACCACTTTAGGCATACGAAAAATGGAAAGAAAGTAATTTCCAAGAGCGCCAAGCACTGAAGAGATTAAGGAAGATCTTCCACCTATTGACATGAGGCTCGCTTTCCATCCCGAGAGGCGTTTTTGAAAGTTAGAAATAATAGGCTCCCATGTTGAGACTCGCTTCGGGCTAGCTCCAATTGGGATTCCAAGATACTTAAATGGGAGGTTTTCCTCTTTACATCCAAATAAATTCGCCACCCGCGTTACCTCTTCCCTTTGAACCCCCACGCCAATAATTGATGATTTCTCAAAATTAATTTTGAGACCCGATATACTATAGAAAAAGCGCAGTGCATTTGAGATGTTCATCAAATTATTCTCGGACCAGTTACCAACAATCATCACATCATCCGCATACAATAAATGCGAAATAGAAACCCAATTAATCTTAGCACCCTCAAACAGACCGTTTCGAGTTAGATTCTCCATAGCCAAATGCAATCCCTCCATAGCAATAATAAACAAGAAAGGAGCCATCGAATCTCCTTGACGCAAACCACGCTGAATATTGAACTCTTCAGTCGGACTGCCATTAATTAGAACAGACGCTTTAGCCGAGCAGAGGCAAGCTTTGATCCAATTTATCCATATAACACCGAAACCCATGGCACCCATGATAGAGAAAAGAAAATCCCATGAAAGTGAGTCATATGCTTTGGCAAAGTCGATTTTGAATAGCATCATCTTTTTCTTCTTAACTTTATACCGGTCTATCACCTCATTTAACAATAACGGCCCATCCAGAATTTGCCTACCCTTGACAAAAGCAGTTTGTTCATTACTAACCACCGAGTTAATCACCCGAGCAAGACGATTAGCGAGCAACTTGGCAATAATTTTGTATTGAATACCAATTAGGCTAATAGGCCTAAAATCAGACATGAGTAACGGGTTTCTCACCTTAGGAATAAGAGTGATAAACGAAGAATTACAACCAATCGGAATATTGGCATTCATGTGGAAGTCCTGAACCATGTTATAAATATCGTCTTTCATTACGTCCCAATACTTTTTTACCAATGAAAACGAGAAACCATCCGGACCCGGTGCTTTGTCACCACCACAATTCCACACATTGCTTTTAACTTCATCCAACGAAAAAGGAGCAACCAATGCCTCAACCTCAATTGTTGAGACAGTCTTAATATTTGAGTTGACAAACAGGGCCGTCCCGTGAATTTCGGGGGCCCTGTTCAATGAACTTAAAGTAGACCCTTGCAGTGCCGTGTTGGTATTTTTTATGCTCATGTCGTGTCCTATATATATGTACTACGGTATTCAACGTGAAAACCCGATATGTTTAATAAGTGGAATGCTAGATCCAAATAAGGCTAAAAAAATCTACGACAATGTGTCATGATTAATTATGGCATTTTTTGAGCTCTTTCTCTTATTTTATCCGCAAGTTAAATGGCACATTAAAAGAAAGAAAAAAGAAAAGTTTATATAACTACGTCTATTATTTCATACCGTTTCTTTCACGATAATAAAAATAGGGCAGAAAGTGTCAATTTTGAAGCTCTTTTGTCCTTATTGATAGATATAATATAAAAATTAAGAAGAAAGTGTAATAAATATAAACCTTAGGGGCACAAAGTGAATATGATGTAAGATACATCATCTTCTTCCTCTGGTTCAAAATCCCCACCACTATTTCTGTCGATTGCTTTTATTCACTAAAAATTAACTAATACATGATAGGAACCAACCATGTTATATATAGAAAGACTTTAACATCAAGTTTGAGCCCAAACTGAATTAATTCAATCACGCTGCCCAAAATTTGGGGCCCCATTAAAAAATGGAGGCCTTGTGCGATGATCACTTTGCACATGCTAAGATCCGGGGTTGTTGACAAAACTAAACGGGGCCCCATTAAAGGTTTGAAATTTGTTGGCAAAATACCCAAGAAAACAATTCTTAATTTCGTTTGGGTCTTCCAGCCATCTCACATTGTGTTTGATTCCTTTGATGTTCCCAGATCGCCTCTTCGCCTTAATAACCGAATGAAAATATTTGGAATTTTCATCTCCTTCCACCGCCCATTTAATTTTTGCTTTTTGCTTCAAATCCAAATTAGCACGTGCATTATACTGCTGCAAATCTACGAGAATATCCATGCATTCTATCAAAGGGTTGAATTCTATGGGGGGTTATGTTGGAATTAATGTCATTGGTGATAATGATGATAGAATATCCAAAGGTACTATTTCGGCAATCGATTTTGATAAAAAATTACTATTTAAGTCGCAATTAAATGAGATACTAGTTTCCACAACATTAACTTATGAAAGTATATTGAATTGTCCGCTTCGCCCCTCTGATACTTTCATAACTTAAAGTTGTGGAAACTAGAACTTAAAGTTGTGGAAACTAGTATCAGAGGGGCGAAGCGGACAATTCAATATACTTTCATAAGTTAAAGTTGTGGAAACTAGTATCTCACTTAACCCCCACTCAAATAATAAATTTTGAACACAATCAATTGCCAAAACAGTACCTTTGAATATTCTATCATCATTATCACTAATGACATCAATTCCAAGACAAACCCCATAGTATTCAACCCTTCAATAGAATGCACATATATTCTCGTCAATCCATAGTACTGCGCTGGTGTAGTCATTAGCAATTGAGTGAATCATGTTATTGGGTAGGGTGATGAGTAGTGGCATGTTTGAATCAATGAATGCTTCCATAATTTTCAGATGAGTATCAGGGAGTCTTACTAATGACAATTTTAACTCCTTAAACTTAGCAACAACTACTTTAAGTGCCAGAAGAGTTCTATAGTTAACCCCGACGATGGTTGAAGTGATGTTAAGGGGTGAAAGTGAGACAAACGAGATGAGTAGAAATACCCTAGTCGCCATTGTTACACTGGTGAGTGGTTTGTGAGGGAAACTTAGATGTGGGCGTATAAAGAAAAGAGTAAATAAATCCTCTCTCCATACAGTACCGTGCACTCTCTTTCTCTCTCAAATAATATCACTTTTTATCTACACTTTTTACAAAATTTGATCAATCATCATAAGCTTAAGAACCCATCAAAATATATACATTTCATATAGATATCAAGATTCTGCTGCAGTTGAGTATAGAATCCGGCCACCAACCCATAGGGTTCCGGCGCCGCTGCCGGAATCCGGCCATCTTCCGGCGACATCTACTACTTACACCACCTATCTCAAACTGTAGATCGGAGTCGTGTGACCACGTTTGTGGAACGTATGCACCTCGAATCATCCACACGCGCTTCTAATCTTGATATTTAGGTTCGTATACCACGGATTTCTAATGAAATCGTGGTGGTAAGTCAGGGGGTTAAGGCCTGTTTTACTCGTTTGCTGATGCATGCTGGTATCGTGTGGGTTTTACTACTGTTTTTGGATTGTGTACGTGGGTTAGAGACAGATGGACAAAGGTTTTTTGAATAAGGGTGCTAAGATGGACAAAGGTAATGATGCGAATTTGGGTTCGCTGTTACAAGATTTGGAAAAAAAAGTTGGGAGTAAAGAATGTACAACAGATGAAGAGGCTTCTGGTCCCACGAATGAGTCACAGGTTGCAGGTTCGGAGAGGCCTGATGGTGTGAATTCCGCTCTTAATGGTAATAATAAATCTAATGAGCATGTGGGCTCGGGATCGGTTCCAAAGGTAGATTCTACTACTTCTTTTGCTAATGTCGTTAATGCTACTCGTATAGTTCCGAAAGTGAATTTTAGAGCATTGGTCAATGAGGATCGTGTTGATAATCATGACACAATGTTGCCTATGGCTGCTATGAAAAAGGTTCTAAGTCGGTATGATAACATGCTTGTTGGTTACTTTCTTGGTAAGACCATTGCTTTTCCTTTAGTTAAAAATTATGTCACTAATACATGGAGAAAATTTGGCTTGCAAAAGCTAATGAAAAATAGTGATGGTGTGTATCTTTTTAAGTTTGCTAGCAAGGAGGGTGTGAACCGTGTCTTGGAACGAGGTCCATGGTTAATTCGTAACTCGCCTATTATTCTTAACATATGGACTCCTACATTATCCCTTAATAAGAATGAGGTAAATAATGTACGGTTTGGATTAAAATGCATAATGTTCCATTACTTGCTTATTACGAGGATGGTTTGAGCTTGATTGCTACGCAAGTAGGGAAACCTATTATGTTGGATGCTTATACAAGTTCTATGTGTGTCGATTCATGGGGACGTATTAATTTTGCTCGTGCTTTAGTTGAATTAAGCGCGGAGTCAGTACCAAAAAGCCAGGTTACTATGGCAATTCCGAAGGAAGAAGGTAATGATTTTACTACAGAAATTATTAATGTCGAGTATGAATGGAAACCTCCACATTGTGGTGAATGTAAAACTTTTGGACATGCTTTGATTGATTGCCCAAATCATGTTAAGGATGTTTTTCGTAGTAATACTATTGTGGATGCAAAGGCTTCTGCTACTTTGGAAAAGACGGATGATGATTTCATTGAGGTAAGGAATCGTAAGAATAAGGGAAGAATTTGGTGCTCCTTACCATTTATTGGGGTATTCACAATAAGCCTAAACCAAAATTTTGGAGACCTATCCCAAAGAAGTCGGTCACTTTGCAAAGAGAAACTTTCTAATGAGGCAAGTACAGTGGAAAGACTATTGCTACATCAAACCCTTTTGATGCTCTTGATATATCGATAATGATAATGATGTGGATACCGGTCGTACAATGGAGGTTAATGAGGATGAGTGATTAAGGCGGTTCTACATCACATGTACCACTCATGAGTGATTGATGGAACAATGGATGGTGGTTCTACTCCATAGTTGAGAAAATTGAAGCTTGAAAAGCTAATTATTGATGGGAAAGCTACTGTAGATGATGATGGTCAACCTATTCCGCTTACTCTTCTACTAAGAGAGTTAACCCTTTTCTAAAGTGGGAGAGATTGAGGTGTCCGATTCGAAGATGAGGTTGTTCTTAACCCATTTGATGAGTCCGATAATATATTTGGTGGTGGCCAAGAGTTTGAAGATGAGTATGACGACTATGATTTCGATGTTATCGCGAAACAGTTCGCGATCTTCCGCGAATTTGGACGCTTTAATGCCATGTATGGCACAAAGTTTCAGTCCCAGGAAGTAAATTTATTTTGTTGTGTCATTCATATCATTCGAGTAGTGGTTTGTTTTCTTGTTTGTAAACATGGGAAGTATCTTGTTATGTAAAACTTTACGCCTATGTAATGAGGTACCGAGATATGGGATTTCACCATATCCATCAGACTTAAACGTTTATTTGGTTAATATATTTACTGGGGGCGGGATTACCTCCTTTACCCAAAAAAGAAAAGAGTAAATATCAACAAGTTTAGTTAAGTTTCGTTTACAACAACTTAGAATAATTATTAAATATGCATCCTAGCCGGGCCATTTCTGAATGAGTTTTTGAGCGACAGGAAATGAACTATGAGAGAGAGAGAGAGAGAGAGAGAGAGAGAGAGAGAGAGAGAGAGAGATTTTTCAAATACAAGAATGAGACAATAAGCTGAGATTGGAATTTTTATAATCCCAGCAACAACTCTAGACATATTGCAGCTTCTAGTCCTTTGATAATTGCATATAAGCCCTTCCATGTTTCTTCTTTTTTATCTTGACCTTATATCTTCCAAACAATCTACACAAACAACACAAGTATTCCTATTGCATCCTTTGGACCATAACTGAAACGATAAATGTAGAAAGTTAGTCCCTAAGGTTATTACCAGACAACATATTAAGTTATATCTCAACACACATACATATGAGTAAAAGACTCGTCCTTCCCAGGTAACCGGACATCGTTATTCATTTACCGTTTAGGAGACTAAATGAACAATGTTGAAATTATATATGAAATAAGCAACTCCTTACTTACATATATGCTTAAAAACAAAAAATATAAACCATTTAAGTGTTCATGTTTATAAGTTTATTACGAAATAATAAACTTATATAGGCCTAAAAATTCAAAATAAGTAAACAAAAAGTGAGCTTATGAAACATAAGCCCAAAACCAAATGAGCCACAAGCCGAAACAAACACCCCTTTACAGCTAGTGCAGATATAAACGATGAAAGTTTGTTCACAGATATTTTAGAACGTGTAGGGGCTGAATCTTTATCAAATGATGAGTCGAGGTTAGTTGCTGACGGGACTTTAAAGGCATGGGAAGTGGTTAGATCCGGTGTTGAAAAGCTGTTGATGGTTTATTGAGCTAAGGTTTGTAAATATTGTTCCGAGGTTCAATTCATTTTGGGCCGTCTGGACACAAACCTCGTCTTTGTGGTGTTTTTAAGTATGAGAATCGACGAGGACCCATCTTTGGAGGAAAGCTCAAGCTTTGTCATTTTTTACATTACATATACGTTTATAAATGGACCTTTTTATCGGATTCCACATACAGAGAACATGCTACTCGCCCTCAATGTTTGCGGAACAAGATCGAGCATCTAGGATTAGTAGATGGATGCCATTGTTTGCGGAACAAGATCGAGCATCAATGATACATTCCGATGAATGGAAAATCTGTATGGTCAAAAAGATGTTCATTTACATTAGCTTTGGATCTTACTTCTTGGGGCTATTTGTTTTTGAATGACGAAGAATTAATTGACTTGTTATCATTGACACGTCAATTGATTCTTATACACTACTCGTAAACGTTTTGTTAGATTTAAGTGATATTAGTACAATACATGGTAGTGAGTATGTAGAGATTGAGTCTAGTTTCGCCTCTAGATGCATATAGTGTCGTTGGTTTAATAATCCTCTAGCTAGGTAGATTTTTCGCCTCTGGATCGATTACTAATTTACTATTGTCATTAATTCAACCCACCATGGAAATCTTCTATAGTAATAGCTTCATTTCAATGTTTTGGTTGTCTTAAAACCTTCTCCAGGGGTTTTTCAAATATACTTTGGCAGCAAAAGAAAGTTAAATCTGAAACACCTAAAATTAAGTTAAGGCTATGTTTGGTTGTTGTACATGGGCTCCGAAATTAAGTGTCCGTTAAATATACATAGCTGGTGTGTTGTTGTGTATATTGATGACTTCTTCTTACATGAAAAAGTACGTAGCTGGCCATAAATTCGGTATACTATCGATCTGTCATAGTGATTCAGACCTTTGCGTGTATTGGTTCGCGCATGCAGCAGGCCTCTAACCACCTTAATCACAACCTAGCGTCATGCCATCCTCTGTGCTTTCTCTAGGCATTCCTGAGATATTGTGATGCCAACTTTACTATTGATTTTGTATAATGTTGAATTTTACAGACATTATCATAAATCTTGTCTTCTTGTGTGTATTCTTTTTTTTCCATCAAAAGTAAATATTGATTACATTAAAATGATGCATAGCTCATAGCAAAAGAGTCAAAGATGTTGGCTTAATGTAATTAGGGTGTAAACGTGTCGAGTTTTTTTTCTTCTTGTAACTCGAACTCAAAGTCAAGCTCAAACTTGACGACTCGATCTCATTTGATCGAGCTTTATCAAGCCTCGAGTTCAAGCTCGAGCCCATAAAATGAGCTTGAATGTCTAATGAATCGAGCTCGAGCTTATATAGGCTTGATTCAGGTTATTATCAAGCTTTTTGAGCTTTTTATGTCATATATATGTTCTTTATATGTATTATGTATATATTAAGGGGTTATGTGTAAATACACTACTCATATAAATGTATCGAGCTTCTTGAGTCGAGCTCGAATCGAATTCAAATCTTATCATATATTTTAAATTTATTTGCATGTATCGGTTCGCGCATGCAGCAAGCCCCTAGCCACCTTTATCACAACAACTAGCTAGCTCAGCTGACTAAGCGTACATAGTCGCTACTCATCAAAACCTATTCACTTCATGTTATTTGAGTGTCACATCATCCACTTACTATAACTCACTTATCACTCACACCCTCTTCGTAATCTCTAGCTATTTCTAAGATGTTTACGAGATCGATGGTGCTCAATTTAAAGATTGTTAAAATATGGCAGAATACTTTAAACAATATAAACGAAATTGAGGACGTGATAATCACTACCTTTAAAAAATATTAGCCCCCACTATTAACGCCGGTGGGATTCGTGACTAACTTCTTCCTAGGATTCAACCTCAAACAACAGAACTTTATGCGGCGTACATAAAGTTCATATGAACATCATATGTTTGCATAATTGCATATTGTATGTATTGGAAGTGTATCAGATTTTGTTATGTTTAATCTGAAACCAAACACACCTTTTTATAGTTAAATTTTGGCAGTTAACAACCAGCCAACATGACTGTTGGTTCCCTCCAAAACGAACCATCACAACCCTTCATTATACCTGTACGATATTAACTGCCATATAACTGTAAAAAAAGAAATAACTGTTTTTATTCATGCAGTAAAAAGATATGACGAATTTATATTAAGGCAAATTGATTTTATTAATAGGTACATCATACTTGTGATCATGCTTAACGATTTTGGAGGCTTTGATGCTTGTACTCCCAGCTAGTATATATTAGGTGGTTTATGTAGAAAATTAACCGATGAAGTGAGAGCATTAGTATATAAAGTTACTAAGAAGAATGTGTTACAAAAAAAAAAAAAAAAAAAAAAAAAAATGGACTACTGAGAGTAGTTAGTAAATCTCAATTGTTGAGATGGAAAAGTCATTGGTTACTGTTCTTACACCGTTTGTCATTGAGAACAAAGTAATAAGGCTGATACCTTTATCATAATTTAACGACAAACCTTTAGAAGAAGACGAGAGTGAAAAGATGTATGATAGACTCAATATGCAAAGCCTTAAAAGGTCGAGAAGGTTATAATCGATGACTATACGTGGTAGTTGTAAACAAAAGAGATACTATTGAAGTTTTGTTCTAATACCACAAAGATGCAGGGAAGAACATTAATGCCCCTTAAGAAAAATCAAAGATCGTTATTTAATTGAGTAGTCGGTCATGTATTGGTGTACTAAAGTATTTATGTTAGAAACTCACATACTTTAAGACACTGATAAAAGGCAAATGACTCGATTATACAACGTGTTATGGTAAGTCATGGCTCTCAATATCGCCACCACGGCACCACTAGACCAATGTGGATGAATTTGGCTACGGTGAAATCGTCGTAGATGTCTTGAAGATTGTTAGGTTTAAAGAGAACAACAAGCTTTGTCGTTATTTTACATTATGCGTACGTCTATAAATGGATATTTGTATCGGATATTTGGATTCCAAACGCTAATCATCCTCAATGTTAAAGAGATATGATGGAACATTCTGAGATACGTCCACCTTTTTAAATTTCAGATAATCACAGTAGTCATGTGGGATTAATAGATGGATGCCTTTGTTTGCAGAATACGATCTTTGGGTGATGATACCTAATTCGACCTTCGGGTGATGAACGAAAAATCTGTATGGTCAAAAAGATGTTTATTTACATTAGCTTTGGATCTTAATTCTTGGGGCTATTTGTTTTTGCATAATGCAGAATTTCTTATGCCGGATCCCAATCGATTTGCTATCTATGACACGTCAAGTGATTCTTATACACGTGGTATTGAGTATGTAGAGATCGAGTCTAGTTTCGCCTTTAGATGAATATCTGTTTGGCATAAAATCATTTAGGTAGATTTTTCGCCTCTAGATTACTTGCAAAGGTTATTAGTAAAAGAAAGACAATAGGTAAGGCTTACTGGAATTGTGGCTTTATTTCGAACATATCATTAATACGAGTATTTTTTGGCAGCAAAGTAAGTTGAAATTTGAAACACCTTAAATTAAATGAAGGCATAATTTGGTTGTTGTACATGGGCTCCTAATTTAAGTGTTCATTAAAGATACATAGTTGATGTTGTTGTGTATCTTGATGACTTCTTACATGAAAAAGTAGTTTGGCCATAAATTCTGTATACTATCGATTGACATAATGATTCAGAGCCTTGCGTGTATTGGTTCGTGTATGCAACAAGCCCCTAGCACCTTTATCACAACCAAGCTTAGCTGACTAAGCGTAGTCATTACTCATCAAAACCTATTCATATACTGTTATTTGAGCGTCACATCAACTAAACTTGTTGGGTGTTTGTGTAAAGCTTATTTTACGGCTTACAAATTTATCGAAACTTTAATAGGCTCGTAAACTCATTTTTGGACTTTTAAACATATACACTGTATAGCCTCATAAACAAAAAAGAAGTTTATAAGCTTATCAAATTTTTAACAAGTTCATGAACAAAATGACCTATCTTTCTGGGGATTTAATGAACTCAAATACACTACATTAAACAAAGTGTCAACCACCAACATTAACCGCATGCACAAAAACAAATCTCATGCATGCACCATTATAAGTTCACTTGCTCCCCACAAAAGAAATACATTACACATTCTATATCTATGTAACAAAATATATTGTTAAGCACTTGTTCTTTTTTAGTCAAGAACGTGTATATGAAATGGATGATTAGATGTTTGAAGATGTGATAAAAACATTCATTTGATCATTTAGGAAGATACCATATCCTATAATCGGTGATGGTGTTTGGTCTCTCAGTATAACACGCAACAATTTCTCTTGAACGCATACGAAACCTACTACACAAAGGTTAGTTTTTAATCTCAGTTTACTCTCTTAAATAGTTAAATATTAAAGTTTTGCTTGTTATAGTTTGGTTTATTTATTGTAGATATGTAGTTTAATGTTTTGTCTTAGGTTTTAAGAACTCTACTTTATGCATTAAGTTTGGTTAAATAATATTGGCTAATGTTATGTGCTTTTGTTATCTGCATTTCTTCACAGTTTTACCATTTTCCTATTGTAAAAGCGATTTTTCTAATCTTTTTTTGTAGAGCTATCAGTCTAGTCAACGATTTCAGTACTTCCATTTATTGAATTTTGTCTAATCCAAGACTTTGTTAGAAATGAATGATTGGAAAATGAGGATTATGTCAACGTATGGATTCATTAGACTACCTTCATAATATGGTTATTATGAAGCTATTGTGCATTTCTTGAATTATTGTTTGTCATGTTTGTCACATTTCTTAGGTTACGGTACACGATGATGGACTTGCCAACACCACCTCAGTGCAGTAGGGTATGAACGGCTGATAAAGTCGATTGTCGCAATTGGAAATGGGAGGCATGTTCCAGTTTATGGGGAGGTAAGCCCGGTGTGTAAGTACTGGATTGAACCACTGACCATCATTATAATGATGGTTTACGAGGGGGTCGTTTTAACACTGTCTCACATCATTTCTTAGAACTGATGGTGACAAGAAATACTAAACCTCTCCGCCCTGAGCTGGAAAATATGTTCCAAAAATGGAACAAAATGACGAAGGTACTTACCCTTTATCATAACTTAATGATGAATTTTCAGAAGAACACGGGATTTAAAAGATGTATGATAGACTCGATATGAAATGCCTTAGAGGCCGAGAAGGTTATAATCAAGACTATATGTGGTAGTTGTAAACAAAAAAGAGAATATGAAAATTTTGTTCTAATACCGCGAAGACCCATGGAGCAACAATGCCCCTAAGTAAAATTAAAGATTGCTATTTAATCGAGTGGTCTGTCATGTATTGGTGTGCTAAAATATGTAAGTTAGAAACTCAAATACTTTAGGACACTGATACAAGATAGACCACTCGAATAAATAGCTATCTTTAAATTACGTGGCAAACGCCTTCTAGAATTATGTAAACCACGTTGATCATATTTCAGCTATCTCTTGCAACCATCTATCACTCTCTCTTCTCACAAATGTATTTTGAAACCTTGTGGAGATACCTCTAAATTTAAGTTTAATACTAAATCAGATGCTATGACTGCTATGACCACAATGCATTTCTCTATTTGTATATCGACCATGAAACATGATACGTAAATTTGTTTGTATTAAACTTTGTTTTGCTATACGACGTGTTTGAACCAAAAAAATATTAACAAACACTACAACAATGACTGGAATCGTAGGGGACATTTTGAGACTTTCGCCGGGGACAATTAGCATGCTTTTGACTTTGGTAATATTTTGGTAAAAGTGGAATAAACTTTCGGTGGGGACATGTCCCCGGCGAAAGCTTACGTTGAATTTTTACTAACCGGTCAAACTTTGGTAAAAAAGCAACAGAATTTCATCGAGGACATGCCTCGCCGAAAGTGTTTGTTGAATTTTTACTAATTAACCGGTTAGCGTATTCGTATGCCACGTCAGATTCCTTTTTGTCGTTTAGTGACTTTCGCCGGGGACACACCGTTCCCGGCGAAAGTCTCCTCGCCCGTCCATCCGATTGTTGTAGTGAAATACTAAGTCAAGGCTCTCAATATCGCCACCACACGACCTGTGTGAATGGGTTTGGCTTCGGTGAAACTGTAGATGTCTTAAAGATTGTTAGGTTATAAGAGAAAAGCAAGCTTTTGTCGTGTTTTACATTACGCATATACTTATAAATGGATCTTTTTATCGGATTACACATATAAAGAACATGCTACTCGCCCTCAATGTTTAAGAGATGGTGCTTTCTGAGATACGTCTACCTTTCAAAGTTCATATAATCACAGTAATCGTCTAGGATTAATAGATGGATGCCTTTGTTTACGGAACAAGATCTAGCATCAATGTTACATTCGACCTTTGGGTGATGAATGAAATATTTGTTTGGTCGAAAAGATGTTTATTTACATTAGCTTTGGATCTTGCTTCTTGGGACTATTTTTTTCTTTTTTTTTTTTTTAAATGAAACATTTCTTATGTACATGGGATCCCAATCTACTTGTTATCTATGACACGTCAACTGATTCATATAATCTCATAAATGTTTTGTTAGATTCAAGTGATATTAGTACAATACATATTGGTGAGTATGTAATCGAGTCTGGTTTCGCCTCTAGATGCGTATGTGTTTGGCTTTGTATCATCTAGGTAGATTTTTCATCTCTAGATTACTTGCAAAGAGTCATAGTAAAAGAAAGACAATAGGTAAGGCTTAGTGGAATAGTGGGTTTATTTCGAACATAGTATTAATACGAGTATTTTTTTGGCAGCAAAGAAAGTTCAAATCTGAAACAACTAGAATCAAATAAAGGCTGTGTTTACATGAGCTCCTAATTCAAGTGCCCATTAAAGATGCATAGTTGATGTTGTTGTGTATCTTGAAGACTTGCTTCTTCTTACATGAAAAAGTAGTTGGCCATAAATTCGGTATACTATCGACTGATACAAAGATTCAGACCTTTGCGTGTATTGGTTCGTGCATGCAGCAAGCCCGTTGTTGAGTTAACTAAGAAAAGACACAACACAAGCCTAGGCTAAACCAAGTTTGATTAATCTTGAACTTGCTCGATTTTCTTGACCCTTTTGATTAATCTTGAACAACATAACCATGTTCTATTAAATCTACCAAAAAAAAACAAGTCTCTTTAATTTTCAAGTGCGCGAAAGCGACTAAACCATGTTGTTGACTTAAAGGACATGACAGAAAACACAAAGGGCATGACACAAAACACAAAAGGCATGACACAAAACACAAGCTTAGGCTGAACACAAGTAGAAACGACTTGTGTTTCAAGGGATTTAATGAATTCAACTACACTATATTAAGCAAGGTTTCAACCACCAACCACCTGGCCTTTTGAAAAAAAATAATAATTTCAACCACCAACTTAACCGCATGCACCAAAAACACATCTCATGCATGCACCAATATTATAAGTTCACTTTTTTTTTTTTGAACAAATATTATAAGTTCACTTGCTCCCCCAAAAGAACATACATTACACATTCTATACCTGTGTAACACAATATATAGTTAAGCACTTGTTCATTTTTAGTCAAGAACGTTGTCTATGAAATGGATGATTAGATATTTGAAGATGTGATAAAAGGAGTTATTTGATCATTTTGGTAGATATATATCCTATCCTATAATTGTTGATGTTTTTTGGTTGATGTGGTGTGGTCTCTCAGTATAACACAAATCAATTTCTCTTGAACACATACAAAACCTACAACACGAAGGTAAGTTTTTAATCTTAGTTTACTCTCTTAAATAGTTAAATCTTAAACTTTTGAGGTTATTGTTAAAACTGTTTATCCCCGTGCGAGAAAAATGAGTAGTTTCGCTTTTGCGCCAGGAAATGGTTACTTTGTGAATTAGAGATCGGAAAAGGATGATTTTCGTCATTTTACGGTACATTATCGTTTTGTTGAACAACATGTCTTGCATTTCATGATTTCAGTACTTCCATTTTTGGAATCTTTGTCTTATGGATGCAATCAAAGACTTTGTTAAGAATGAATGATTGGAAAATGAGGATTATGTCAACGTGTGGAATAGACTACCTTCATAATAATAAGGTTAGTTTTGTTAGAGAATAAATTTGTTATATTGGCCAACATGTTTAGGCCCATTTGTTATGTGTTAGCATTATATAAACAATACGTGACTAAATGTTATGCATGGGAATTAATCCCTCTTTCACAGGCGGATGTCTGCCATGCCTACCAACCTCTAAAAAATAGTGGGCTGAAAGCTGAGAACATAATCGCCTTTATGGATGATGATATTGCCCATCACCCTGACAACCCGAGGTCGGGTAGCCTTATCAACCATCCACAAGGCTGCGATATGTATGTCGTAGTAGCCAAGGACTATATATATAATTGGATACACGTCACTCCATCTAATGTCTATGTTGTTCTTCTTCGCGATAAGACTTTAATTAGTCAAAGGTGGAAGCATGAAGGTAGTGGACAACAAGCCTGAGGACCGTATTTTTATTTTCTTTTCCAATCGTGGAGGTTCATGCCATCTTGCTATGCCCAATACTGCTAGGACTTTAGCTGCTGACCTTATCAACGTCTTGAAGAAAAAGCATCTATAGGGTTCTTATAAATCAATGCTCATATACGTGGAAGCTTGTCATGGTGGGATCATTTTCGAGAACAATCTCCTAGATGACTTGAACATCTACGTTATGACAGCATCACATCCAGAAGAAAGTTTTGTAGCTGAAACTTATTGTTTGTCTTTAGATAGCTTCATGTTTACACATGTTTGGTAACACAATCACACATCTTTGATTTTTTTGGTTTAAGTTAGAATTTATTCATAGTGTTGTTTTTTTTTTCTATTAATTTTTGTAGGTACATGGTGATTGTGATCATGCTTAACGGTTTTGGAGGCTTTGATGCTTGTACTCCTAGCTAGTATATATTAGGTGGTTTATGTAGAAAATTTACCAATGAAGTGAGAACATTAGTATATAGAGTTGCTAAAAAAAAAAAAAAAAAGAGTTTTGGACCACCGGGTGGTTAGTAATCTCAACTGTTGAGATGGAAAAGTCACTGCTTAATTACTGTTCTTACATCTTTTAGCATTGAGAACAAAGTAATAAGGGTGATACCTTTATCATAATTTAATGACGAACCTTTTGAAGAAGACGAGAGTGAAAAGATGTATGATAGACTCGATATGCAAAGCCTTAAAAGGTCGAGAAGGTTATAATCGATGACTATACGTGGTAGTTGAAAACAAAAGAGAGAATATTGAAGTTTTGTTCTAATACCACAAAACAGCATTAGTGACCCTTAAGGAAATTCGAATACCGCTATTTAATCGAGTATTCTGTCATGTATTGGTGTGCTAAAGTATTTAAGTTAGAAACTCAAATACTCTTAGATACTGATACAAGACATACGACTCGATTAAATAGCGACCTTTGAATTACATGGCGAACCCTTCTATACGTGTTATGACAAAACTATGATATATTATCAAGCCATTAGCCCTTATTTCAAATATACTTTGGCAGCAAAAGAAAATCAACTTTAAAACACCTAAAATTAAGTTAAGGCTATGTTTGGTTGTTGTACATGAGCTCCTAATTTAAGTATATAGCTGGTGTTGTGTATATCGATGACTTCTTACATGAAGTAGTTGGCCATGATGAAACTTTGTCCTTGGAGAAGTTATTTGCCATAAATTCGATGAACTGTTAATTGACATAAAAATTCAGACCTTTGCATGTATTGGTTCATGTTCTAAACAAATCATCAAAAATGCTGGTCCTTTCGTTTCTACGTATATTTTTTCTTTTGCTAAAAGTAAATATTGATTAAATTGAAATATCACATACGAGTAGTTTATAGCAAAATAGTCAAAAGTGTTGGGCTTATGTATAACATAGAACAAAAAGTAACTAAATACAAAAGGTAAACATGATATTAAAAAACGAAATTTATTTCATATCCCAAATAAAACTTAAAGAGAGTAATCTTTAACGGGTCAAATTAGTACCGATAAAACAATATTTGACTGCTAGTTAATTATCTTACTTTAGCTAGTAAAATTATAGTTACGTTATCTTTATCTTGTTGGGTTCAATAAATTGACCCAATCACCCTGAACAAGATTTGAAAATAAAATAGCCTAACTCATTAAATAAATAGTGGTGACTCATCGATAAAGAAACCAATGAGTATTGTTGGTGCTCTTTACTTATCGATACGGTGTCGATGAGTAAAATATATGAGCTACAAACAACACTAGTGACACCGAGATTTTGACAAATGTCTTAGTGATCCGAAGACGCTATCTCTACATACTGATGAAAAATATGGGTGGGAACTTCCAGAGAAGAAGTCAAACAAGTACAAGACTTTACCATAAGAGTGGGAATATTGTGATGACACATTCAAAAGGATGGTTGGTGCTTTTCCAAAAGAGGAAGATGAAGATGGACCGCATGTCTTGTATTATTAGTTCCTATATATATGTCTGTAATTGTAATAGATAGGTATGCATCATGAATAAACACAATACATAGTATTAGTGATAGGATCATCCTCTCATTGAAACACAAGCATAGCTTGGATCAATGAGAGTTTATTTGTCATTCAATGGGGATAATATACCGAGATTATCCCCGTAAAAAGTTGAGGATGTTATCATGTAGTCTAGTTGGTATTGAGAAATCTTGTATTAATTATTCTTCATAATTAATGAATGTGTTC
The DNA here is from genome assembly GCA_022545495.1 of Chrysanthemum lavandulifolium. Lineage (NCBI taxonomy): Eukaryota > Viridiplantae > Streptophyta > Magnoliopsida > Asterales > Asteraceae > Chrysanthemum > Chrysanthemum lavandulifolium. Next base: position 4,237,380 of record CM040240.1, on the reverse strand, counting down.
TTCATTTTATCAAGATTTACTCAATTCTTTGGACCAACAAGTGGTATCAGAGCGGGTGGATTATTCTCATGATCCAGATCCGTTCATAGGATCTCGATAACATTTTCATTGTCAAAAATCATGTGAACCTTCAAAACTGCTTGTAATAGCAATTTTGAGGGGAAAGACACTAACATTGACAAGATGGCAAAAACCCACCCAAATAACCCACTGATTGAAATAATCAGTAAAATAAAACAACACTTTACCCGTCAAAAGAACACCTCACCACACAAATCTCTTATCCCTACCAAACAAAAAGACACATAATTGCACCAAAACCCAGATTCACAAAAAAAAAACACCAAAAGCCTCTCGATCTATCAACACACACAAAAAATTCATCATCAAATGATGATAAATCCCAATCCGATCACTACACATCCACACAAAAATACACCCACTCAAGATAAAGCAACCAGCGGTATGAAAATCCAGATCCGGATTACAAAAACACTCACATCTATCTACAAGATCCAATACAAAAATACTCACACCATTCACACAAAGTCACAAACCCACATATCACACATCTCAATCTAAACTAGAACCCACGTATAACTCTCGGTCTAAACAAAACTCACACCAAGATCCCACTGTGGCGGCGATGTGAAGAAGATAAGAAAGAGATGGGAGGTTGACATGGAAACCATGGGTTGACTCAGCGAGTAGTGTGTTGTGACTCGAGATGAGGAAAATTTCGTAGTCCTGAGATATTTGTGGGAGTGTTAGCGATATGATTACTAGTGGGTAAATCAGCTTTGGATCAGTGAATGGGCTTGGAATCGTAGAGTAATACGGGTCAGTGTATGTTTGTAACTCAGGGAGTGGATGAGAAGGGTTATGTTTGTTTTTATGATTAAAAATCAGAGTATTAGATGTGTAAAAATTTGGGTCAGCGGAGGTTTGTGATTAAAAGGGTTATGTAGATTAAAAGGTTTGCAAAAAAGTCAACTACGCGTGTACTTGAAGAAAGTGGGAAATACTTCTCTCTCGGGGTGGTGTATGTAATCAGGGAGCATTAAGATGGTTGGATTGATAAGATTCAAAGACTGATAAAGAATCAGTTGAGAAAATTAATTCAGGAAGTAGTTACTCATGTTTGTGGTGACTGATTACCTATGAGCCTGAACAACCAAATCATAACCCTGATCACCTCAGTCACTTAAATGCTATAACTTCAAAAATCGCTATTACTATTGCAATTTTTGAGGGGGAGAAAGCATTTAGTGGGTTCATAAGTTAGGTTTGTGCAGGGGAGCTGATAAATTTCATATCAGTCGACTAAAGGTCGTGTAAACATGAAGCCTCCCACGTCCCTGAATTCGGTTTGAACCTGAATCTGAAACTGAAGGTCACTGAAAACACTCACTCCCCCTGGAGCCTCTATTACGCTTAATTTTATGTCACAAAACCAAATACTTATATTCACATACAAACCAATCATAAAACTTAAACCAAATCTTATTCACTCTCTCTTCCACAATCTCGTCTCTCTATCTATCAAATTCATTATCCTCTTGGGTAGTTGACACAAACCAACTGAGTCGGCTCGTGAGCGCTACCTCAACTCGTGACTCCGGTCACACATTTCGGGTATTTATCAAACGTGAAAAATAAAACGATTGACAACCCCAAACTCCCAATACATACAATACGTAAACAATTTCTATAACACACAACAAAAAAATACTCTATTTTATAACATTTCTATGACACACAATCAAAAAACACACTCACTTCACCTTTTTATTCATTTTGCATTCAAAAAGAAAAAAACAATTTTCAACTTGACTCTAAATCTCACATCAGGGCTTAAAGAATAAACGGTTTTTTCCCAACACCCCGTTACAATTTTTCACACTCATGGTCTTCCATCCAAATAACAAAACATAGGCTTTGGACCATAATCAATGATTTTATAGTAAAGAACAAGCGGACAATGTCCTAAAAGTTTTCTCTCTCTAGCAACCACCACTAAAGACGTCCATAGATCAAAAAAATGAGCATTAGCCAAAAACCGTTCAATCTTACTAAATTTCAACCCATAGTCACTAATTATCTCTTACATTTATCAAGTTATTAAAATTTTCAGCCCTCTATCTATTAATATTAAGACTAAAATACACCGTTGGTCCCTAAACTTGGCAGGCTGGGATCGCGATGGGACAAAACTCGGCCTTTTCATCACCACAGGTCCAAACCTTGGCCATTAAATGCCAGATTTGTCCTTTGACCAATAACGGCGTTGTCAACGTTCCGTTATAAGCAAAAAAACCCGTAATCATGTTATTGTTGAGGGTACAATAGTCATTTTGTTTTATTTACTGTAGCAGCTGTCTTGTCCAATTTCCCCGCCATTATGTACAATATAACAAAAGTGTGTACTCATTGGTCATCCCCAAACTTGTTTTGGAAGCCTACCCAGAAAACCCTAATGCAATGTCTATCATCAAATCAAATAATCTGAGTACGAAAATAACAAACAACCACCTTGGATTTACTCTATGGCGAGTAAGGGAATATCCTTTATATGATGATCGTGAAACGGAGGAAAGAGCTGCAATTAGGAGATATTGTAAGTCTTTTTTGGTTAGAGCCTATTACAATCATATGTTAGTACGATGATTAAGTTATTCCCCTTTAGGTAACTTTAGCTTAACAATGTTTTTGTACATTTTTATACAATGGTGAACACGGATCGTTTAGCATGATATTCCATTATGAAGGTACATTCAAATACTTTCCGGTAGGATATATCAAGGAGGCAAGAAATGCCTTGTTGATCTTGTGGAAATAAAAGATGTATATGTTGATGAAATGGATGCTCTCATGACCCAAATCGGTTATGAGTCTGGACAAACCAATTATTTCTACTTTCTTAAGCCTGGTTGTACATTAGACGACGGTTTGTTTTCTTTGCGTGAAGTCGCTAATGTAGACTTGTTGAAAGATGTTGCCATACGACATAAGGCGATAGGCGTGTATGTTGAAATAGGGAAGACTAGATTAGAACTTTCGAAATGTCCCCACAATCAATTAAGACCGTGTTTTGGGAGATGGATGAAGATAGGAGAAAAGTTGCTCTGCGGCTATTCAATCTGTTGTAGATGGTTGGTGTTAGATGATATAGATAATGAACACGCCTAGATCCGTTTATCCAACTTACACAATTGCTGTGGACGTCAATGATATTGGCGAATCTAACAATTTTCCAAACATTGAGCCCTCTTTTCCACCTTAGACCGCTCATTTGCTAGCCAACCTGTTCAAAGCAAAGTGAGTGTGCTTTAGTAGTTATTGATGAGGACAATGCTATAAAGGGCACGATAATGTTGAGGTTAACTGTTTAGAGTGAGTCGGGGAAGTACTTTGACAAAGTTGGAACATCACTAGTTGATGTCAATATGACTTTGAGGAGCCCGAAAATTTTGAGGTTAACTGTTTCAATTGACTCGGGAGAAGCATTTACACAAAGCAGGCAGAGCACTAGTTGATGTGAATAACAGGTTTGAGGAGCCTGATGTGGATGTAACTCTGTTTCAATTGACTCAGGATAACATGGAAGAGGATCATGTTGTTGATGTTACTCTGTTACAAGCGAGTCACACTAGTGACTTTGGCAATGCAGTTGAACCAAATGAAGAGAACACTTGTCAAGAGAATGATGCAAAACTTGGTATGGTACAAGTAGGTCGAGTAATGATTTAGGTGAAGAAGGAACAACCGAAGAATATAAGTGATGACGATCGGTTGGTAAATGATTTACCGTGATGGTTGATGATGTATTTTTCAATGACCATGTTAGTTTCAACACGCAGAATTTGCTAATGGCGTCTATACCACTTTTTCTATCTTTGGTCGGGAGTTTGGTACCTGCGGGGAAGTAAAAACCTAGTAAGAGAGCTTTCAATAGAAACTAGGAGGAGTTGTTTTTGTGATGAATGACAAAACAAGAATAAGGGTCGTGTAGGGTTGTGTTCCACTTTCGAGCCCAATGAAGGTCTGGATCGATATAGGCCCATCTAGAAGTCCATTAGCGAAGGGGTATAAATGGATTTCTTTCTCGCAAAAGGACCCTTCACAAATACTTTGCCCATGGCTATTGTTTGTCGGCGGGAATGGTGAGGCAGTATCCGGTCACCGAACATACAATGAGCAACACACTTGTTTGCAATTAAGGGAAGTCGAGCTTTTGACCTTCGCTATATCTCGTGAAATTCTGACACAAGTTGAAACAAATCCACGACTTCTTGTCGGTCGTGCATAATCAACTTACCAATCAATACGACCTTCAAGTGTCCTGCAGAAGGTTTTAGGGCCAAAAACCTAGCAATAACACCATCAAGGGTCAATTCAAGCTACAATTTACCATGTTGAGAGATTATGTTCAAGAGTTGCGAAGACAAACCCTAATACAACAGTGGTGATGAATGTGGAACGACCTCCGGATGAGTCTCTTCCAACCGAGAATTCAAGAGATCGTATGTTTGTTTAGGTGCAATCAAGCAATGATTTAAAAATTGTGGGAGATCGTTGTTGAAATTTGGTGCTTTTCCAATTCGTGGTCCTTTCAATGGTCAATCGATGACGGTATGGAATTGATAGCAACAATGGTATATACCCTTTCGCTTATGCTTTTGTTGATTCGAGATAACATAGGATCATGGACTTGGTTTCTTCATTGTTTATCCGATGATATAGCACTTGGGCCAATTTCAAGCATCACTTTTATTCTTGACATGAATAAGGTACTCTCACTGTTCATGAATTTAAGTCTCTCTGTTTTGAAAGCAGACAAGTAAACATATTTGATTTTGTGCGGGATATAAGTGGAGCTTTAGCTAAAGTTTTCAAAGTGCGAACAGATTACGTATTAAAAGCATTCATGAGAAAATGAAACCGCAATGGAAATGTAGGGCCTACAAAGACCATCGTGGAAATGTGCAACCTCAACTGTTGTACGTTTCAAAGCTATGGTGATCTCAAGAAACTTAATCAACCAGCCCACGATTGGTTAAGTAAGATACCACCGATCCATTGGTCAAGGTCACATTTTTCATGTAAGTGATATATATGTTTCACTTACTTTGTATTCGTAAATGCAAGATATAAGTTATAATTAATACATGTTTATTACTTGTCATCTTTAGGAGATCTATTTCGATGTGTTACTTAATAACATGTGTCAAGTGTTTCATGAGAAAATAAAGAGGGTTTAAGCAAACCAATTATCACGACCTTAGAATACATCGTGAATCTGTATGAAGAGGATAATGCATGTTCTTATGGCGATTGAGAAGAGTGATGGGCCATTAACACCAACTGCACAACACATGCTAGAGGCTATTAAGAAAGAGGTCATTAAGTATAATGCTTTATGGAATGGGGATCTAAGTTTCGAGTTAGTGGACCATGGGGTGACCAATGTGTAGTTAATATTGTACACAAGACTTGTACTTGCGGAAGGTGGAGATAACGGGTTTACCATGTAAACATCTTGTTGCTACCAATTGAATATGGCTTTAAATGGCCAATAAGTAGGAGTCAGAGAAACATGGGCTCATCCTTGTTACTATCTTCTCACTTGGGAGGCTACCCGCAAACACCATGTCCAAAACCTATAACTAGCGGTGTACATTGGGAAAAATCAACTATGCCAACAACAATTGTTCCACCAAAATCCGAAACAAACTCGCCACCGCAAGAGGTAGAAAAGAGTTAGGATAGCTCCAAACGAAGAGATTGTGAAGGATGGTAAGTCGTCAAAGGCTTGGAAGAGTGTTAAGTGTAGTATTTGTGGCATTCTTTGGACAAAACAAAGTAACATGCCTAGGGTATCTTGGAGCGCAAGTAGTGGAGCGCTAATAAGGAAATGTCAAACATGTGCCTACTAAAGTCGCAGGAAAAAGAAACATCCTAAAGGTAAAAGGTAGCAGCAGATAAAGAAGTCAAGGTACAGTGTTGTTGTTGAAAGCCAGTTAGTGCGGTTCAAGGAAGTGGTGTTCAATCGAAAATCAAGAGCCAAGAATCAAGATCCCATCATACATGACGCATCCTGTCACAATCCCAACAACATCAAGTTGAAGCAATTGCCGATCCCAGCATGGATGAGCAAGCCCGGTGTCAATCCCAAGAACATGATCAATCCCATCGCTACACGAAGAATGACTAGCGCAGTCGCACTTGAAAGAATGATGGCCTCACCATAGGTCAAATCTGTTATGCTAATTATCTAGACGATGTTTCATCTAGGTTATTTCCTATGGACAAGTTATGTACTCTAAAAACATATGTGTGTGCGTGTCTAACTGTAGCTCTCATGCTTTGAAAAGTATGCAATTTTATGCAGTTGGAAATATATCCATTTGCATTAACTATGGAACCATGTCATTATTGTGTATTTTTTTTAGATTGACTAAGCTTGATGTGTGAATAATTTGCATCAAAAGTAACCAAAGCTAAATAGAACCTCATAAGAATGTTGACAGTTAAAAGTCAACCCTAAATAAATTGCTAACCATCTGCATACTCATAAGGCAATGAAAATCAGAAACAAACAAAACTGAATACTTCATAACAAGGTTACTACAATTCAAGATACAGAACATTAACCAACTATCCTCATTACACAAAAGGTTAAAAAGTTATCCCAATGCATAAACAATCAAGAACAACATCCAACTTAGCACTGTGTAAATCTTCCACTTCCACACATCACCTGAGCAGACTACTAATCTTGCCTCAAGCTCATTTCTCTCCTCAAAAGGCTGGTATGATCATTCTTGAACGAGCACGATTTGGGATCATATCATCTTATCCACCGACAAGAAGACCCCTATTGATGATTATGACAAGTCATTAAACAACCACCATTGTTGCAAACTTACACAAGAAATATTAAGACGCACTTACTTGAACAGACAACCAAAGAATCGACGCCTGGTTGGCGAGAGGTCCACTGAAGTGCGAATAATAATTGCTTACCACACCAAAGAACGCACCATCTTGAAACAATTATCGTTTTGAAGAAGACCGGTTTGAAGGATAGTTTAGGGATGGGTGATAAATGTAGACCAAACCGTGTTACACACATATACTAGCTACATACACTAGCTACATACATCGTGACAACGGTTTTATTTAAGACGCTACTGGTGAAAGACGGTTTGCCTCACCAACATAATGTTGACAACGGCATTATTGGTCAAGGGACTAATCGGCATTTAATGGCCAAGGTTTGGACGCATGGCGATGAAAAGGTCGAGTTTTGTCACATCGCGATGTGGTCTGCCAAGTTTAGGGACCAACGGTGTATTTTAGTATTAATTAGAATTACGTCTTTCATCACTATTTTTAATATCGTTAAAATCCTCAAAAATACACCATGAGGCATCTATCGAGTTTATTATACTAGAGGCCGGTTTTATTCCAAAGATTTTTTATAACTTCACTAAAGTAGTACGTACACTATCCTGTAAACCAAAAATAACCTCATATGTGTTCTTGTACCATTCTGCATGCATTCCATAGATAGAGACTTTTCGAAATGCACATTAAAAACCACCAACTAACCTATAGCAACATTAATGTTGTACAAGCACAGCTAACATCATAAATTCATTGCACATCTCTTTATTTCCATATATCTTTGTTCACCTCAAAGGGCACATATAATTACCATATCTCTTAAAACCTCATAAACAGAAGTATACCAAGTTCTTGTGGTGGTGATGAACATCGTTGGTGAAGATCATAAATTGTTTCTGCTTCTATTTTTTGACGCAGAAACAAAAAATATTTTCCGTTGTTGTTGGAATAGGTGGTCTCGGAATATAAAGGTAATATCACCTGATTTTAGTTTCATTTTACCATTTAATATTGTTGTCGAAAAAGTACTTACGTTTTGTTTAAATTATTACTTGAGAAGTATTATAAGATCCATGATTTGTTCTTGATATATGTTGCACGGGTGAAATATGATTATAATATGTTAAAAGTGTTTTTAATGTTCTTGGGTTTTTCTTTAATTTATTCCCATTTATCATCTGAACTTATGAAGAAAAAGAAGTAGTTCAAGTATATTAGTCTAAATTTTCTTCCAAAATCGAAATGTTAGTTCTTTGTTAGTTAATTTCCTTTGATTTAAAAGAACTGAATTTATGAAGAAAAAAAAAGTAGTCAAGGGTGTGTTTGGTAGAGAGAAATGAAGGGAGAGAAATAAAACGAATTTCAATTCTCGTGTTTGGTAGAGAGAAATGAAAGGACGTAAATGGAAATGAGATTTTGGTGAAATGGAGAGAGTTGAGTAGTGTAATTTAAGTAGCTCCATTTCTCTTAATTTTGTGGAGAAATTGGAGAAATGGATTAATTTTTGAAAAATGTTTTTTTTTTTTTTTTTTTTTTTTACATTTAAAAATTAAAAATATATTTAAAAATATTTTTTTTTAAAATTATTTTTTTAAATAAGTTTTTTAAATAAATACATTTTTTTAAATTATTTTAAAAATTATTTTTTTAAATATATTTTTAAATAAATACATACATTTTTTAAATAAATAAGTTTTTTTAAATAAATACATTTTTTTCAAAATTATTTTTTAAAATTTATTTTTTAAAAATATTTTTTTAAATATTTTTTAAATTATTTTTAAAAAATAAGTTTTTTAAAAATATTATTTTGAAAATTATTTTTTTAAAAATAATTTTTTTATTTCTGGTCAAGTCTGTTGTTACCAAACATTAGAATTGAACAAAATTTTACTCTTGATTTCTATTCTCCGAGTTTAATTCTACTTCATTTCTTTTCTCCGAATTTCTCTACCAAACGCACCCTTATATTAGAAACAGTAGCTCTCAAGTCTCAACCCACAACTAGGTGAGCTTAGATTGTATAATTTCTTTAGCTTATTTATGACTAGCCAAAACATAGTAACTATTTTAGAACTGCCATTCTTACACCTAAATTTTTTATTGAAGGTTGATAATGATTATTCATGCATTTGCGCCTACATTACAATGGGTGTGGTCAAAGGACGAACATGGGTTGCTTCTAAGCTGCTCCGTGAGGCTATCTTGATTCCTAAAAATCAAGGTTACATTAGTTAATATAGGGATTTTCTTGTGCTTTTTTATTGAAACTTGTGAATAAATTTGTAAATCTGAACAGGCATGCGAAGGGCCATTCTTCGTGTCGAGGAAAGCAACGTAGACACAATTAGTTGCTATGAGAAGCAAGGTTTCACGGTTTGTCCTTCCCTTAAAAAACAAATTTTTTATTGTTTGCTCCTAAGGTCATTGTGGATATGTTGCTCTATCCTCTAACAAATGACACTGCCGTTCGAGTGCCAACCCCGCGGTGCCGCCCCTAAGGTCATTGTGGCTTAAGATTTATGAAATTTTCTCCCGCATGTTACTTTTCAATGTTCCTTTCTAATCATGTTTTATATTTTACAGGTCGGTCCTTGATGGCCTCGCTCCTTGAGAAAAGCATTTTTGAAGCAAATGGGGAAGCAACAAGAGGAGCAAAAGATATGTGTTTCGGGTGAAACGTCCAAGAAAGCCCAAATTATTTCTTAATGGGGAATTCCCAAGTCTATTAAGCAGAGTTCCATTTTCGAACACATCTTTGTTAGACCGGGCTAGCTTGGCGTCAAGCGTCTTCTTTTTCGCCATCGGTACAATGTTAACCCAACCAAACACGAACTACATGTGATAAAGGGACATCTTAAAGGCATTGAATCGATTGGTTTCTCCGGCTTTGAAGAACAAGTGAAAATTTGGTTTGAGAATGTGATATATGTGCATTATGTACATATATTTTAAAAGGTCAAGAAGGTTATAATCGAAGACTGTACGTCGTAGATGTAAAAAAAATAGAGAATACGAAAGTTTTGTTCTAATAGCACGAAGATGCAGGGAACAACAATGCCCCTAAGTAAATTTAAAGATTACTATTTAATCGAGTGGTCTGTCATGTATTGGTGTGCTAAAATATGTGAGTTAGAAACTCAAATACTTTAGGACACCGATACAAGGCCGACCACTCGAATAAATAGCTATCTTTGAATTACGTGGCAAACCCCTTCTAGAATTATGTATCTCCAAGCAGGTTGATTATACTTCAGTTATCTTTTGCAACCATCTATCACTCTCTCTTCTCATAAATGTATTTTGAAACCTTGTGGAGATACCTCTAAATTTAAGTTTAATACTAAATCAGATGTTATTACTGCTATGACTAAAATGCATTCCTCTATTTGTATATTGACCATGAAACATAATACGTAAATTTGTTTGTATGAAACTTTGTTTTGTTATACAACGTGTTTGAACGAAAAAAATATTGACAAAGATTGTTAGGTTTAAAAGAGAAAAGCAAGCTTGGTCGTTTTTTACATTACGCATACGTTTATAAATGGATCTTTTTATCGGATTCCTCGTAGAGAGAACATGTTACTAGCCATCAATGTTTAAGAGATGGTGCTTTCTGAGATACGCCTACCTTTCAAACTTCATATAATCACAGTAATCATCTAGGATTATTAGATGGATGCCTTTGTTTACGAAACAAGATCTAGCATCAATGATACATTCGACCTTTGGGTGATGAATGAAATATTTGTATGGTCGAAAAGATGTTTATTTACATTAGCTTTGGATCTTACTTCTCGGAGCAATTTGTTTTTGAATAACGAAGAATTTCTTATGTGGGATCCCAATCGACTTGTTACCTATGACACATCAAGTGATTCATATATACTCATAAACGTTTTGTTATATTTGAGTGATATTAGTACGATACATGGTAGTGAGTATGTAGATATCAAGTCTATTTTCGCCTCTAGATGCATAGTGTGTTCGGCTTAATATCCTCTAGCTAGGTAGATTTTTCGCCTCTAGATCGATTACTATTCTCATTAATCCAACCCACCATAGGATCTTTAATAGTAATAGCGTCATTTCATTGTTTTGCATGGTTATCTTAAAACCTTCTCTAGGGTTTTTTCAAAAATAAAATTTGAAACATCCGGAATTAAATAAAGGCAATGTATGGTTGTTGTACATGAGCTCCTAATTTAAGTGTTCATTAAAGATAAAATGGTGGGTGGTGTTGTGTATATTGATGACATCTTCTTACCCTCTTCATGAACAAGTACAAGTGGTTGGCCGTAAATTCGACAAGCTATCAATTGATATGAAAGATTCAGACCTTTGCGTGTATTGGTTCACGCATGAAGCAGGCCTCTTTACTTTCTCTAGGCATTCCTGAGATATTGTGGTTGATATTACAAACATATTACTATCATAAAATCTTGTCTTCTTGTGTGTTCTTTTTTTTTCCATCAAAAGTAAATATGAAATGATGCATAGCTCATAGCAACGGAGTCAAAGATGTTGGCTTAACGTAACTTGGGTGTAAACGGGTCGGGTTTTTGTCATGTAACTCCGTGCTCCAACTTGACTCGATCTGAGTTGAGCCGAGCTTCGAGCTCAAGCTCGAGCCCATAAAATGAGCTTGAAATGTTTAACAAATCGAGCTCAAGCTTATATAGGCTCGAGTGAAGTTATTATCGAGCTTTTTGAGCTTTTATGTGATATATATGTTCTTTATATGTATTATGTAAATTTTAAAGGGTAATATGTAAATACACTATTCATATAAAATGTATCAAGCTTTTTGAGTCGAACTCGAATCGCATTCGAATCTTATTACATATTCTCAGTTTTATTTGCGTGTATTGGTTCGCGCAAGCAACGAGCCCCTAGTTACCTTTATCACAACCTAGCTTGACTGGCTAAGCGTACATATTCGTTACTCATCAAAACCTATTTATTTATCGTTCATAGCATGTCATAAATGATTTAGTGGTATGTGTCAAACGATTGTTTGCGGTTAATGTGGTTCCTCAGCACCATGTACTTAATCGTTTTTTTGAGTAATTTATTTACCGGGTGAAATACAATTTACCAAAAAAAACTATTTATTTAATGTTATTTGAGTGTCACATCATCCATTTACTATCACTAACACCCTCTTAGCAATCCTTAGCTATTTCCTAGATGTCTGGCCACATAGATGGTGCTCAACTTAAAGCTTATTTTACGGCTTATAAATTAAGTTTATTGAAACTTTGATAGGCTCTTAAACTCATTTTTCGACTTTTAAACATATACACTTGAACTTATCAACTTTATAAGGTCAAGCGTATATAAACCCAAAAAAGACTAAGTTTATAAGGTTATCAAATTTTTTAACAAGTTCCTAAACCCATCAAATATGTTCCGGTTTTTTATTTGACATAACGAATCTTCCACCCACTACACATAATCACAACCACTACAACCCACCGCTCTTTGACGATAACCACCACCCAAATATATAAGAAGTGGAGTACTTGCTTGAAATTCTCGACCCTTTTGGTTAATCTTTAACAACATAACCATGTTTTAATAAACCTTCTAGACAACAAGATTCTTCTAATTATGTTTTTGCTTTCAAGTAAAACCCAAAGCAACAAAAGCATGTTGTTGGCTTAGAAGAGACGTGACATAAACCTAGCTCCTAGGCTGAACACACTTTTAAGGATGAGAAAATGACTTGTCTTTCTAGGGTTTAATATCCCCAACTACTCGACATTAAACAAACTTTCAACTACCAACTTAATTGCATGCACAAAAACACATCCCATGCACCATTTTATAAGTTCACTTGCACCCAAAAAAAAGAACATATCCAATTTTATGGCCATCTTTAAAATGACACAAATATATATGGAATCATGACTAAATCTCGGTCCACTTGTTAAACACATGTTTTTTTAGTCAAGAGTCAAAACATCAAGCGTGAAACTTGTTTAACTATGAAATGGATGATGTAATAGATGTTTCGATGATGTTATATATACGACAAGCCGGTTTTGGACGTGGCATCATTGATGCTACCAAAAATTTGATCATGCTCTTAATTGTAACCTTACTAAGACACACATTTCACTTTCCAATCGGAGAAGCTAATGTAACTCTACTAGTTACATGTCTTTAAGTGTTTAAGATATGTTGCTCTTCTTTCCATAACAATAATACAGTACTCCTAATTAATCACTAGCAGAGTACTCGCGCAATTCGGCGGCGGATACCTCTGACTAAATTTTATCGCTGGTTGAACAAGCATGTACAACTAATAATACACGTGTATGGTGTGCATCAGATTTGACTAACTCTATTATTCTTGGTGAGTCGGTTTTGCAACCAATGATGAACCCTTATGGAGGTGATGATGCGGTTGGTGCTGATAACACTAGTAACATTAACGTGGCACCCAATATTGGTAATACTAAATCGTTGGAAATCAATTCTGAGCAAGTGAAGCCGGTTTCACAAGCCCTTCCCGTTGATGTTAATAGTTATGTAGAGCCAAGGGTTGTGGATGCTCCGAAGGTTGTTGAAGCTCGTGTTAATGTAGCTAATAATGGTATTGATAAGGTGGTACTGGATGCTTGTAAGGATTTTGAGAAAGCAATGCACGATATCCAATTAAAGAATGCGGAAAATCTAGTTGCATCTACCTCACCTCAGGTTGCTTCTCTTCAAATACTCCAAATGTTTTGAAACATCCTACTATTGCACCTAATGGTGCAGCAAGTGTTAATTTGGTTTCATATGCGGGCGCTACGTCTGTTGATCCTAAGAGACGCATGTCAAATTTTCGTAGGCTGGAGTGTAGTAATAAAAATAATGGAGTTGATCTTACCGTCCCTATAAAAGTGGTTGAAGAGGTAAACACAAGGTTTGAGAATACTCTTTATGGCTATTTCCTTGGTAAACGTATTTATTCCTCGGTTGTTGATTATTATGTGTGTAATACATGGGCTAAGTATGGCATTCAAAAGGTCATGATGAATGCCAAGGGATTCTTTTTCTTTAAGTTTACAACGAAGAAAGGTGTTGAAGATGTTATTGAAAATGGTCCATGGATGATTAGAAATATTCCTATTATTCTTAAACCCTTGACTTTGAACACTAATTTACTTAAAGAGGAATTGACAAACATTCCGGTATGGGTTAAATTCCATGACGTTCCACTAGCTATGTTCTCTGATGATGGTCTTAGTCTTCTAGCCACATTGATTGGTACACCAAAAATGTTAGATTCTTACTCTAGTCAAATATGTTTAGAATCATGGGGAAGGAATAGTTTTGTTAGGTGATTGATTGAAGTGAAGGCAGATGAGGTGCTTAAGGACAATATCACTGTTGAGATACCCCTACTTGATGGACCGGGTTTTACTATTGAAAAGGTTCGGGTTGAATACGAGTGGAAACCGCCTCGGTGTGACATTTGTAAGCTCTTTGGTCATACTTTAGATAACTTTTCTAAAGTTGTTCCCCCTCCAATTCAGCCTATGCATAAGGATAGTGATGGTTTCCAACAGGTTAATAATAAACATAAGGGTAAGAGTGGAAACCAAAGTGCACCAGGTAAAGGAGGATTTACTAAACCAAATATGGGTCCTAAGTTCCGTTATCAACTTAAAGCACCTCTTTCTGAGCCCAAGAAGGTATATGTTACAAAGAAGAAGAGGGCCATTGAAGTGGCTAGTACGAGTGGTACAAATATTGCTATATTGACTCATTTTAATGCCCTTAATATGATCGATACTGATGAATGTGGCATTCCTAATGATTTCGTGGCTATGGATGGAGTTGTGTTGGATTCTGGCAGTACAATGGAAGCTAAGGAGGTTGATCCTACTCCTATTGTTGAGAAAATTGGGGAGCTTGAAAAGCTCATTGTTGATGGGAAAACTACTCTTGTGAATGATGAAGGTCATCCTATTAAAAAGGTTGAGCATCCGAGTAATAAAAAGGAAGCTAAGGTGGATGGGTCTCAAAATATTGGTAATGTATCACAAGAAATGCTTATGAGTGTTGTGAAAGAGAAGGTGCAGGCCGCGGCTAGTAAGTCTAGCTCTTCTTTTTATCCGTCTATTTCTTCTACTAAGAAAGTTAACCCATTCTCTAAGGTTGGAGAGATTGTTGATTCCGACAGTGATGAAGAGGAGGTTGTGAACACTTTTGATGAGTCAGTGAACCTATTTGGTGGTGGTCACTATCGCGAAGATGATTATGATGACTATGCGGATCAGGTATACGATCTTCCAGGGAATTTGGATGCAATTCATGACATGTATAGTATCAAGCTCCAAGGCCTTGGTAGGAAGTAATTTTGTTTCCGTAAGAGTCTAATGTTATCTTTTGAGTAGTGATTTCTTTGTTTAGAGACTATGAAGTATTTTGTTATGTAAGTTTTTCCGCCTATGTAACGTGTTGAGATATGGGATTCACCCATATACTTTGTACTTAAACATTTTTTGGAGTAATATATTTACCTGGTCTTTTGACCTTTTACCTAAAAATAAATTTTATGGCGGCGGGGCGGGTACACTCGGCCTTGTTGCTGATATTTTAGATATGTGTGAGAGAGTGATATGTGTCTAAATACACATATATTTTATATTGTTTAATCCCACAAAACAACCAAAAACACATAAATGACCATAAAAATGTTACAAATATCATTGAAATATGTTTTATGTGATTCATTACAAAAGATTGAAAACAAGTGAAAAGCATGCAAAGTTCACAAATCTGTCATTTTCAGGTCCACGAGTTTCACAAATTGGCAAAACTAGTCCTCGAAGGTTTAAAATGTATGAAAAGTCAACTTTAGTCCTTGGATAATCAAACATGTTCACAAATAATCCCTGGATAAAAGTTTTCTACAATTGGCAACTTTTACCCCTCAAGTTTCAAAATTGGCAAAATTAGTCCCTAGGTATTTAAAAAAGTATAGTTTATAAAATAATACCCTTGTACTATTCATAAATTACAATTTGGAACCTTTTGATAACTTTTGGGAAAATTACAATTTCACCCCCTCAACTTTGGAAAATGTCATAAAAGGTCCCCCGGGTGTTTAAAATTGTAAATAATACAACAAAGGTCCTTTGGTTTAGCAAAATTGGCATTATTAGTCCTTGTGATAACTTATGAAATGTTACAGGTTTAGTCCTTCATGATTTCAGAAATTACAACTTTAGTCCTTGGGCTTTTATACACTATAAACCAAACGGATCCTTATTACTTCATTAACCAAATCCATATCCAGCCCAACAAACCAAACCAGCCCAACCCTTTATAATAAAACCGGTTTGACCCCAGTCAAACCTACCCAGTCTTCTCCTTCCTCCTCACAACCCCGCCAAAACCAGAAACCACCCTCCACCTTGCCTGTTTTCTCCACCACCTGTCTACCTACTCTCACCACTACCTCCTTTTTGTCCCCTCAACCTTCACAAACAACCAAGGTTCTTTAAATGCAATAAAACTGCCCCTAGTAGCGTGGATGACTTTTGGCGCCAAAAGTCATTTAAATGGCTAGGATGATTTCGCTTATCCAATGGACACAAATTAAAGTGGATTTGTTGGAATGCTAGTGGAACTCGAATACTATAAAGATCAAGAGGAGGCAAGAGAGAAGACTACCTTGGACTAGCCAATGGTCACGTAGTGTAATTTTAAAATGCTTTCTTTAAATTACTTGTCATTTACAGTTTTAATGTTGTAATTTTCATCAAAGTAGTGTAATGAAACATCCTTTTCAGTTTAATTTCAAGTATCATTTTAGTTTCAAGTTCTTGCTTAAATTCCTTTAATTTTCAAGTTACTTTAAATTCTTGTTATGTAGTTGTTTAATGGACTCTTTAAGCTCATATAAGCTCCTGACAAAAGCTTTAAAGCTTTTAGATACATTAAAACAAGTTTAGTCTTTAAAATTCAGAAAACACTAAGAAAATCAAGAAAAACAATGAAAATCCAAAAATAATGAAGTGATCTTGGTGAAACTGTATGGAGCAAGGTTAATTATGGATTGCCTTTGGTTTAGAAGCTTTGTGGAAAGCCTTAGGATGTGTTCTGTGGCCATGGTTCTCAGTTTTCAGCAGGATTCACTTGTAAGCCCTTTTTATCATTTTAATGTTTCAGTCCTTTTCATGCTTTAATTCTTATGTTTTCATGTTTCTTTGTTTTTATTTAGTGTTATTATAGCTTAATCTTAGGTTATCATGTTTTGGATTTGATTGAGGTTTGAAATGGTATTTGGACTGTCATTATGCTTGTTTTTGAGAAACCTAGGTTTAGACTTGAGTGACTACTTGTTTATGCTTAAAAAGGTCTATTTTGACACAATATGATCTCTGGATTTGATGAAATAAGTTTATGCAGTCTTTTGCTTTGAAAAACTTCATAACAGTCCATTTAAGGATTGTTTGGATTTAATGGTGATTCTGTGTTTAGGACTGTGTTTGTGGTTGTTCTTGTTTGTTATACTCCTCATTTGGCCTAAACAACTCATATAAACCTTAATCTAGCAGTTTTACATATGAAAAAGTCAAAATGACAATTGCACTAATTTATGTGTTGACTGTGAAGATGTTAGATCCTAGAATCTTGCATATGTTTTCAATTCTTGTGTATCTTTGTTTATTTCATGTTCTTATAGCTTAATATAACATATTAAGTCAGTAGATTAAGATCTAAATTCATATTAGTCAACTTTAGTGTTCTTGTAAAAAGTCAAAATTTTCACTTTTGTCATTTTTGAATAAACTTAATAATTTCAGTGTGCCTTTGTTATTTAGTTTCTGTCTAAATGCTTTTAGGATGTTTGAGTTTTGTTGCTAATCTTGCTTATTGTATTTGTGTTTATTTTTGTTTTCCATGTTTAAGTGCTTATTTTGTAGCTTCTTTGTGCCCATTTTTGCCCTGCACCATGGTTAGGGCTGTTAAAACCATGAGCTTGCAAAAGCTTGTGGAGTTGGCCCTATCCAGTGCACTTGGTTTATTTATATTGCCCTTGTGGCTTATGTGTTATGTTTATGTTTTATTTTTCAGTTTGTAGCTTAAATTAGATAGCTTTTTCATGTTGGAAAATTTAGTGCACTTGTGGGATTAGTTCACACCTTGTAATGGGTTAGGAGGTACGAGTGTACACCCATAAGGTCCATGAACACCCGACTCTTATAGTGGTTGTATTGGTAGTCTTGGTGAAAGTACCGCTGGTGAAAGTCTTGTTGGTGAAAGTACCGCTTGTGGAAAGTCTTGCTTGTGGTTTCCACCGATAAGCAATGCTTCCACCGATAGGCGGTGTTTCCATCGATAGACCGTGAAAGTCTCGATGCTATGAAAGTATCGATAAGCGGTGTTTCCATCGATAGGTTGTATTTCCATCGTAAGTGAAAGTACCGCTAGTGGAAAATCTTGCTTATGGAAAGTACCGCTAAATGGCGCTTACAACTTCTTTATGACCACGTTTAATTGGTCATGTAACCACTAACGGCTATAATGGGGATAATTATGAGGCTATTAATTGGCGATTAATACTCATAATTCCATTGGAATAGCTCAAGAGTAACCTCCTATATATAGGAGATCCGAACATGCATGAGGAATACACGAAAACACTAAACACTTATAAGCGCAAGGGTTAAAGAATTGTGCCTAATTCTCTAACGCATTTGGTCTTATCCCAAGTAGATAATCGTGATACCCGTGCATTAGGGTCGAATAGTTTACTTTGGAAAGTGATCACACGATTCCAAGTGATATCCGGTAACCACCTAGTGGTATCTCATATCGCCGACTCTTTGTTGTTTTCACTGAGCAGGTTATTGATTGTCTTACCTAACTGGGAGCTAAACCCCAACAATCAAAGTAAACTATTTAGTGATAATCAATGGCAACTCGCCGCAATGAAACACATGGCTTCAAACTTTGCTGTTGGACAAGTTTGAAGGGTGGACTTTAGGAGGTGGCGAAGAAGATGCACTTCTTTGCATCAAGCATGAGTGTTGTCAATGTCGACTACTCCAATTCGATGATGGTGATGATGCTACCGTGGAGCGATCGGGAGGAGCGACAAGTGGGAGAATGATGACTACATATGAGAGGTCTTATTCGAATGGTATGTCGATTCTTTGTTTGATATTTATCGAACTTTGAATCTTCCAAAGAACTATGGGATTCCTTGGATGCCAAATATATGGTCGAGGATGCATCAAGTAAGAAGTTTCTTGTTAGTAATTTCACAAATTACAAAATGACCGATTCAAGACCGGTTATGGAACAATACAATGAACTTCTTGGAATACTTGGAAGGTTTACACAACACAATATGCACATGGATGAGGCTATTTCGGTCTCTTGTGTTATTGATAAACTCCTCCTTCTTGGAAAGATTTCAAGCATACCTTGAAACATAAGAAGGAGGAGTTAACTCGTTGAGTTAGGCGGTCATCTGCGCATTGAGGAATCTCTCAAGGTGCGGGATAATGACAAGCCAAAGAGTGGCAATCTTCTTGGACCATCTGTTGTCAATATGGTGGAGCATAACAACTCCACCGGTACAATGACAACAAAGGCAAACGCAAGTATCATGATAACACAAGGCGATCCTAACAAGAAGGCAACACCTACTTGTTGGAAATGTGGCAAGACCGGTCACATTAAAAGGGACTTCAAGGGTGTTAAAGTTGGTGGTAAAGCCAATGGATCGAGCACTAATGGTTCGAGGAGTGGTGGTCCACCAACTCACCGAAAGGTCGAATATGTTTAATAAGTCTTTTCGGATTTATTATGTTACATATGTATCTCGAATCTTTTATGTGCGGGATGATGATGTTGCGTGGTGGGTTGACTCGTGCAACAGTTCATGTGTGTAAAGATAGAAGTTGGTTCAAGACTTATGAGTCATTGAATGATGGTTCTATTCTTCACATGGGAAATGAGTCAACGACCTTGGTGCATGGTCGTGGTTGTGTAGATCTTAGGTTTAGTTCGGAAAGATTGTAACTTTGTTTAATGTTATTCATGTTCACGATATAAGGAAGAACTTGGTTTCAAGTAGTGTTTTGAATAATCATGGATATAAACAAGTTATTGAATCGATAAATTTGTTCTTTCTAAGAATGGTGTTTTTATTGGTTTTGGTTATTTATGTAATCAAATGTTCGAGCTTAATATTACAACTAACGATGTTATTTCAAACTTTTGTGACCTCATATGAACAGATCGATTCTAACCTTTGGCATGCTAGACTTGGTCATGTTCACTATAAAAGGATGCAAGATATGTCTAGGGATGGTTTAATCCTCGCTGACATGGACACCGAAAAGTGTAAAACTTGCATGTTGACCAAGATAACCAAGAAACCCTTTCGTGGTGTTAGTCGTGAGACTAAGATCTTGAGCTTATTCACGATGACTGTGTGATTTGCATGCCACTCCTTCTTTGGGAAATAAGAAGTACTTTGTGACATTTATTGATGATGCTTCTAGATTTTGTTATGTCTATTTGTTACATACCAAAGATGAAGCATTAGATAAATTCAAAGTGTTTAAAAGCGAAGTTGAATTACAACTTGGGTCTTTGATCAAAAGATTAAGGATCGATAGGGAGGTGAGTACATGGATACTCAAGACTTTCATCTGTTGGAATAATCCATGAAACGATCGCCCTTATACTCCTCAAGAAATGGTATTTACGAAAGGAAAACAGAGTCAAGGAGATGGTTAATTCCATGTTGTCCTATTCAGACCGAGTCAAGGGTTCGGGGTGAAGCTATGTTATGACTTGCTATTTGCTAAATAGGGTTCCCAACAAAAGGAACAAGGTTACCCCTTATGAACTCGGACAAAAGGAAACCCAACCCGAACTATCTCGTGGTCCGGGTTGTAGGGTCATTGTCCCCGATCCAAAGCAAAAGACTTTGGGTGAAAGAGGCATTGATCGCATCTTTGGTGGATATGTAGAGCATTCCAAGGCTTTTAGGTTCTATGTTATTGAACCTAATGAACATGTTTCGATTAACTCAATAATTGAATCAAGGGATGCGAGACTTTGATGAGAATAGATTCTCATCGATCCCTAGACCAAGTCGAGGATTCCTAATGGAACTCATGACACCGGTGTATCGTAGGTACCGATGATGAACCATCGGTGGTCCTCGATGAGGTTGTGGTTCAAAGAATTCGAACTCGTGCTCGGGAAGAGCAAAAGGGTCGGGACTCCAAAGTCATTTGGACACGAGTTTCAACTATACTTAGTTGAAGGTACTAGGATGAGGTCTCGACCAATACTCCTATTGCTTCATTGTTGAGGATGACCCCAAAACATTTGAAGAAGCAATAAAGTCCCGTGACATTGCCTTCGGAAAGAAGCAATCAATGATGAGATGGATTCCATCATGGGCAACAAACTTGGGTGTTGGTTGATCTACCACCGGTTGCAAACCTCAAGGTTGCAAATGGATTTTCAAAAGGAAAATGAAGGTAGATGGAACTATTGAAAAGTTCAAGGCTAGATTAGTTATTCGGGGCTTTAAACAAAAGTCGGGGATAGACTATTTTGATACTTATGCCCCCGTGGCTCGTATCGCATACCATAAGGCTGGCGATTGCTATGGCATCTATTCACAATCTGGTTATTCATTAGATGGATGTGAAACCGCTTTCTTGAATGGTGAATTGGAAGAGGAGGTTTATATGAACCAACCTCGTGGCTTCATCTTGCATGGTAATGAAAACAAGGTGTGTAAACCGATTAAGTCTCTTTATGGATCAAGCAGGCACCTAAGCAATGGCATCAAAATTTGATGAAGTGGTTTTGTCTAGTGGTTATGTTCTTAACCAAGTCGACAAATTTGTATATAGCAAATTTGATGAATCTGTAAAGGAGTCATCATTTGTCTATATGTTGATGACATGTTGATCTTTGGCACCGACCAAAATCGAGTTGACTTGACAAAGGAATTTTGTCATCAAGGTTCTCCATGAAAGACATGGGGAGGCGATGTTATCCTTGGTATAAGGATTAAACATGAAAGTAATAGAATTTCTATATCTCGGTCTCATTATATTGAGAAGGCATCGAGGAAATTCAATTACTTTGATTATACTCCGGTGAGTACACCTATGGATACTTGTGAGAAGCTCATGCCTAATCATGGCAAGGTCAGTATCTCAACTTGAGTATTCTAGGTAATTGGTGCCGATGTATGCCATGACTTGCACAAGGCCCGATATTGGTTTTGCGGTGGGAAAATTGAGCGGTATACTAGTAATCCTAGTGCTCATCACCGGAAAGCGCTTCAAAGGGCATGAAGTATTTGAAGAGAACTATGGATTATAGTCTCTCATATATCGGTTACCCATCGATGTTGGAAGGTTACACCGATGCAAGTTGGATCAAGAACATCAAGACAATTAGCTCACCCGTGGTCGGGTATTCCTACTTGGTGGAGGTGCAATTTCTTGGGCATCCAAGAAGCAAACTTGCATCACCGTTCAACAATGGAATCGAATTTGTGGCCTTAGCATTACCGGTAAAGAAGTCGAATGGTTGAAAACTTGCTTCTTGAGATTCCATTGTGGCCTAAACCTATAGCACCTATTTCTATCCGGTGTGATAGTGCGGCTACATTGGCTAAGGCTTATAGCCGGATGTACAATGGTAAGTCTAGACACTTAGGTGTCGGATATAGCATGATTCGTGAGCTTATCATGAATGGGGTGGTATCTATAGAGTTTGTGAGATCTCAATGTAACTTAGCCGATCACTTGACGAAGGGTTTGGCTAGAGACTTGGTTATAAAGTCGCTAAAGGGATGGGTTTAAGTCCAACTTAGTCATCGAATGCTAGGACACCCAACTCCTCCCGAGGAAACTTAGGAGCCGAGTTCAATGTGGAAAGTCGAACATTCGATGGATGGAGCACATGTTTATTTACATCCCAAGGTTGTGCTCGGAACTCTTGAAAGGAGGATGAAGTCTTTACTTCTTAATGGTTAATTTTCTTTGAAAAGTGCTTGGCGGGAGCATGACTAAAGAGGAACCACTTATGTAAATGTTGAAGTTTTGCCGCTTTAGGAAGCTTTGGACTTTAGCTTTACAACATTTATGAATTTGGATATGGACACATGGCTTGTATAGTGTCGAGTCGTTAAGTGTTTGAAAACTTGTGTGTAGTTATCTTCGTGTACTCAAATGGGTTGAAGGGTTCAATTCTTAGAACACCCCGATTCTCGAATATTTGAACGTGTAATTACTAAGATGGAAATTCAATCCTCGTGACATTTTCATTTATGCACATGTTTTGATTGATGTTTATTTTTCATGCAAAGGAAGTGAACTAAATTTGGGAGGATTGTTGGAAAATTTAGTGCACTTGTGGGATTAGTTCACACCTTGTAATGGGTTAGAGGTACGAGTGTACACCCATAAGGTCCATGAACACCCGACTCTTATAGTGGTTGTATTGGTAGTCTTGGTGAAAGTCTTGCTTGGTGAAAGTCTTGTTGGTGAAAGTACCGCTTGTGGAAAGTCTCGCTTGTGGTTTCCATCGATAAGCAATGCTTCCACCGATAGGCGGTGTTTCCACCGATAGCACCGTGAAAGCATCGATGCTATGAAAGTATCGATAGCGGTGTTTCCATCGATAGGTCAGATTTCCACCGTAAGTGAAAGTACCGCTAGTGGAAAATCTTGCTTATGGAAAATCTTGCTAAATGGCGATTACAACTTCTTTATGACCACGTTTAATTGGTCATGTAACCACTAACGGCTATAATGGTGATAATTATGAGGCTATTAATTGGCCGATTAATACTCATAATTCCATTGGAATAGCTCAAGAGTAACCTCCTATATATAGGAGATCTGAACATGCATGAGGAATACACAGAAAACACTAAACACTTATAAGCGCAAGGGTTAAAGAATTGTGCCTAATTCTCTAACTGCATTTGGTCTTATCCCAAGTAGATATTTGTGATACCCAGGCATTAGGGTCGAATAGTTTACTTTGGAAAGTGATCACACGATTCCAAGTGATATCCGGTAACCACCTAGTGGTATCTCATATCACGACTCTTTGTTGTTTCTGCTGAACAGTTATTGATTGTCTTACCCTGCTGCTGGGAGCTAAACCCCAACATTTCACCCCTTATTTTGTTACAACCAAACTCACCACACAGAAGCAAACTGTGTGAGTGATTTTCCTAAGCTCTCAAATAGCTCCTCATTGAGCTTGAGCTTGTGATTTTTGACCTTATGTGAGGTTAATCTATCACACTCAATGTTCTAGTGCTTGTGTAGCTTTTATGAGCTTATTTGATAAGTCCTATAGGAGTTTGTTGTTTGCCCACTCATAACAGTTCACTGAGTAATCTATGAACTTACACCATTTCCAACAGCTCCTATGAAGCTCCTTAGTGATCATGAGCTTGTGAGATTTAGTTCCCTGTGGAGCTTATCTTCCCAACTCCATGATCTTATGCTTAATTTTCCCCTAGCAGCTTATTTGCTAGGGCTGCAAGTGGCTTATAACTTGTCCCATTCCATCAGTATATCGAGTGTGTCAAGATACACCGAGCACTCGATCATTTGGGAGGATTTTCATAAGCTCCTCAAAAGCTAACTGTGGACCTCACAGTTGAGCTTGAGCTTTTGGAAAGCCAACCAACCCGGCTTGCTACTCCCATACTTATTTGGTATTTTTGAGCTTATTCTCATAGCTTAATATGCCTCTTAAAGTAGCAAGATCGATGCACTAGCGCGATACCTGGGATGGAAGTGCTTATTAGCTTATACCTAGCTTATGAGTGATTGTCAGTGTACCAGCTTGTGCAAACTTGTCCATATAACTTGTATACATATTATTTTTCTTTTGCTTTCCAGTGTGGAGCTTATACCAAGCTTTTGCAAGCTTCCATTCCATCCAAGTTAAGCTCAAAAAGCTTAACTGACTAAACCTTAAGCTCACACTACCACAGTCCATTTTCTTGTTTATATTTATCCGTTGGACTTGTGTATATCTTACTTTTTCTTTTGTTTCCTTTGTAAAGCTTTTTCCAAGCTTATTCTGAGCTTTAGTTCAACTGTTAAGCCAAAAGCTTAACTGTGGGAGTCATAAGCCCATGAATTGCTTATTTTTAGGTTTGTAAAGTTTTGTTTTCATTAAACTTGTTCATATTCAGTACATATTGAGTTTCAGAAAAAGAAAATTCCAAAAAAGAGCTTTTTCAAATAAGTGATAGCTTCTATTTAGAAGCTTAATTGCTTATTAGCTTTTTTTCATTAAGTACATAGTGTTTTTATATTTTTCTTAGGTTCCTTTATTTATTTAATAATTATGTAAAAAGTTTCAGATTTTTCTTTATTCATTTAATATTTATAATAAATCAATAATAGTTTTTAGTAATTAATAATAGTAAATAATTAAAAATAAATAGAATAATTGTGTAAAAAAATACATTTTCAGTTTTAAAATTCATTTTATAATATTTTAGATTTTTCAGATTCTTTATTTCATTTATTTAAGTTAATTTTAGACTTTCTTATTATTTAATTCATTTTTTAATACATTTAATTCATTTTTAATTTATATTAATTAATTTAATAGTATTTTAATTTTCCAATAATTTTCTTATCTTTTTAGGATTCCAAAAATGTGATTTTCACATTTGTGGGAGTAGTATTGGACCAAATTCACTTTTTATTTTGTTACGTTTATGTAATTACTACGTACACGTACGCATTTTAAGTTTTTTAGGTTTTCTTAACTTTTATATAAATTTGTAAATTATAAATAAAAATTTTAAGTTTGTTTAATTTTCATTTAAGCCCCTAAGGCATGCAAATCCCTACTATAGTTATAATCGTTTTGTTTTTATACGTTTATGTTTAATTTAAGTTAAACGTACGTTTGTATATCTTTTACGTTTTAGGTTTCGATTGCACGCTTTTAACGACATAGGCGTGATGAGCTATCACTATTCACATTCCTAGTGTTAGTCAATCGATTCTGCTTTTGTATATTCAATATCATTTCAAAGACACACATCGTTGTATTACAGTTTACACCTCGTTGGGACTTAACGACGGGGATACACTAAACTCCTCCGGACTTAATTGCATTTTGTTCGAGTGTTTGACTTTATGGTTGACCATTCACAGTGGTTGACTAATAAAAGATAGACCGTTTGGAGCGAATCGAGAGATATGAAATGGTTTTTGAGTATTTATAAAGTGGATGCGGTTATATGTTTTTAATGATCATTACTGATAATAATGATTTTTAGCGGTTACACATTTTTAATAATGAGTCGTATATGACTTGAAAACTGCATTTAATTTAGTGGAAACATCTATATTTAATTTTGAATAATTGGATATATTGAATTTTAAACCTTCCTCTTATATTATGTGTGTATGATTATTTTTTTTTTAAGACTTCTTTTTTATGACCTGAATGCATTATAATGTAGTTAAGATAGTGAAGGAACGAGCATGTCTTGTTTCCCGCAATATAGTATACTTTGGAATATGATATGGTTAGAAAACCATGCGAAGACGAAGCCCATCACTAATTTCTTTGTACATTACTAGTTGCAACTGGGTGTGTGTTGGATATATGCTTAACTTTTGAATTCAAGTTAATGGTATCGTAATTATGCGTGGCAGAATAAATATATGACACAATCTCTCATAAATTAATGGCTCCTTAAGGCGCGAATCTCTTGCAAAGTTTATGGCTCTCACCAACAAATTTAGGCGTACTGTTATGCAAATTTTTTAAAAATCGGGACCTCGCTTAAGATCGTTTTTTTCATTGCAAAATCATGATTATAAGATATGATCGTGATCTTAAGATCCTACGTACAATGTCATTTTCTTATTAAAAGTTGTAAAATTATACATATCCACATATTACTGTGTATATAACATATATCATGAAAATGTAGGTAAAAAATATGATTATGAAGTGTTTAATACAATTAACATCTTGTTTTTTATATTATACAAAACTTAATACCTAAATTTGTAGTATTTTAACTTGTGTTCCGAGAAAAGTAACATTGGATCGAACGAAATCTTATGATCGTATGGTAAAGATTGAAATCCTATTAAGATACTACGAAAGAACGGGATCGTATTTGCTTTATAGTATCGTAAAAACGTAAGATCATTGAATCAGGATCGGGATTTTAACAACCATGTTGTTAGGTATGGCTAGAAAGGCTCAAGCCGCAATAAGGCGCAAAAACATATGGAGTCTTGAGATGAGGTGTCGGCTTCATAAATATGAGGCGCATTAAATTGTAGAAAATTTCAATAGTTTATGCGACAATTTCCATATTAATGACGGCTTAAATAACGCTAAAATACTTAATGTATCTAAAAAAGTTCAAATTCAAGCCCAAAATATCAATGAATGTATCAAGATTTATGGCATGAGATTTCATTATCTCATGCTTAAAATAGATGGGGGGGTTTTGTATGTGTAGACACTTGAATTGAACATGCAAACACTCAAATTCCTTGATTTAGTTAGTTTCTAGGTTAGTTTTCATTAATATATGAGGTCGATGAATGTTAAATTCCAAAATAAAGTTTCAAAATTCGTCACTCTCCTAGCCGCGCTTTTTGTTAGTCTTATGCATGTGCGTAGCCTTGATCTGAAACAAGCCCTAGCTTGAGCTTGAGCTTGAGCCTTGAGCGCACTAGAAGAATTCCTTCTGTCTAAACTTTTGTGTGAATTCAAGGGATGTAAATGAAAAAAATATAAATTTGAAGCATCAGATAATTGGAAATAAATGTGGTCCTAACAAATAAAGTAACCCATATTTGCAAACAATTTTGAAAAGAAAACCATTTATAACTGCACATATACTCCATCTTGCATTGATAGGCCAACTACCCACTGTTTCAATATAAAGTAATCCTTTGTCATTTACAATTTTACATCTCCATTTTAAACTCACCAACACAAGGATACCAAGTTCATGTGTTGGTGGTGATGGACATTGTTGGCGGGTGGTCGTGGTTTCTAGTCTTAAGCTCTAGCGAAGAAGATCATTTATTGTGCGTGCTTTTATTTTTTGATGCAGAAACAAAAAGTATTTTCTCTCTTTGTTGGAATAGGTGGTCTCGGAATATTAAGGTACGAAAATCACCTCATTTTAGCTTCAATTCACCTTTTAATATCATATATTGTCGTGAAAGTGCTTATGTTTTGTTTGAATTATTACTTGAGAAGTATTATAAGATCAATGATTTGCTCTTGATATATGTTGTGTGTGTGAAATATGATTGTAATGTGTAAAAAGTTTTTTTAGTTTTTTTATTTTTTTTATTTATTTATTTTCAATTTTAATCTATAATAGATCCGGTATGTTGGACTTATAAACCTCTTTTTTTCTTTCAATTTTCATCTGCATGCATGCTTTGTGGCATTTGATAAATTTTATTCCAAAATCATATATAAGGTTAGTTCTTTGATAGTTTATTTTCTTTGATTTCAAAAGTATATATAATAAATATAAAAAGTATCTATATTTATTTTCTTTGATAGTATATTATATTTTTATATATAATAAATATAAAAAGTATATATATATTTATATTAATTCGGTTTTTGGTTCGGACTGCCAAACCCATATCCAACCCGAAAACCAAATTAGTAATTCGGTTCGGTTTCGATTTTCGGATTATTCGGTCTTTTCGGTTTTTCTACTCACTCTTATAACAACCAAATAAAGCAGCCCAATACTTAAAACTTTCGGATTAGAATCTGTTAAGCCCAATAGATCCATAAAAATTTCGGCTAATCAGCCTCATAAGAGCCCATCATATGAAAATAACTTAATTTTGGTACTATATAAAACCACAACCCTATTTTTGCTCAAACCTTAATATCATATCACCAGCCACACTTAACTAGCTCTCAAGTCTGAACACACTTTGAGATCAAATTTAGTTAAGTAAAACTTTGATTTAAGTTCTGAAAATAGGTGCATAAGTAGGTAGATATATCAGCTTTAGGAGCTAGGAGTTCTTAATTTGAGATTTTGAGCTTATTAGATAAGCTGAAATTAGGCCATCAAGTTTAGCATTCTGTGACCTGTTTTCTTAATTCTTGAATTTCATAGCTTTAATCTGTTTAGGATTGTGTTTTTAGTGTTTGAACTTGTAGTTTAGTAGGAAATCTTTAGATGTTTCCAAGTTTACAGCTTATTAGATAGCTTATCTTAGCTTAATGTTGGTTTAAAAAGTGTTTATGAACTTATATTGACCTAACTGACTAATGACCTAACTGAGTAAATCGGCAGTACTAAGTATACTCATGAACTTGTATTGGGCAATATTTCAGGATATAAGGTTGACACCATATGATAACTACTCGTCATTTAGTCGTCAAAGAATCTTCTTTACTCAATTAGGTCTATTTAATTTTGCAGATGTAAACTTTCATGAGCCGGTACTGGGCTACAAGCAAATTTAATTAAAGACCTAAAAGAAGGGGCTCCCCGGTTACCTTTAGACACAAAGTCGGCCAAAGGAATGAGGGACATAAGACTATGCAAACATTATGAACCACACATATAGAGGTGGAACGAAAAATAAATTCTGCAAGAATGTGTATAAAGGGCACATAATCTGGTTTTCAACATCCACCTAAACCCCACAATGACGAAGACTCTGAAGGTAATATACATATTACACATAAAATATTTGCAAGCTTTTTTGATATTTTTTATTCTATGCTCATGAAATGACGAAATGATAGATGATATGGAAGATTATGAGGATACGATTGAAAATATGGAATTGTCCGATGATGGTGGAATGGAAAGGCAAAATGATGGAATGGGAGATAAGGAATTTGTGTATACCAAAATGAAAATAACTTCATTGATTATGGTGAAACCGAATGTCCCAGTGATGTTGGAATGGAATCGATGGATGATGGAATGGAATGGGGGGTGCAATAGGAGATAAGGAAACTGATCCCAGCAAGGAAAAGAATGCTAAAAAGAGGAAGAAAAGGGGCTCAAACACACCAAATCAACCTGCCAGCAAGGAAAAGAAAGCTCCTAAGAAAAAGAAACGTAAGGACCCGTGTTTGGTCTCTGGACCAAATTATGCTACGCGTACACTATCAAAAACGACCTGCTACAAAAATAGGAGAACCTAAAAAAGGAGTCAATTATGGCCGTGTTATCCGCTAGCGAGGATTTTTCGGTGACTGGACAACTTAATAAAATAAATTTGTGTATCTATTTTGATTCTTAGATTTATAAAAAGTTTGCTTAATGTGTAGTTTTAGACTTTTAGTGTTCAAAAAATGGTTTCATATGCATCATTTAGCAAATTTCTTATTGTTTGCTCCTAGGGTCCTTGTGGATATGTTGCTCTATCGTCTAACAAATGACACCGCTGTCGGAGTTCCAACCCCGCGGTGCTGCTCCCAGCTTGTATTTAATATTTTCGATATTTAATTAACCACTCCTTTTTGGCTTAAGATTTATGAAATTTTCTTCCACATGTTACTTTTTAATGTTCCTTTCTAATCATGTTTCATATTTTACAGGTCGATCCTTGATGGCCTCGCTCCTTGAAAAAGGCATTTGAAGCAAATGAGGAAGCAAGTAGTAAGGGGAGCAAAAGATATGCGTTTAGGGTGAAACGTCCAAGAAAGCCCAAATTATTTCTTAATGGGGAATTACCAAGTCTATTAAGCAGAGTTCCATTTTCGAGCACATCTTTCTTACACCGGGCTAGCTTGGCGTCAAGCGTCTTCTTTTTCGCCATCAGTACAATGTTAACCCAACCAAACATGAACTTCAGGTGATAAAGGGACATCTTAAAATGGTTGATTATGCTTATGAACCCTAGTTTATTACTAGGGTTTAATTAATACGTAGCGATTACGTGGTTTGGTTCGGGTTGTTTTTTCTTGTTTATTCGATTGTGTTCTTTTGGTTAGGGTTTGTTTATTGTCGTGTTGATGGAGGGTGTGCCTAACGTTGATAAGGATGCCTTAATGGATTGTAGGCATCGTGAACCTCATGTGGAGCCGGTTCCACATGATGTAAATCCTACTGATTACGCTTGTCGGGGGATATGAATGCCAAAGAGGTTGTGGCCGGTTTCACATGCAGTATTGATGATTACGTGTTTTGGGATGCGGGGCCTCTTGGTGTTACA
The DNA here is from genome assembly GCA_022545495.1 of Chrysanthemum lavandulifolium. Taxonomy (NCBI): domain Eukaryota; kingdom Viridiplantae; phylum Streptophyta; class Magnoliopsida; order Asterales; family Asteraceae; genus Chrysanthemum; species Chrysanthemum lavandulifolium. The sequence continues at coordinate 4,206,235 of CM040240.1, read as the reverse complement.
AGTATTTTGAATATGCAACATTCCCCATCTACGTTTTACAAGGTCGAGGACACCACTAGGGGGGCTAATCTGCTTAGTGGTGATGGTATTAGTGTAGCTCCTAAAGCTGGAAGGGTACATGTTTCTCCACCTAAGGACAAATTAACTGGTGCTACACCAATTATTCAATCTGTTGGGGTTAATACATTACCTATGTCGTATGTTGGTGTTTCAAGTGGTACGAATTCTGCTAATGAATCGACGAAGCGCAAATCAAATTTTCGTAGGTTGTAGTGTAGTAAAAAATCTAATGGGGTGGGTCTTTCCATTCCTATGAAAGTTGTTGAGGAGGTAAACTCTAAATTTGAGAATACCCTTTATGGTTACTTCCTTGGTAAACGTATTGCTTTTTCGGTTGTTGATTATTACGTTCGTAATACATGGGCCAAGTATGGTATTCAAAAGGTTATGATGAATGCGAAGGGGTTCTTTTTCATTAAGTTTTCCACTCGTAAAGGTGTTGATGACGTGCTTGAAAATGGACCGTGGATGATTAGGAATGTGCCAATTATTCTTAAACCATGGACTTTGAATACTAATCTTCTAAAAGAGGATTTGACTAATATTCTGGTATGGGTTAAATTCCATGATGTGCCCCTTGCTATGTTTTCTGATGATGGTCTCAGTCTCCTAGCTACATTGATTGGTACTCCAAAAATGTTAGATTCTTATACTAGTCAAATGTGCTTGGAATCATGGGGCCGAAGTAGTTTCGCTAGATGCTTGATTGAAGTTAAAGCGATCGGGTTCTTAAGGAGAGCATCATTGTTGAGATACCATTACTTGATGGGACAGATCTACTATTGAAAATATTCGGTGGAATACGAATGGAAACCGCCTCGGTGTGATACATGTAAATTATTTGGTCATATGTTGATTGATTGTCCTAACTGCTCCACTTCCTACTCAGCCTAAACAAACTGTTAATGATGGTTTTCAACCGTCACTAACAAGAATAAGGGTAGGAATGGTGGTCCAAGTGTTCCAAGTAAGGAAGGTTTTACTAAAGTGGGTCCTAAATTTAGGTATCAACCTAAAGCGTCTCTCCGAACCAAAGAATGTGGATAGTGCGAAGAAGACGACCACTAATGTGGCGGTACGAGTGGGACGAAGATTGCTACATCTAACCCTTTTTTCGCACTTAATACGATTGATTCTCATGAATCTGCAATCCCACGATGTAGAGGTTTCTAGTAATACAATGGAAGCAAAGGAGGTTGGGTCTATCGAGATGTAATGTATCACAAGATCCGCTGAGAGTGATTCAATGGTAGCTAACGCGGTGGTCCTACCCCATTGTTGAGAAAATTGGGGAATTTGAAAGGCTTCTTATTGATGGAAAGCTACTCTTGTTGATGATAATGGTAATCCTATTAAAAGGTTGATTATCGTGGTTATAATAAGGATTTTCCGGCTACTTGTTTACTAAGAGCGTTAACCCATTCACTAAGGTGGGAGAGATTGTGGATTCTGATAGTGATGATGAGGAGGTTGTGAACACCTTTGATGAGACAAGTAATCTATTTGGTGGTGGTCATGATCACGAAGATGACTATGGTTATGATAACTATATATGCAGATCAGGTTTACGATCTTCCAGGAAACTTGGATGCCTATTATGACACGTATGGTATCAAGCTCCAAGGCCTTGGTAGGAAGTAACTTTATCTCCATAGGAGTCTAATGTTATATTTTGAGTAGTGGTTTATTTTCTTATATAGAGAATAGGAAGTATCTTGTTATGTAAGCTTTTTGCCTATGTAACGGGCTGAGATATGGGATTCACCCATATCCTTTGTACTTAAACGTTTTTTGGAGTAATATATTTACCGGGTCTTTGACCTTTTACCCAAAAAAAAGGGACATCTTAAAGGCATTGAATCGATTGGTTTCTCCAGATTTGAAGAACAAGTGAAAATTTGGCTTGAGAATATGATATATATATGCATTATAAACGTATATCTTAAAAGGTCGAGAAGGTTATAATAGAAGACTGTACGTAGTAGTTGTAAACAAAATAGAGAATATGAAAGTTTTGTTCTAATACCACGAAGATGCAGGGAACAGCAATGCCCCTAATAAAATTAAAGATTGCTATTTAATCGAGTGGTTTGTCATGTATTGATGTGCTAAAATATGTGAGCTAGAAACTCGTATACTTTAGGACACTGATACAAGACAGCCCACTCGAATACATAGCTATCTTTGAATTACGTGGCAAACCCCTTCTAGAATTATGTATAGCAGTTTGATCATATTTCAGCTATCTCTTGCAACCATCTATCACTCTATTCTCACAAATGTATTTTGAAACCTTGTGGAGATACCTCTAAATTTAAGTTTAGTACTATATCAGATGTTATGACTGATATGGCTACAATACATTCCTCTATTTGTATATAACCCATGAAACATGATATGTAACTTTGTTTATATGAAACTTTGTTCTAATAAACAACGTGTCTTGAAAAAGAAAAAAAAAGAAAAGACTATTAACAAATACTAAGTCAAGGCTCTCAATATCGCCACCACAAGACCTATGTGTATGGAATTGGCTATGGTGAATCCGTCGTAGATGTCTTGAAGATTGCTAGGTCCTAAGAGGACAGCAAGCTTTGTCATTTTTTACATTATGCGTACGTTTATAAATGGATATTTGTATCGGATTCCACGTAAAGAGAACGCTAATCGTCCTCAAAGTTAAAAAGATGGCACATTCTGAGATACATCTACCTTTTAAAATTTCATATAATCGCAATAGTCGTGTGGGATTATATAGATGAATTCCTTCGTTTGCAGAATACGATCTTTGGGCGATGATACCTAATTCGACCTTTGGGTGATGAACGAAAAATTTGTTTGGTCGAAAAGATGTTTATTTACATTAGCTTTGGATCTTACTTCTCGGTGCTATTTGTTTTTGAATAATGAAGAATTTCTTATATGGGATCCCAATCGACTTGTTATCTATGACACATCAAGTGATTCATATACACTCGTAAACGTTTTGTTAGATTTGAGTGATATTAGTACAATACATGGGTAGAGAATATGTAGAGATTGAGTCTAGTCTCGCCTCTAGATGCATATATGTTTGGCTTAATATCATTTAGGTAGATTTTTCGCCTCTAGATTACTTGCAAAGGGTCATAGTAAAAGAAATAGGCACGGCTTAGTTGAATTGTGGGATTTATTTCGAACATAACATTAATACAAGTATTTTTTTGGCAGCAAAGAAAGATCAAATTTGAATCACCTAAAATTAAATAAAGGATGTGTATGGTTATTGTACATGAGCTTCTAATTTATGTGTCCATTAAAGATACATAGTTGGTGTTGTTGTGTATCTTGATGACATCTTCTTACCCTCTTCATGAACAAGTACAAGTAGTTGGCCATAAATTCCATAAGATATTCAGACCTTTGCGTGTATTGGTTAACGCATCCAGCAGGCATCTTTACTTTCTCTAGGTGGTTGATATTACAAACATATTATCATAAAATCGTGTCTTCTTGTTGTTAGTTGTACATTAGTTGTCTATTAAGTGTGATTAGCAAGTGATATGTTTCCAAAATAGCTCATGTGTAATCCTGATATGTATCCTCTCATTTTATGTGTAATGATCAACAAACAATATTATCCTATATCCTCTTACATGGTATCAGCCATACGATCCTAAATCTCTAACCTTAAACCTAAACTCTTTCGCCGCCGGCTACATGCCGGAGGTTCGGAAGGCTCCCTTTAAACCTTAACCTCTGTCATATTTCATCTTCAAATATCAAGTAATAACGAAAACCCACCTCAATCAACTATAAAACAAAAAATTGTGGATCTTTATGTTTTTCTAGGGAAAAAAACGTCTCGTTTTTTGGAAAGTTCTTTGGTGGTTGAAGTTTTAGAACCAACTTTCATTTTTTCATATTTTCTTTTGATGTTAGTGCATGAGTCCTAGTTGTCATTTCCTTTGTTTTAGTTGTAGGGGATACTTTGGGTTATCCTGTTTCTTTTAGTTGTAAGGGATACTTTGGGTTATCCCGTTTGGTCAGGATACTTTGGTTTATCCTCTTTTATAAGGGATACTTTGGTTTATCCCATTTGGTCATGATACTTTGGTCTATCCTGTTAGGTTCGGATACTTTGGTTTATCCGGTTTGTTGCGTATTTACTTCCGCAGGCTTTCGGCTGCCTTCATCAACTCATTATTCCTTTAATGTTTTATTTTGTTTTCCGGTCCAAGCTTTCGCGATTTTGCCGCTTGAACTGCGAAGGAGTGTTAGTTGTACATTAGCTGTCTATTAAATGTGATTAGCAAGTGATTAGCTTGATTAGTGGGTGATTAGCAATTTACCCAAAATAGCTCATGTGTAATCCTTATATGTATCCTCTCACTTTGTGTGTAATGATCAACAAACAATATTATCTTATATCCTCTTACACTTGTGTGTGTTCTTTTTTTTCCATCAAAAGTAAATATTGATTACATTGAAATGATGCATAGCTCATAGCAAAGGAGTCAAAGATGTTCGTTTAATGTACCTAGGGTTTAAACGGGTCGAGTTTCTTCATGTAACTCAAGCTCGAACTTGACTCGATCTCGTTCGAGCCGAGCTTTATCGAGCTTCGAGCTCAAGCTAGAGCTCATAAAATGAGCTTGAAATGATTAACGAATCAAGCTCGAGCTTATATAGGCTCGATTCAAGTTATTATCGAGCTTTTTGAGCTTTTATGTGATATATATGTTCTTTATATGTATTATATATTTTTTAAGGGATTATATGTAGATACACTACTCATATAAATGTATCGAGATTTTTGAGTTCTGCTCGAATCGAATTCAAATCTTACCGTATGTTTTCAACTTTCTTTGCGTGTATTGGTTAACGCATGCAGCAAGCCCCTAGCCACCTTTATCACAACCTAGCTCAGCTGACTAAGTGTACGTAGTCCTTACTCATCAAAATCTATTCGTTTACTGTTATTTGAGCGTCACATCATCCACGTACTATCACTCACACCCTCTTCGCGATCCCCGACTATTTCCAAGATGTCTCGCCAGATCGATGTTGCTCAACTTAAATATAAATTATAAGGTTAATCTTTCAATTAAGGTGCAAGATATTCCAAACATATTATCAAATATGCTCGTCTTTTTGTGTTATTTCAAGAATCATTATTCTCAACTGATCCACCAAATAACTATATCCACATTCAAACCAATCATAAAAGTCTAAACTTGTTGGGTGTTTGTGTAAAACTTATTTTACGGCTTATAAATTTATTAAAGCTTTGATAGGCTCGTAAACTCATTTTGGACTTTTAAACATATACGCTTGAACTTGTCGACTTTATAACCTCAAGGATATGTATAGCCTAATAAACACACACAAAGAAAAGAAGAAAAAAAAAAAGGTTTTAAGCTTATCAAATTTTCAACCAGTTCATGAACCAGTCAACTATATATGACAAACACCCATCTTCTGATTCTTTCTTTGACATAACGAATCTTCCACCCACTACACACAATCACAACCACAACCCACCACTCTTCGTCGATAACCACCACCCAAATAAAAAGTGGAGTTCTTGCTTGAAATTCTCAACTCTTTTGGTTAATCTTTAACAACAAAACCATGTTTTAATAAACTTTCTAGAAAACAAGACACTTCTAATTATCTTTTTGCTTTCAAATAAAACCCAACAAAACCATGTTGCTGGCTTAGAAAAGACATGACATAAACCTAGCTCCTAGGCTGAACACACTTTTAAGGACAAGAAAACGACTTGTCTTTCTAGGGTTTAATATCCCCAACTACTCGACATTAAACAAAATTAGAACTACCAACTTAGTTGCACCATTTTATAAGTTCACTTACCCCAAAAAAATAAAAATAAAATAAATAAATAAAATACAAATTTATGTCTATCTTTAAAATGACACAAATATATATGGAATCATGAGTAAATCTCGGTCCATTAGTTAAGCACTTGTTTTTTTTACTCAAGAGTCAAGACATCGAGCATGAAACTTGTTTAGCTATGAAAGTATGAAATGAATGATGTGTTCCGATGATGTTATATATGCGATAAGCCGGTTTTGGACATGGCATCATTGATTAATATGGCTACCAAAAAGTTGATCATGCTCTTAATTGTAACCTTACTAAGACGCACATTTCACTTTCCAATCGGAGAAGCTTATGTAATCTACTAGTTACATGTCTTTCAGTGAGTTGTTCCCTCAATATATAGTACTTTGGAATATGATATGGTTATAAAACCATGCAAAGACGAAGCCCATCATTTCTGTGCACATTCTACTAGTTGCAACTAGGTGTGTGTTTGATATACGCTAAACTTGTGAATTCAAGGTAATGGTGTCGTAATTATGCATGGCAGAATAAATATATGTGACACAATCTCTCATAAATTAATGGCTCCTTACCGCGCGAATCTCTTGCAAAATCTGTGGCTCTCACCTACAATTTTAGGTTTACTATTTCGCAAGACTTTTAAGATCGGGATCCTACTTAGAATCGTTTTTGTCTCTACAAAATCGTAATCATAAGATCGGATCGGAATTTTAAGATCCTACGTATAAATTAATAGGCATTGTAAAATTATACATATCTACATATAACTATATATCTTATATCATGAAAAATGTACGTCAAAATTATGATAATGAGAACAACATTAACATTTGTTTTTCATATTCTACAAGACGTAATACCTAAATTTGTAGTTTTTTTTTACTAAAAGGTCAAAGACCCGGTAAATATATTACTCAAAAAAACGTTTAAGTACAATGGATATGGGTGAATCCCATATCTTAGCCTGTTACATACACGGAAAGGCTTACATAACAAGATACTTCATCCATATTCTCTAAACAAGAAAATAAACCACTACTCAAACGAAACATTAGACTCCTATGAGAACAAAATTACTTCCTACCAAGGCCTTAGAGCTCGATACCATACGTGTCATAAAGAGCATCCAAATTCCCTAGAAGATCGTAGACCTGATCCGCATAGTTGATAAGGATTTAAAAGGTACACTTTTGAGGGGCCATTTAAGCCCTTAATCGACCACTTTTATATCCGTTACTGTTAAATTTCGTTCCTTTTCACTTCTTAGGTCACTTGAAGGCAAATTGCTGGAATGACACTTATTCGGACGAAAAGGCATGAACATATGAAGAAAATGGCCAACGTCAAGATCAAGACACTCAAGCTGCTGGAAACACACCCGACAGCATCACAGATAAAGGGCGACGCCGTCGCTCTAATTGCGACGGCTCAGGAGTGAAATTGTTGTTTTGAACCTGACGGCGTCAGGCTTTAAAGAGTAGGGCGTCACAACTCAGACGGCCTAGATTCAGATCCCGACGGCATCACAAGCTGAAGCCGACGGCGTCACAATCACAAGGTGACGCCGTCACAAAGTTGACGTGGTCAAGACGAAACCCTAATGACGGCGATTCGACGGCGTCATATTTAAAAAGTGATGTCGTCGCAAGTGTAACTCTATACATAGAATTCGAATTTTCAGACTTTTAGAGATGTAGTTTTGTGAAGTAAAACCTAATAACGATTTTTGGCTGTCTTGGGAAGTATCTTAGGGTTCTCATACCCTATTTTACAACAAGATAAGTAATTTACTTCATTGATTCAATTATGTCTTCAATTGTATGTGCGTATGCATGCATGTTTTCCATGTCCGGCTAATTTACTTGTGTGTTTCTTAGATCTATGAAACCTAGGTATTGAATATTGATTGGTTGTCTCTTATCTTAATTGTAATTGGCCTAGGATTGCAATAGGTCATCGTTGTGTTTTTAATGCTTGAGTAGTCTTTGTGAACATTAGTTTATAATCGCCTAGAGTTATTATAGGCTAAACATCCAATGATAACCTTAAAGTTAGTTTATGAATCCTAGAGATTTTGTAGGAAATAACCTTAAGGTAGTCTCAAAGAGTTAGGGAAGAAAGCACACCTTACGACCTTAGAAGACACAATGTGTTAAGAATAAGGACGTGACAATTCAACCATCAATAGGAGATAACTAGGGAGTAATAGCATCTAGGTAAACACATCTTTAAATCATCATATGAGCACACATCAATTAAACATAGACTACCCCTTAGCTTAGTTAATTAGATAATTAGAATAGTAGAGTAATCGGTAGAAATACCACCCCCAAATCCAATACCCCGAGATTCGTACCTTTCAATTTCCTAAAAGAATATAAAAAGATAAAAAATTAATCTTCCTCAACCCCAACCTTAGCGTAGTAATTTCTCACTAGCATTTCTATTCCCCTAGAGAACGATATCAATCCCCGAGGCTTACCCTAATACTACACTACAACGATTAGGTTCACTGCCTAGGGTGTTGAAAAACTTGCTCGACGAAAAGAAAGTTCCTTTGACCCTGAACGCGCGTTGTCAATAGTCATCATAATCATAGTCATCATAGTCATCATAATCATCTTCACGATCATGACCACCACCAAATAGGTTCTGTGACTCATCAAAAGTGTTCGCAACCTCCTCTTCATCACTATGGAATCAACTATCTCTCCCACCTTAGAGAATGGGCTAACTCTCATAGTAGACAAAAAATCATTTTTATTACCAGGATAATCAACCTTTTTTAATATGATTACCATCATCATCAACAAGAGTAGCTTTCCCATAAAATAAGAAGCTTTTCAAAATTCCCAGTTTTCTCAATAATAGGGGTAGGACCAAACTTGTTAGCTTCCATTGAATCACTTACAAGCGGTTCATGCAATGTATTACTAGTCTTTGGAGACTCATTCTTCTTTTCTTCCATTTTACTACCATCGTCCACATCCTTATTCACTTCCTTAGTATGAATACCAAAGTCATTAGTATCATCCATACTAAGAGCATCAAATTTATTGGATGTAGAAATCTTCGTACCACTCGTACTAGGCACATCAGCAGCCTTTTTCTTAGTGACATCGACTTGCTAAGGTTTAGCAGGATGCTTTATGGGTTTATATTGGAACTTTTTACCCACATTAGGTTTCATAAACCCTCCTTGACCCGAAGCAGTTGGACCACCTTGCTTACCCTTCTTCTTGTTGTTGACAGTTTGGAAACCATCATTAACACTCTTGGTAGGCTAAATAGGGGTAAAACAGATTTTAGACAATCAACAATAGTATGACCAAAGATCTTACACGTATCACAGTGAGGAGGCTTTCACTCGTATTCAACCCGTATCTTCTCAATAGTCGAACCCGGCCCATCAATTAGGGGTATTTCAACAGTTAGGTTATCCTTAAGTACCTCATCCACCTTAACTTCAAACAAGCACCTATCAAAACTACTGCGGCCCCATGTTTCTTGCACATTTAGCTAGTATATGCATCTAACAATTTCGGTGTACCAATCAATGTGGCAAGAAGACTAAGACCGTCATCAGAAAACATAGCAAGAGGAACATTATGGAACTTAACCCACACCGGAATGTTGGTCAAATCCTCTTTAAGTAAGTTTTTATTCAAGGTCCATGGTTTAAGAATAATAGAGACATTTCTAATTAACCACGGACTATTTTCAAGGACATCATCAACACCTTTCTTTAAATTAAACTTAAAGAAAAAAACCCTTGGCATTCATCATAACCTTCTGTATATCATACTTAGCCCACACATTGCGTACATAATAATCAACGACAGGAAAAGCAATACGTTTACCAAGGAAATAACCATAGAGAGTATTCTCATACCTAGTGTTCACCTCTTCAACCACTTATAGGGACAATAAGATCCATAGCATTCGTAATCTTGCTACACTCTCCAGCCTACGAAAGTTAGAGTATTCGCATACCCGCATATGAAATCGGCTTCACATTAGATTCGGGCTGTTTGAGAACATTATGAACCTTGGGTGATGGATTAGAAGCAACCATATTATCCGTACTCTTTAATTCAGCACCACGCATAGCTTCCTTAAAAGTCCTACATGCCTCCAATACTACCGGATCACAACTAAAAGTAGGATGTTGCAACCCACTTGAACTACCAGTAACATCAGTAGGTTTATCATTAGTAGACGTAAGGTTATTCACACCTCCAGTAGCTTCAGGAGTATATGTAAATTCAGAATGAGTAACCATACCCATTCCACCAATAACACCAGTAGACTGAGAAGCCTCCTCCACATCCAAATTGTTATCAACCAAACCAACAGTCATCTCTCTCATACTTTCCATCGATCCAAAACCAACCAAACACTCAATTAAAGATTAATCGCGAAGAGAAACGGTCTTCAAACAAGGACGAAAAAGCCCCTAGTAAAAACTAGGGTTTATAGACAATTAAAGCACTTTACAAACCCATAATAGAGTACCCGGATCAACCAGTGATAATAATGATTGCAACGATAGAATAAGAAAACCTAAAGTGCGATCACAAGAACCCTAAAGCTGCGATCGGGATATCAACCAAAACAACCCTAATTAGCAATTTGGACTAAAAAATGAAACCCTAAGATGAAAACCAACGATCACTAAATAAATGAGATACAACACTCGACTAATTCAAGGATCATACACAAGGTATAATCAAAACACAAGATCAAGTTAGTACCAAAATAAATCAAGGATCGATCAAGTTAAAGATCGGTTAGGGTTTAGGGAATAAGATCACCAAAATCGCCAACGATGGGGTGAGGTTTTTTTTTTTTTTTTTTTTTTTTTTTGTGTAAACCCGGATTTATGTTTGATTACTTTTAACTTGTGGTCCGAGAAAAGTAACATTGGATCAAATGAGATCTTAAGACCCTTGGTCAAGATCGGGATCCTATTAAGATCCTACGAAGGAACGGGATCGTATTTGCTTTTTGGTATCGTAAGATTGTAAGATCCTTGGATCAGGATTGAGATCTTAACAACCATGTTCTAAGGTAAGGCTTGAAAGGCTCAAGGCACACTAAGGCGCAAAAAGGCTTATGGATCCTTGAGATGAGGTGCGGGATTCATGAATATGAGGCGCATTAAATTGAAGAAAATTGCAATAGTTTATGGGACAATTTCCATATTAGTGACGACTTAAATAACACTAAAATGCTTATTGTATCTAACAAAGTTCAAATTCAAGCCCAAAATATCAATGAATGTATCAAGATTTATAGCATGATGAGATTTCATTATCTCATGCTTCAAATAGATAGAGGGTTTTGTATGTATAGACACTTGAATTAAATACGCAAACACTCAAATTCCTTGATTTATTTAGTTTCTTAAGTTAGTTTTCATTAACATATGAGGTCGATGAATATTAAATTCGAAAAAGAAAGTTTCAAAATTTGTCACTCTCCTAGCCGCGCTTTTTGTAAGCCTTATGCATGTTCGTAGCCTTGATCTCAAACAAGCCCTTGAGGTTGAGCCTTGAGCGCCGTAGAAGAATTCTTTTTGTCTAAATTTTTGTGTGAATTCAAGGGATGTAAATGAAAAAAATATAAATTTGAAGCATTAGATAATAGGAAATAAGGTAACCCATATTTGCAAACAATTTTGAAAAGAAAACCATTTATAACTGCACATATACTCCAGCTTGCATTGATAGGCTACCTACCCACTGTTTTAATATAAAGTAATCCTTTGTCATTTACATTTCCATCTTAAACTCACCAATACAAGTATACCAAATTCATCTGGTGGTGGTGATGAGCATTGTTGGCAGGTGGTCTTGCAAAGAAGATCATTTATTGTTTGTGCTTTTATTTTTTGATGCACAAACAAAAGGTATTTTCTCTCTTTGTTGGAATAGGTGGTCTCGGAATATTAAGGTACAAAAATCACCACATTTTAGTTTGAGTTCACCTTTTAATATCATATATCGTCGTGAAAGTGCTTATGTTTTGTTTGAATTATTACTTGAGAAGTATTATAAGATCAATGATTTGCTCTTGATATATGTTGTGTGTGTGAAATATGATTGTGTTAAAAGCTTTTTTTCCCTTTTTTTTTTTTTAATCTTTAATAGATCCGGTATGTTGGACTTATATTTTTTTTTCTTTCAATTTTCATCTGCATGCATACTTTGTGGCATTTGATTGCATATTAGTCTAAATTTTCTTCCATAATCATATATAAGGTTAGTTCTTTGTAGTTTATTTTCTTTGATTTCAAAGAATTAATTTAATGAAGAAACAAATTTCACTACTACAAAAAAGGCTATGAAGACCCTTTAAAAGAGATCGGTTTTATAAAAAATAGTCTTCATGATAAAAAAAAGCAGAAATGGAAGATAAAAGACTAGTTATGTAGAAAAAAACAAGTGTATATAACCCAAAACATATAAAAATTGGTTTTTTTTAGAAAACACCACTCTCTAAACATATACTTAGTTAACAATACTTTATAAAGAATGGAGGAAAAAAGTAAAATTTAACCCGCCCACTTATCCGTCCAAAATCTCTAATTCTCAAATTGATGGCGCCCTTTTTTTTCACCAAAACCTTTTAACATTCCTTGAAACTTTTACAAATCCCTCCTAAACCTTGTGGTTTTCTTTTTCCCGTGATATAATTCCCTCCAAGTACATCGCTTAATCCCTCCAAGTCTATTAATTGATATAATTTCTTTTTCTTCACCAAAACCTTTTAGCCATCATAGTACAGCGCTTGGCCCTTAATCCCTGCTCGAATGTTCTTCCAACTTATCTAGTTTATACCAACAAGCAACAAGGTAATTTTTCATCTTTAAGTATCATGAAATAAAATATATTATACTTGAAATTGCATATGAATTACCAATTTTTTTGGGGATGAAACATTAGATAGTAGAAGTTGAATGCAAAGTATCAAGTTCTTTTAATGCCTATGTTTATTAGCTCTTTGCAATCTTATTTGTTTCCCTACATTGATTATATGTACAAATTTATTTTATGGATAGATGGAATATATATCAAACTAGCCCATATATTTTTTGAACACCAAGTGTTTGATTAAAATCCCAAAAAAGAGAATTAGTAATATGGACTGCACAATATCACAAATGTTTGTTACAATAGGTTTCAGTAGTGCATTTTGATTAATAAACAAAATTGTTAGATTCTTGAAACTTATCTTACTCAGCTTATGTGTTTTTCACGACATCACATGACGACACCAAATTGTATCCGATGTTCTTAGAGATAGTTTTTGTAACGGGCACGAATGGAGGATTATACAGTTTCTTGTGTGATTTTTATCTAAAGTTAGAAGTATTGCATCTGTTTTTAGTGGATCGTGTTATACACTTGTACCTGTACTTGAATGCTATCATGATGCAAGTAGTGTAATGGGTTTAAGTAGGATTAGTATTGTGTGATGTGGGATATTGCAGGAAGTGGTTTGATAGGGTCTACCAGAAGAGTTATCTTTGCAATGGCTATGCAATGGCTGACCAAACATGATCATTTAAGTCAGCTATCTTTTCATGCATGAGAGACATGTATCATTATGCTCGTATCTCAGGGTTGCATGTACTTGAATGTATATGGATGTTGCTCTTCCTGCTGTCAAGTGGGAACAACTTGAAGAAGCTAGCAATGTATGTACCCTGTTCATAGTTTCTTTTAGGATGGTGTTATTTCAATACAATGTATTTGATAATCATCTATAGAGGTCTTACAAGTCATATGTGTATATGATTCGTTGTGAAGTGAGTGGTGAAAAACACAATATCAACGTATATCAAAATAATCGTAAAATCCGACAAATCAACCCTTTAGGAAAAAGGTCAACATGCCAAACCTCACGAGTGTGATAAAAGTGATACCGGAAAGTGATTTCCCGGGTCGTGTCCCAACGAGGTGTGAATGGAAGGATTCGTTGAGTTTCGTGATATGAACTTGAATTGGATTTTAATGATTTTTTTGGATTTGATTACGAATTCTACAATTTTAATGAACGGGAAAGTAATTAAGGCAAGGGAACCCTAATAAACTACAAACTAACTACTACTAAGCCTAAGAAATGATAAAATTAAGCTACACTAAGTCCTAGGGTGCAAAAACGCAAAAACGTAAAAACGGGAAAACAACCCGAGCCATAAACGTAAAAATTATGAAATTTAAGGGCTACGGGCGTGAAATCAATTTTCCTACGATCTATTCGACTAAAAATAATTTTAGGAAAAAGCGGAATATTTTTTCGACTTTTAAATTAATTACTACGAATTAAAAACTAGTTTAATCTAATTAAAAGATTAAAAATACTAAAACATTTCGGAAAAATCAGAAAATTTTACAGAAAATACTTTAGATATTACTAATTCTAGGAAAAATAAAAACAATGGTGGTTGCTATGCAAAATAAGCTGTAAATAAGCTCTAAGGGCTTATTGCTCTAAACGGCCAAAACGTATTTAAGACATTGTTGTTGCAAAGATTGAACGAAAGAAGTCCCAAGGGCATTTGGTCATCCAGGTACACGCAAACGCTTATGAAGGTGGGAGGTCTCAGGTTCGAGCCTGCCTCCCCACCTTTTTGTTATCTTGATTTTTAAACTTTGATTAAAAAGCCTTTAAAAACTCTAACGATGCATGCTTATAACAAAAACTTCAAGAGAGCAGATGGTCTTTGGGTTGCAGTGTGTACTGAGTGGCGTGGGTTCAAGTCCCAACCACGTCAGTTTTTGAAAAACCTCTTTTTTTTTTTTTCCTTGATTACTTTCTTTCTCAGTTTCTAGATGAGATCAAATTAAAAACTTTTACTAAACACTTTTTGAACTAAACCCAAGAACAAGCTGCATAACTGCTGTTTTTTTTGGACAGCCACTAAACCAAAAAACTTTTTAGCTACTGTCACAACTTTAAACAAAAACCATTTTTTCTTTTTAGAAACCACTTAAAGTGATTACCCTACAAATCTTTCTTACAAACCAATTCTTGAAAATCTTGAAACAACCTGTTTGGAACAACTAATTCCCACAGCCAAACACCCCTTTAGCAACTTTTGAACACAAATAAGGGTCCTTAAGCACAAGCGAAGTACCATAAGCAGTTGGAATATGAATGATAAGCAAGACGTTAAGTTAAACCAACTAAAGTACGCAAAGTTAAGCTACAAATAAGCTATCCCCAAAGGGACAACAGTAGGCAAGACTAGCTAAACTAGGAGATTTTTAAACTAAAGAAGGTGGGAAAATTAAGCGCTAAGGATTTCTATAAACACTGATAAGCTACTATGACTGAATCTAAATCTACTACTTAAACATCTAACCACTGAAATAAACTAAACCAAACTACTACTGAGCAAAAAAGAGGTGACCTGTTGAGTTGTGAGCAGGCTGCAAAACAGCAGCTGGGGACCTGTTTTAAGCTTATTTATAAGCTGAAACGTGGACCTCCAAACCACGGATAAGCTGCAAAAGTGGAGTTAGCACAGGTGACTCTAAAGAAAAACTGATTTGGGATAAAGCTTTTCACTGTATCAGCTTATAAATAAGCTGAGAGCAGATCGAAACACCCACTGCCTTGCTGATAGAATTTTGAAATCGCAACTTTTAAATTTGAACTCAACTATGCTAAAAGAGTTTATGATGCATACAAGATTAGCCACAAACAAAGTATGGCATATAGGGATTTGATAATACTAACTTTTATACTTATTGAACTTCTAAAAAAAACTACGAAATAGACCCACAAACAGCCACTGTTGCTGCTGTTAAGAAAACAGAAAACACCTTTACTCAATATCTTGATGAAAACTAAATGTAACGACTTGCACATGCTTAAACTAAACTTATACTACTGAAAACAAGTTGACTCCAGAAGTCAAATTGGGCAGAAAACTTGCTTGACCCAAAACATTGTTCGAATCAAACACTCCTGATGCAAAAGATTTTGACCCCAAACTTCTTCTTTTTCTATTCTTTTTTTGAAACTGACTTGGATAAACTTTCAACTGATAACTAATACAAGAATTAAAGCACAACAAAATTATCAAAAGGGATTCTTCATTAAGTAAAAAAAAACAGATTACATAAAAAAAAAACTAAAACTGATTTAAAATTAAAACTAGGGGTGCCTCATACACTTGGCTACATGCTCCTATTTATACTGAATCCAAGGTCTTCAAGCTTCTTCCTGTTGTGCTTGTTATGTGAGAGCAGCCAAGCCAAAAACCCAACTTGTGTGCTTTCTTGAACTGATCCTGGCCTTTGATTAGGTAGGTACCATTTGAGCTCAATCTTGACCTTCCATTGTGTCTTTTAAACAAAGATTGCTGACTTGGAGGAGGGGGAAAATTGGGTAGTGGGTTTGGGATTTTGGGTGAAACCGGGTAAAAGGATGAAGGTGGGTTTGGGTAAAGGTGATGTTGGGTAAAAGAGAGAAGGGAGGATGGAGTGTTTGGGGAGTGGTAAAAAGTGAGGGTTGGGGTTAGGGTTCCTGGGAAGATGAAAAAGCTAGGGTTCTGGGATTTTGGGTTTAGTTTGGGCGGGAAGTGGATGGGGAAGACAGAGGAGTGGGTTGGGAGTTATTTGTTGACCGGGTATGGTTAATGGGTTTGACCGGGTATGGTTAATGGGTTAGGTTGTTATTTTTGGGCCTAAGGTGGTAAT
Organism: Chrysanthemum lavandulifolium; assembly: GCA_022545495.1. Classification (NCBI taxonomy): domain Eukaryota; kingdom Viridiplantae; phylum Streptophyta; class Magnoliopsida; order Asterales; family Asteraceae; genus Chrysanthemum; species Chrysanthemum lavandulifolium. Next base: position 4,189,607 of record CM040240.1, on the reverse strand, counting down.
ATGGACTAATGGATTAGATATGAAACCCATTAAACATTTAGGGACCATAGGTGTAAAATCTGCAAATCCAGGGACCATTCATGAAATTCTGAAAATGTAATCAAAGGTCCAAACATGTGAAACTCAAATATGTTGAGGACCATTTTTGCCAAAACTGAATTTCCAAGGATTAAATTTGACACTTTTAAAAATCCCGGGATCAAAACTGTAATTTCTCAAACTTTTGAAATTTTACACCAAAGGACTAATTATGACAACTTATGATTTCAAAAGGACCTTTGGTGACTTTTCTTTTAAATTTCGTGCTCGGGACTGTTTTCATCAATTTTGAAAGACGGGACCTAAATCGCCAATTATGCAAACTTTGTTTGTTTTTCAATGATTTTGCATCCGAAACATATAAAACACAATTTTGAGATATTTTTAGTATTTTGATGCATTTCGAGTGTTTTAGATGTTTTCAGATTGATTCTAAATGATGAGTGAATACGCACTCATCAAGATATATGCTGTAGATTCTTTTGTTATACCGCCAACTTTAACCTCTTATGGCTGTTATGGGTTGGGATCTTTTGCCTAGCAAAACATATATAAGGAGAAAGTTATTGCAGCTTTTGTGGACTAGTAAATCACGAATTCTCAAGCTGGAAGAATCTTCTTTCTATGGTAATTAATCAGACGAGGTATTGTTTCTATTTTCCAGTTTACCCTTATATATTCTCACTTCAATATGACTAAGTTGATTTGTCAGCTGGAAAATCCTAAACATCAAATAAAACTTCTTAATTCTGGCAGGTGTCCTGTGTCGAACATATGTGCGACATTCTTTGTTACCAGCTTGATCTGGCTTCCTTTGTTGCATGTGCCAATTCTGGGCAATCATGGAGTGTGAAATCATCATTACTCTTTTCTGCAAAAGCGAATAGAGAGCTTAAAAAAAGATTCACAACTGGACCCGTTTGTTGAAAATCTTGTCCTAGAACGGTTATCAATCCATAGTCCCCTTCGAGTAAGTTGGTATATGTTTTTGATCATTTGAGTCCCTTATTAACCAGAAACTGCACATCAAGATGAAAATGGTTTAAGTTGTGAACAACTTGCTGTATGCTTCTGCGTTCTTGCTCTTTTTTTTTTTTTTTTTTTTTTTCTGTTTGTACTTCGTGAACTATTTTCTTCGTTGCTATTAATTTACACTTAAGTGTTACTTGCGTTCTTTTTTATATACAGGTTTTATTTGATGTAGTTCAAGACATAAGATTTCAAGACGCTATTGAACTATTTAGCCTGCAACTGATAACATCTAATCTAGTGGCATGGAAAAGGTAGTGTCCAATCTCTTCAAGGTTTCTAAAATCAAGGCTAAGCCATAGTATCTGTATTATTTACTACTCTATTATATATTTTATTTTTGTCCAAGTTCCTTTGTTTGAATATCACAGGATGAAAGATGTTGAACTCATGCACATGCAATATGCCATGGAGTCTGTTGTTCTTGATCTTGGAGCTATGGGGAATTGCAAGAAAAATGGAGTAAAAAGCTACCAAATAGCAGTATGTTACTTGAAAGACCTCATAATTCATTTGGAGGCTATCAACAACATTCCACATAAGGTTTTTAATTGTCCCGTTTATATTATTAAGTTAAAATCATCAATACAGTTCTTAGTATTTACCCTTTATTCTCACCGGAAGTGGCAATTTGACCCATTATGGTTAATCCTAATGGGTCATATGAGTCAAGTCAAAGAAATAGTTAAAAAGGGAAAAATGTTAAATGGGTTGAAGGTTACACTGAGCGTCTTTTTAATGTTTATATCCTTCCTTGTCAATTCAAAAAAAAAAAAAGATTATTAGTGTAATGACTTAGCTTTTTTGATCATATAACTGATCACTTAACAATTAGACCCGTATTTCCATCTTAAATTTTCACAACTTAGGTGAACCATAACCTTTTTAATGACGCAGATAATGATGTTGAACATTATCATCTCACTTTTACATATGGATGATCTTTCTCGCGATATGTCGTCATGTCCACCACCTTTGATTTCAGGACATTGGTGAAAGTCTCACTAGAAGCTGTTGTAGATAAATCGCCTCATGTACAGGCTGCAGCTGCCCAAGAGGCAGAGGTGCGTCATAATACATTTCTCGTAGATATTATGGAACTTAACATTATGACTCTATAGTTAACTCTTATGATATGTTGTCGAGGGGGCTGTTCGACCTATTTATTAGATGGTTATGTTAAATCTCTAATGGGTCAAACTAGTAAAATATAGTTCAAATGGAAACCTATCAGATGGATCAAAAGTATGTTTGTAATGAATAAGTATCCTAAATCTTTTCTAAAATAATTTTGGATTATTATTGAAATAATAATTGACAACTATCCATTTTTCAAAATTTTGCGCTACTATGCAAAAGTTTAAAAACTTGAACTTCTTGTATTTTTTTTGTAGCTCATTGATTATCAGAAAAGCCGACAACATATGGAAAAATGAAGAAAGGAAGGATGGAGGTCCACCGTGAAAGCATAAGAAGCAATTGTTAGATTTCATTACTGTGCATAATAATTTGTAAATGACTAATTTTTGTGACATAGTCCTTATAAAGAATTACAACTTAAAGTTGGTGTGTTGTTGTAGTACATGACTTGATATGATTAATACTCAAGTTATATTAGCTCTAATTGTGACTTTTTCTTTAATTAAGTTGTAGATTCGGGAAATTATGGGATATTGGCATTTTGGAAGAATTTTTTTGATTTTTTTTCCATAAAATGATCTCATAAAGACCGGTTCTAAGAATAAAAAAAGGAGTTTGTTTAGTCTATAACAGAAACCGGTTCCAACAAGAAAACATGTCTCGATACTCCTATTAGAGATTGGTTGTAGAAACCGGTTTCTTTGTGTTTTGGCTATTGAGATACCCCTCACAGAGAGTTGTTCCAAAACCAGTCTTCATAAACCATTCTAACCTATCTCTATGGCTTTTTTTGTAGTAGTGTTTGTGGTTTAAGTATATTAGAAGCAGTAGCTCTCAAGTCTCAACGACCCACAACTGGGTGAGCTTAGATTGTATGATACTTACTTTTGTGGAAGGTTTTCTTAGAATCATTCTCCCTACTTTCGGTTTACTCTAAAGTAAGGGTATGATTTGTCTACACTCTACCTCTCTCATACCTTGTGTATACGAGATTGGGTATTGTTATTGTTGTATGACTAGTCAAGTTCGCACACTTCCCCTTTATGCATGAGAAATAGTTGTGTTTTAATGAAATAAATGACCTTTTAATATTGTTTGTGCTCCTAGGGTTCATTTGAGCAATTTCTTGGTCGACCAATTAACAAATGATGTTACTAGCGTCGACAGCATGTGCGGCGTCGCCCCTGCTGTGGCGATGCGGCCCCCACTTGGTATTTAATCTTTTCTTTAACCACTCTTTTTTTGCTTAAAATTTGATGAAAGTTTCTTCCGCATGTTACTTTTTAAATGTATCTTTTCTAGTCTTGTTGTATATATTATATGTGAGTCACTGATGCCTTGGTGTGGCTAACAGGGATGCTCGTCGCTTCCTCAAATGTCAACGACGATATGGGGAATTTATTGATAATGTCAATGATGTCGTGTTGTAGAAGAACCTACAAACCAAGTTCGCAAGGTGTGACCACTACTACTTCGCTCACCCAAGTGGCATTGGCCCTCGGTGTCTTTTGCGGAATATGGCTAGAGCATAACTGTGTGTATAACAAAACGCGGAGTGGTTTGCGAGGGGAGTCGTTTTAACCATGTCTCACATAATTTCTCAAAAATGATAGTGACAAGAAATACTATACCTCTCCCCCCTAGGTGGACTATATGTTCCATAAATGGAACAAAATGACGAAGGTACATACCTTGTATCATACCTTAATAACGAAGTTTGAGAAGAAGATGAAAGTGAAAAGATGTATGAAAGACTTGATATGAAAAGCCTGAAAACGCCGAGAAGGTTATAATCGAAGACTATATGTGGTAGTTGTAAACAAAAAAGAGAATATGAAGGTTATGTTCTAATACCACGAACATGCATGGAACAACAATGCCCTTTAAGTAAAATCAAAAATCACTATTTAATCGAGTGGTTTGTAATGTATTGGTGTGCTAAAATATGTGAGTTAGAAACTCAAATACTTTAACACACTGATACAAGACAAACCACTCGAATAAATAGCTATCTTTGTATTACGTGGCAAACCCTTTAAGAAGTATGTATTACGTGGTAATTGAAACATGATGAACCTGCTTGGAGATACGCAGGTTCATCATGTTTCAATTACCTTTTGCAACCATCTATCACTCTGCTCTCTTCTCACAAATGTATTTGAAACCTTGTGGAGACACCAATAAATTTAAGTTTAATACTATATCATATGTTTTAACTACTATGACTATAATACATTCCTCTATTTGTATTACCTTTGGCTACAGTTTCACCGTAGCCAAACCCATACACACAGGTCGTGTGGTGGCGATATTGAGAGCCCTGACTTAGTATTCGTTAACATATTTTTTTTTTTCGTTCAAACACATTGTATAGCAAAACAAAGTTTCAGTCTTAAAGATTGTTAGGTTTATAAGAGAAAAGCAAGCTTTGTCATTTTTTTACATTACACATACGTTTATAAACGGATCTTTTTATCGGATTCCACATACAGAAAACATGCTACTCGCCCTCAATGTTTAAGAGATGGTGATTTTTGAGATACGTCTACCTTTTCAAAGTTCATATAATCACAGTAATCGTCTAGGATTAATAGATGGATGCCTTTGTTTACGGAACAAAATCTAGCATCAATGATACATTTGACCTTTGGGTGATGAATGAAATATCTGTATGGTCGAAAAGATGTTTATTTACATTAGCTTTGGATCTTACTTCTCGGGGCTATTTGTTTTTGAATAACGAAGAATTTCTTATGCGAATTTCTTATGTGGGATCCCAATCAACTTGTTATCTATGACACGTCAAGTGATTCATATACGCTCGTAAAACGTTTTGTTAGATTTGAGTGATTTAAGTACGCTACGTGGGATTGAGTATGTAGAGATCGAGTCTAGTATCGCCTCTAGATGCATAGTGTGCTTGGCTTAATATCCTATAGCTAGGTAGATTTTTCGCCTCTAGGTCGATTACTATTCTCATTAATCCAACCCACCATAGGATCTTTAATAGTAATAGCTTCATTTCATTATTTTGCATGCTTATCTTAAAACCTTCTCTAGGGTCTTTTCAAAAATTAAATTTGAAACATCCGGAATTAAATAAAGGCAATGTATGGTTGTTGTACATGAGCTCCTAATTTAAGTGTCCATTAAAGATACAATGGTGGGTGGTGTTGTGTATATTGATGACATCTTCTTACCATATTCATGAACAAGTAGTTGGCCATTAATTGATAAGCTATTAATCGAGATAAAAGATTCAGACCTTTGCGTGTATTGGTTCACGCATGCAGCAGGCCTCTTTACAACATTATCATAAAATCTTGTCTTCATGTGTGTGTGCTTTTTTCTCCCATCAAAAGTAAAGATTGATTACATTGAAATGATGCATAGCTCATAGCAAAGGAGTCAAAGATGTTTGCTTAATGTACCTAGGGTGTAAACGGGTCAAGTTTTTTTGTGTAATTCGAGCTTGAACTTGACTCGACCTCATTCGAGCCGAGCTTTATTGAGCTTCTAGCTCAAGCTCGAGTCTATAAACACTACACCACAAATGACTTTTAGAGACGGACACAATTGGCTACAACAACTTGTTGTCGCTAAAGGTTAAGGGGGCCCCACAAATTTCAACCCTCTTGTAAATGTTTGACCAATTGTTTTTTTCTACAAGCCTACAACCCGTGTTTGTAGTCAAAAGTGAGGTTAATTCTTTTTTCCTTTTCCAAAAAAACAAATAGTTGTGGAAACAATTATTTATAAATTTAATAACTTTTTAGTGAAAATTTCATCTTCCCTCCTCAACATTAACTTTATCCCGCCACCCCCTAAAAAAAGCGGATTGAATTTTTTTCAAGTCTTTTCATATCATTTTGTTTCATCTCCAAAAACTCAATCTCATTTTGTAATTAACACCACCACACACAAACCACAAATCAACACCACCACACCCCCGAAACCACACACACCACTGTGCACGTTGTTTTTATTCATATACCGCCGACCGATTCCGAAGCAACCTCACACCACCGCCGACCACCACAGCCACCATCATTTAGTTTAATTAAAGGTATGATTTTTTTATTATAATTTTTTTTTATTTTGGTTTTTTTAATTTTGGTGTTTTTAATTTTAATTGTGGTACATATGTGTTTGTTAATGTTTGTGTAAATTAAAAGATAAACACCGTCGCTGCTGCTGTTGACGGACCACTGCTCGTCGCCGCTGCTGTTGACTAAATCACTGCCGCCGCCGTTGATAAGAATATGTAAGTTGGTTCATATTTTAGTAACCTAGAAATATATATTAATTATTAAGTTGAAGTAGGGTGAGTTGTGACTTAATTGTTGAGCACTATTAGATTATAGTTCTGGTGGATCATATGTGTTTGTTTATTTAATTTTGGTGTTTATAATTTTAACTAGCCTATAACCCGTGAAAAATCACGGGCGGCTTATAAAAAGTTAGAAAATATATAACCTTAAAATTTTTTAAAAAGTTAAGAAAGATAACTTTTAAAAATTTAAAAAAAGAAAACCAACTAATATTAGCTCTCAAACAATAGTGTTCATTTCCATAATATAAAATCTAAAACTGAACATTGAATAAATCTGGAAAATAACAAAAAGAAAAACAACCATACGGTGTATCAAATCTTTTGTAACACTTCGTGGTAAACAACATTCAAAGTACTCTTTGAAACTTGACCATCCTTGTCGTATATCAAAACCTTCAATCCTTTCCGACTTTTGACTCTCGAGACAGCGACGTAAAGCTGACCATGTGTGAAGACTGGCTTAGGCAAAAAAATTCCAACTTTTGATAAAGACTGGCCTTGACTTTTGTTGATGGTCATGGCGAAACATACAGCTAGCGGGAACTGTCGTCGATTAATCTTCAGCGGAAGCCTCTTGTCTGAAGGACTGAGTTTCAACCTTGGGATGATAGTAGTGTGGCCGACATTTGTTCCTGTTAATATTTGTGCCACAATAACATGTTCACCAAGTTGTAGAATCCTTAGCCTTGTCCCATTACATAACCCAGCAGTTTGATCAATGTTTCGAAGAAGCATGACCGGTGCACCAACTTTTAGAGCTAATTTGTGGTTAGGTATTCCAGACAACTTCAGACCATTCAACACTTCAGGAGAGTACAAAGATTCGGTGTAATCATTGTCAAGACCTTCGGATTCACATATGCTATCTGAACTGTAGTAAACAACCTCGTCACTTGGAATTTGAGATAGCAAATGCTCGTTTATAACTTCAACAACTTCGTGAGTGGGAGCAAGAATTGCCCTCTCTTGAAAGAAAGAAGAATCCTGTAAGTTGTTGAGAAATGATGGATAAACAAATTCGACCAGTGAGGGAATAGGATTAACATTATCTGTTATGAGTAAATCATCCGGAATATCAACAGTCGCTTCACCATCATTAGCTCCACCTAAACGACCATCTCCCATCTTTAATATCCAGTCTCCAAATTCCTTGATTTCTTCAATATTACACTTATCAGAACCTTCTCTCAATCTCATGTTTGTCGTTAACTCAAGTACTGTACAATCATCCCATATATAAGACGAATTAAGAGATGCGTGTACAATGTCCTGCCTTGTTCCACCTGGTATAACTGGCAAAATCTGCCTAAAATCTCCTCCAAAGACAATAACCTTACCACCAAACGGCATATATTTTGCATTTGGGTCAGTGGTTCCTATAACATCTCTTAAGGATCGATCTAAAGCTTCGAAACAATGTTTGTGCATCATGGGGGCCTCGTCCCATATTATTAAACTTGTCTTGATCAATAAAGCAGCAAGATCTGTACCAGGGGTTATTGAACAAAATGAGTCCTCGTTTAGGTTAATAGGTATACCAAATCGAGAATGAGCCGTACGACCACCTGCCATAAGGAAAGAAGCAATATTGAAGGTACGTTAGTCAATGAATATATATTTTTGGATACAACAATAAAAACTTATTATTACATTAGATCACATATAAGAATACTTAAGATAATAAAATTATCACATTTTTCTGTTTATTATTTTTTGACAGATCCGAGTTTAAAAGTTTACTTAATATACCAAAAGGTAAACTAAAATCAGACCATATCTGCATATCTCCCTGTTATCAGAATATATGCAGTGAAGTATTTTGTATATGTTGAGAAACAGATGAGTCATTTTGTCATATAACGATCGAACTTATTTAAAGGTCCAATGAACATATAAACCATGTCATTATAAAAAAAAAGCAAGTGCATGTTTTCCCATCCCAATTAATAATGCAATGATGATTAATAAGGTTGCTAGAAATGCAAATACAAATTAGAGAAGTCTGAATATCTATTGTTAGCAAGTGAAGCAAAAATGATTAGTACTCCGAATGTGACTTCATTTACATGACTTGATTAACCCGACATACACCAGTAAAATGCTCAAGAAGTAGCTCAACACACATAATATTATCATTAACCGTCAAACCTGCAATAATATTTATTACATTTGTGAAACCTAAGCGACTACTCTCAGGAACCTCATCTGATATTATGTTTTAGTATCGCTTCAAGAAACAATATTAATAAAAAAATATGATTTTTGATACATAGTCTTTGTATATGAGGGTATTAGATACCAAAAAATAGCATCAAGTAATAAGAAGTATGTAGCAGACTCGTAAAACATAGGCTAAATGGTGAATTAAACTGAACACTAATTATGTATCTTCAAACACGAAAAAAAATTAAGAAACATAGCAAATAATTTTGTTTTTGTCAACCAAACTTTAGAAGTGGATTCTGGAGTGTGATATGATTTCAGGTTCTGAAGTCAAATATGAAAGTGTTTAACAGTATGGTTTTTTAACCTGTAAATGAAATTCCAAAGTGAATTGTACACAAGTACACATGAAGTTAGACACAATACCTTTGATAAATGTTACATCAGAGTATATGCAGTGATGTATTTTGTATATGTTGAGAAACAGAAACTGATGTGAATACCAGCTGGTGCCTTCAACTTAGATAACAAAATGTGACCAACACCTGCCCTAAACATAGCACTCATTGTGCAAAAATGGACCGACGATATCACGAATACAACCCAAGAGACACTTTCATTTTGTGTTTGTCCAGAACTATAGCAAAGTATTATGCACTGAATTTGAATTTTTCAGTTAGAAGTAAAAAAATATGGTCATTTTGATAATAAAACCTAAAAAATTATTTTTGCATACTAATAAAAAATTACTATTACGTTAGATAAGATAAGTACAAACCTGTTAGAAGCAACGAAGCAATACCACTCGATGCCACATTCAAAACAATATCTCGTTTAGACCGTATAGCAGCGGATAATGTTTTCCATATATATGTCTTTCCCGTACCACCATATCCGTAAAGGAAGAAAACACCGCCTTTTTTATTTTCAACAGCTGAGATAACTCGTTGATATACCAATTTTTGTTCCCCTGTTAGACTTGGAAAGAGGCTGTCATGTTCAGCTTTTAGTAAGTCGGTGTCATAGCAAATTTCGTCATGGATCAAAGAGTTTGTGTGGTTTTCCAGAAACTCCAGATCTGGTAAAGGCATTCCATTTATAGAACTTAAGCTACTTCCATTCGTACGAAGAATATTGTCTATATATTGCAGGCATAGATTTTTGCGATGACGTTCACGGATCTCCAAATCTGTAACAGTAATAAAATAGTTTAATTTAACAGTTAAAATAGTTAAAATAGTTAATTTAAGTTTAAATGAGCGGAAACAATGTTACCTGGATTATTAAAAAGTATACGTTGCTGATGTTTAATATCATCAGACATATATTCCCATGTCTCGCTCCATACATGATCGGGTCTGACAATACTATTTGACGTAAGCAACATCACAAATAAACGACGAACAGAATCAGCAAAAGCAATACGATGCCCTTCTTTAATTGCCTCGATGTACTCTTTGTCATCATCTAACAATCCGAGTGCAAAACATGTTTCCTATATGAATCATATATTTTGTCATCTTTACCTTGATAATCATAGAATCTATCACTAATAAAGGCGAATATCTTCCCACGATGTCGGTCCTTTAACCTTATTCAAGAACCCTCGGATAGTATGCTTCTCCAGAGAAGGAGGAACATAATTAATCCGTCCTACAAAGAATCCTCGCTTCCTACGCCATATCTTATTTTCAAAGCCCAAACGAACTTAGTTGGGAATTCAGAGTACGTCAAAGTTCTGGCAAGAGCATCGATTTTATTACATTCCATCCATGCCAAAAATTTGCTACACGAATCAAGGTTTGTTTAGGACATCATTAATATCGGCATCGCCTTCATACACGACTGTTGTTGTCCCCAGAAATGAAATGGCAACCTCTCAACAAAGCGGGTAATCTGTGAGTGAACTTCAGAACCTAGAATTCTCCAAGTAGCTTCACATCGAAAGATACCTACAATCATAATATTCTTTGATTTCATCCTTCACTTCTACGTTGGTGCTTTCTTGATTCTCATTGTTGTCAACACAAACAGTAGCAAGAATACGATCCGTCCCTTGTTTATGTATTTAAACAAATATTTGATAGAACCGCCTGATTGCACCACTCCACATTTATGCTACCGTAAGTTTTAACAGAACTTTATTATAGCCGACAACAAAACCATTGTGTAGGTCCACCCCGCCTTTTTAATAAACATTCCATTATCGTGCCTTTTGTAAACAGGAAACCATCGAGTCTCATCATAGTGCGAAATAAAATTTCTTCGAAAATTTTTGTGCATTTCCTTTACTCGCACAGGGCAACTTGGATTATCAACTCCACACGGGCCATGCATCATATGGTCACTTACAAGGCGATAAAGATCCGGATCAAGATCTTTATGCGGTATCTCGGCAGAAATGAAATCATCGATCTTTTCATGATTAACCAACTTATCATCTGGTGTAAAAATACATATGGGCGTGCGGAAGTCTCTCTTCGAAACTCGACCGTATATACAACTGTAATATATAAAAGAACAATAACAAACATTATAAATATATAAAAACAATGAAAGTGTACTAAAATTTCCAAAAGTTACTCGCGTTGACGCGTCCAAAAATCTTTGACTCCTCAAATTCTTGATTAAATGATCAAGCTTCATCTTAAAGGTCTTGCATATAATATCCGCCTATCTTCTGGACGAAGTCCAGCCCATTCAAGAACCTTGTAATCTCCGCCATTTCGGATTGCATGTGAAGGTGATGAAAAATCCGGATGGCCATATACTTTGACAATGACATTGCATCTAAATAATTTTGACGATATATCGCACCTCCTAAAAGATGACGGTAGTACTATACGCTTGCCAGTGGTAGATGCATCTGTATTGCCATTATCTGCTTGAAGTGATAGCTGTTGATATGATTCAACGCGTAGGATTTTTTGTTGCTTGCGATGAAAATATAACCTTTCTGTTTCGACCATGGTAAAAGCATCTACCAAAAATTGTTGAAAAAGTCTTCGAGAGTTATGATGTAGTGAGAATCTGTCTTTCCTTTCTTGAATGATGTAAGCAAAGTATTCTCTCATTGTTAACCTATCGCGTTTTGTTGGGTCTGGCTGAACAACGTCGCTATGAAGAATATCGGTCCTGTATCCATCTTCACCATAAGGAAACAAAAGAGGATATTGTAGTGACAGAAATGAAGGGTGCAAAACATTGATATGTTTAAGTTCACCGGTTTGTGTTTCAATCAGGATATCTCTTTTATCAAGAGAATCCTCGATGTCTCCCACAATTAAAGCAGCTACCTCGGAGGCGGTAGGAAGATTGTAAGTCCTTCCGTCAGATGCCCTATTACCAAGTAATTTCAACCGTACGTTGTCTAGTTCATGAGCTTTATAGCGATCTCTGACCATTCTATATGACTTGACCAATTCATTTTCTGCATCTAAAGTGTTCCTTAAACCTTCAATTATTTGTTGATCAAGTGAGTCAGATTGTTTCGATTCATTTTTCGATCCAGATCTGCAATAAGATAAACAACATAGTAATCTATATATGATAAGCTAAAAGAAGACATCTATCTATAAAACCGCAAGACAAAAACAATTCAAAATTGGATATATAATACATGATAAGTTAAAATTGTTTCCATACCGGAGTGCGTCAATCCTGTTCTTCACCTCATTTTCTGTATCATATATATACAGTTGCGAGAATTTCGCAGTGGACCCTTCTTTGGGTAAAAGACTACCATGACTATGATAGTTTTGACCATGAAGCCTAAAACAATAAGGGCCCTTACCCCTGTTGACGGAATGATCAACTTTTCCGCCCATTGAGGTAAAGGCAAACATCATATTGTACGTACGGATATTTTTTAGAAAATTTCTCGATGTCGCATCATCATTGTGAAATAGGTCTGACAAATGTTTAGGGGGCTCTTTTAGTTTTGCAACCTTTACTTTTCCATAGAGGCAACATGTAGAGTAACTCCACGAATCTTGAAAACGCCTTTTCAGCCTTGCCTCGAAGTCCCACAAGACAGCATTACATGCACGACATATATTGGTTGGATCTCCGTGGTCAAAATATTCTGTAAACAAAATTTGAAACTTAAAATAAGGTTTCTACATGTGCAGAGTTAAAAGGGTGAATAAGTGTATTGTTGAAGTTACTATCACCTGAACTGATTCCATAAAATTTGTCTTGGTCATTTAAGCCAGAAAAATCTTCATCCTCGTCAATATCAAAATTTAGTCTAGGAATGTCATATATTACTTTCCTTTGTCTCTTACGTGGATGTTCTCTAGATGTACTCGCAATGTTGGTTTGAGGTTCATTTGAATTGGTATTAGAATGGTGCAAACCTTGAATGACATTGCTGGAACCTACATTTATGTAGCAATATAATTTTAAAGTCAGTGAATATGTGAAAACAAATTCTAATCTTTTAAGTTATTATAAAAAAAAGCGTTAACCTGGTGTTGTATAGCGATCAAATTGATGAGACATTTGATCCACGTGACTTCTTTTGTTTTTTTTAAGAACTTGTGATACAGAAGACATTTCTAAAGGTAAAAAATAATAACGGGAATCAATAATAAGGAAAAAAAATAGTAATATCATCCTTAGTATAAAGTTAACCATTATACCATTTGAAATTTCTTTTATAGGCGGCCTTCCCCTACGTCGAGGAGGTGTATCTGCACCAAAATGTAAGTGAAAAACTTGTGTGTTAGTTAACCACGATGGAAACAGCTAATGGAATGTTTGTGAAACAAAACTTGTGTCCTGGAATGTTTGTGAAAAGAGTACAGCCATGATAGTATTATCTGTTACCGGGGATAATATACGTGAAACAAATTATACCTTTAACACCGACTGGAATGTTTGTCTTTCCAAATATAGGAGTCACAATATTTGCGTTTTCGTTTCCGTTAGAAGACTGAGATGCATTTGATGATTTAGCTGGAAGCATATTGAATATATGTTAGAATCCAACTATGTACGATCGTGGAAAAAACCAACAAAATATTGAAATCACTAAGTTTCTTACCGATGGAGATGTCACTTAGTGGTGGCCTGCCTCTGCGTCTAGGGTACAAATCTGTAACCAAATTGATACGTCACATATTTTGTGGTTGAGTAAATGTAATATGGTAACTGGAAAGATAACAAATTCTGATGATTATTTAGATAGTAGTGTACCATTTGAAATGTTACTTATAGGCGGCGTCCCGCTACGTCGAGTAAGTGAATCTGTATTGAAACGCAAAGACAAATATGTGTGTCAGGTAATATTACTCATCGATTTATGTAAAACTTGTAAGTAATTAAATGTGAATGAAATCATACCTTCGGTAGGAAATGGTGCATTTTTTGTAGCAAAGATAGGAGTGCCAATACTTTCGTTTGAGTTTTGTTTGGATAACTGAGATAAATTTGTTAATCTAACTGCAAGGATATTCAAAGTAAGACGGACGATCAGTATCTATATTTGTGGATATAAACGAAAAAATATTGAGGCTGCATTAGATTAGATAAGTTCATGATATCAGATTTATAATATATTTACTTACCATTGGAGATGTCACTTAGTGGCGGTCTGCCTCTGCGTTTAGGGAGCAACTCTGTAGGCAAAACACAGGATTGCTGATGTTGAGGTCGTTTGACATTAACAGGGGGGTTGGCCATGTGGCTCTCAAGAATGTTTGTATTTGCTTCATTAGGATTTGTAATTACGATAGGCGAATGTCGTGACACTACATATCATAAAAGAAACATGATTTAAGTGACAATCCATTAAATTCAGAAGCATGGGTTAGTCATGATTATGACAACCATCGTACCGGTATCTCTTTGATTGTATCAATAACAATTTAGTTTCTATCAACAACACAATGATACATCCTATTTAGTGAACATTTAAAAAATAATAGCCAAGTATCATACCGTTTGGTATCTCTTTCCTGGGTCTCCCTCTAGGTCTACGAACCAATGATGTATCGGGTATGTTTGCTGATGAACATGATGAGCCTTTGGCCTTTGGTGTAGTAGTTACACCTTGTTGTTCCATTCCCTGTCACAATGATACTAACATCTGACAAGAGAGATTAGTTATTGTTTAAAAATTTGTATAATGGCATATGTGATTAAGGAAGTATGTTAGCAATATAAACTCCATTGACTACTTTATATAATATAAATAAATTAGAATACTCGATTTAAGGAAGTATGTTAGGAAATATATTTGGCAATAATTGACCAAAAAAAAGCACTATATGAATAAGAATAGTTTAATTGCTGGTTGTTACATAACTTTTCAAGTTATGGGTAGAAAATGCTGAATAACAACAAAATAAATTTAAGAGACAAAGTCACATAAGACTAAAAGATCAATAATCAAGATTGGTGATTTGCAAGTTATTTTTTTATTCACATGGTTTAATACCGTAGTGTTACAAAACTTTTTTGAATACAAATATCACTATAGTACCACTATCTGATTGACAAAGATAATGGGAAAATCCAAACATCAAATTTGAGTTATTGATCTTTGTAGATAAGTAAATAAAGAAAGCTCATGAATACTATGATTGCCATGCCTGCTCTCTTCAATTTACATGAGCACAAATGAACGTATTCCATATCTGAACTTGTGCAGAAACCTGTATGAAAGAAGGCATAATCATGGGCATTCGAGTGACCTGTAAATACATTGGAAGGAATGACGTAAGTTAGATGTTCAATTCAGGAACAACAATAAAAGTTGAAAGACGTACCTTAGAATAGTTCCAAAATACTTGATAAAGATGTGAATCTTTATTTTCAAAAATAAAAAGGACCTGTAGTGGATCATAAGTATAATGTGCATAAAGTAATTAAAACAACCAACATCATAATAATCGTTGAATCAACGTTCCAAATAAATTATTACATAACAAAGTAGCTGGTTGCGCATCAAACGCAATTGATAGAACAAAATCTGAAAATTCCATTCGTAAACACCAACAAAAGGTCCAAAAGACTCTAATTAAAAACAAAAATAAAGATTAATTATTTGGAAGTTGCTGCCTATCATCACTCGTCTTCCTTTTCCTTCTTTGGAGAAAGCAACTGTTTTTTTGTGGAAGAGAATACTGGATCATTCTCCACATCAATCCATTGTCGCAACTTTTGTTTTCCAGGGCTAGTGGCTGTACTCTGTTCATCTTGACATGACGCAATATTATCACCGGTAACAGATAATACGTCCTGTTATTAAAAAAAGCATAATAAGTTAGTACAAACTGATCAATTTGTTTTTAATAAATTTTACATTAACAGTTTTAGACAAACTGATAATCTGGTACCATTATTACATACTTACCATTGTTTTTAATAAAGTTACATTTTGTGGATAGTATATGTGGATGCGTATATTAGTTCATAGTACCGTAAAACTGGTAATCTATGAAGTTATATTCTTTCAAAGTGTTTATGTTAAAAGGCTTAGACTCATGTTTAGTTTAGACAATTGCTGCAACTGAGAATCGTATAATTGGTAAAGTTTTATAACTTGAAAACTATTATTTCAAGAAAGACAGAAAGACAACAAAAAATGACATATAATATATGTACCTTGGCTTGTTTGGTTCCTGAAAGAGGGGTCATGAATGAGCTCGAAGGCTGTGACATCAATTCAATAGCAGTTCCTTGAGAGTTGGATTGTATTTCCTGTTTACACAAACGTTACCAGTAAATACAATTATGGACGCTTAATGTATAAAGTCATTTTTAGAATGAATACCTGATCATCAATTTCTTTCTTAATCAGCGCCTTTATTATGTCAGTATCATTAGTCAACTGAGAGATACCGTATACATGCTTGTTGTTGTCAATGTTGAAATTTTTTATATCAACTTTGAATGCATAGGTATTTTCAAGGAGTTTGTCAAAGTCCTTGGGTAGAATGTCCATGTCTCCCTTCTGGCAATTCAGAAGTTGTTACGTTAGTATGTATAGGTATATATTAAAGTAAGAAAACACGAAAGTCAACTTAACGGGTTCATGTCATACCTGTCTTATTTCCTGCACAAGTTCAGCTGCACTCCTGTCAAGTATTGGGTGTGCCTGTCTGTCAAACAAAGTGAGTGAAACTGATCCAGTCGAGTCCATCACTCGCAATGGAATTTTGTACCTGCCATTAAATGATATACGTATAAGTAAGGTGTAAAGGCGCTGTGTAATTTAAATATTGGTGAGAACTTACTTATACTCAACGTCAGTATCTTCACCACATTGCTTGCTGGTACACTTGAAGACAGTCCTTTTTTTAACAACCACGCCATATTCATCTTTTTCAGAAACACTTTGTTGTTTGGCAGAATGGTTACATTTCACACATGCTAGATACCACCAATCAGACTCACGCTCAATCTTCTTAACAGTTGCTACGACAACACATGACATAACCTAGAAGCACGATAGTAAATGAAGTATATGCTCGATAAAGCAAAAAAAAAAAAAAAAAAAAAAAAAGTCGACAATTAAAGATTTGATAATATTCATCTTATACCTTTCCTATGTCACGGATGTCATTAAGAGTAATTTTTTGCAAGTTGTTCAGAAAGTCATGCTTAATAGAGTAACTTGAAAACGTTGTCAAATGGCTAAGTTGGTGATCATCTCCATCCGAACCACGGTTTTCAATCAAGTTGTGAAAAGAAATAAGATCGGTTAAAAATGTGTATACAACTTACAAGTAAAGAAAAATGGTGAAAGTAATGGTGTGTTAACAACTCACAGATTCTTAAACTTTTGTATATCAGGAATGTCGTCATTTATAAAGAGTTTTGTAGCACCAAACATGCTTGAGATAGCGGGTTTACCTGTTCGAGATACATGCAGTGTTGTTATTTAGAGCGTAAATTGTTTATCATAAATGGATAAGAGTGAAAAATGACTAATATACATAACTTTCAGCAAGAACACTCACGTTTATAAATCTTGTGTTTCATGAATTGTAGGATGATAACAACATGGCCCAAGTTTTGTCGGTCACCTAACGCGTTGTTCAATTGGTGGGCATAGTCACTCCACAAAGTAATATTCGTAAGCCTATTCCCACTACAAATTACAATTGGCACAAGTAAATTTGATCTTTAAACAAACAATATGGGATAAATAAAATAAATAACAAAAATAAAGTAAATTGACAGTCTTTATATTCCTAAGCTTGTAAATCGAGAGTATTTAAATAACAAAAATAAGAAAGCAGAAATAAAAGAGGCAAGTATAAGAAAATGACTTACGATACATCCTCCAACTCCAAACGCATGAACGGGCGTTTATCCCCATCAACCGTAGCATGCTCGATGTTACCACAAGAGATTAGGTCTCCTATGAGATCTGTATACATAGATAAGCAAAAGTAAACATGCGTGAACAACCAAGAGGTTTTAATATAACTGATATAGATTTAAAGTTGAAGTGGAAATTTTTAAACCATAAGACACAGCAGATGCTTTTTCCTGTTGAAGAAGGGTGGCAAAACTTTTAAACCTAAACCCATACATTGGTCCAGTATAAGTGTCACATGGAGCGACTACGGTTGACTTATAAAAGTTAATTTTATAAGCATTGTCAACGATATAGGGGCTTCCTTGGCTCTCCCCAACTCCAAAAGTAGAAATAAAGACGCATTTGCCTTCTTGTAAATCCTTTTCAAACTTAGGACAGAAACTCTGCTTCACAGTAGCAACAATCTTGTTTTCCTATAATGTAAATGCACAATCAAACAATTACAACACTGAAAAAAATAAAAAATAATTATACAAGAGAAACTACAGAAAACATATATATTACCTCCTCGTCTTGCAGAACCATCTCAATCTTCCAGGTTTCCAATGGGTTCTTAAACACACTCAATTTCCATAAGCGTATAATCATTACTTTTATACGCCACTCATCTTTCAATGGTGTCAACTCTTTGAGCATGTTAGTTTTGGTAACCATGAGGGACATTGTTTAGTGATAGAATACAACGGAAGTGTGAATGATGTGAATGTGTCATGCCTCATATGTCTGAATTTATAGGGTTGCATCATAGTGGGTATTGATATGATCAAATCATGTATTTTAAAAGGATTAATTGATAAATCAAATAGGTTGTTATAAAAATCAGTTTATCCCCAAACCAAATTAGGAAAAAATTTATTTAAAATAAATAAAGCTACTTGTACATTATCTTAAAACTACCTGTCCAAAAGAACACATAAGTTTCATCAGGAACTAAGATATTACATTGTTACAGACCTTTAATTTTGGTTGAAGCTCAATCTTTTTAACTATGTCAGTTCCGATTAACACCAACAGGGAACCCTCTTTTGTCTATTTTGAGCTTGAATAGCACTTCATTGTCTCCTATATTCACAAACACAATTCAATTTTTAAGTTTCCTGAACAGTTCCACTATAAGAAACAACAAATTAAAGAAACACCAATAAAGAAAGTACTATTTAAACACTATTAAAATAAGTTTCCTGATCAGTTCCACTATAAGAATTAAGAAACAACAAATTAAAGAAACACCAATAAAGAAAGTACTATTTAAACACTATTAAAATAAGTTAATGACATTTGGTATTAGTATAGTTAGTTCCACTATGAATAAAGTGCTGCTCATAAAACAGGGTATCCTAAAATTAGGAAACAATATGGAAGAAACAAAACCGTGTTTTATGGGTAAAAAACAATTGGGGATAATGTATAATGCTCTTAAATTGCGGAATGTATAGTACCAAAAAAAAAATTTTCTTTCTTATAATGATATGTACACAACCATAAACATAAAAAATTTAAAACTTTAATAAGTAGTTAACATTACTTCTACCAATCGATTAAATTCATTCAATAAAAGTCAATAGATAGAATGAATTATAACCGGTTATTATTGAAAAAAGTTGAATAAAAAATCATTCGATTAAATTAGCTTCATACCTTGAATCGAATCATGCCTTTTACATACCTTGTATTGGTTTAATGGTTAAAATCATCACAGATAAATGGTTAAAAATATCCGCGCTTGCAACTTTGGTTGAATTTTCGGATGAATGAAAAGATCTGTGATATTGAATGGTTTCGGATGATATTGTTTCGGATGAATAAAGGTAGTGTGTTTTACTGATATTGTGATTAAACAATTTAGAAGGGTTGAAGCCGACATGGTGTGATTAAACAATTATATTTTGTAAGTTAGAACCTTTTCAATAAGACCGTGAGTTTTTAAGTGTAGTACATAAAAAGCCATTTGGCTTAGTGGTAATATATGGAGAATATTAACTGAAAGACCCATGTTCGAACCTAGTAAGCAGCATTTTTTTTTTATTTTAGATATGACGTGGCAATAATGAGGTGGCTTAAATGACGTGGCTTTAAGTGTCTACGTGGCTTTAATGATGTGGCAGAAATTTCAAAAAAAGCTTCGTTTATTATATATATAGATATAGATTCTGCTAATTGTTTTTTTGTTTGTTTGTGTTTAGTCGCAGAAATCACTGCCGCTGCTGCCGCCATGTTGCCGCTGTTGCCGTCTACCGTGTGACCATCTCTCTTCTTCTATTCATCTGTTTCACAGGTGCTGTATATAGATTTGTGTTAATTTAAGTGTGTGTTCGTTTGTACTCGAACTGTAAGGGGGTGTTTGGATTAACAACAGTTGATTGTTTGTTGTCGAACAAAAATAATTAAAACCAAATGAATTTGCTCTTAATATGTAAGGCAATAATAGTGCATCAAAGTTATACTTGTAACTGTTAGACGTAAATATTTTGTGTTTTTCAACAATTTATGTCAAAGTGGTTATGCTGTTTACTAATAGTTTCATTTTGTTTCATATGATGTTAAGTTGAGGTTTTAGTAATGTATATTGTAAGCTTGTGCTACTTGTCTTGAAGTTCGTATGATATTGATAAGAGGGTGAACTTAAGTATATTACTTCTATCGAGTATTATTTTTGTTTACTATATAGTTTATTTATGTTGGTGTTTGATTTTGTTTATGCTTGTGTAGGACAACCGCAACAGCCGCACCTCTCTTCCTGTCTTCCTTTCTTCTTCTCTTCTTCTCTTTCAGCCGTAAACCAACGATTATGTTTTTTATTCAATAATTTTGTGTTTGTTCATTTGTATTTGCGTTTGATTAGTAATGTATTTGGTGAATATGATTATGCGGTTCATTAGCTTTGTATTTGAATATTAAACTTGTGTGGATGATTTTAGTGACTTGAATATGCGGTTGAATGTGTGTGTGTATTAATTGGCAACGAAATATTATGTTATTGTACTTGGTATTTTACAGATGGCGTGTGTTGCTCCTGGCTACTACGGAGGGGATGCAGGTAGTGATCCACTTGAGGATCGACAACCTAAGTGTTTACCTTTATTGTGGATGATTATATACACCCAGAATGTAGGTAGTGATTTAACAATGAAAGGATATCCTTCTTGGCCTGCTAAGGTATATTTCTACTTAGTTATGGTTAGTGCGTGTTTGGATCACCTTATTTAGCCTCCTTATGAGCTTATTTGACTTTGTAATCTGATCTATGTGATTATTTTTAAAGAATGATGTTCTTAGTGTTTTACTGTTATCGAATGTTCTTGGTGTTTTGTAATTTGATCTTAGTGTTTTGTAAGCTGATGTTAGCGTGTTTAGAAAGTTATCTTGGTGATATTTTTGAAGAGGTTAAATGGCTTATTTAACTTTCATGTTATTTTTGAATTACACAGGGAGAAATGACAGCTATTCAAGATGGTCAAGGAAAAAAAGATGTTACCCAAAACAGAGCGCGAGATCATCGATGAAGTCCTGGATTCTCAAAATCGGGGACATATTGCGGGTGTGGGCAGGGTGGTACCAGGCACGAGCTCGAGTTCTAGGAGCACATAAGTGGACACAGGTTTTTGTACCCTGGAGGAGGTTGAAGAGATGAAGAAAAAGCATGTGGAGCTGCACGAGCAAAGAAACTTGTTGAAGCAATTTCTTGATTTTTACAACCGTCAACAAGGTACACCCGCTTCACAGTTTCAAATTCCAGACTCATGCACTCCTATGTTTCCCGATTCTACATATACTCGTGGCGAACCTAGGACTACTCATTCTGACCCGAGTTCTAATCTTGACCTTGATAACTGTTACAAGCCGATAAGTGTTGATGAAGATGATGATGGTGTTGATGGTAATAGTGGACATGATGTTGGTGATGATGGTAGTATTAGTGAGCATGATGTATGGATCTTGTTTTGTAATTTGAATTTCGTAAGAATATTACCGAAATTATTAGTATTTGTATGATCTTATTTTGTAATTGGTCGGTTTTGAATGAATGGATGAATGGAAGCATTTTGTATTAATGATTCAAGTGATTTACACCATTGGTTTTGGTAGATATTTTCCGGAAAAATTTCCGGATTGCAGCAATGCTGCTGTTGTTTCTTTCCTGGACAAGGCCATCCAAGCAAAACAAACCTGGGCCAAAAGTTTTAAAAGTTTATTTTAATTATTAATATTTATTTGTTAAATAATTATTAATTTTTTTTTTATGGAAAAATGTTTTGCGTCAACACTGGTTGTCGCCAAATGCCAGGGCCCACACTGGTCAAAAGTTTTGGGGTGAAAATTTGTGGGTCCCACGGTTTGTAGCCAAAAGTTAAAATCCTCTGTCGCTAAAACTTTCTGCGACGGACTATAGGAGACAACCTTTTGCGCGACAGCTGTTTGTCGCCCAAACCATTAGCAACAACTTTACCCCACTTTTGGCTACAACACTCTCTGTCTCTAAAAGTGGTTGCTGTTGTAGTGAAAATAAGCTTGAAATGTTTGATGAATCGAGATCGAGCTTATATAGGCACGATTCAAGTTATCATCGAGCTTTTAGAGCTTTTATGTGATATATATGTTCTTTATATGTATTATGTATATTTTAAGGGATTTTATGTAAATACACTACTCGTATAAATGTATCGAGATTTTTGAGTCGAGCTCAAGTCGGATTTAAATCGTATCATATATTTTCAATTTTCTTTGCGTGTATTGGTTAGCGCATGCAACAAGCCCCTAGCCACCTTTATCACAACCTACCTCAGCTAACTAAGTGTAGGTAGTCCTAACTCATCAAAACCAACTAAGTGTACGTAGTCGTTACTCATCAAAACCTATTTATTCCAACTAAGTGTACGTAGTCTTTACTCATCAAAACCTATTCATTTACTGTTATTTGAGCGTCACATCATCCACGTACTATAACTCACTTATCACTCACACCCTCTTCGCGATCCTCGCTATTTCCAAGATGTCTCGCCAAATCGATGTTGCTCAACTTAAATATTGATTAAAAAATCATAAGGTTAATATTTCAATTTAGGTGCATGATATTCCAAACATATTATCAAATATGCTCGTCTTTTTGTGTTATTTCAAGAATCATTATTCTCAACTGATCCACCAAATAACTATATCCACATTCAAACCAATCATAAAACTCTAAACTTGTTGGGTGTTTGTGTAAAACTTATTTTACGGCTTATAAATTTATTAAAGCTTTGATAGGCTCGTAAACTCATTTTTGGACTTTTAAACATATACGCTTGAACTTGTCGACTTTATAACCTCAAGGATATGTATAGCCTAATAAACACACACAAAGAAAAAGAAGAAAAAAAAAAAGGTTTTAAGCTTATCAAATTTTCAACCAGTTCATGAACCCGTCAAATATATATGACAAACACCCATCTTCTGATTCTTTCTTTGACATAACGAATCTTCCACCCACTACACACAATCACAACCACAACCCACCACTCTTCGTCGATAACCACCACCCAAATAAAAAGTGGAGTTCTTGCTTGAAATTCTCAACCCTTTTGGTTAATCTTTAACAACAAAACCATGTTTTAATAAACTTTCTAGAAAACAAGACACTTCTAATTATCTTTTTGCTTTCAAATAAAACCCAACAAAACCATGTTGCTGGCTTAGAAAAGACATGACATAAACCTAGCTCCTAGGCTGAACACACTTTTAAGGATGAGAAAACGACTTGTCTTTCTAGGGTTTAATATCCCCAACTACTCGACATTAAACAAAATTAGAACTACCAACTTAGTTAGTTGCACCTTAAACACATCTCATGCATAATGTTATAAGTTCAATTGCTCCCCAAAAAAGAACACACACTCCACATTTTATGTCTATCTTTAATCATACAAATATATAAGGGTTCATGAGTAAATCTCGGTCCATTAGTTAAGCACTTGTTTAACTATGAAATGGATGATGTATTAGATGTTCCGATGATGTTATATATACGACAAGCCGGTTTTGGACGATGCATTTCACTTTCCAATCGGAGAAGCAAATGTAACTCTACTACTTACATGTCTTTAAGTGTTTAAGATATGTTGCTTTTGTTTCCACAACAATAATAGAGTACTCCTAACTAATCATAGTGAGGGAATGAGCATGTCTTGTGAGTTGTTCCCTCAATATAGTACTTTAGAAGATGATATGGGTAGAAAACCATGCGAAGACGAAGCCCATCATTTCTGTGTACATTAATAGTTGCAGCTAGGTCTGTGTTTGATATACGCTTAACTTGTGAATTTAAAGTTAATGATGTCGTATTTATGCATGGCAGAATAAATGTATGACACAATCTCTCATAAATTAATGGCTCCTTACCGCGCGAATCTCTTGCAAAATTTATGGCTCTCACCAACAAGTTTTAGGCTTACTGTTATGCAAGGTTTTTAAGATCCAAATCCTACTTAGGATCATTTTTGTCTCTACAAAATCATGATCATAACATCAGCTTGGGATCTTAAAATCATACGTATAATGTCATTTTCTTCATAGGCGTTGTAAAATTATACATATCCACATATAACTATATATCTTGTGTCATGAAAATGTAGATCAAAATTATGATAATGAAGTGTTTAACACAATTAACATCTTGTTTTTCACATTCTACAAAACTTAATACCTAAATTTGTAGTTTTTTAACTTGTGGTCCGAGAAAAGTAACATTGGATCGAACGAGATCTTAAGATCCTATGGTCAATATCGGGATATTATTAAGATCCTACAAAGGAACGGGATCGTATTGCTTTTTGGTATAGTAAAATCGTAAGATCCTTCGATAAGGATCGAGATCTTAACAACCATATTGTAAGGCTCAAGGCGCACTACGGCGCAAAAGGCTTATGGATCCTTGAGATGAGGTGCGTGATTCATAAATATGAGGCGCATTAAATTATAGAAAATTTCAATAGTTTATGCGACAATTTCCATATTAATGACGGCTTAAATAACGCTAAAATACTTAATGTATCTAACAAAGTTCAAATTCAAGCCCAAAATATCAATGAATGTATCATGATTTATAGCATGGATATTTGTATCGGATTCCATGTAAAGAGAACGCTAATCGTCCTCAATGTTAAAAAGATGGCACATTCTGAGATACATCTACCTTTTAAAATTTCATATAATCGCAATAGTCGTGTGGGATTATATAGATGAATGCCTTCGTTTGCAGAATACGATCTTTGGGCGATGATATACCTAATTCGACCTTTGCGTGATGAACGAAAAATTTGTTTGGTCGAAAAGATGTTTATTTACATTAGCTTTGGATCTTACTTCTCGGTGCTATTTGTTTTTGAATAATGAAGAATTTCTTATATGGGATCCCAATCGACTTGTTATCTATGACACATCAAGTGATTCATATACACTCATAAACGTTTTGTTAGATTTGAGTGATATTAGTACAATACATGGGTAGAGAATATGTAGAGATCGAGTCTAGTCTCGCCTCTAGATGCATATATGTTTGGCTTAATATCATTTAGGTAGATTTTTTGCCTCTGGATTACTTGCAAAGGGTCATAGTAAAAGAAATAGGCACGGCTTAGTTGAATTGTGGGATTTATTTCGAACATAACATTAATACGAGTATTTTTTTGGCAGCAAAGAAAGTTCAAATTTGAATCACCTAAAATTAAATAAAGGATGTGTTTGGTTATTGTACATGAGCTTCTAATTTATGTGTCCATTAAAGATACATAGTTGGTGTTGTTGTGTATCTTGACATCTTCTTACCTCTTCATGAACAAGTACAAGTAGTTGGCCATAAATTCCATAAGATATTCGGACCTTTATGTATTGGTTAACGATCCAGCAGCATCTTTACTTTCTAGGTGGTTGATATTACAAACATATTATCATAAAATCGTGTCTTCTTGTTGTTAGTTGTACATTAGTTGTCTATTAAATGTGATTAGAAAGTGATATGTATCCAAAATAGCTCATGTGTAATCCTGATATGTATCCTCTCATTTTATGTGTAATGATCAACAAACAATATTATCCTATATCCTCTTACATGGTATCAGCCATACGATCCTAAACTCTTCCGCCGCCAGCCACATGTCGGAGGTTCGGAAAGCTCCCTTTAAACCTTAACCTCTGTCATATTTCATCTTCAAATATCAAGTAATAACGAAAACCCAGCTCAATCAACTATGAAACAAAAAATTGTGGATCTTTATGTTTTTCTAGGGAAAAACACGTCCCGTTTTTTGGAAAGTTCTTTGGTTGTTGAAGTTTTAAAACCAACTTTCGTTTTTTCATATTTTCTTTTGATGTTGATGCATGAGTCCTAGTTGTCAATTCCTTTGTTTTAGTTGTAGGGGATACTTTGGGTTATCCTGTTTCTTTTAGTTGTAAAGGATACTTTGGGTTATCCCATTTGGTCAGAATACTTTGGTTTATCCTCTTTTATAAGGGATACTTTGGTTTATCCCATTTGGTCATGATACTTTGGTATATCCTGTTTGGTTCAATTACTTTGGTTTATCCGGTTTGTTGCGTATTTGCTTCCGCAGGCTTTCGGCTGTCTTCATCAACTCGTTATTCCTTTAATGTTTTATTTTGTTTTCCAGTCCAAGCTTTCGCGATTTTGCCGCTTGAACTGCGAGAGAGTGTTAGTTGTACATTAGTTGTCAATTAAATGTGATTAGCTTGATTAGTGGGTGATTAGCAATTTACCCAAAATAGCTCATGTGTAATCCTTATATGTATCCTCTCACTTTGTGTGTAATAATCAAAAAACAATATTATCTTATATCCTCTTACACTTGTGTGTGTTCTTTTTTTCCATCAAAAGTAAATATTGATTACATTGAAATGATGCATAGCTCATAGCAAAGGAGTCAAAGATGTTCGTTTAATGTACCTAGGGTGTAAACGGGTCGAGTTTCTTCATGTAACTCAAGCTCGAACTTGACTCGATCTCGTTCGAGCCGAGCTTTATCGAGCTTCGAGCTCAAGCTAGAGCTCATAAAATGAGCTTGAAATGATTAACGAATCAAGCTCGAGCTTATATAGGCTCGATTCAAGTTATTATCGGGCTTTTTGAGCTTTTATGTGATATATATGTTCTTTATATGTATTATATATTTTTTAAGGGATTATATGTAGATACACTACTCATATAAATGTATCGAGATTTTTGAGTCCTGCTCGAATCGAATTCAAATCTTACCGTATGTTTTCAACTTTCTTTGCGTGTATTGGTTAACGCATGCAGCAAGCCCCTAGCCACCTTTATCACAACCTAGCTCAGCTGACTAAGTGTACGTAGTCCTTACTCATCAAAATCTATTCGTTTACTGTTATTTGAGCGTCACATCATCCACGTACTATCACTCACACCCTCTTCGCGATCCCTGGCTATTTCCAAGATGTCTCGCCAGATCGATGTTGCTCAACTTAAATATAAATTATAAGGTTAATCTTTCAATTAAGGTGCAAGATATTCCAAACATATTATCAAATATGCTCGTCTTTTTGTGTTATTTCAAGAATCATTATTCTCAACTGATCCACCAAATAGCTATATCCACATTCAAACCAATCATAAAACTCTAAACTTGTTGGGTGTTTGTGTAAAACTTATTTTACAGCTTATAAATTTATTGAAGCTTTGATACGCTTGTAAACTCATTTTTGGACTTTTAAACATATACACTTGAACTTGTCGACTTTATAACCTCAAGTGCATGTATAGCCTAATAAACACATACAAAAAAAGAAGAAAAAAAAGTTTTTACGCTTATCAAATTTTCAACAAGCTCATAAACCCGTCAAATATTTATGACAAACACCCATCTTGTGGTTCTTTCTTTGACATAACGAATCTTCCACCCACTATACACAATCACAACCACTACAACCCACCACTCTTCGTCGATAACCACCACCCAAATCAGAAGTGGAGTACTTGCTCGAAATTCTTAACCCTTTTGGTTGATCTTTAACAACATAACCATGTTTTAATAAACCTTTCAGAAATCAAGATTCTTGCTTTTCTTTCTTAATCGAACTTCTGATTCTTCGGCAGCATCACTTTTAGAGATGAGAAAACGACTTGTCTTTCTAACCATAATGTTTTTGCTTAGAAGAGACATGACATAAACCAAGCACCTAGGCTGAACACACTTTTAAGGATGAGAAAACGACTTGCTTTTTGCTTAGAAGAGACATGACATAAACCTAGCACCTAGGCTGAACACACTTTTAAGGATGAGAAAACGACTTGTCTTTCTAACCATAATGCTTTTGGCTTAGAAGAGACATGACATAAACCTAGCACCTAGGCTGAACACACTTTTAAGAATGAGAAAACGACTTGTCTTTCTAGCCATAATGCTTTTGGCTTAGAAGAAACATGACATAAACCTAGCCCTAGGCTAAACACACTTTTAAGGATGAGAAAACGACTTGTCTTTGTAACCATAATGTTTTTGGCTTAGAAGAGACATGACATAAACCTAGCACCTAGGCTGAACAAACTTTTAAGGATGAGAAAACGACTTGTCTTTTTAATCATAATGTTTTTGGCTTAGAAGAGACATGACATAAACCTAGCACCTAGGCTGAACACACTTTTAAGAATGAGAAAACGACTTGTCTTTCTAGGGTTTAATATCCCCAACTACGCGACATTAACAAACTTTCAACTACCAACTTAATTGAATGCACAAAAACACATCATATCTCATGCACCATACGATCACTTGCACCCAAAAAAAACAGACATTCCAATTTTATGTCTATCTTTAAAATGACACAAATATATATATATAATCATGAGTAAATCTCGGTCCATTAGTTAAGAACTTATTTTTTTAGTCAAGAGTCAAGACATCAAACATGAAACTTGTTTAACTATGAAATGGATGATGTACTAGATGTTCCGATGATGTTATATATACGACAAGCCGGTTTTGGACGTGGCATCATTGATTAATATATATGGCTACCAAAAACTTGATCATGCTCTTAATTGTAACCTTACTAAGACACACATTTCAGTTTCCAATCGGAGAAGATAATATAACTCTACGAGCTACATGTCTTTAAGTGTTTAAGATATGTTGCTTTTGTTTCCATAACAATGCGTAATACAGTACTCCAAATTAATCATAGTGAGGGAATGAGCATGTCTTGTGAGTTGTTCCCTCAATATAGTACTTTACACTAGTACAATCGACACTTCCGCCTACGACTTTTTCAACACCTTCCCGACGACAGTGTCGTCGGCATTGTATTCGTCGCCTGTTCTCCTGATTCTTGTAGTGTTAGAAGATGATATGGGTAGAAAACCATGCGAAGACGAAGCCCATCATTTCTGTCTACATTGCTAGAGAATTAAGTTAATGATGTCGTATTTATGTATGGCAGAATATAAATATATGATCCAATCTCTTATAAATTAATGGCTCTTACCGAATCTCTCGCAAAATCTATGGCTCTCACCTACAAGCTTTAGGTTTAATGTTACACACGATTTTTAAGATCAGGATCCTACTTAATATCGTTTTTGTCACTGCAAAATCATGATCATAAGATGAGCTCGGGATCTTAAGATCTTACATATAATGTCATTTTCTTAATAGGCGTTGTAAAATTATACATATCTACGTATTACTATATATCATGAAAATGTAGGCCTTGTAACCCTTTTATCCAAATGAAAATGTAGGCCAAAATTATGATTATGAAGTGTTTAATACAATTACCATCTTATTTTTCATATTCTACAAAACTTAATACCTAAATTTGTAGTTTTTTAACTTGCGGTCCGAAAAAAGTAACATTGGATCGTATTTGCTTTGTAATATCGTAAAATCATAAGATCCTTAGATCAGGATCGAGGTCTTAACAACCATGTTGTTAGGTATGTTTTGAAAGGCTCAAGGCGCACTAAGGCGCAAAGGGCTTATGGAGCCTTGAGATGAGGTGCGAGATTCATGAATATGAGGCGCATTAAATTGTAGAAAATTTCAATAGTTTATGCGACAATTTTCATATTAATGACAACTTAAATAACACTAAAATGCTTAATGTATCTAACAAAGTTCAAATTCAAGCCCAAAATATCAATGAATGTATCAACATTTATGGCATGATGAGATTTTATTATCTCATGCATAAAATATAGATGGAAGGTTTTGTATGTGCAGACAGTTGAATTGAACACGTAAACACTCAAATTCCTTGATTTAGTTAGTTTTTAGGTTAGTTTCATTAACATATAAGGTTGATGAATGTAAAATTCGAAAAAAAAAAAAGTTTCAAAATTCGTCACTCTCCTAGCCGCGCTTTTTATGAGCCTTGTGCATGTGCGGAGCCTTGATCTGAAACAAGCCCTTGTCTAAACTTTTGTGTGAATTCAAGGGATGTAAATGAAAAAATATATAAATTTGAAGCATAAGATAATAGGAAATTGGTCCTAACAAATAAAGTAACCCATTTGAGTAAACAAATTCCTAGGTAACCCATATTTGCAAACAATTTTGAAAAGAAAACTATTTATCACTACACATATACTCCAGCTTGCATTGATAGGCTACCTACCCACTGTTTCAATATAAAGTAACCCTTCGTCATTTACATCTCCATTTTAAACTCACCAACACAAGTATACCTAGTTCATGTGGTGGTAGTGATCATGAACATTTTTGGCAGGTGGTCGTGGTCGTGGTTTCTAGTCTTAAGCTCTAGCGAAGAAGATTATTTATTGTTTGTGCTTTTATTTTTTGATGAACAAACAAAAATTATTTTATCTCTTTGTTGGAATAAGTGGTCTCGGAATATTAAGGTACGAAAATCACCTCATTTTAGTTTCAGTTCACCTTTTAATATCATATATTGTCGTGAAAGTGCTTATGTTTTGTTTCAATTATTACTTGATCAGAAGTATTATAAGATCCATGATTTGCTCTTGATATATGTTGTGTGTGTGAAATATGATTGTAATGTGTAAAAAGTTTTTTTAATTTTTTTATTTTTTATTTATTTATTTTTAATTTTAATCTATAATAGATCCGGTATGTTGGACTTATAAACCTCTTTTTTTCTTTCAATTTTCATCTGCATGCATGCTTTGTGGCATTTGATAAATTTTATTCCAAAATCATATATAAGGTTAGTTTATTTTCTTTGATTTCAAAAGTATATATAATAAATATAAAAAGTATCTATATTTATTTTCTTTTATAGTTATATTATATTTTTATATATAATAAATATAAAAAGTATATATATATTTATATGAATTCGGTTTTTGGTTCGGACTGCCAAACCCATATCCAACCCGAAAACCAAATTAGTAATTCGGTTCGGTTTCGATTTTCGGATTATTCAGTCTTTTCGGTTTTTCTACTCACTCTTATAACAACCAAATAAAGCAGCCCAATACTTAAAACTTTCGGATTAGAATCTGTTAAGCCCAATAGATCCATAAAAATTTCGGCTAATCAGCCTCATAAGAGCCCATCATATGAAAATAACTTAATTTTGGTACTATATAAAACCACAACCCTATTTTTGCTCAAACCTTAATATCATATCACCAGCCACATTTAACTAGCTCTCAAGTCTGAACACACTTTGAGATCAAATTTAGTTAAGTAAAACTTTGATTTAAGTTCTGAAAATAGGTGCATAAGTAGGTAGATATATCAGCTTTAGGAGCTAGGAGTTCTTAATTTGAGATTTTGAGCTTATTAGATAAGCTGAAATTAGGCCATCAAGTTTAGCATTCTGTGACCTGTTTTCTTAATTCTTGAATTTCATAGCTTTAATCTGTTTAGGATTGTGTTTTTAGTGTTTGAACTTGTAGTTTAGTAGGAAATCTTTAGATGTTTCCAAGTTTACAGCTTATTAGATAGCTTATCTTAGCTTAATGTTGGTTTAAAAGTGTTTATGAACTTATATTGACCTAACTGACTAATGACCTAACTGAGTAAATCGGCAGTACTAAGTATACTCATGAACTTGTATTGGGCAATATTTCAGGATATAAGGTTGACACCATATGATAACTACTCGTCATTTAGTCGTCAAAGAATCTTCTTTACTCAATTAGGTCTATTTAATTTTGCGGATGTAAACTTTCATGAGCCGGTACTGGGCTACAAGCAAATTTAATTAAAGACCTAAAAGAAGGGGCTCCCCGGTTACCTTTAGACACAAAGTCGGCCAAAGGAATGAGGGACATAAGACTATGCAAACATTATGAACCACACATATAGAGGTGGAACGAAAAAATAAATTCTGCAAGAATGTGTATAAAGGGCACATAATCTGGTTTTCAACATCCACCTAAACCCCACAATGACGAAGACTCTGAAGGTAATATACATATTACACATAAAATATTTGCAAGCTTTTTTGATATTTTTTATTCTATGCTCATGAAATGACGAAATGATAGATGATATGGAAGATTATGAGGATACGATTGAAAATATGGAATTGTCCGATGATGGTGGAATGGAAAGGCAAAATGATGGAATGGGAGATAAGGAATTTGTGTATACCAAAATGAAAATAACTTCATTGATTATGGTGAAACCGAATGTCCCAATGATGTTGGAATGGAATCGATGGATGATGGAATGGAATGGGGTAATAGGAGATAAGGAAACCGATCCCAGCAAGGAAAAGAATGCTAAAAGAGGAAGAAAAGGGCTCAAACACACCAAATCAACTCGCCAAGAAGGAAAAGAAAGCTCCTAAGAAAAAGAAACGTAAGGACCCGTGTTTGGTCTCTGGACCAAATTATGCTACGCTGTGACACTATCAAAAACGACCTGCTACAAAAATAAGAGAACCTAAAAGGAGTCAATTATGGCCGTGTTATCCGCTAGCGAGGATTTTTCGTGATGGACAACTTAATAAAATAAATTTGTGTATCTATTTTGATTCTTAGATTTATAAAAAGTTTGCTTAATGTGTAGTTTTAGACTTTTAGTGTTCAAAAATGGTTTCATATGCATCATTTAGCAAATTTCTTATTGTTTGCTCCTAGGGTCCTTGTGGATATGTTGCTCTATCGTCTAACAAATGACACCGCTGTCGGAGTTCCAACCGCGCGGTCGCTCCCAACTTGTATTTAATATTTTCGATATTTAATTAACCACTCCTTTTGGCTTAAGATTTATGAAATTTTCTTCCACATGTTACTTTTAATGTTCCTTTCTAATCATGTTTCATATTTTACTGTGTCGATCCTTGATGGCCTCGCTCCTTGAAAAGGCATTTGAAGCAAATGAGGAAGCAAGTAGTAAGGGGAGCAAAAGATATGCGTTTAGGGTGAAACGCCCAAGAAAGCCCAAATTATTTCTTAATGGGAATTACCAAGTCTATTAAGCGAGTTCCATTTTCGAGCACATCTTTCTTACACCGGGCTAGCTTGGCGTCAAGCGTCTTCTTTTTCGCCATCAAGACAATGTTAACCCAACCAAACATGAACTTCGGTGATAAAGGGACATCTTAAAATGGTTGATTATGCTTATGAACCCTAGTTTATTACTAGGGTTTAATTAATCACGTAGCGATTACGTGGTTTGGTTCGGGTTGTTTTTCTTGTTTATTCGATTGTGTTCTTTTGGTTGGGTTTGTTTATTGTCGTGTTGATGGAGGGTGTGCCTAACGTTGATAAGGATGCCTTAATGGATTGTAGGCATCGTGAACCTCATGTGGAGCCGGTTCCACATGATGTAAATCCCACCGATTACGCTTGTCGAGGGATATGAATGCCAAAGAGGTTGTGAAGCCGGTTTCACATGCGAGTATTGATGATTTGGTGTTTTGGGATGCAGGGCCTCTTGGTGTTACAAGTATTTTGAATATGCAACATTCCCCATCTACAGTTTAAAGTGTCGACGACACCACTAGGGGGCTAATCTGCTTAGTGGTGATGGTATTAGTGTAGCTCCTAAAGCTGGAAGGGTACATGTTTCTCCACCTAAGGACAAATTAACTGGTGCTACACCAATTATTCAATCTGTTGGGGTTAATACATTACCTATGTCGTATGTTAGTGTTACAAGTGGTACGAATTTTGCTAATGAATCGACGAAGCGCAAATCAAATTTTCGTAGGTTGGAGTGTAGTAAAAAATCCAATGGGGTGGATCTTTCCATTCCTATGAAAGCTGTTGAGGAGGTAAACTCTAAATTTGAGAATACCCTTTATGGTTACTTCCTTAGTAAACGTATTGCTTTTCCGGTTATTGATTATTACATTCGTAATACATGGGCCAAGTATGGTATTCAAAAGGTTATGATGAATGCGAAGGGGTTCTTTTTCATTAAGTTTTCCACTCGTAAAGGTGTTGATGACGTGCTTGAAAACGGACCGTGGATGATTAGGAATGTGCCAATTATTCTTAAACCATGGACTTTGAATACTAATCTTCTTAAAGAGGATTTGACTAATATTCGGTATGGGTTAAATTCCATGATGCGCCTTTGCTATGTTTTTCGATGATGGTCTCGATCTCCTAGCTACATTGATTGGTACTCCAAAATGTTAGATTCTTATACTAGTCAAATGTGCTTGGAATCATGGGGTCAAGTAGTTTCGCTAGATGCTTGATTGAAGTTAAAGCGGATCGTGTTCTTAAGGAGAGCATCATTGAGATACCATTACTTGATGGGACAGGATCTACTATTGAAAATATTCGGGTGGAATACGAATGGAAACCGCCTCGGTGTGATACATGTAAATTATTTGGTCATATGTTGATTGATTGTCCTAAATCTGTTCCACTTCCTACTCAGCCTAAACAAACTGTTAATGATGGTTTTCAACCTGTCACTAACAAGAATAAGGGTAGGAATGGTGGTCTAAGTGTTCCAAGTAAGGGAGGTTTTACTAAAGTGGGTCCTAAATTTAGGTATCAACCTAAAGCGCCTCCTCCTGAACCAAAGAAGGTGGATAGTGCGAAGAAGACAGCCACTAATGTGGCAGGTATGAGTGGGACGAAGATTGCTACATCTAACCCTTTTGCTGCACTTAATACGATTGATTCTCATGAATCTGGCAATCCTACTGATGTAGAGGTTTCTAGTAATACAATGGAAGCAAAGGAGGTTGGGTCTATCGAGACAGGTAATGTATCACAAGATCCGCTTGTGAGTGATTCAATGGTAGCTAACGCGGCTGGCCCTACCCCCATTGTTGAGAAAATTGGGGAATTTGAAAGGCTTCTTATTGATGGGAAAGTTACTCTTGTTAATGATAATGGTAATCCTATTAAAAAGGTTGATTATCAGGGTTATAATAAGGATTTTCCGGCTACTTGCTTACTAAGAGGTTAACCCATTCACTAAGGTGGAGAGATTGTGGATTCGATAGTGATGATGAGGAGGTTGTGAACACCTTTGATGAGACAAGTAATCTATTTGGTGGTGGTCATGATCACGAAGATGACTATGGTTATGATAACTATATATGCAGATCAGTTTACGATCTTCCGTGAACTTGGATGCCTATTATGACACGTATGGTATCAAGCTCCAAGGCCTTGGTAGGAAGTAACTTTATCTCCATAGGAGTCTAATGTTATATTTTAAGTAGTGGTTTATTTTCTTATATAGAGAACAGGAAGTATCTTGTTATGTAAGCTTTTTGCCTATGTAACGGGCTAAGATATGGGATTCACCCATATCCTTTGTACTTAAACGTTTTTTGGAGTAATATATTTACCGGGTCTTTGACCTTTTACCCAAAAAAAAAGGGACATCTTAAAGGCATTGAATCGATTGGTTTCTCCAGATCTGAAGAACAAGTGAAAATTTGGCTTGAGAATATGATATATATATGCATTATAAACGTATATCTTAAAAGGTCGAGAAGGTTATAATAGAAGACTGTACGTAGTAGTTGTAAACAAAATAGAGAATATGAAAGTTTTGTTCTAATACCACGAAGATGCAGGGAACAGCAATGCCCCTAAGAAAATTAAAGATTGCTATTTAATCGAGTGGTTTGTCATGTATTGATGTGCTAAAATATGTGAGCTAGAAACTCATATACTTTAGGACACTGATACAAGACAGCCCACTCGAAAAAATAGCTATCTTTGAATTACGTGGCAAACCCCTTCTAGAATTATGTATAGCAGTTTGATCATATTTCAGCTATCTCTTGCAACCATCTATCACTCTCTTCTCACAAATGTATTTTGAAACCTTGTGGAGATACCTCTAAATTTAAGTTTAGTACTATATCAGATGTTATGACTGATATGGCTACAATACATTCCTCTATTTGTATATAACCCATGAAACATGATATGTAACTTTGTTTATATGAAACTTTGTTCTAATAAACAACGTGTTTTGAAAAAGAAAAAAAAGAAAAGACTATTAACAAATACTAAGTCAAGGCTCTCAATATCGCCACCACAAGACCTATGTGTATGGATTTGGCTATGGTGAATCCGTCGTAGATGTCTTGAAGATTGCTAGGTCCTAAGAGGACAGCAAGCTTTGTCATTTTTTACATTATGCGTACGTTTATAAATGGATATTTGTATCGGATTCCACGTAAAGAGAACGCTAATCGTCCTCAATGTTAAAGAGATGGCACATTCTGAGATACATCTACCTTTTATAATTTCATATAATCGCAATAGTCGTGTGGGATTATATAGATGAATGCCTTCGTTTGCAGAATACGATCTTTGGGCGATGATACCTAATTCGACCTTTGGGTGATGAACGAAAAATTTGTTTGGTCGAAAAGATGTTTATTTACATTAGCTTTGGATCTTACTTCGGTGCTATTTGTTTTGAATAATGAAGAATTTCTTATATGGGATCCTAATCGACTTGTTATCTATGACACATCAAGTGATTCATATACACTCGTAAACGTTTTGTTAGATTTGAGTGATATTAGTACAATACATGGGTAGAGAATATGTAGAGATCGAGTCTAGTCTCACCTCTAGATGCATATATGTTTGGCTTAATATCATTTAGGTAGATTTTTCGCCTCTAGATTACTTGCAAAGGGTCATAGTAAAAGAAATAGGCACGGCTTAGTTGAATTGTGGGATTTATTTCGAACATAACATTAATACGAGTATTTTTTTGGCAGCAAAGAAAGTTCAAATTTGAATCACCTAAAATTAAATAAAGGATGTGTTTGGTTATTGTACATGAGCTTCTAATTTATGTGTCCATTAAAGATACATAGTTGGTGTTGTTGTGTATCTTGATGACATCTTCTTACCCTCTTCATGAACAAGTACAAGTAGTTGGCCATAAATTCCATAAGATATTCATACCTTTGCGTGTATTGGTTAACGCATCCAGCAGGCATCTTTACTTTCTCTAGGTGGTTGATATTACAAACATATTATCATAAAATCGTGTCTTCTTGTTGTTAGTTGTACATTAGTTGTCTATTAAATGTGATTAGAAAGTGATATGTATCCAAAATAGCTCATGTGTAATCCTGATATGTATCCTCTCATTTTATGTGTAATGATCAACAAACAATATTATCCTATATCCTCTTACATGGTATCGCCCATACGATCCTAAATCTCTAACCTTAAACCTAAACTCTTTCGTCACGGCTACATGCCGGAGGTTCGGGCTCCCTTTAAACCTTAACCTCTGTCATATTTCATCTTCAAATATCAAGTAATAACGAAAACCCACCTCAATCAACTATGAAACAAAAAATTGTGGATCTTTATGTTTTTCTAGGGAAAAAAAGTCCCGTTTTTTTGGAAAGTTCTTTGGTGGTTGAAGTTTTAGAACCAACTTTCGTTTTTTCATATTTTCTTTTGATGTTAGTGCATGAGTCCTAGTTGCCATTTCCTTTGTTTTAGTTGTAGGGGATACTTTGGGTTATCCTGTTTCTTTTAGTTGTAAGGGATACTTTGGGTTATCCCGTTTGGTCAGGATACTTTGGTTTATCCTATTTTATAAGTGATACTTTGGTTTATCCCATTTGTTCATGATACTTTGGTCTATCCTGTTTGGTTCGGATACTTTGGTTTATCCGGTTTGTTGCGTATTTACTTCCGCAGGCTTTCGGCTGTCTTCATCAACTCATTATTCCTTTAATGTTTTATTTTGTTTTCCGGTCCAAACTTCTCGCGATTTTGTCGCTTGAACTGCGAGGGATTGTTAGTTGTACATTAGTTGTCTATTAAATGTGATTAGCAAGTGATTAGCTTGATTAGTGGGTGATTAGCAATTTACCCAAAATAGCTCATGTGTAATCCTTATATGTATCCTCTCACTTTGTGTGTAATGATCAACAAACAATATTATCTTATATCCTCTTACACTTGTGTGTTCTTTTTTTTCCATCAAAAGTAAATATTGATTACATTGAAATGATGCATAGCTCATAGCAAAGGAGTCAAAGATGTTCGTTTAATGTACCTAGGGTTTAAACGGGTCGAGTTTCTTCATGTAACTCAAGCTCGAACTTGACTCGATCTCGTTCGAGCCGAGCTTTATCAAGCTTCGAGCTCAAGCTAGAGCTCATAAAATGAGCTTGAAATGATTAACGAATCTAGCTCGAGCTTATATAGGCTCGATTCAAGTTATTATCGAGCTTTTTGAGCTTTTATGTGATATGTATGTTCTTTATATGTATTATATATTTTTTAAGGGATTATACGTAGATACACTACTCATATAAATGTATCGAGATTTTTGAGTTCTGCTCGAATCGAATTCAAATCTTACCGTATGTTTTCAACTTTCTTTGCGTGTATTGGTTAACGCATGCAGCAAGCCCCTAGCCACCTTTATCACAACCTAGCTCAGCTGACTAAGTGTACGTAGTCCTTACTCATCAAAATCTATTCGTTTATCGTTATTTGAGCCACATCATCCACGCACTATCACTCACACCCTCTTCGCGATCCCCGGCTATTTCCAAGATGTCTCGCCAGGATCGATGTTGCTCAACTTAAATATAAATTATGAGGTTAATCTTTCAATTAAGGTGGAAGATATTCCAAACATATTATCAAATATGCTCGTTTTTGTGTTATTTCAAGAATCATTATTCTCAATGATCCACCAAATAACTATATCCACATTCAAACAAATCATAAAACTCTAAACTTGTTGGGTGTTTGTGTAAAGCTTATTTTACGGCTTATAAATTTATTGAAACTTTGATAGGGTCGTAAACTCATTTTTGGACTTTTAAACATAAACACTTGAACTTGTCAACTTTATAAGCTCTAGTGCATGTATAGCCTAATAAACACACACAAAAAAAGAAAAAGACAAAATAAGTTTTTAAGCTTATCAAATTTTCAACAAGCTCATAAACCCGTCAAATATATATGACAAACACCCGTCTTCTGGTTCTTTCTTTGACATAACCAATCTTCCACCCACTACAAACAATCACAACCACTACAACCCACCGCTCTTCGTCGATAACCACCACCCAAATAAGAAGTGGAGTACATGCTTGAAATTCTTGACCCTTTTGGTTAATCTTTAACAACATAACCATGTTTTAATAAACCTTCTAGAAAACAAGACTCTTCTAATTATCTTTTGCTTTCAAGTAATGTAATCCTTGACCCTTTTGCTTGAAATTCTTGACCCTTTTGCTTTCAAGTAATGTAATCCAAAGCCACAAAACCATATTGTTGGCTTAGAAGAGACATGACATAAACCTAGCTCCTAGGCTGAACACACTTTTAAGGATGAGAAAATGACTTGTCTTTCTAGGGTTTAATATCCCCAACTACTCAACATTAAACAAACTTTCAACTACCAACTTAATTGCATGCACAAAAACACATCCCATGCACCATTTTATAAGTTCACTTGCACCCAAAAAAAAAGAACATATCCAATTTTATGGCCATCTTTAAAATGACACAACTATATATGGAATCATGACTAAATCTCGGTCCATTAGTTAAGCACTTGTTTTTTTTTTAGTCAAGAGTCAAGACATCAAGCATGAAACTTGTTTAGCTATGAAAGTATGAAATGAATGATGTGTTCTGATGATGTTGTATATGCGACAAGCCGGTTTTGGACGTGGCATTATTGATTAATATGGCTACCAAAAAGTTGATTATGCTCTTAATTGTAACCTTACCAAGACACACATTTCACTTTTCAATCGGAGGAGCTCAACAGGTTACATGTCTTTAAGTGTTTAAGATATGTTGCTTTTGTTTCCACAACAATAATACTTAACTCCTAACTAATCAGAGTGAGGGAATGAGCATGTCTTGCGAGTTGTTCCGTACTTTGGAATATGATATGGGTAGAAAACCATGCGAAGACGAAGCCCATCATTTATGTGTACATTGCTAGTGAATTTAAGTTAATGATGTCGTATTTATGCATGGCAGAATAAATATATGACACAATCTCTCATAAATTAAAATGGCTCTTACCGAATCTCTAGTAAAATTTATGTCTCTCACCTACAAGTTCTAAGTTTACTGTTACGCAAGGTTTATAAGATCGGGATCCTACTTATTATCGTTTTTGTCTCTGCAAAATCGTAATCATAATATCGGATCGGGATCTTAAGATCCTACGTATAATGTCATTTCTTAATAGGCGTTGTAAAATTATACATATCCACATATAACTATATATCTTGTGTCATGAAAATAGGTCAAAATTATGATAATGAAGTGTTTAACACAATTAACATCTTGTTTTTCACATTCTACAATACTTAATACCTAAATTTGTAGTTTTTTAACTTGTGATACGAGAAAAGTAACATTGGATCGAACGAGATCCTAATATCCTATGATCAAGATCGGGATCCTATTAAGATCCTACAAAGGAACGGGATTGTATTTGCTTTTTGGTATCGTAAAATCGTAAATTGAGATATTAACAACCATGTTGTAAGGCTCAAGGCGCACTAAGGCGCAAAAGGCTTATGGATCCTTGAGATGAGGTGCGGGATTCATGAATATGAGACGCATTAAATTGTAGAACATTTCAATAGTTTATGCGACAATTTCCATATTAATGACGACTGAAATAACACTAAAATGTTTAATGTATCTAACAAAGTTCAAATTCAAGCCCAAAATATCAATGAATGTATCATGATTTATGGCATGATGAGATTTCATTATCTCATGCTTAAAATAGATGGAGGCTTTAATATGTAGACATTTTAATTGAACGTTCAAACAGTCAAATTACTTGATTTAGTTAGTTTCTAGGTTATTTTTCATTAACATTGAGGTCGATGAATGTTACATTTGAAAAAAGTCTCCTAGCCGCGCTTTTTGTGAGCCTTGTGCACATGGGGAGCCTTTTGAGCTTGAGCCTTGAGCGTCGTAGAAGAATTCCTTTTGTCTAAACTTTTGTGTGAATTCAAGGGATGTAAATGAAAAAATATATAAATTTGAAGCATCAGATAATAGAAAATAAATGTGGTCCTAAAAAATGAAGTAACCCATACTTGCAAACAATTTTGAAAAGAAAACCATTTATAACTGCACATACAATCCAGCTTGCATTGATAGCCTACCTACCCACTGTTTCAATATAAAGTAATCCTTTGTCATTTACATCTTCATTTTAAACTCACCAACACAAGTATACCAGGTTCATGTTGTGGTGGTGATGGACATTGTTGGCGGGTGGTCGTGGTTTCTAGTCTTAAGCTCTAGCGAAGAAGATCATTTATTGTTTGTGCTTTTATTTTTTGATGCACAAACAAAAAGTATCGTCTCTTTTTGTTGGAATAGGTGGTCTCGGAATATTAAGGTACGAAAATCACTTAGTTTCAGTTCACCTTTTAATATCATATATTGTCGTGAAAGTGCTTATGTTTTGTTTGAATTATTACTTGAGAAGTATTATAAGATCCATGATTTGCTCTTGATATATGTTGTGTGTGTGCGAAATATGATTGTAATGTGTTTAAAGTGCCTTTTTTTTTTTTTTTTAAATCTTTAATAGATTTGGTATGTTGGACTTATAAACTTTATTGCATATTAGTCTAAATTTTCTTCCAAAATCATATATAAGGTTAGTTCTTTGATAGTTTATTTTCTTTGATTTCAAAAAAGTAATTTTATGAAGAAACAAAATGTGGTTTAAGTATATTGGAAGCAGTAGCTCTCAAGTCTTAACCCACAACTAGGTGAGCTTAGATTGTATATATTAGATTGTATGATACTTACTTTTGCGGGAGGTTTTCTTAGAATCATTCTCCCTACTTTCGGGTTTACTCTAAAGTAGGTGTATGATCTGTCTACACTCTACCTCTCTCATATCTTGTGTATACGAGATTGGGTATTATTGACTAGTCAAGTTCGCACACTTCCCCTTTATGCATGAGAACTAGTTGTGTTTTAATGAAATAAATGCCATTTTAATATTGTTTGTGCTCCTAGGGTTCTTTTGGAAATTTGTTGGTTGACCGGTTAACCAAAGGAAATCTGTATGTCACCAACAATGGAGCACATTCCAGTGAAGTCCGCTTCAGTTAAAAGAGCTTTCATTGCTCCCATCGAGTCGTCTTCATAGGCCATTTTCAACTGAACCGTACGCATCTCCCCAAAGGTAATCACCCCATCATCACACAACCGTTGAATACTACCCATTTTCAAACCGCTGAAATTGCTGATTTCGGACCTGCAAACTTACCTTTTTGGCCAGGAACAAAAACCAAGCGGTGTTTGTCCTCATCCGTATGATCTTGAACAACAATGTTGGATACCTGTTATTTAATATTTTCTTTAACCACTCCTTTTTAGCTTAAAATTTAATTAAAGTTTCTTCCACATGTTACTTTACAATGTTTCTTTCTAATCTTGTTTTATATATTACATGTCGATCAGTTACTGATGCCTTTGTGTGCCTGACATGGACGCTCGTCGCTTCCTCAATTTTCAACGACAATCCGGGGTAGATTCATTGATACTGCCACAGATGCCGTGTTGTAGAAGAACCCGCAAGCCAATTTCATTGGGTGTGACCACTACTACTTCGCTCACCTAAGTGGTATTGGCCCTAGGTGTCTTTTGTGGAATATGGCTTG
Organism: Chrysanthemum lavandulifolium; assembly: GCA_022545495.1. Classification (NCBI taxonomy): domain Eukaryota; kingdom Viridiplantae; phylum Streptophyta; class Magnoliopsida; order Asterales; family Asteraceae; genus Chrysanthemum; species Chrysanthemum lavandulifolium. The sequence goes on along the minus strand of CM040240.1, from coordinate 4,146,477 downwards.
GGCATAACTGGGTGTTTAACAAGCCGCGGCATGGAAGCCGTTGCTCCTATAGAACGGGATGTCCATGATAGTCTTTGCTTTAATGGCCACCCTCGCTAGTTGGGTGGTCATCAAGTACTCTTACTTCACTACCTAAGTATATTCATTTCACAAATTATCAAATTTTGTAAGAAAACATGAACTTTTATCATATTTTGTAAGAAAACATGCAGCTATATTTTGTTGAAAATGTTTAGTCAGTGCGACCGATTATCGCATTGATAGATAATTCTTTCAAGTGTAGAAATTTAGAGTTGAAACGTAAAAACAGATTTAGGAGAAGAACATAAAAAGCCGATGTGGAGCTCATTGCTCCCTCACTTTTCACCTCAGCGCTACATCATCATTCAGAACATCACTACTCTTTCCCCTTTCGCCCATCATGGTCATCACTTCCATCACAACCATTAAAAACACCCAATTTATACAAAGATGCTTCACAAAATACCCCACTCACACTCAATCAAATAAATAACAATAAAAACATTCATGGAGCCTATATTTGCACAATAGCCAAGTGGTCACCATGCTCGCCCTTCGTCCCTTTTTTCTCTGGTGCTCACGCGTGACATTGGAGTGTCACAATGGGATATCACGTGAGGATTGGGTGCCAAAGGTGATGGCTCACTTTTCCGGTTGTATTAAACACCTTTTACCCCCAAAAATAGAAGGTGATGGCTCACTCCATTGCATCGAGGCTAAAATCGAGGCTAAGTAAATGGTAGAACAACAAAAAAATGTCGAAGTGTTAAGGACATATTCAGGTAAAATACGAAATTAAAGCCAAATCGTTAACATGCATTGTAATGTATCATATAATTTAGCTTTTGGGAATGAATTTGTTGTTTGTTTATTAAATTACTCTGAAACTTATTTGAATCTGATGTGAATGTGTGAGTCTCAATAAAAGGAAAAAAGCCAAAAATACTCTATGTCTTACCGTAAACTCATTACGCTTCTCAACTTTTTATCATCATTATACTTAACGTTGTTTCCATTTTCGACTCATTATGCTTAATTACTTTATGTATAATGACAATAAAAAAGTTGAGAAAGCATAATAATTTTAAATGGTAAGACATGAAGATATAATTGACCGACACTTTATCGATTATAACTAAAGTTTGATCGCTTTATGTGTGATATTGCGAGTAATCCACATTTTGTCTTATACATGTTTTACAATGGCATCGCCATGTTCATTTTGGCTTCTAGGATTCCCAGCTCACGATGGCGTCGACACCTTGTGCTTGTAGGTGAATTAATGATTTTCAATGGATTCTCCTCGAGTATGTTTACTTCATCCCGTCGTTGCATACCTAGTAAGCAAAAGTACAAAGTTTGCCGGTCAGCACGTTTTGTTACAAGTCCAGGTTGAACTGTGATTTTTAGTATGGGTCGATATGAGTAAGTCGACCCGCTAGCAAAAGTTGCTTTTTATCATTTTATTCTATCGAACGAAGAGGATTGAGGTTGTATGCGCATGATGGGTCAACTTTAACCCGCTCAACAAGTCTTATATAATGATGAGACATAACCAATTAAAATGAAAATGGTTATGTATAATGACAATAGTTAAGACATAGAAGATAATGAGTTTTTGGGGAAAGACGTTAAGCGTTTATAGCTTTTTCCTCAATAAAATAACATAGTTTGTTTTCTATTTTAATGTTTAAATGATATAAGTACAAATCAGCTTTATTCTTCACGAAACATAAACGTGTTTAAACATTACATTGAGCATTTGAGTCATGAAATTAATTTAGTTTAGTCACGTGAGAATAAAATGTCTTGAACAAAACATTTAAAGACATTGTGTCGCAATTTAATCTCGTAAAGTAGTCATATAATTTTTATGTGTTGTACTCCCATGTGGTGAAACATCTTCATCATTTTACAAATTATTATTATCATTTACTTTACAAATCATAAAATGGCGAAAAAAACATTTCATAATATACTTGACATTGTCAATAATAGTTAATATATATTTTAATGAAAAATTTATGCTCGTGTTCAAATTACACATGTTGCAATTTAATTTCACAAAATAGTTAAGTTTTTAGCATCATCATCATTATTATTTTGAACATTGTTTGTTCAGCAAAAAGAAAAGGGTAATTATCTTTAACGTAGTGTCAGTAATAAAAGAAAAGTTGAGAAAACATATCATAAAAATAAAAATAAAAATAATAAAATAATAAAAAAATAAACATACATGAAAAAACAAAAGAACACTATAAAAAAAAATATGAGTAAAGAGTGAGGAGATATTAAGAGACATTAAGACACTCCTTTCGCATCTAGTTCGTTAAGAGATTTGAGCATCTGAACGTCGCGTCAAAAAGTAGTAAAAACAAATGTACTTGTTGGACAAAATGTTTGAACACGACTCCGGCACAGCCTTTCAATTATACGAGAAGCGAGTCCAATCTCCAACTCTAATGTATCGTTGCTAACACTTTCGGGAATTGTTGCAGAGGATCCATCAGTGACTCCAATAGCGAAAGGGATCCCAAATTCGTCTGATGTTTGATTATGATAAGTTGGCTCGAGAGACGTCAAATCGAGCCTTATGCAGTGATTTCCTCTCTCTAGTGATGAAGCTAATTCCACTGCACCTCTTCTAAATATCTCTTGTTTACTTGTCATCAGCCGACCTTTTTTTTTTTTTTACTCGGGAATACATAGCCTTTGAATGGAGCTAGACGAAAGGGGAAACGAAAAACTCCACTTATCATGAAGAAAATCTCGTACATATAAGCAACTAAATGTCCAACAACACAGTAGCGTTCAATTGTGAGCGGCGTGCACAGTAGCGTTCAACACGTATTATATTATCTTTTAATTCAGTTAAGAATAGAAACGTGAACCATAGTAGCGGCCAACCTGGTAGAAGTTCGTGTGTTACATTCTGTTTTTCTATATCTGGGGTTACAAAACCCGAATCTTAAGCGGTTTAAGTTTGTGTGGTGGTGGGATTAAGCCTCATGGAATAGTTAGCCAAAATGTCTGGGAATCATGGTTAACTCACGATAAGGTACTTATGTGGACTGAAAAAATCGATCACCGATGATAACGTGTTTGTAATACGCAGCAGTTATAAGAAGCACCATTTATGTTCACCTACACATCCAAAAAAGAATACGCATGCGACGCAAATTTGAAGGAAGATGCTTTTGGTTTACCGGTACTAAGAACTCGCCACACAAATAGTTGCAACTTCAAAATCGAACTTGGTAAGCATTTGTGAAGATTTGCTGTTCAGTGAAATGTTGTGTTACTTTTATTCCAGTGGTACCATTACACAATGAAATCTAACGAACTATAATCACGCAAAAACTGAAAAATTATACACCCATCCTTAATTACTTGCGTTCAAGCAGTGACGGCGGAAAGAAAAGAACGATCAAAATCAAGGTCCCAAGACAGAAAATACGAAACAAAAGCTAAAGCTTGTTATATACAAGTTCAAACGGCGACGACAGAAATATGGTCCAAAGAAACATTTGCTGACAAGCTAGGATAATAATGATAGACTTGAAAAGATAATACTCATAAGCTTGAATCATTATTAGCATTTGCGCCAAGAGCCCGAGACTAATGCTCAAGCAAATTCAAGAAGAAACAAAACATAAAGATATAAAAGTCGGCTGTTCCAATAATATTTGATCATAAAACAACATACGACAACGGCATCTAAATGGTATTTGGTTGCCATGACCTAACCAAAAGATTCAACTTCAGGTTTTAGATGAGATTGTATAATTATATACAACAAACAGATAGTAAAATTTATCAAATCACAAATTACCACACTAATAAAACCACACAACAAACAAACACCCAAGTACTCCTCGATCACAGATTCTGGTACTCGGGATTGAAAGCAAGAGCCTCCCTATATATCATCTCCTTCATTTGTTCCTCGGTTGGGGCATGATGTTCAAAGTCGAAGTTAAAGGGTGTCATGCACACAGGCTCGTCACTGATGTCGTGCAGTGATGTTAGATACGGATGTGCAAGTGCATCTTCAACTGAAACCAACAAATTACGCAAGTTATTTTTTTTATTTTTTTTTATTTTTTATTTTTTTTTGAAAAATAGTACACGATATATGCATAAGCCAAGCAGTTTTAATATTACTCGTAATTAAGGTATCATTATTAAGAATAAGATTACATAAATGGTCCTTGTGATTCGCTCAAACTTACGAAGTGATCCCTCGCCCACACAAGAATATGGTCCCTAGTTTGCTTTCACATTTGGTCCCTCAAGTATGTAGTTAATTTCACTTTTGGTACCTCAAGTATGTAACTAATCTCACTTTTGGTCCTAAAAAATGAAGGGCAAGGGACCAAATATAAAAGTAAACAGTGTTCCAAGGGACCATATCACTAATCTGTATCGGCGAGTGACCAAAAAGCAAAATGGTTTCTTTATATATGTTAAGGTTTGAAGCAGAACATTAACATCTCGGCATTACATTAACATCAGTTTGAAGCAAAACCGTTACCAAGTGTGGCGTAAAATAAATATAGCATGCAAGAGAGCATATAGCAATCTACTCACCTGTGATTCTCTGCCTAGGATCAAAAGTCAACATCTTTTCGATAAGATCAATGGCAGCAGGATGAACTTGAGGAAACTTTTCATTGAACGATTGTCGTTGATAATGATTTAGTTGTCGAATGTATCTTTTTGCATTTTCATTCAGAAATCCTAATTCAGCTTCTGATGGAGTTCCAATCAGCTGCAAGGTCAAAATAATTTTAAAGGTCAAATAATTTTACTTGTCAAAAAAGCTATGCTGCCCGTTTTCAGGAGAATGTTAAATACCTCCATAAGCAATCTTAGCTGGTGTACATGGTCTCTACCAGGAAATAAGGGCTTGCGGTCCATCAATTCCATAAAGATACAGCCAACTGACCATACATCAATGGCAGCAGTATAATCAGAAGAGTTTAACAGCAGCTCTGGTGCACGGTACCATCTTGTAACGACATACTCTGTCATGAAATCAGTTTCAGATGTAACACGAGCTAATCCAAAATCACATATTTTCAGATCACAATTGGCGTTCAGAAGAAGATTGCTAGGCTTCAAATCCCTGTGCAGCACATTTGCAGAATGTATGTATTTTAGCCCACGCAGGATCTGATACAGAAAATACTGCAAGGAAAACAGAGAACTAGTAAAGACTAATGACTCGTTAGCATGATGAGTTTACTTATACATGCCAACACAAGTTATACAGCAGACAAATAGCCTATTATCTTGTTGAGCACGTAAGATCTTGAAATTTCTTTGTTTGTCCAAATGAGCTAAGAGGTTTTGCTTCAGGTCTTTGTTTGAAATTTATTTGTTTGTTCAGAATCTTATACATTATTGGCAATTGGCTGACCTAGCCCCTCCTAACTTACATTCTTCTGGTTGTTAAAGGCAACCAAATCACTACAAATGGTGTAACCTCAACTTTCTTGAGCACGTATAACAACTAAATTCTCATTTTTGATATCTTTTACAGAGTTTCATTCCCTTGACATTCTGTCCTGTAAACCATTTACACGCATTACGTCATCCATCACATTCTGCCATGTAAACCTTTCAATATTATTGGTATGATACCTCACATTGTAAAAAGTGAGGTATCATACCAATACCTCACTTTTTACAATGTGATGAAACTAAGAAAAAAGTATCCTCCCTATTTAGTTAATGTCTGGTCACCATTACCACGCCTTTTACGTTAACAAAAAAGTTTCAGAATCCACAGATCTCCAAACTTCCAACAGACCAAGACAAGAGTAACTATCATGATATGATAAACAATGTATCTGATAAACCACCATATATCACTTTTCTCTTTTCTATCGAGATTAGATAAGGTAGATGACGGCCTAAAATGAACTTAAATGAATGACATATCCTTATTTTGCAAGCGTGCTTTCTAATTAAGGTCTTCTTATTTGGTTCTAATTAAGGTCGTCTTACAGGCGTGCTTTCATATTCTTATTTTACAGCCAAAGTGTGTTTCATCATTCCCTATATTGTAGAGACATTATTCTTTTGAGTACCTACTACATCACTTCATAGCACTCCTAACAGATGCACTTATTAGATCAATGGATCCCATAGGCCAAATCTTATTGTCTGCTATATCTTACCATCAGTTGACTACGAATGAAATAACAATCACTGATCATCTCAGCGTGAATCATGAGCTACAGTATAGCTTGAACTTTCCATCTTTGTTATCATAAACACAACACCATGGGATCTTTCATAGCCTCTGACATCACTGCCTACATGAACACTTACGCCTACAATATCCGTCCAAACAGGATGCTTGAACATTTCTTCCATGTAAGTTCATCTATTGTTAGTCTACCTACACATAAATATGTATCTTAATCATAAACTAATGGAAACATATCAAAAGCCTTATCTATTGAGAATCCAAAGAACTGTCTATGTCTACTCTGTATCAGTTCATAGATTGCTAATGCAAGTTGAGTTTTGGGCCAGCTCCAAGCACATCCTAAGCTTCTTCTTTCCGAAGAGCTCTAACTGACTAAATATGTTATAAACTTGTCATGGAGCTAGACGAAGATTGCAACCAACAAGAAGAGTGAAACACAATAGCGAAAAACACAAAAGATATATCACTTCTCTATTATCATGAAGGTTAATTTCATCTAATACCTACGCACGAGAAAAGAGATTTGCATCTCTTGTCACTCTAACCTCTACGATAAAAATGTGATGACTTTGTAACACAAACATTATTGTTTTTGCTGGTTAACGTGATAATGAAGAATGATTTACAATGACACTCATGTTATGCAACTAACAGTATAGGAGTGGGTAATAAGAAGCACTGCAGCACAACCCTTCTAGTAACCTTAATAATAGTGACAGCAACTTGTTTAAGCAGTTATTATGTACGAAACTTGACACCTTGTATCATAAATCGACAGAGAACTAGCCTTTCCGTTTTTTTTTTAATTTATCCATAACTGTTTGTTTGCTTATTAGGTATGTGTTATATATCATGAATGGTATAGCACATCTATTTCCTATCAGCTACGGGAACATCAGTTTATACTTGAAGTGAGTGAGATTCACCATTGCTGCAGTACAACCGACATGGAACATGAAGGGAGACGGATATAAAGAGAAAATGGTCAAAGCCCATAGCAAAGTATCAGTTACCTTTAAAAAATTAGAATTTAAACTAAATTAGACCAACAGACTCAAAAGCACAACCTAATCCAAGTCAGATTGGAACAAAGAAAGACCAGAAGAAAGTTCCAATAGCATTTGGACATTTGGTCCAAAACTATAAGCAATAACCAACAACGAAATACCAACTTGGGTTGACGCTGCCCAAACAACATTTCAACTACATACATGAGCTTAAAAGATCATATAAGGGGGGAAAATGAATTGGGCTAGTAAATTAACAGAAGTGCTACACGAAGCTTAAGCAAAACAGAATGAAACAGTGTCTAAAAAAAACCCTAAAAGATCAAGAACATACGCATTAAGTCGAGATAAACATCCATAAAGCACCAAGAAAGTACATCGAGAAAACATACCTGGCAATGCTCCTCTGATAATGATTGATTAGAACGGATTATTTGATGGAGATCAGTGTCCATGAGCTCATAAGCAATGTAGACATCATTAAATGCCATCCTTTCTGGAGGTGGAATTATATCTCTAATTGCAACGACCTACATGAAAGAGGGACCAAGGGTCACTCACAGAAATTCACACCAACAGCAGAATCTGATAATTCTTTATTGTTCAAAATTTATTTTCAAAAAATGGGGAGTCATGAACAATAGATGTGGATGTAGATAAATGATAGTCATGCTGTGAGCCAACCTCAGTAGCTTAGTATTGCTTTAAAAAGTGGCGTTAAGACAAAGTAAAAGGTTATACTGCACTCATGTAATAAGTAACATGTACACGCTGTACATGGAAAACAGCCTTGGGTCATGAGAAACTAGCTAATTTGAGGGAATATGGTATCAAATTGTATGAATGAATACCCAAAGATTTTATAAGCGATAACAATGTAATAGCCAGACTAGAAGTTTAATCATAGTTCATCCACCTAAGAACTCCGAGCTACTTGATCAATCTCAAATTCCACTGGCACAAAGTCCTTTTGGACATAATACATTATCATAAATCGATCAGGATCAAATTCTAAAATTTTAATGCCAGAAAAGATATGTATCCATACATATCCGACTTTTGGCTAATTTTCACTTATAAGTCAAGAATCATATAGGTGGCTCAAATACGAGTCTACCAAGTTCTAAACATAATTATCCTCTTGCTGGCTTTCCGTCCTCACCAGTGCCAGTAACCCTAATTCCTAATCCCGGACTTACAAAGTGTAACAAACACAAAAGATATAAAAACATCAGGTTTACAAACAGTAAGTATAGTTTATAATTCCAGAGAAAAGGAAGGTACAAGAAGCTCTTTTTTTTTTAAATTAAATGAAAAGTAGCAATGATCAAAGTACCCTAATCATGTTAATCATATGGCAGCTAATAAAGTTCCCTAATCATTATCCAAGAAGCAATAGTAAAACCTATGAAATGCATGAACTTTCACAGCTCATGTCATCAAGCAGCATCGGAAATCCACCTTGCCAATACACATATTACGCGTACACCACCCATAAATAGTAATATACCAACAATACCAGCTAATTATAGCTTAAGCAAACAAAACTATTGCACGATTTGTCGCACCCTAACAGTAGCTAGTAACCAAACAACTAACTAATATCTTCAATACGCTATTTTATGCTACATAATCCTACTAAATAAGCTAAAACAAACACCCCCCAAGGTCCGCAAAACTAATGTCACAATTAGCAATACGTGACAACAAGAAACAAAAGACTAACATTCTCATGATCCATATGCCTGAGCAGCTTAATCTCTCTCAACGTCCTCTTGGCATCAATCCTATTATCAAACGCATTCGCAATCTTCTTTATCGCCACATGCTCATTCGTCTCCGAATTCAACGCAGAACTAAAACAAACGCAACAAAATCAGTAAAAATAAATACAACACTTAGTTTAAAATGTATCTAACTTGTCGCAACTTTCCTTAGCATATATCAATCTATTTTATTTCCTATTAAATACACTAACCGCCTAATCTTCCTATTGTGTGCTACTATTGATGATGTGGCACACGTCATTTATAATATAGATACACTAGTAAGATTAGGTGGTTAATGTATTCGATAGGTAATAAAATAGATTGATATACGCTAAGGAATTTTGTGACAAGTTAGATACATTTTGAACTAACTAATTATAAAATGTATCTGACTTGTCACAAAGTACTATTGCTGACATGGCACCGGCCAGGTGCCATCTCATCCTTAGTACACGCAAGTATAAAAATAGATTCACGCACGCTAAAGAACTTTGTGACAAGTCACATACATTTTATAATTAGTTAGTTCAAAATGTATCCAGCTTATTACAAAATTATTTAGCATGTATAAATCTATTTTATTACTATTAAATACACTAACTGGCTAATCTTCCTATTGTGTAGTACTATTAATGACGTGGCACACGTCATTTATAATATAGATACAGTAGTAAGATTAGGCCGTTAATGTATTTAACAAGTAATAAAATAGATTGATACTAGCTAAAGAATTTTGTAACAAGCTAGATACATTTAGAAAAACTAACTAATTATAAAATGTATCTAACTTGTCACAAAATTCATTAGCGTGTATCAATCTATTTTATTACCTGTTAGATACAGTAACCGTCTAATCTTACTATTGCTGACATGGCACCGGTACGGTGCCATTTAGTAAACACAATATTAAGTAAGATTAGACATTTAGTGTATTTGACAGGTAATAAAATAGATTGATGCACGCTAAAGGATTTCGTGACAAGTAAGATACATTTTATAGTTGGTTTAAAATGTATCTAGCTTGTCATAAAATCATTTAGGCAGTATCAATCTATTTTTATACCTATTAAATACACTAACCGTCTAATCTTACTCTTGCTGACATGGCACCGGTCCGGTGCCATTACAGTAAGATTAGACCGTTAGTGTATTTAACAGGTATAAAAAAAATAGATTGATACGCGCTAAAGAAGTTTGTGACAAGCTAGATACATTTAGAAAAACTAACTATATAAATGTATCTGAACTTGTCACGAAATTCTTTGGCGCGTATCAATCTATTTTTCTATACTTGTTAAATACACTAACCGTCTAATCTTACTACTGTATCTATATTATAAATGACGTGTGCCACGTCATTTATTTATCCTACTACACAATAGTAAGATTAGACGGTTAGTGTATTTAGTAAGTATAAAAAAAAGATTGATACACGCTAAAAAATTTTGTGACAAGTCAGATACATTTTATAGTTAGTTACTCTAAATATATCTAGCTTGTCAAATAATTCTTTAGCGTGTATCAATCAATTTTTATCCTTATTAAATACACTAACTATTGCTGACATGGCACCGGTCCGGTGCCATTACAGTAAGATTAGACAGTTAGTGTATTCAACAGGTATAAAAATAGATTGATACGCGCTAAAGAATTTCGTGACAAGCTAGATACATTTAGAAAAACTAACTATATAAATGTATCTGACTTGTCACAAAATTCTTTAGCGTGTATCAATCTATTTTTATACATGTTAAATACACTAACCGTCTAATCTTATTAAATGGCACCGGAACGGTGCCATGTCAGCAATAGTAAAATTAGACAGTTAGTGTATTTAACAGGTATAAAAATAGATTGATACTCGCTAAAGGATTTTGTGACAACTTAGATACATTTAGAATAACTATATAAATGTATCTAACTTGTCACAAAATTCATTAGCGCGTACCAATCTATTTTATTACCTATTAAATACGCGCTAAAGAATTTCGTGACAAGTCAGATACATTTCGAACGAACCAACTAACTATTCATTAAATAATAAAAAAAATTAGTTACTGACCAGACGATGCCGTAAGCGCCTTTACCAATAGGCATGATAGGAGGCTTATACTTAACAGTGACTTCAAAATGTTACCGAAGATGTTGTATTGATAAATCTACCGCCGTGACTGAGTGTGGCGGGGATGGTGTCTGGTGGCGGTGGTTGGGACGGTGGTTGTGGTGGTGGGGCGTCGGACATTTCGGTGTCGGGTTGTTGATTTGATGGATCCATGATTGGATTAATTGAATTGAATTGGGATTATGAGCCCTAGAAATGGAATGAGGAGAAGAAGAGGTGGTTTTTCTGTTTTTGGGGGAGGTGGTGTGTTGTGTGCCTAATTGTTTTGTACAGTACTGTTTTGTTTCCGTACGTGTGTTGTTGAGTTGCTTTATTTTCGCTAGTGTGACTTAAAAACTTAGAGTGCGTTTGGTACGATGCCATGAATGATGGTTTCGGTATAAGATGGGTCCCTGGCTTATGATAGTTTCATTATTCCTTTTTTGAACTCCTATTGAGCAAGGTTGTCAAGATCGGAATCCTATCCAGGATCGTTTTCGTCTTTGCAAGATCGTGATCGTAAGATCGGATCGGGATCTTAAGATCCTACTCTAATGTTATTTCTTAATAGTTTATGTAATTTTATACAAATCTACAAATTCTAACACATTATAACCATAAAATACTATGAATGTTTCACATAAACGTTGTCCAAATTACGATTATAAAACGTTTAAAAGATTAACACGTTGTTTTGAATTCTACAAAAAAACAAACCATAAATTTGTAGTTTTAATTTGTAATCCGAGAAAAGTAAGATCGGATCGCATTAGATCGTATGGTAAAATCGGGAATCCTATAAGATCTTAAACTGCAAAGATCCCATGTAAGATCCGGATCGTTTTTCTTTCAAGATCGTAAAATCGTGAAGATCACAAGATCGTGATCGGGATCCGACAACTATGCTATTGAGTATGGACAATATCCATATTTCATTCTCTCGGCCTCTCATCTTAACCAAACACTGGAATCATTACCACTATCATTCCCTCATTCCATAGGGATACCAAACGCACTTATCATTCGATTCAAAGTGTGTGGTATTTCAAAATGACTACCAAAAATAAAATGATATACAAATCTATTTCATATTTGATAGGCACCAAATGGTAGTATATGACTTGTTTCATTCCTACCACACCACTCCCTCACATAATTTATACTACATATTTTGTCTATTTATCCTACCATACAATATTTATGATTGATCCTCAACTTATAATATTCTTGTTCCACCCTATATCAAATCCATACTGATTATCATTCTAGACAACAAACCAAACGCACCTTAGAAACCACCCATACAGATAATATATGAGAAACCTTCAAATATCTTCATTTCATTGTGATGGGTACCCATAACTAACTAAACAACATTAATGACTTTCAAAGTCATATATCCATATTTCCATACCATACACCCCAACCAAACGAAAGATGTGACTTAAGTTGCTTTTTTTTCTTTTTTTTATGGTGTCATGAATTGAGTATGAGTTTGATAAGCGATGATGGATTTTTGGTATGAAAGATACATGTTTTACCGCTTGAGGTATATGAAGTATGAAACATATATATCACTAATTCTCATATTTAAAAGATTTACATCTTAAAACATACATGATTGGAATGAAGATTCATTTCTTCATTCTCATTCTAAGATACCAAACGCACCCTTAAATTGTGTTTTAAATATAAGTGTTTTGAGTATTACTTAAGAGGGAAAATGAAAATGAAAAGAAACGAAAAGAAAGTTGATTGTGTAGTTTTGAAATAAAATGTTTTATTCTAAAATTATGCTGAAAATGTTTACTTACTATTTTTTACTTTTCCTTATTCAAAAAAAAATTTGAGAACATGGTGTTAAAGAAAGAAATAAAAGAAACTAAAGTGAAACATAAAAATTGTGTTTTCGAGTATTATTTGAGAGGAAAAATATGAAGATGACTAAAAGGATGATGATTTGGTTTATTCAAGTGAAATATTTCCTCTTAAAATTGACTGAAAATTTTTGCTTTATTTTCTTTACTTTTCCTTACTAAAAACTTGAGAACTAAACATTACCGTTGTGATTTGTTATTAATTGATTTTAGTTAGGGTAAGTTGGTTAGAAATGAGTTGAGAGCTTGAGCTTGAGCTCGAGCTCGAGCAATCGAGCTTGTTTCAAGTCTTAAGGTTTTATCTCGAGCTCGTCTTTTGAAATTTTTATGGACTCGTCACTCATTCGTTTTTAATATTGTTAGACCAAATGTAACTCGACTTAAGACCGGCTTGTTAAGTACATTAGGATCTAGCTATTTTGTTAATTTAAGCTCGTTTATATGTAGATATACATATGTACATATATAATTATCTGTATAGGGAGTTTATTCACGTGTATACCCACATAATTTCTTATGTGATAGCGTGTAGGGGTTTTAGCACAAAATGACTAAAATTCATACACTTGACACATACACAAGACATGCCACAAGAATAAAGCCCATCACGCCTTGCCTGAAAAGCAAGTTCCCATGCGTGACAATGAAGAAACCAAGCCTGGATAAACACATCCAGGCAAAGGCCGCCCTGAGATCTTATCCCAAAGGGTCGTTACAACAAACAACATGTGTCACTACCTCATTGGTATAAAGTTAGTGATGCGAGTAGTACCGACACGAACAATCATGCATGGAACATTTCATGCACCAAGAAGAGCCAAGAATGTCACGCCATGTACCATTCTTGTCTTCCAATTGGATGTCCGTCACGTGGACCATCCTAACCATTGGATCGCATTTATGGGTGGCATTAAAATAAAGGTCCACTTCACGAATGGACCAAAAACGATTAAGTGAAGTTAATCAATCTTCATACTATTACACACACTATAAGTCGTGCGTGAGTGTGTTACCCCAACTCTTCATCTTTGATCATATCTTGGGGTCCTTACCGATCATATCTCGGGCACTTTTTAACAATACGAAAATACGATTGTGTTGGGTATATGCTTTTAACAATAACAAAACAACACTCAATCTTACCAAATCAAGATGTGCCGTAGGTGGTATCTTATTTTTATCCTTAGAATATCGTAATGATCTCTTTAGAACTAGGGTGTAATCGAAGTCGAGTCGAGCTCGAGCTTAACGTGACTCGAGCTTGGCTTGAAATTTATAAGTTAGGCTTGAGCTTGGCTTGATAGCTTGACAAGCTTTAATCATCAAGTTTGAGCTTGGCTTGAAAAATTCGATTAAAGCTTGAGTTTGGCTTGAAAACTTGAATGCATACAAAACATTGTATCTAATAGCTAAACTCATCAATAAATATATGTATAAAATAAAACAAACTTAAACCATAATAGCCAAAATGCATTTTTTTTCATTGTTTTACGAGAATGAACCAAACCTTTCACCATCATAGTGGCCCACTTTATTTAATTATAGAGTAAACTACACCATTCGTCCTTGTGGTAACGTTGACCATCAAGTATCGTCCTTTGACCAAAAAAATTGCAATGTTGGTCCTTAATTGTGAAACGTTACTCAGCGTTGGTCCATCACCCTAACTGGTGTGAGTAACGGGCGTTAAGCCTATTTAAGTGGAGGGTATATTTGTCTTTTCCCACCCACACCATTCCTGACACTGTCATTGGCACCAGCACCACCAGACCATCTACCATCACCACCGTCAGTGGCACCACCATCTTTAATACAACAATCAGTCAAACCTTATCATCAAAAACCTTTTAAAAAAACACTATCTCACTACACATGAACACCTCTCAAAAAATCTACTCATCATAAAACCAAATCTTACCCAGATCTAAAAAATCACTCTCAATTAAAAACCTAAACACTATCTTTCTCAGCTCCATCAAAAACTTAATCCTCTACAAAACCAGATTAGACAAAATCATTAGTGATCAACCAAAAATACACCAACACAGATCCATCACTCAAAAATTGGCATACACAAAAATAATCACAAATCCATTCCTACAATCAAAAACCACGCAGCAGCAACCACAACATCAATCAAGCCTGACCATCACCACCATCCATATTCTACACAGCTTCTACTCATCTTCGGTGGCGGCAACAAAGAAGATTAGTACATTCATCAGCATGGTGGGATTTAGGAAAGATAGATAGGGGGCGATCGATATGATGTAATGGGTTTTGAATCAAATTTGTGGTTAGGGATTAAAACGTGTTTGTGATAGTGGGGTATTTGGTATATGATAGTTATGAGGATACTAGTTACGTCAAAAGTCAAGTGATTTTTATGACTAAGAGGGTACTAAAAGGAAAGTAGATGAGATGGTAAATGGGTTGTAATACTTGTTAGTATCCCCAATAATCATGTTATGCATCGAGGAAGGTTGTGATTGGGTGAAAAATTGGAACGATTACGCTTATCGGGATTGTATTGAGATGAAGTTATGGTGTTTGTAGATTTGTAACTTGTGTGAGCAACATAAACTGTGAAGGATTTATGGATATGGATATGTGAAACATAAATGTGTAACTGTGTGAAACATAGATTTCTCGGATTATGGATATGAATTTGGTTCGTTGGATGTTGTATGTTGTATATATCCTTCGTGAAACATATATCCGGGAAAAGACCGGGACAAGAGATAAGATCTTCAAATGTTATTGATTTTGTAGGAAGTTTAGTCAATAAATGTGAGCTGCCCGTGGGTGGGAAAAGACAAATATACCCTCCACTTAAACAGCTTAACGCCTGCTACTCACACCCGATTAGGGTGAAGGACCAACGCCGAGTAACGTTTTGCAATTAAAGACCAACAAGGCAATGTTTTGGTCGAAAGGACGATCTTGATACCAACGATACCACAAGAACGAATGGTGTAGTTTACTCTTAATTATATTTGACCATGAGTCAAATTTATATCCATAGGTTCATGTCATAGTGACCTACTTTATTTACAAAGTAAGTCCCTATAATTATGTTAATACTCAAATTATCCTTAGTTAGTTATACGAATTTATAATGGAAATATATTTATATTAAAGCTCGAAAAAGCTTGATAGAAGCTCGAGCCGAGCTATCAAAAGCTTGAGCTTGGCTCGTTATATGTTTCGAGCTAATTTTTAGGCTTGAGCTTCGGCTTTGAGAAAAGCTTGATTCAATCAGTCAGTCGGTTCAATGAAATGTACCGCTGATAAAGGCCGACTGATTACATCCCTATTAACACATGCCAAACATCCATAAATTGCAACCCCATTTACAAGCCACCGCATTTAATTATCGACTTTTAATGTTTTGAAGTTTTAATATAACTGATAAGTGGTTTAAACCACTCCAAAAACATCATTTTTGGATATTAAGACAATTATTATAACCAATATCGTGACGGACAAGAAGATTTGTTAGGAACTATTTCCAACACTCGCCATCTGAGGGTTTGTCCTTGAACATTTTGTTTCATCTCATTGTTACATATTAAAGATGACAAAAAGATGGAGTTAAATCCATTTATATTCTTTTAAATGGTCCATATATAATATTAAGATTTTAACTTGATAGTGAACTGAAATGCATGTCTAGCTATCCTTACACGTGACAGAACTGACAGTTTAGATGAAGAGAAATAATGAGTGAAATACACATGTTAAAATTTTAAAGCGGTTACGAAGATAAGTAAGAATATCAAGCATGACGATATAGCAAAACTCATCCTAGAAAACAATTGTTGCCTACCTGCCTACTTTTTCACCACTAATCATGAATCTAGGATAGCATAGGATGAATGTAGTGATTGTAGCATACTATGAACCTATGATACATCTGGCTTATAATAGCAGAAAGTTTAACTTTAGACAGTTACACAAATATTAAACAATACACTAATCAGTTACCGAATCCGACAATCTATATAAAATGTAAAAGCAGCCGACAAGTGGAAACAACACATCCAACTCTACACAACGATGCTTTACAATACACATCAACCGAATTCAAATCAACTCCAAAGTCCAAAATACTGTTTCCGTCCATAAAAAAAGATTGCACTCTAGGCACGAATAGATACAAAGTGTCTTATGTATGTATATATATAAGATGGGACATACTACGGACGGAAGACAAAAGAACAAGCAAGTTATCAAGCCGGGTGAGGGGAAAAAGGATCAAATTATACAAGTGACCTCAGATATGTAACAGTGATATGGTAAGATTGGGGTAAATCGTCCAGATCAGATTTAGAGGCTATGGTTATTATTTCACATTGTTGCTTGGAGGGCGACCAATGAGCCGGCATTGTTCTGGAAGTAAAGATGAGACTACTTGACCAGAGATTCTAAAAAGTTCCCCATCGATTCCACACCCGTTGTGTGTGCTTTTTAATGGTTTCAGCTTAACTGACTTGACCTGCAAAGCAATGTTGTCAATTCACATGCTATATTCAGATTTGGACAAAAATATACTACGTACGTGTTTAGTTCGACTAATTTACTTAGAAATGGGTTGATTTTGGTAAATAATTTATATCTATACGCTCAAGCAGATAAAAATCAAATGGGTCGAAAAGTCAAAAGTGACTGAAAGTGCGTAAATGCTTATATCCTCTTATATCACGTACAGGAATCATAGTAAAAGAACAAAAATGTCAGTAGTTCAGCCTGGCTAGTTTTGACCTGCGTTAACCCGCTTTTGACTTGTTAGTTGTTTACCAAACATGCTCAACCTGCCTAGTTTGCAACCTCAATAATCATCGTTAATTCGTGATACAAACTTGTGAATCCTATTCCTTTTCGACTATTTTTATATACTAGCCTGTTAGAGATAATACATAACCCTATTCAACTGAGTCGAAATTGCCACCTCTAGACTATTCCCTAACGGAAACGAGATAGCCAATGCAACTACAGCCATTGACCCAAAAGAACAATAGATGAACGTGTACCAAATTCATAAACTTGCACAGATTTTGTTCTCTAGTTTAAGACATTTCAATATACTATCTGTAAAAAAACTACTCATATATCTCTTAAATTAAGACCTTTAGGTAAGTGATATACCTTCACATATTCTACATAAGGAAGAGAAAGGTGCCGGCCCATCTGCAGAAGTATAAAGAATCTTAACAGCCTTAATCGTCCACTTCCATGAACCAACAATAAATCCATAGTATTGTCATCATGTTCCGCTTTTGGTGCCACCACCTGAGAGCTCAAACTTTGAACAGTTTTACAAGAATGGTTGCATACCAGAATCCCAAGAAACTTGCCTTTTTTAACAACCCAATTTTCTTCCAATGTAATCCCAATTTCCCTCCTTTCTTCATTTCCATCATTATCTGGTGGGCCCGGCAATTCAATCGGATTTTCCATTTCCCAATTGGGTTCTGTATCCCACTTAGGTTCGGCATCCCAAATCGGGCCTGGATCTGACATTGTTGATGATATGTCCTCTTTATCATGTGTTCCTAAGTTTCCCCACGAAGATCTAGTAGGATCCTGTTGTCAATGCACCAAATCAATATTCTCAACCCAGAACCATGTCACAGGTATACTAGCTGGTCAAATTTTAGTATTTTACAAAAGTGACTAGACAGGCAGTTAGATAATGGGTCAAAAAAGCTTCCGGTTGAATGCAGGGTTTTCAAAGGAGGTCAAAAGTCAAAACAGATCAGATGGGATTAACCCATAACACTTTTTTGTCCAACCTTAAAAATAATGAATATTGCAAAAACTTATACCGTGTTTAATAATAACAATATAAAGCTTAGAATAATAAGATTTAGAGGGGTGCATTAACATTACTTATGACTTTCGCCCAATCCATTCAGCCCACTCGCCCATTTCCTTTTAACTAAGTTCTGTAATTTTTCGACCCATTTAAGATACCTAATCAGACTTTTAACTGAGTTCTGTAATACTTTTAACTATTTTCTAAAAGTCTCTAAATTCCTCACCTGTAATGATGTCAGTCCACTCCACCCTTTATCTGTCTTTGACTTCGACCGTGTTCTTGGCCAATTTGGAGTTGATGAAAGTGGTGGCTGAGGATGAATGACTTCTGGTTCTGATGTCACATTGCTTCTTCCACTCGAAAGGCGCTTTGACTTTGAATCAATGGCGCGTACATAATCTGATGGCTCTGTGCTACTACAGGTTGTATCCATATCAGCTCCGGACCGACCAGGGGTCATTATAGAGTCGATACTTGATAAACTAGAAGCTCTCGGAATGCCATCTGATCTCCTCATGACATCAGTGTATAAATCTGACATGTCCACCATATCTTTGTCAGCTAAGGCTTGTCTTTCTAGATCAGCTTTTTCTTTGGATACGGGTAGATATTCTAGTTCATAGCTGTATTTTGGTAAGCATAAGAATTTGAGGACACCAGCAACAAAATAACGTAGAGGACCAAGCGTTTCTGGTATCTCTCAGAAAGTTCCAACACTGTTACAAAGTGTAAAGATATATGCTTATTGATATACCAGTTTAGCTATTTATTAAATAACAGTAAACATAATACTCCGGTATTTTGAAAATAATAGCTTTTGTCGGTAGTTAGAGAGTGATGAGGCTTACCATCACTGATAAACCAGTATGAAACGGTCATTCCAAAATGAATGACACCCGCTTGAATCCATTCGACAGCAAATACATCTGTAGCAGTCAGACCTCCCTGGAAAAAGAGGCACAATTAGCTTAGACTGGAGACTTTTTCCATTTGACCTCATGCTTCACTCGAAACCTGTACCAATCATTACCTTCACTATAGCTAGTGCAGCAGATACAGGATCCCTAACTCCAAGAACAGTCCATACTAAAGAATTATCAGAGCCAGCCGGTATGATACCAATTGGGATTGAAATTGCTTCTTTTTGGTTGTCTCTACAAAGAAGACCATTCAGTACCTGCACAAGAAATGACATCACGTAAATAAACTACCAGTAAAACTAATATATAAATGTCTTGTATATCATATCAATTTTTAGTAAGTACAGCTAGAGCGCTAGTAAAATGTAGGAAAAAACATAATTGATGCGGTTTACTATTCAAAACAAATTAAGCTTCTACATATGACTAAGTGAAGAAATAAACACCAACCTCATTGACGATTCCATCACCTCCAACACATATAATTCCTGGTATAAGGTAAAAAAAACACAAATAGACAAATTATTCTCCAAGAATGCAAACTAAGATAAAAACAAAAGGATACAGAATGCATACCATCAGGACATGTGCTAAAATCAACACTATAAGCTAGATTCTTGGCATGGCCAGCAGATGTTGTCTTGACTACTTCCAGCTTAAACCCTGCAAGCTACGGATGTGGATAAATGAAAATTAATCCTCGCAAACAGAACTTGCTCGAAACAGATTTAGATCATGTGATAAATTGTCATTTACAATAGATAATTCATAAAAAAGCAGAAGTCCTAGAAGATTTTATGATGAAAACTTTCTAGTAAAGCCATATTGAACATGCATATCATATTGCCAACTATATAAAAAGAAGGAAACCGAGGAGTTGAGAAATAACTTGAATCTATACAAGTCCATAAACAGAGACTCATATAATTATGAATTATCAATATCTAATGTCTAGTTAATCCACTGATCTTTGCAAAACATAATTATCAGCAATAACATCGGTAACACATAGAACTTCAATTAACTAAAATAAGTTGTTAAGATATTGTTTCTAAATATCAGAGGTTATGTGTTACCTTAAATATAGGTTCAACCAAATTATGAAAAACTTTGCTGGAGCGACCACGTCCAGACCGGGGATTTAAGATGACAAGCATCCGAGGGGGACTTTTACTTTTAATATGTGTGTAAGAAAAATCTAACGCCATTATTTCGGAATCCTGCTTCATTGAAGAGACCAAAGGATGAGGAGCTAAATTCACAAAACAATGCTGATCTGCAAACCCAGTTACCCATTGAGAAGCTTCGTCTGGAGTTGAAGCCAGGAAACAAAAATCCTTCCTGCTTCTGCCAGATTTCGAGAAGCAAAATGAGGACTTTTTTTTAGGGTATGAATGTACTATAAAATGTCTTAGACCATAGTTGTACGTCACCTGCGCAAGTCATATGAGGAGAAAAAATAACCATCAATATCGAAAAAGTCAACAAAACAAAAGCGTGAATAATCTGAACTTTTATTCGACAAGCTGCAAGAAAATGTGGTGTACTATTCACTTTTACCAAATACATGAAACGTACTTTTTAACCATGTAAAAACGCATTTTAAATACTGCTAAGAAACTAAGAAGTGATCACTACATTGCATTTTGTTGCCGCTTTCCGCTTTGTTTAGAAAACTTACTGAAACGACATCGTCAAGGCTTAAAACATGTGAACCCCAAACCAACACCCTGCTTGTAAGTTTAGCGTCAACGGTATCCAAGTGTGCATTTTCAGTTGTATTTTCTGCATCGGTAGCTTTTATGTTCTTTCTCTTATCCAAAACTAGCTTTCCAGAAATGACTTCATATCCCAACAAATCAGATTGCTCATCTCCAATATCAATCCTGTGTTCCTCCCTCTTTGCTTTCTTGGAATCATCGCTGCTGGCGCTGACATCATTTCTTCTTGATGCCTTATTCTTAGTACGCTTTTCAGGATACACGACTGGAGATGTTTGCTGACCCGTTGCCACTTGCGAGCAAAAATTGAGGCGGCGGAGTGACTGTTGAGGGGTTCTTAACGAATTGCTCTTGGGAAGACTGCCACTGTTCTGCATGCCGTTTGCAACGCGAAAAGAATGAAGCACAACAGACAGCGGCAATCGAAATTTTCCCTTCGCTGTAAAATTTATATATACACAAAGTCCATCATAAGAAACAGAAAAACAGAACAGTAAATAGGAGAAAGAGTAACATCCAATAAGTGAATCATGTGTTTATAAACAAAAAAATGAATCGAATATTAATATATGTGGTCAATAAATAGGAGAAGCTAAAGTGAAGCAATTCATTCCTGAAGTTTTTCATGGAATCGCAAACTTTCCTTTGCGTGAAATTTTTAATCAGAATCACGTAGTTGCACATTGTCGCCATCAAACAAAATTCATGATATTTGTTTGGAAAGGGTTCCCATATATTTCACGAATAAATGGTCTGAGGAAAACTGGTTAATAATTAGACATTTCCAATAATTATGCGTAAAGTCTAACTTCACCTTCCATTGGATGGGGGTGAGCAAAAACACTAGCCATTTAACGTTCACAACTTATCACCTATGTTGCATGAGATCTTGCGAGCATAACCTATGGCATCTAACCTAAAGTTTCGTGTCTAGAAAACCTTTCTTTTAGCCACTAAATGTCACAACATTTGATCTTCGATTCCTGGTAAACCCTACTTAGACGCAGGGAACAAAAAAAGCGGTCAGAAGACTTAGGTGTAACTAAAAACTGAGAAACTGAATAAACTAGCCTAAAACCCCATTATTAATAGTTTAACCCACATAGGAATACCCATCAAAAGATGGGATAAAACCAAAATAACAGCCTAACATAAGAATGCATACATAAAACCAAAATAAAACCCATTATATATATCCACTTTCTGATTTCTATTGTGAACATTAAATGAAGTGCCTTTTAGATTAACTAACTTGGTTCGGGATCGTATTGACTTAGAAGCATAGTGGGAATCTCTGACATGATAAAAATGTTCCTATACTGACATTAATTAGCCAATGATGAGCTGGAAAGGGCACTAACAGCCAAACTTGACAGATAAACCACATAAACGAAGTTCCACTTAAGTTTCCGCACCCATAATCATAAACTTGTCCTTAGTCGAGAAGTTACATTTACGTAAACTTCTGATCTATAGTCACACGTGGAGGATAGCATACATAAATACATAGGCAAAAACTCCTAGAAATTCATTGTTGCTCTGCTAACCTATACACGTCCCTTCACACAATCTTAAACGCTACAAAACATGCAAACCAGATAAAATATGAACCTACTACTAAACACCAAGTATCGCAGTAAAACCGAGTGCTTAACAATCTTACGCTAACATCAACTTCTAGTCTTCTGATGCCAAAACATAACCGAATAAACTACCTGCTAGCACCACAATTCAGCAACTAACATTCCAATTCAACTTTTCTAGCAATTACTAACAGTGTTTGTTTGCTTATATGTGGGTTTATAAGTTTATTTGATTGCTTATATTTCATAAGTCAATTCTCGGTTATTTTGAGACTTATAGGCTTATATAATTTTATCATATTATAATAAACTAATATAAGCCCACAAGTCTCAAAATAAGCCGAATATTGAGGCTTATGAGATATAAGCGAAAAACAAATAAGCTCATAAGCCACATATAAGCTTAAAGAAACACCCCTTACTCTAATACCGGCACAAGTCCCTTAACGCAATCTTAAACGCTACAGAATATGCCTTGGTCAGCCATAATGTAATTCTTGGTTTGCTAGCTTTTGCTAGCTTTTTTTTTATTAATATAATGCCGCTCAAAAAATAAAACCCTACAGAATATGCAAAACCTAAACACTAAATATAACGGTAAATTCAACTGCTTAACTATAATACATTACTCGCTAACATGAACTTCCAACAACACAGATAAAATAATCACTAACACCACCAATTCAACAGCCATTTCTAGCAACCACTAACTCGACATCTGCAAACACTAACCCTAAAACCACAACTAAATCAAATTTTCAATACACCTAATTTAGTGAAACTATAACAACTTCAAATTTTCACATTTATACGAGACAATATCAAAACAGTAATCAAACTTTCATTAAACTAAATCGCAACTCGACTTCCACAAACACTAAACCTAAAAGGCTAAAACCACAACTAATTCAACTACACCTATATCCAAACCATAACAACTTCAAATTTTCACATTACGAAACAGTAATCAAATTCTTACAAATATACTAATTAAACATAAACATTAAAAAAGTGACAGTAATCAATCAAACCATCATTTTATAGCAACCTCTAATTTGAATTCGGTAAGCACCAGTACAAGTCCCTAAACGCAATCTTAAACGCTACAAAATATGCAAAACCTAAACACTAAATATAACGGTAAATTCGACTGCTTAACTATAACACATTACTCTCGCTAACATCAACCAGATAAACTAATCACCAACACCACCAATTGAACCACTAACTCGACTTCCGTAAACACTAAACCTAAAACCACAACTAAATCAACTTTGTAACATATCGCATCAAATTTTCCGATACACAACTAACATTCCAATTCAACCGCAACCACTAACTCGGCTTCTGCAAAGACTTAAACTAAAACCACAGCTAATTCAACTATCGCGTAAAATTTTCAGATAAAACACCTATATCCAAACCATAACAACTTCAAATTTCCACATTTACACGAAACAATATCGTAACTCGACTTGCGCAAACACTAAACCTAAAACCACAACTAATTCAACTACACCATATCGCGTTAAATTTTCACATTTCTACGAAACAATATCGAAACAGCAATCAAATTCTCATTAAACTAAACCGTAACTCGACTTGCGCAAAAACTAAACCTAAAACCACAACTAAATCAACTATCGCGCCAAATTATCCGATAAAACACCTACATCCAAACCATAACAGCTCCAAATTTTCACATTTCTACAAAACTAAATCGAAACCGTAACACCTTCAAATTTTCACATTTATACGAAACAATATCGAAACAGTAATCAAACAAAACATCACAAAATCACAATAATTAATGAATCAAAGCATCATTTCATCTTAATAACAATCAGATCAAGTAAAATAAAAGTCAAAATTAGGTCAAAATCACATTTACCAAATAATGCAATCGTAGCAGCCAATTTTGACCTAAAAAAATGGAATGAAATGAAATCGAGAAAAATTAGGTTTTCACGGCGGCGATTGTAATACACGCGCGGTGGCGATTGAGAAATGAAGGTGTGATTGATTTGATGGTGAAGATGATGATCTAGAAGAGGAAATAAAAACACACACACACACAGAAAATGGATTATGAATTTTTATTTTATTTTTTGTTATTTTTATTTCCGTTATGTTTTTATGTCTTTTTGGTGGCCACTTACCACTTACTTTCTAACAGAAATTTTTTAAATAATAAATTTTACAAAATATAAATATTTTATAGTAGTGAGGTTTTACTACTGTGGAAGAAGATAATGGGAATGTATACGTGTAATAATGTTCATATATTGATGCGGGATGGTATAAAAAAAGGAACTCTCAATACCGCCTTTTATGTTTTATGACTAAATATCGCTTTTCGGTGCTTTCGCTTCATCAGGTAGAAAGGACCACCTACTTTTCAGAGGAGTGAGATCGAACCCGACCACCGGTTGAGTAGGTAAGCGGTTTTCCAACCAATCCAACCCTACTGTTTGATGCGGATGGCATAACTTATGGTATTTTCTCTACGAGTTTGTTTGACAAAATAATTGTTATTGTAATCGAAAATAGGTTGAGCAAATCATCGAAATCGATTCTAATCGACAAATCGATCGAATCAAACCGAACCGAATCGACTTTTTTCGTTCGCTTTCGCTTTGTATATTTATTTCTTGGTTTTTGGTTTGGTTTGGTCGATTCTGTTTTGTCGATTTTTCCACTGAACTCGAAACCGACCCGAACTGAGTTATTCGGTTCTAGATCGGTTTTGATATATATTTTTGTTCGGCTTTCGGTTTGAGTTTTTTCCTTTACGGTTTTGCCTCGAACGGTTTTTGTTTGCTCGGGGTGGGTTAAGCTCGATGCTCACCCTTAACTGAAAATGTAGTTGTAAATAGAGATGGAACGAGAGATTAAAATTTGAGATTACTTTTATAACCTACATGAAGTAGTATTTGATTTTTAAATATTATGAAAAATTATTTTTTAAATTTTCGATAAGTTTTGTCTGTCAAACTAAGTTTATATTTTAAGTAGTGTATTTTTCAAAAAGAGAATTTCATATATATCCCTTTCCTAGATGAATAATTACATATATGAATCAGATACATATTCTCAAGAAAAGTTTCAAAATCACGATATATTCAACTTTAACTTATAATCGCATATATATCCTTTCAAAAGTTTAAAATTGCATATATATCCAATTTACTTAATAATTGCATATATATATCCTTTTAAACCTTCGTAATTGCATATATATCTTTCTAAACCTCTAATATATCATATATATCAAAATAATTATTTAATATAACTTTAAACTCTAAATTATGATAATTATAATTTTAAAATGGCAACAAACACATTTTTTAAAGGGTACGATGTCTTGGGGTTCAAATGAACGACCAAAAACAAGATATCAAGAAAATGTTTAACCTCACGAAAAAATTCACTTTGTCTCATATCTAATACGAATACATGAACTAAACTATCAAATATATCATGGTTGTTATATAATATACATTAAAGATAAAATGTGTTTGCAATGAAAGCGATATATCATCGCCAACAAGTTTATAAATAAAGAAAATATATTTAAGAAATATTTTTATATAATTATAATTGTTATGTATTCGAGAGTTGCAAATTTAAATTAAATATTTATTTGGATATATATATGACATATTTAAGGTTTACGAAGGATATATACGTAATTCAAGTTTAGATTGAATATATACGCAATTTTAAGATTTGGAAGGATATGTATGTAATTAAAAGTTTAAGTTGGATATATACGCAATTTTAAGTTTTGCGAGGATATATACGCACCCTCTTACATAGATATTTCTTTCCCACCGGTTTGTAGGTTTCTGGTTTTCGAACACAAATTTAAATTAGAGGATGTTATAAACTTTTAAGTAGATAATGTTATGTGAGTGTGCAATGAATTTGGTTTTCATTAAAGATGTGTATTAATTAATTAACTACGTGATTAATGGGGTGAGATTGTTTGAAAAATGAACAAAAGTATAGCAAGTCTTACACGTAACATTATCAATGTTTTAGTAGATTACTAATAACATGAAATGACCTAAAATGTATTCTCTTTCCCAAAAGCAAAATATATTTAGAAAGTGAAAAAAATGAATCCTTAGCATTGAAGAAAATTAAAAGTTAGAAACATCTAAAAGTAAAATGGACCTTTTAACCAAAATTTCAAAACAATTTTTGAAAAGCATAGTTATCATCTAAACTTTCAAATCATAAAATGAAACAAAAGATTGCTTTAGTTACTCAATAATTAAGATGATGTGGATGTCAACATGTCTAAAATTCATTACTATTTTTTTTTAAAATATAAAATTCAATACAATTAACTTAGTTTTCACAATCATTAAAGGTATGACGTAGCAGAAGTGCCAAGTTTTTTGGACATGGTATTTGAAGAATGAAGATTAATTTTACTACTGTCGACAAAAGAAAGATGAGTTTAACTAATTTTTAAGAAGGTTAATTTATCATCGCTTTTTGAAAGAAAGTGAAGAATGACTATCATCGCACAGCCTCACCACGGATTACACAATAATGAAAATTTCATTTCTTGCTAAACCAACTTGCTCAAAACTACAAAACATGAACAACAAGTAACCAAAAGTTGTTGGAATTAAAACAATGTAAATTATTATCGAACAATAATGTGTTTGTTAGAATTCTATTTCTATGATAAGAAATCTACCAACTTATAGAAGAGGGTACGAGACATGCACAACCCGTATCGGCATACATTATTTTCGTCCTCGTGTGCATGTCACATCCGATTTACGTACAAGTTGCTCTAAAACATTTTTTTAATTTATATAACGTGCAATATCGAGTGTTGCATGAAGCGATGATATGTTTCAAAACTTTTACTACCTCCGTCTTAAAATAAGTATCCGATTTGACTTTTCAGAGTCAAACTCATTCATCGCTACTTTAACTATTTTGTGTGTTATATAATATTCATGAAATATATAAATTGATTGGGTTTAAGTGTATTTCATTTCAGATAATTTTCTTCAAATATTATATAACACAACAAAATATATTTAAAATCAAAATTGAATCATTTTGACTATAATACGTTAAACCGAACACTTATTTTGACGAAGAGAGTAATTATCAAACTTGGTTGTTTAACTATTCTAATCATTAAAGTGAATCATTTTGAAACATTTAAGGTTACACGTTTTCTTTTTAATCTCTAACCGGTGATCTGTCAATATAACTATCAAGTTGCGTGATCAAAAATCTATTGATAACTGGTTTGAAAATGTATCATATTATTTGCTACTTTTTGTTATTGTGTTTAGCATCCGTTTTTTTCTATTATAACCCAAACTTTTGAATTCTCATTCACAGATATTTTACGACGAAACGACCTTTACCTTCGGTGTCAATACAATGGTTACAAAATAGAGCGATGCTAAACGCACTCACAAAATTCACATAAAAAATCCTCTCGCTGATTGATGACTTTCTAGCTTTTTATCTCATCTCTTATTAAACCACTACTCACCGACACGTCAATGGTTCTGGATTTTTTGTGGATTTTATAATAGTTATGAATTCAAAAGTTTGTGTTATAATAAAAAAGACGCTACACATAACAATAAAAGTGACAACTCGGATATATTTTCAGATAATTATCCTAAAAATCTATAATGATCATAATATAAACAAAATAATTTAGTAAAACGACATTGATCTTCTTTGAGTTTTGTCATTTTATTGCAAATCCAAAAAGAGTTGAAAGTACTCATGAAGAACATCTATAATTGAGTTCTTGTACTAAAAGTGACTTTTGTGATTGATTAATTAGTTGGAATATTTAGTTGTCAAAGATGGTTCTAACCTCCGATTGGTACAAACTTTTGCTTAGTTAATTTTGCAATAATGAGATGTCTTTCATGTCAACTAGCATATTCCATTATGTCAATTATTTGACCACTATCAAGTATCAACTCTATTTTCTACTTATCCATTTCATTACACCTTTTTAGTGCACTAGCATGATACCCGTGTTATGCTGCGATGCGAGTGTGAGATGATAACCGACAAGAAGTAAAAAAGAAAACGTAATATATGTGTCCATAGTTTGTCATAAAATTTAAGTGTCATATATGACTTTTGTGGTAAAAAATGTAGATTACAAAAAATAAATAAAAAATGATAACTTAAAATAGATATAAAGTACATAAGTATTGAAGTGTACCAAATTACTAATGCATTATTTAGTTAAAATATAAAATTTTATACTATATTTTGACCTTTTTTTTAAATTGTATAGGTGTTATTGCTAACATTTATCTACAATTATTACCCAATAACTTCATGTCATTTTACATGTTTTTTTCATAATGCATTATTATTAGTTATATTTATTATAAACATATGTTATCAAAAGTCTTAAAATAAAATATGTGTAAACTTATTCCTTTGTTGGTTTATATATTTTGCCTTTCAAAAAAAAAAAAAAAAAAAAAAAAAAAAGGTGTAAACTTAAAATATTAAAAGAAGTCATCTTAAATATTTTATATATAGTTAAGATAATAAGAGGTGTTTTACATGTTTCTAAAGTGCTTGATGCCACCTAAAGCTACAATAATTAATCTTGATTGCTTGATAATTATCATCATTTGTAATTGTTTAAGCTCAAATTAGTTGAAGGAGTTGTAAAGTGTTAAACTTTTGATAATAAAATGATCACATTAAAATAACATATATCTAAATATATAAAAACTTGTCTGGAGAGATAAAAAAAAAAAAAAAAAAAAAAAAAAAGCCCTCACGTAATGTGTAGTCATGACATTTGAAATAAATAAATATGTACGGCTACCTAAATACGTTTTGTACATACTATTTTTAGCATTGATTTTTTGTAGAAATGAAAAACTAAGTATAGTCAAACCATCACCTCACCAATATTCCTCACATAATTTTCACTAGGTAAAAAAAAAAATGACAAGTTATACAGACTCATTCTTTTCTATAAAGGTCACCTTTTCTCTTTTTGCCATTATTTTTATTATTTTTTATTTTTTGTAATTTTGTTTATTTCAAAAAACTATAAACCTGAAAGTATGGAACATAAAATATAAAGTTTAATAAACACTCGCTTAAAACTGCCGTAAATATGCAGCAGAACCGACAAAAGCGTGTTGTCAGATCGAAAACAAGAGGGACAAAAGGAATAAAAGTACAAAACCCCCTGATTTGACATCCAGGGGGTTTGTATAGTATGACCGTAAAAAAAATGAAAACCAGTTAAACTACTATCATGCCAAGTGTTGTAGTTTTAGATCTCATCTTGACAAATGTGAGATTGAAATATAGTGTAGTACAAAATTTAATTTTATCGAAACTGTGTATGAAAGAGATATGATATAGATAGTCATACATCTATCCGATGATAGAGATTATTTATAACTTTATAAGACATATATAAATGTGTGTGTTTGTAAAAAGTACTCGCAATATGTTATATGTGAATGTGTATAATGTGTAATGAGTTTGTTGCTAGTTTACCTCTATTAGGGAAAAAGGAAAAGGAAAGACAAACAAGCTAGAAAACTAGTAAAAAAAACATGTTAGGCTAGTGGTAATAAGAGAGAACCACAACCAACTTAATTGCAGTCACTTCAGCTCTACATCACTTTTTTTCTCGACAATCAATTTTAATGTTAACGTGGTGTAATAAAACAATCAATTTCACTACCTAAATATACCTCACATAAACAAATTAAACAACTCACACAACCCACCTTTGGCCCGCACAAGACTCCTCCATGCCTTGATCTTGGGGACAATCGAGTCCTCCAATTTCAGCCCAAAGATGCGTGTGACTAGGGCGAGTCTAATAAGAAAAGTGAGTCTCGGGGGTGCCACATAGGACGATGGATGCGTCTTTACAATATTATCACCACTAGTCTTATGCCAAAAGGAAATGTCCAAGCTTGCAACAAATCTAGTCTACAAGTTCGACTGTATATTAGGTCACTCTTTGAATTTTTGCCTACAACTTCAAAACATGGCAACAAACTTACTCGGTGGATTACGTAAGCCAACAAGTATTGACAACTAGCTCTTTTTAGTCTAAATTCTTTTTGAAAACCTAAATGTTAAAGAGATATATAGCACAAACTAAAGCGACTTGAGAAGTTACATGCATTACAAAGCTGTATATACACGACGAATTTTGACCCGATTCATTTTTAGCTAGATTTTTGTTTATTCGACCTTTTGATATGCTACTTGTCCGAATTGCCATGTTTTACTGCCAAGTTTTACGAGTTTAAGTTACCAAATATATGAGTTCTTCATAAGTTATGTCCTTCTAAAGATCGATACTTTTTTGGTACAACATATCAAAACTTAAATAAGTGTGTGTTAACCTATATAGGTTAATTCAGCTTTTAGCCGATATTAACTTCAAATCGACGTATATATAAGTTTTTTTTACCGGCAAAATTTTACAAGCTATCTCACATGTCTCAAACAAGACTTAAATCTACAACTTTTAGATTGTTGGACCACCCGTGTACCACTGGGCCAAGATGTTTTTGGCTCGGAGTGGATATTACATGTGTAAAACAAGGCAAATAATCATTTTATTTCATGAACCATTTAAAACTTTGCAAACAAAAATTTAAGTGGAAAAACTTAAATAAAGAAATTTAGGGATATTCTACCAATTATTGTGGCTTTCTTGTTTGGTTTATACAAGTGTCATTGTCTTGACTTAATTAAAGATCACTCTTTCTAATTAAGTCCATCAAGAAATATATTAAAAATAGATGACCCAACAAGCTTACCTACTAGACATGTATTGAAAAAAAAAAAAAAAAAAAAAGTTTTATTTTGATGGTTCAACAAGCTTACCAATTACGCATGTTCTTAGAATATGCCTATAATCTTATCATAACTATAATGTCTCAACTTATTTTATAATTTATACAAAATTTTATAAAGATTCCCAAGAATTATAAAAGCATATGGACCACATTATTATTATTAAAGTGTTTTGCAAGCTTCCTTCATCAATGATTGATGCCATCAATCTTAGGTCATTTTTATATTCAAATTAAATTATGATAGCTTTTGATTTTGTTCTATAAATGTAGGAAGTAATGAAAAGCTTTCCTATGGTTAGTTTGTAATTGTTGATCTACAAAAGGAAAACGATATACGCGCCTGTAACTTGCACTCTAAAAGCGACCTAAAAACACTCACAAGATCCCGACTACACGACACAGATTCGCTTATTTTACAACCCGTCCCTAACCTTTTGAAAGTGCAGACACCATCTCTATGAACTTTGGGTTGCAGTTTTCATCCTTGTCTAGGGTAAAATGGCCAAAATGCCTTTGTCAAAAAATGCAACCCATGAACGAAAACTACAACCAAAAGCCTCATGTAAACGTGTTGTTCAGACTTTCAAACGTTAATGACGAAATCTACAATTGACCAAACCATACGAATGATTTTTGCAATTTACTCGGTATAAGAATGTATAGCAACACATCAAAACTCATAAAACTTTCATTTTGTAAAATTTGAAAGTGGGTTGCATTGACGATAATCAAGACAACAAAGCTTCCGCCATGAATATGCTCAGATTTTAAAGTTAAAGGATCACAGGCTCGTGATTTGACTAAACCACAAGACGGTTTTCAATTCTCTTTATATACTAAAAGCAGATAACTCGCTTCACCAAACAAAGATTAAACGCAAACTTTCCTAACTTTCAAAAAAAATTCCTCGGCGCTTAAGTTTACGCCACAAAGAAGTCAAACATTAAACGAAAGTTTCACAACTCTAAGAAAACAATCCTCGGCGCTTAGTTGACGACGCAGTAGTTCTGCACTATTAATTGTTATCTATAAGAACTTAGCAAAATTAGTCCAAGGTTTAAGTGTCATAAAGCAGTTCTTTGAAGTTTCAATCCACGCGATCGCACGGTTTCCACACTGCTTACTCTATATATTCATTTACATAAACTTCCGAAGATACATAGTCCAAGTAACTTAAATACCTTAAAATATAGAATTTTAATAAAATAATAAAATAAGATTTTATATT
Organism: Chrysanthemum lavandulifolium; assembly: GCA_022545495.1. NCBI lineage: Eukaryota > Viridiplantae > Streptophyta > Magnoliopsida > Asterales > Asteraceae > Chrysanthemum > Chrysanthemum lavandulifolium. Next base: position 4,113,339 of record CM040240.1, on the reverse strand, counting down.
TACCCTAAAAATCAATTTGTTAATAAATCACAATTTTTTAAAATCTGCAAACACCCCTGGAACAAAATGAAATTGATTATTTTGTACTAAAAATACATGAATAAAAAATAAAAATTGCTATATAGACACAAAATCATATACCAGAAAGACTAGCCCATCTACCGAGCTCAGAGGGGTAGGCGTAATAATATAACTTGATTCTGTTCAACAAACTTAGACCTGCTGCTAACGGCCGCCCTTCTTCCCCTTCTTCAGGATCATCTGCAAACCGTGTAACGTCTCCAACCAGCCTGAACCATACCCGTTGACTGCTGATTATTTTTGGAAAGTCAAAGTACATGGGTGTCCCGCTTTTCACCTCTGGAACCCTGTATTCTCCAACCACCACCATCTCATCTGACGAACCCTGAGACCATGCGTTATAACATATTAATATTCATACAAACTCACAATGTGCCACATAAAAATCACGTGCATCTGCACGTATTATAGTTGAAAGTACCTGTGATGCAAGTACTTGAATATGTAGTACGGCCGGAGATAAGAATCTATGCTGGTAAACTATAGATGACGCGTCCATTGAATTTATAGTTGAATAAGGTGAATGGGTTAGTTGAGGCTTTATAGCACTAAAACCATCGAGGCGAAAACCTGCCATCACGGGTGAAGCTGGAGATATGTTTTGTTCTAGGACAAGATCATTGTCAATCAACTTCTCAGACTCAACCGGGACCTGCGTGGCAGTAAAAATTTCCATTTATGAGAAACATGTGATCGGGTTATACATTGTTTCAATGGGTCAATTGAGTATATTTTGAAAATTAGGCTAATAGTTCTTGGGTCAAGTGGGTCAAAGATCAAACATGTTGAACCTCACCGAAAGTGTAAGTTCCTGATTTAGTTCAAGATTTTAATGGTTAGTAACTGAGAATATTTGTGTGGGTCAACATGTCCCTGCCCATTTGACCCGAAAACTGTCATAATCTCTTAACCTACCCATCCGTCCCACCCATTTTGCCACATGTACTTCACATATATCATTTGAAAATGTATGATCTTAAACCATACCTTGTATCTGTTTAATAACGGAGCTTTTTCCAACCAATTTCTTATGCTACTAGCATGCTCAGAGCTTCGTGAGGATATCCTCCCTATATCTTCTTTCACCGCACATCCAGTTACAATAAATCTTTTTGCATGAATACATGGATTACTTTCAGACGTTCCTGCTATAGAGGCCCGCCTCCCCATCCCAGATAAAGCGTCCTCATCCAAGGATAGAAGATTGGTATTTTTCCCGAAACTAACAGAACTTGAAACAATTTTCTGAATACTTAGTGTTATCCAGATCATGCGACAACGAACAGGATTTCTAAAGTCGAATCTGATGTGGCGAGGAGTTTGACCATCCTTACCAGACTCTTCTGGACCACAAAGTTCGGGGGAAGATGTGATGAGTGATCTAACTTCCCATTTTCCAACACATGATCTTTCTTCCTTATGTATTTTATTGCTTGCCCAGATTTGAACCTGTATAACCACGGAAATTAAACGAATCACAAACAATTAGAAACGATTCATACGAAGCTTAAAGATTCTTGTTTTGTACTTACTGTAGGGGAATCAGACATAGAATAGCCACAGGGACTAACAAGAAGAACAACCCCAGAGACATCAGAAAGATTTCCAAGAACAATAATAAGCTCGGCAGAAGTGGTGCCAGCTGGAGCTCTCCAGTATGACTGTCGTAATCCAATATTCAAAGGCGCAAGCAATGACAAGGGTGGAGCTGAACCCGAGGCTGATTCAATCTGAAATAACAAAAAGGAAACAGAATTAGAGCTACACTTTATACAGCTACGGCCAGATTTTTAGCAAAAGCTGATTGTCTCCATGGAAGCGTATTAATATTAATAACTTTTTAGCATGTAAAAGAATCGTGGGAAAGAAAATACCGAGTGCAAAAAGCTCCCAAATGGGAATTCAGCTAACGATTCCTCTCCATTGAGTAACTGTTGAAGGGCCTTGACGTCTCCATACTTATCGCTCACCTCCTTTTTTCCAGAGACAAAATTATTCCCAAACACTTGATCTAAAGCTTTCAAAGTAGCTTTTTCCGCACGGGTATTTTTTCGTTGACTGATTAAAACCCTTATATAGTCCAATGTCAATGCATCAAGAATATCATCATGACAACACAGCTTACATATAACCCCATCCACGCCATTAGAACTCGATCCGCTATTACTGTTTTTCAAAAGAATAGCACCTTTACCAGCACAACAAACTCTACAAACCTTGCGTTGACATGCAGAGCACACAAATATCGAATCTGGAGATGAAGTCAAACTTAAACTCAAAGTTTCTGCATTCACTTTACATGGTTCCCCACAACAACCCTCGCCGATTCTATTTATATTCCAGAAATCTATATCAATATCATCATCAAGAGGATCAAGACCAATAGCACCAGTAGTCTTGTCTTCTAACGAAACTTGACCAAGAATTGCAAGAGCGTTTGATGCCTTGCATAATGAAGCTATGCAAGATTCTTCTACCAATGTGTTGGGATCTATAGTAGCGGGATCAATGCCAATAGAAGATAAAGCTTTATCCCTTTCAGTTGCAGAGAGATTGAGGCGAAGCCGTTCAATTTCAAGTTTCATTGCTTCTACGAAACCTAACTTGTTACCCTGTAAAGGCAAAGCTTCATAGTCAGTTATTTTTGTATCTGCGTATATGGAAGAGTTTAAGAGAATTAGAGGGCCCGCAATTACATGCACTGATAAATGACTACCGAGAAATAGAGGTGGCAAAAAGGGTGGTCGAGCTGGTTGGGTAATGGGCAATATTTTGTGCTGGTCGCAACATGCAGAGTCGAGTTAACCGAACACGTTTTTTACAGTAACAAAAGAACAACGACAATGCAACATTAAGATAATTTGAGTAAGAAAGCATACCCCATGTAAGGCGGTCAAAGTTTCAAAGCAATTTATGTAGTGCTCTGCACCCCTTTTAATTTGTATTATATCTTGCGTTGAATTTTCTTGAGAGTTGTTCTCAGCATTGTGATCATGACACGAACTGTAACCTAATTCTTCCAAACTGATTTCCGTTATAGGTTGTGAATCGGATCCTGATATAATGTTGTCACCCGACAAGAGATCCATCTGAGAGCTGGGTGATGTATTAGATTTTCCAGGTGCCAAGACATCATTTTTTGAGGCGACAGCATTTCGGAAGCAAAGATGTCTCTCCATGGAAGAGAAATTCCAAGTATCTCTACCTGTCACATAAACAATGTATATCGCATAAGGACTTCAATTTACGCGTTAAATGACATATTAAAAAATTCATTTACTTAATGTTCAATGTACCTCACCGAGAGTAACTGGGGAGATGGTAGACTCAGCTGGATAGAATGTTAGCACAACCACACGAGTAAGAAAGTCCAATTCGCTCTCCTGTCCTTTGAAGTCATATCCTCATCACTAATAGGCCCTGGTATGGGTATTACCATGTTTGTACCATTAGGACACCGAGGAACGGAGACTCCCTGCAAAAAAAAATTGGTATCTTTTACAAAACATTCGTGCTAAAAATTGGTATCTCGTCAATGATTCATCAGCCCTATAAGAAAGAGTTGGTCTAATTTTGTTTCAATAACATCCCTTTTAACCCCCAGTTTTTCTATGGCGTATATGGCATCATCGATAAGGTTAAATTTGGTACCCACTGTATTTTAATTCCTTTCTCAGTGTTTAAATTACGTATAAACTGTAGTAAATTTCTCAAAACTTTTTGAAAGAAAGGGTGATATATCGTGTATACATATCCATGGTTCCTCCTATGCATTTCATATTTGTGCCAATAAAATTAAACTGCAAGTGTGGTTGCGAATATAACATGCCTAACTTCAAGAGATAAGTCAAACCTCCACAACGAGTTTTAACGCATCTAGATCACGTCCTGTTCTCACATAAACTGTTGCTGGGTATGTTGAATCATCTGCGCCATGTGAAATAGTGAAGAGAAGTTGACAAACATGACAAGGCTCGCTAAGGTAGATAAAAAGTTGTATTATGTCAGCCGCTTGCTGGGACACCTGTACAACAATCAATCCACTTTAAATTGGACACTGAATCATAATTTATTGAAAACTACGAGTAACTTTTAATTCATAGTTACCCATATGATGTCTTTTTGCTTAAAACTAAGACAGTCTCCATCACCAAAGCTCGGGTCAACACTAGCAATTGGTTTAAGAAGAAAGGCAGATCGTCTACTAAGTACCTAGCAAAAAAAAGTAGAGACATCAAATAAACGTGTGCATTTAAATTAAACAATATGAATTAAAAATTCTGAGAGTTACATACATGCAAAGGCTGGCTTGATACTGACGGAAGATGCTTGAAAAGCCTTAATCCAAGAAACATCTCTAACTGCTTCTGTCGAGAACTATCCGTAACTGCATTATTATATCTTCTCTGTAGAACTATCGAATCGTTGCGAGTGATGCTAACATTGAGCGAATTTCTTACATGGTCGGCACGGAAGACTACGGTGCGTTTATGGCGAATTTCTTAAATCGTTTAAGACGCAACCGGATATTTGGTTGGTTAAGAATGGTTGTAGAACCTTATGATTTTTCGTTTCTCATACGAAAATTCAATCTCTATTAATCGTCCAACGTAAAAAATTTGAGATAGGCAGGCTTTTTGAGAAATTTTTCCAACGACGCTTCACGGATTCTGGACGAATATTGGTCTTTGTTGAATCCCGGCCGAGTGGTTTCGCCGATATGGGTCGGCTCGGGAGATTTACTGTGCCTTGATTGGCTACCACCAACTCAGAGGTGCCCCAATGATTCATGCCAATCCGCCACGCCAATGAACGGGAGACAACCGTTCGCGGTGATGTTCCCAGATCACCGTCGCTTCATTTGGACGAGAAGATATCGGTAATGTTGCAAATGATCGATATCACTGGAGGTCAAGATGCAGTACATGAACCGCCTCCCCAACGACACGGTGATATTTGCAGTTGCTAGAACACCACGCTATGCGCGTCGAATTCAAGAAAATAAAAACTTACGAGTCGACGACTTAGAAGAAACCGAAATCGCCAGAGCGCCATTGGCATTCGAACCATCGTATGATACTACTTTTACTTTCACATTTTAAAATATATTGTCAAAAATAAGTAATCAATTTTTGCAGCGGTAGTCATTTTCATCACGGAGACGACGGCGATTTATAGGCGGAGCGGAGGCGGATACGGAGGCGCTGGAACAAGCCAGCGTGGAGTGGCTACGGAGTGGCGGTGGCAGCTACAGGTGGCGTGGAACAGCAAAGTGGCTACGGAGGCGGTGGCTACGGAGGCGGTGGCATGAGGCGGTGGATGAAAATACACGTCAAGATTACTATTTCTAATTACTTTGTCTCAGATGAAGTTTCATCATTCTTATTTGGTTTATATCGCTTCGCGAACCTCGATTAATGCTAATTCAAATGTGAGTTCCATATGCTTTGCCACTAAACGGATCATCTACTACAATGTGCCATACATGTCTGCCTGCAAATGACGGCCTGTTTTGGAATCCAAATACACGCCGCCTCCGTAGCCACTTTTGCTTGTTCCACCGCCACCTCTGTAGCCACCGCCACTTCCGTAGCCACCGCCACATAAGAATGATGAAACTTCATACAGGACAAAGTAATAAGAATGATGAAACTCTGTAGCCACCGCCTCCGTAACTCACATTTGAATTAGCAATTAATACGAGGTTCACAAGGAAGCGATATATAAACCAAATAAGAATGATGAAACTTCATGCTAGACAAAGTAATTAGGAAATAGTGAGTACTGACGTGTATTTTCTACATCCACCGCCTCCGTAGCCACCGCCTCCGTAGCCACTTTTGCTTGTTCCACCGCCACCTCTGTAGCCACCGCCACTTCCGTAGCCACCGCCACCTCCACCTTGCTTGTTCCAACGCCTCCGTATCCACCACCATATCCACCACCACCTCCATCTCCACCTCCACCGCCACCTCCACCGCCACCTCCAGCTATGAATCCTTCGTCGTCTCCGTGATGAAAATGACGGCTCTGCACAAAAATTGATTACTTATTTTTGACAATATATTTTTAAAAAATGTGAAAGTAAAAGTAGTATCATACGATTGTTCCAATGCCAATGGCGGCTCTGGCGTATTTCGGGTTTCTTTCTAAGTCGTCGCAGCCCTCAAGTTTTTTTATTTTCTTGAATTTCCGGCCACGCATTATACACTGGTCGCGTATTTCTAGCAACTTTGCAAATATCACCGTATCGTTTGGGGAGACGGTTCATGTACTCGTACCTTGACCCCTCCAAATTGATATCGATCATTTGCAACATTACTTCAGTAATATCTTCTCTCATCCAAACGAAGCGACCAGATTCTGGGAACATCACCGCAAAAACAGCAATTGTCTCCCCCCATTGCGCTGGCGTAGCTGGATTGGCATGAATCCTTTGGGCACACTCCTGTAGTTGGTGGTAGCCAATTCTAAGGCCTGGTAAATCTCTCCGAGCCGACCCATATCCAGCGAAACCTCTCGGCCTCGGCGGATTCAACAAAGACCAATATTCGGGTCCGTAACCCGTAAAGAACGTCGTTTGGAAAAATTTGTTTCCGAAAAAAGCCTTGCCTATCTCAAAATTTTTTTTACCGATTTGGACAGCATTAATATAGATTGAATTTTCGTATGAGAAACGAAAAATCATAAGGTTCTACAACCATTCTTAACCAACCAAATTTACGGTTGCGTCTTAAACGATTTAAGAAATTCGCCATAAACGCACAGTAGTCTTCCGTGCCGACCATGTAAGAAATTCGCTCAATGTTAGCATCACTCGCAACGATTCGAGATTTCATATTTAAAATTTATTTTTGTCCAGTTCCTTCTTAGTATGAATTGGTCAGTTTCTTTACCAACGCCGGACATTGTGAAAAAGGTTTGAGGAAGAAGAAGGAGGCGGCGTGCACTCGTTTAGGGTTTAGGGTTTGAGGAAGAAGAAGGAGGCGCAGTACTGCTAGGTTTAGGGTTCGAGGAAGCAAGGAGGCTATGGTACTGCTAGTGGAAAAGTAAAAAATGAATGTAAAATTTGAAAATTACCATATGTAACCTCCCTCCAATAATGATACATTTTAGAAAACTGTTTGATCTTCGATTCCTAGGAACCCCTACTTAGACACAGGGAACAAAGAAAGTGGGCACTGAATAAACTAGCCTAAAAACCCATTATTAATAGTTTAACCCACATAGAAATACCCATCAAAAGATGGGATAAAACCAAAATAACAGCCTAACATAAGAATGCATACATAAAACCAAAATAAAACCCATTATATATCCACTTTCTGATTTCTATTGTGAACACTCAATGAAGCGCCTTTTTAAATTAACTAACTTTAGGTTCGGGATCGTATTGGCTTAGAAGCCTCATGGAGTGGAAAGTGGCACTAATGTACCAAACTTGATGATAAACCACATAAACGAAGTTCCACATAAGTTTCCGCACCCATACTCATAAACATGTCCTTAGTCGAAGTTACACTTACGTAAACTGATCTATAGTCACACGCGGAGGATAGCATACATATATACATAGGCAACAACTCCTAAAAAGGTAAAAATTTCATTGTTTCTACTAAACCTATACACGTCCCTTCGCACAATCTTAAACGCTACAAAACATGCAAACTAGATAAAATATGAACCTACTACTAAACACTAAGTATCGCAGTAAAATTGAGTGATTAACAATCTTACATCACTCGCTAACATCAACTTCTAGTCTTCTGATACCAAAACATAACCGAATAAACTACCCGCTAGCACCACAATTGAGCAACTAACATTCCAATTCAAATGTTTCTAGCAACCACTAAGGGGGTGTTTGTTTAAGCTTATATGTGGGTTTATAAGCTTATTTGATTTCGGCTAATATTTCATAAGCCCCAATTTTCCGGCTTATTTTTTAGACTTATGGGCTTATACAATTTTATCATATTATAATAACTAATATAAGCCCAAAAGTCTCAAAATAAGCTTAAGAAATTGAGGCTTATGAAATATAAGCTGAAAAATAAATAAGCTCATAAGCCACATATAAACTTCAAGAAACACCCCCTTACTCTAATACTGGTACAAGTCCCTTAACGCAATCTTAAACCTTAGAGAATATGCAAAACCTAAAAACTAAATATAACGGTAAATTCGACTGCTTAACTATAATACATTAGTCGCTGACATCAACTTCCAACAACAAAACAAAACCAACCAGATAAACTAATCACTAACACCACCAATTCAACAGCCATTTCTAGCAACCACTAAACCTATAACCACAACTAAATCAAATTTTCAATACACCTAATTTAGCGAAACCATAACTAACTTCAAATTTTCACATTTACACGAGACAATATCAAAACAGTAATCAAATTCTCATTAAACTAAATCGTAACTCGACTTCCGCAAACTCTAAACCTAAAAGGCTAAAACCACAACTAATTCAACTACACCTATATCCAAACCATAACAACTTCAAATTTTCACATTTATACTCAAATTCTCATTAAACTAAATCGTAACTCGACTTCGGCACACACTAAACCTAAAACCACAACCAATTCAACTATCGCGTAAAATTTTCTGATAAAAAGCCTATATCCAAACCATAATACATTACTCTCGCTAACATCAACTTCCAACAATAAAACATAACTAATCACTAACTCGACATCCGCAAACACTAAACATAAAAGGCTAAAACCACAACTAATTCAACTAAACCTATATCCAAACCATAACAACTTCAAATTTTCACATTTACACGAACGGATATCGAAACTCGACTTACGCAAACACTAAACCTAAAACCACAACTAATTCAGCTATACACCATATCGCGTTAAATTATCAAATTTATACGAAACAATATTGAAACAGTAATCAAATTCTCATTAAACTAAATCGTAACTCGACTTGCGCAAACACTAAACCTAAAAACCACAACTAATTCAACTATCGCGTAAAAGTTTCCACCTATATCTCAAATTTTCACATTTCTACGAAACAATATCGAAACAGTAATCAAATTCTCATCTAACTAAACCATAACTCGACTTCCGCAAGCACTAAACTAATTCAACTATCGCGTAAAATTTTCCGATAAAACACCTATATCCAAACCATAACAACTTCAAATTTTCACATAAACTAAATCGTAACTCTACTGGCGCACACACTAAACCTAAAACCACAACTAATTCAACTATGGCGCCAAATTATCCGATACACCTATATCCAAACCATAACAGCTTCAAATTTTCACATTTATACGAAACAGTAATCAAATTTTCATTAAACTAAATCGTAAATCGACTTCCGCAAACACTAAACCCAAAAGGCTAAAACCACAACTAATTCAACTACACCTATATCCAAGCCATAACAACTTCAAAATTTCACGAAACAATATCGAAACTCGACTTGCGCAAACACTAAACCTAAAACCACAACTAATTCAGCTATACACCATATCGCGTTAAATTTTCACATTCATACGAAACTAAATCGAAACACTAATCAAAATTCATTAAACTAAACCGTAACTCGACTTCCGCAAACACTAAACTAATTCAACTACCGCGTAAAATTTTCCAATAAAAGACCTTCAAATTATCACATTTATACACTAATCATAACATAAACATCACAGTAATTAATGAATCAAAGCATCATTTCATCTTAATAACAATCAGATCAAGTAACTAATAGTCAAAATTAGGTCAAAAACACATTTACCAAATAATGCACACGAGTAGCAGCCAATTTTGACCTAAAAAATTGGAATCGAGAAATTAGGTTTTCACGGCGGCGATTGTAATACACGCGCTGAATAAGATGAAGAAATGAAGGTGATTTGATTTGTTGAAGAAGAGGAAATAAAAGCACACACACACAGAGAAAATGGATTATGAATTTTTATTTTAATTTTTTTTATTTTTATTTCCGTTATGTTTTTATGTCTTTTTGGTGGCCACTTACTACTACTTTCTACTTTCTGAAAGAAATTTTAAATCAATTTTATAAAATATAAATAAAGTTTTACTAGTGTGGAAGAAGATAATGGAAATATATACGTGTAATGATGTTCATACATTTAGGGCACGCTTCCTGTGCCAAGATCGACGAGATCACTCTGGTCCCACGATCCTAAGGACGCTAACCTGACCTCCCCAGCGACCCGGCCTGCAAGAACGAAAGACTGTCCCAAATGATCAGATTTATCGTGAGGCGCTTTAAACCCAGTTATTTTCCCAAAAGTTCTCACCGACCAAATAATCCGGAAGATTCATGCATGAGGGATGGACTCAAATGAGCTTATGGTCCATAAGTGAGGACTTCCTGTGAGGCCACCCACCCTAAGACTACTCTCACTGCTACCACTTAACTCTTAAGTCTCTACCACTAGACCACAAAGCCCCCAGACATTTAAAAGACGCGTTCGTTTAGAATTTCGTTAAAACGAAACGAAGAGTAATGTAAACAGAGAATCGCTGCTCAATTTTAATGTTTAGTGAACAATGTAGACTCAATCTTAATCGAAAAAAAAAATTATTTAAATAACATTTCATTATAAGCGCTCACATGTATTTGTTGGTTGATTTTTTTTTAAAATTTATTTTTATTTTTCTAAATAACAATTTTAAAAATATTTTTTAAAAAGTTTAAAGAAATTTTTTTAAATTTATTTACTTTCTTTTAAAAATTTATTTTTAAAATGTGTTTATTTAAAAAAAAAAAAAAAAAAAAAAAAAAAAACTTGTTTTAAAAAAAAAATTTAAATGTAATTATTTAAAAAACTTATTTTTTTTAAATATTTTTGTTAAAAAATTTATTTTTTAAAAATGTATTTAAAAAAAACTTGTATTTTTTAAAAAAAAAAATTTGAAAATGTATTTATTTTTTGTCATGTGGAGCTCACGTGTTTTAGGTTTGTTGCCTAAAAGATAGGGAATTTGTTTTGTGTTAACGAAATTCTTTGAGAATTTTAAATCTCCGCTTTTTTATTTCTCTACACTACCAAACAAGGGAAATTTGCTCATTTCCATTTCTTTGGCTTTATTTCTCCCAACCAAACATGCCCTTATGTGCTACGGTAAGAGTTACGCAGGGCTGAGCAAATTCATCTGAAAACTGAACCGAATCGAATCGATAAATTAACTGAAACCGGACTTAATCAAACTGAACGGACTTTTTTGGGGTTCAGTTTCGGTTTTAGATATTAATTTTGGTTTTTGTTGGTTTCAGTTCGATTCGGTTTGTTCGGATCAAAACCCAAAAACCGACCCGAACCGAGTTTTTCGGTTTTGATATCTATTTCTCTGTTTGAGTTTTTTCCTTTTTCAGTTTTTGGGCCAAGCCGGTTTTTGTCGGTTCAGGTCGGATTTGGCCCGATGCTCACCCTACACTTATGGTATTATCTCTCTTTGAGTTTGTTTGGTGAAAATAATTGTTGTGGTAACTGGAGATGTAGTTGTAAATAGAGCGAGAATTAAGATTAATTTACAAAGGAACTTGAAGTCAAACAAGTAGAATTCAAGTTATGGGAGGATTGTTGGGATATGAAAGTTCTGAAAATTGACAAAGTATCGCAGAAAGATAAAGCACCGCGTAAACAACAAAGTACTAGAAAAGTCAAAGAGTCAAAAGATCGCTAAAGATAAAGTCAAAGATCACAGAAGTCAAAGTACTACAAGACTAAAAGAACTGCTTTATCTGCTTATAGAAAGTCTTGTAATTTAGAATATTCAGATTAGATTACTTGTCGCATAAGGATACAAATCAAACCGACTCAGGTTATCCTCGAGCCTATAAAAGGACCCCTAGATTGACATTGTAGTACGATTGCATACAAGTCATTATTTAGAGTTTTAGAGAAATTCGATATTCTTAGAGTTGTTGAAGTATCTGCATAATAAGGAGATTTAGAGTTATTAATAAAGTTGGTTGGTTTGGTATTTATGAGTTACGATCACATTAAACAATTTTCACATATAGATGTTTAGCGGATGTTTATATTAGGAACAAAAAAAATCGTTATACAATAAAAGTAGTGCAAACTATTTGAATATTTAAGTAAAAACCTCAAAAGTATATTATATACGGTTCGGTTCGGTTAACCGCAGATATTTAAAAATAAAGACCGAAACCGAACCATAATAAACGGGTTTTCCTGGTTTTGGGTTTTTTCGGTTTTGGTTTCGGGTTTTTTTGGTTTCGGATTGAGTGGTTCGGCTCGGTTTGTCGATTTCTCGGGTTTTCTGAACACAAATCTATACTACTATATAAAGTGTTTGGGACTTTCTTTAAAATGAAGTCTTAAAAAAATAAGCCTTCACACTTACTATAAAAGGAAGGCTTAAAATTCAATACATCACATTATTCAATGCACATAATTTTCAGACGTAAAAGACAAAAAACATAGTGTATACCACTTTAATGCACATAATAAAAAAACATAACACCTCATTAATGCTATTTAATATAATCAATTAATTTACTGGTCAATAAATATAATTAATACAGTTATTAAAACACCCCTTACATAAGAAATACAAATTATCAAGCATATTGTACAACCAAATTAAACACAATTCCTGCATTAAATGTCACTAATACAAATAATAAAGACATTATACAAATATTCAATCTCGAATCAGGCAACAGCTAATGGGCTGAGCCTGAACGACGCTAAAAGAAATTATTGATATCTCAGAATTTATTGTCAAAAGAATATAAAAAATAAGATGTCAGGGCCTTACCGCTTAAAGGTCACATGAAAAGATTTGTTCGCTATAAAATATTATCTAAGACCACACCGCATCACATGGGGCATCTTCTAAGATAAATTAAAGGATGTTATAAAGTTTTTAAGAAGATAATGTTATGTGTGAGTGTGTAATGAATTTGGTTTTCATTAAAGATGTGTATTAATTAATTAACTACGTGATTAATGGGGTGAGATTGTTTGAAAAATGAAATTACCCAAAATTAAAAAATGTATTAGCAAGTCTTACACGTAACATTACCAATGTTTTAGAAGATTACTAGTGACATGAAAATATATTTAGAAAGTGAAAAAAATATGAATCCTTAGCATTGAAGAAAATTAAAAAGTTAGAAACATCTAAAAAGTAAAATGGACCTTTTAACCAAACTTTCAAAAACCATTTTTGAAAAGCATAGTGATCATCTAAACTTTCAAATCATAAAATGAAACAAAAAGATTGCTTTAGTTACTCAATAATTAAGATGATGCAGATGTCAAAGTGTCTAAAATTAATTACTAACTTTTTTTTTAAAAATATAAAATTCAATACAATTAACTTAGTTTTCACAATCATTAAAGGTATGATTAGCGGGAGGAGTGCAAGTTTTTTGGACGCAGATGAAAGAATGAAAGATTTGAATTTTACTAGTCGTTTGACAAAAGAACGGTAACGTTTAACTAATTTTTAAGAAGGTTAATTTATCATTGCTTCTTTGAAAGAAAGGTGAAGCAATGATCATCGCTCAGCTCTCACCACGGATTACACAATAATGAAAAATTTCATTTCTTGCTAAACCAACTTGCTCAAAAACTACAAAACATGAATAACAAGTAACCAAAAGTTGTTGGAATTAAAACAATGTAACATTGTCAAACAATAATGTGTTTGTTAGAATTCTATTTCTATGATAAGAAATCTACCAACTTATAGAAGAGGGTACGAGACATGCACAACCCGTATCGGCATACATTATTTTCGTCCTCGTGTGCATGTCACATCCGATTTACGTACAAGTTGCTCTAAAACTATTTTTTTTAATTTATATAACGTGCAATATCGAGTGTTGCATGAAGCGATGGTATGTTTCAAAACTTTTACTACCTCCGTCTTAAAATAAGTATCCGATTTGACTTTTCAGAGTCAAACTCATTCACTGTGACCTTAACTATTTTTGTGTGTTATATAATATTTGATGTAAAATATATAAATTGATTGGGTTTCAAGTGTATTTCATTGGTAAAATTTTCTTCAAATATTATATAACACAACAAAAATATATTTAAAATCAAAATTGAATCATTTTGACTATAATATGTTAAACTGAACACTTATTTTAGAGGAAGAGAGTAATTATCAAACTTGGTTGTTTAACTATTCTAATCATTAAAGTGAATCATTTTGAAACATTTAAGGTTACACGTTTTCTTTTTAATCTCTAACCGGTGATCTGTCAATATAACTATCAAGTTGTGTGATCAAAAATCTATTGATAACTGGTTTGAAAATGTATCATATTATTTGCTACTTTTTGTTATTGTGTTTAGCATCCGTTTTTTTCTATTATAACCCAAACTTTTTGAATTCCTGCTGTTGTGTATATTTTATGCATGTAAAATGACCTTTTACCTTCAGTGTCAATACAATGGTTACAAAATAGAGCAATGCTAGACGCACTCACAAAATTTGCATAAAAAATCCTCTCGCTGATTGATGCACTTTCTGGCAGTTTATCTCTCATCTCTTATTAATAACCACCACCGACACGCGGGTTTGATTTTGCGTGATTTTATAATAGCAGGAATTCAAAAAGTTTGTGTTATGATAGAAAAAAAGACGCTACACATAACAATAAAAAGTGACAACTCGGATATATTTTCAGATAATTATCCTAAAAATCTATAATGATCATAATATAAACAAAATAATTTAGTAAAACGACATTGATCTTCTTTGAGTTTTGTCATTTTATTGCAAGTCCAAAAAGAGTTGAAAGTACTTATGAAGAACATCTATAATCGAGTTCTTGTACTAAAGGTGACTTTTTGTGATTGATTAATTAGTTGGAATATTTAGTTGTCAAAGATGGTTTCAACCTCCGATTGGTACAAACTTTTGCTTAGTTAATTTTGCAATAATGAGATGTCTTTCATGTCAACTAGCATATTCCATTATGTCAATTATTTGGCCACTATCAAGCAAAGTTGTCAAATCGCAAGGCTTGCGCGCTACCAGGCAAGCGCCAAGACGGCGCCTAAATTTTAGCACTGGGCTTTTTTAGATCGAGTCCACAACATGCATGAATCCCACAAAAAGCCTTGGGCTTTTTTGCCTTTACCTTGGGGATTTTGTACTCGAACATGTTACTTGGTTTTGGGAATTTTTCTAAATATTGTGATAGTTAAACACGTGCCTTATAAGTTCTATACACGGACCTTTTAAGTCATAGGTTGAGTATTTGTCCGATTTGTAAATTTGAACCGATTTTATGTTTATTTATTGATTGAAATTTTCTTTAAGAAGTTATGTTGTTTTATTAAGTATTTTTATGACATATTATCATGAAACTATGACATTATGCCTTGAATATTAATGCATTGCTTGTTCGATATTTTGGGTTAAATCATGAAATTGTTAGATGAATTCGCAAGTGTAGGACACGAGCATATATAGTCTAATATAGATTTTAATCTTATATAGGTCATCGAGCCAAAGAAATGATCCATTCGGTGTCGATAACCGATCTATTTTAATATTTATAATGACAATATGTGTCATGTATTAAGTATTTTTATGTTATTTTGTGTTATTTAAGCTACATATATGGTCACATATGTGATAAAAATTAATTTATTTAGCTGCCTCGTATTCACGAATCTCGCTACGGAACGCGCCCGCCTCGAGGCTCTATGCCCCCCTTGCGCCTTTAGCGCCTTTTGAGCCTTCGTAACTATGCTATCAAGTATCAACTCCATTTTCTACATATTCATTTCATTACCTTTATAAACAGTGACGGATTCGGGATTAAAGATCATTAGATACATTTTATATAATTTTAAAAAGATTTGTAATGTGAATTTTTGTAGACCAAATTCATGTTTCAAATATCACTTTTTTTAACAAACTTTTACACCGATAAATCCATGAGGTTGATGTGCAAGTTGCAACCCCAATTTGAGCTAATATATTTCTTATGACACAACTTTAATAATCTAAATTATAAACAAAAGTTTATGCAACGCATTTTAAAAAATTTTGAGTCCGTCTCTGCCCGTGCATTCCTGAAAACCCCGTCGGTCCATCTCTGTTTATGAATAGATAATAAGAGGTGTTTTACATGTTTCTAAAGTACTTGATGCCACCTTAAGCTACAATAATTAATATTGATTGCTTGATAAAAAAAATGATTATCATCATTTGTAATCGTTTAAAGCTAAAATTAGTTGAAGGAGTTGTAAAGTCTTAAACTTTTGATAATAAAATGATCACATTAAAATAACACATCTAAACATATAAAAAGCTTGTCTAAAGATAGACAAATGACAAAAGAAAAACTCGCATAGTGTCACACCCTCGCCGGAAGTGAAACACGAGTGTAAATTGAAGGAACATAAGAAAGATAATAGAACATACCAACGTTAATATTTAAAAAGAAATAATACTCCATTACAATACTAGTTTAGCCATCATGGCAAATATATTACAAAGTTTAGATTCCAAAATATTGAGTTTTATTACATACGACTTGTAGCGATAAGTGAAAACTTCTTTATGCAAGACTTGATAGAAAAGCTTACTAACGATCACGAAATGCATGAGAGAAAACGGGTCAACTATGAAAATAGTTGGTGAGTAAACACGCTTAGCCAAATAAGAAAACTCAGAAGAAATATTCAAAGCTTTCGTCAACGAAAATAGTTCTCAAAGCAAAGGCATTGTGTATCCACTCGGCCCAAATTCGCCCATACAAAACTTGCAACTGTGTGTACACAACCCATTGCACAAAAATATAGTCGTCAAGTAGTCCAGTGTAAGTGGTCATAATAGTTCACAATATAGTACCACGAATATAATAATTCAGTGGATGCTCCGAACACGGGAGACTTTGCACCGCTCCAACAAGTGGAGACTCCTTTGTCACCGACCACCTAGGCGAGATTTATCGAGACCGCTCCACCAATAAGGCGAGACTTTATAGTGATGTCCGAACATGGGAGACTTTGCACCGCTCCAACAAGTGGAGACTCCTTTGTCACTTAACCACCTAGGCGAGATTTATCGAGACCGCTCCACCAATAAGGCGAGACTTTATAGTGATGCTCCGAACACGGGAGACTTTGGGACAAGGTCATAACATGTACGGTTCAATAAATTCCACCAAGTCACAAATTGTAATTTAGTTCGTGGATTTGATTCGAGTTCACAAAAGTAAGATTCAATTTAATTCAAATATGATTCATGCATTCAAATTTCAAAATATAGTAAAACGGTAAAAGTGGATGTGATTACTCACCGTAAACTGGAATGATGACAAGAGTGAGTACCGAGGTATAATGTGATGTGTTAACCGGACCTATTACGAATGATATGATATGCAATAAGTTGCAATGTAATGTTATGATGTATCAGATGTTATTTATACCATTTACGGTTTTGAAAATATTACCGTAGTCGAAAAATACTCTTTGACGCCTTGACCCTTCAAAAATGACTTTACATGTTTTTACGCCAAAATGTCATCCCACAATGGTTTTATAATGATTTTGGTGAAATTACTACTTTCGTCGCAAAACAATGTCGTCGGAAAAATCATGAAATTAACAAAACGGCTTTGGAAAACTAGCCGTAAACGGTGTACGCCGATCGTTAGAGAACGAACTCGACGGTTTTGGAAAGTTTGTATCGATATCTAGAAGTTTCGGATCGTGAGTTTTCATTCAAAAGGTCTCGATCATAAAGATATCAAGGGTTAAAGATGGTGGTTTTGGCTAATTGTGTGCGTAAAATGAGTTTCGCCAAGTTTGAACATCCGTAATTAATTCACTATAACTCCGCTATACAAACGGCTTATTGTTTTGAAAATATGGCCGGTGAACTTGATTTTACTAGAAGACATTTCGCTCCAAAAGTTGCACATCATGGTTAGAAACAACCTCAACAGGACGCATTACCACCGTGAACACTTGTATCGTAGAAATAATATAGTTTTTCGTAAAATAATAGTTACGGCAAGTTTATGAAAACGCATATCTTTGTCGCTTCAAACCGCTTTCACGATAATACGCCCTTAGCTTCAGATCAAGTAAACTAATATATTTTTGATAAGTCGAAATAATTTGTGAAGCTTAAGGCTCATTTTTGACCCGAACAAACTAAAAATAGTATGTCGAAATTTCGTAAAATTATATTTTCGTCACAAACTTGTAAAATCCATAACTTCTTCGTTATAAGTCCGCTTTAATCCGCTCAAGCGGCCACGGATTCGCTTTTAAAGTATATTTTCTAAATATCAAGGCCAAAATGTCGTGCCTACTATTGGTTTTTCCGAAACTCGAAACAAGGATGACCACTTTATATAGTTATCGAAAATAGTTTTTCTCGGACAAAACCTATTCTAATCCCTTCAAATCAACTCCAAAGCTAATCTAATCCTACCATACACCTTCTTAGGGTGTCATGGGTTCCTAATCACCATCAAGACCAAGAATACCATGGGATAATTATAGGATGACCATAAATATATATATAACTTCTTAAAATCATGAAAAATGGTATAAATCACATATCATGCATACTTGCTCCAAAAATGAAAAGATACATAAGAAATGATAAGAAAACATGAAAAATGATAAAAACATGCTTACAAGTGAAAATGATGAGGTGAAAGTAACAAGGATTAAACCTAAACACCCTAGGTTTTTATTTCAAAACCTATACAAGAGTGTTATCTAGATTGTTTTTATGCTTGAACTTGCAAAAATTGATGATCCCTTGAAACCCTTATGGCTTGGACGATTTGGAAGAACAAAGGAGAGAAAGAAAAGGTTTTATCTACTAGGTGTATAATGAGGATGAATGAAACGAAATGAACGAGACTTGACTTTTATGTAGTGTAAAATGTATACATAAAAATATCTATCAACAGCGATACATCCCCCTATGGACCGGTTTTGGGGGATTGTGTCCTCCATTATTATTTTTTTTTTATAAATCTAATGTATATATATTTAGTTGTGTAATTTGTAAGAAAGTATAAGTAAATGGGTAGGAGAATGTGACTTGTAAGATAAATGGTGGTTTTTAGGTAAAAGAGATTTTTAATAGACCAAAGTAGGATGTAATAAGATAATAATAAAAATTGTAAAAATACATTCTTTGTGAAATTTGAGTGATAAAATAATTATCGTATAATTTTTAAGAAACACGTCGTAATAATATAAATTTAACGATTTATGTACCAAATAAATTCAAAACACTAGGTAAAGTCAAAATATAGTTTTATAACTAAATGTAAGTATAAAATATATCGATCATTTTGAAAGAATTGATTAAATATTCAAAATAATAACTCACGCGATAACGCTTATTTAATATAAAAATTACGCGGTTAATGTGAAATGAAATGCCATGAATGAATTATTATGATGCATATTTAATTTAAGAAATGACCGGAATTTGAGAATTGTGACACATAGTGTATTTGAAATAAATAAATATGTACGGCTACCTAATTGACTTTTTTTAGAAATGAAAAACTAATATAGTCAAACTAGGGATGGCAAAAACACTCGAAACTGATGGGGAAAACCGAAATCCGAATCGGTTGAGTCGGGTTCGGGTGTAGGTTGGCGGTTTTGGATGCGGTTTTGGGTATTGATAAACATTTTTGGCCATGTACGGGTTCAGTAACGGGTTCTGGATTACCCGTGTCCGTTTACCAGAATCCATACCCGCTTTGTTGATATTATAATTAACTAGAATATATACATTTATTATATTTTTTTATATAAATATCTCTATTACATAACACATTTTATTTTGTACATGAATAATTCAAAAGCGTTAAATCGTTTAATACGATATTCATTTTCTTTAACTTTAAAAAAAATCGAATATATTAAGGTGTTTTCCTTTGGTTTGTCAGTTGATTTTAGTATGACTTAATCTTAATACCGCTATTTTGTCAATATAATATTAAATTGGGGATAAACGATACCCGCCTGAAAACCCAAAAACCCGATGGATAATATTAATCGGTATCGCGGGTAATGGGCGGCACGGTACAAATATTATAACGGGTGCAGTGCACGCACGGCAGACACTAAAACCCGCCCCGAACCCATCCCGTTGTCATCCCTAAATCAAACCTTACACCTCACCACTCTTCCTCCCATAAATATAGTTAAATCACAACCAACTCAGTGCTACATTAGTTTTTTTCTCGACAACCAATTTCAACACCAACTTAGTGTATTAAGACAATTAATTTCACCACCCATACACAACTTATACACAAATATACCCCGCATAAATAAATTAAACAACTCACACAACTCACCTTTGACCCACACAAAACTCCTCCATGATTCGGTTTTGGGGATGACCGAGTCCTCCAATTTCAGCCCCAAGACGCGTGTGACTAGGGTGAGTCTTGAGGATGCCACATAGGACGATGGACGCGTCTTTGTGATATTATTACCACCAGTCTTATGCCAAAAGGAAATGTCCAAGCTTGCAACAAATCTAGTCTACAAGTTATTAGGTCACTCTTTGAATTTTTGCCTTCAAATTCTAAAAAGCTTGTCTAAAGATAGACAATTGACAAAAAAATAAAATAAATAAATAAATAAAAAAAAATAAATAAAAAAAAACAAAAAAAAAAACCTGGCATTAGTGTGTAGTCATGACATTTGAAATAAATAAATATGTATGGCTATCTAAATACGTTTTGTACGTACTATTTTTAACATTGACTTTTTGTAGAAATGAAAAACTAATATAGTCAAACATTACACCTCACCGCTCTTCCTCACATAAATATAGTCGAATCACAAGCAACTCAGCGTTATATTAGTTTTTTCTCTCGACAACCAATTTTAACACCAACTTAGTGTATTAAGACGATTAATTTCATCACCCAAATATACACAACTTATACACAAATATACCCCGCATAATAATCTAAAAAACTCACAAAATTCACCTTTGACCCACACAAGACTCCTCCATGACTTGGTCTTGAGGACGACCGAGTCCTCCAATTTCAGCCCCAAAACGCGTGTGACTAAGGAAGATCTAATAAAGAAAGTGAGTCCCGACTCCCGAGGGTGCCACATAGGACCACGGACGCGTCTTTGCGATATTATTACCACTAGTCTTATGCCAAAAGGAAATGTCCAAGCTTGCAACAAATCTAGTCTTACAAGTTCGACTGTTTATTAGGTCATTCTTTGAATTTTTGCCTTCAACTTCAAAATATGACAACAAACTTACTCGGTGGATTAGGTAAGCCACCAAGTGTTGACGACTAGCTCTTTTTGGTCCAAATTCTTTTTGGAAACCTAGATGTTCAATACATATAGCACAAACTATAAACTTTACAATTTATCGAAACGGACTATACGGTTACGATAACGATCTAACTGGTTAAAGCGACTTAAGAAGTTACATGCATTACAAAGCTGTATACACAAGACGGATTTTGACCCGATTCATTTTTAGCTATATTTTTGTTTATTCGACCCTTTGATATGCTATTTGTCCTAATTGACATGTTTTTTACAACCTATCTCACAAATTCTATCTCACATGTCTTCAACGACACTTGAACTCACAAATTTCTCGGGTCACTCACGTACCACTAAACCAATAGGCTTTTGGCTCGGAGTGGATAGTACATTTGTAAAACAAGGCAAAGAATCATTTTATTTCATGAACCATTTAAAATTTTGCAAACAAAAATTTAAGTGGAAAAACTTAAATAAAGAAATTTAGGGATGTTCTACCAATTATCATGGCTTTCTTGTTTGGTTGATACAAATGTCATTGTCTTGACTTAATTAAAGATCACTCTTTCTAATTAAGTCCATCAAAGAAATATATTCAAAATAGATGACCCAACAAGCTTACCTACTAGACATGTATTGAAAAAAAAATGTTTTATTTTGATGGTTCAACAAGCTTACCAATTACGCATGTTCTTAGAATATGCCTATAATATTATCATAACTATAATGTCTCAACTTATTTAATAATTTATACAAAATTTTATAAAGATTCTCAAGAATTATATAAGCATATGGACCACATTGTTGTTATTAAAGTGTTTTGCATGCTTCCTTCATCAATGATTGATGCCATCAATCTTAGGTCATATTTATATTTAAATTAAATTATGATAGCTTTTGATTTTGTTCTATAAATGTAGGAAGTAATGAAAAGCTGTCCTATGGTTAGTTTGTAGTTGTTGATCTAAAAAAAAAGAGAAATGATACATAGGCCTGGATCTAAAAGTGGATCTAAAAACACTTGGCAAGCTCCTGACGGCTGCAGACAGAGACCCGTTTATTTTACAACCCGTCCCTAACCTTTTGAAAGTGTAGACACCATCTCTATAAACTTTGGGTTGCAGTTTTCATCCTTGTCTAGACTAAAATGACCAAAATGTCTTTGTTAAAAACTGCAATCCATGAACGAAAACGACAACCAAAAGTTCCTCACAGAGACAGTGTCTGCACTTTCGAAATGTTAAGGACGAAATCTACAATTTGACCAAACCACATGAATGATTTTTGCAATTTACTCGGTATAAGAATGCATAGCAACACATCAAAAACTCATAAAACTTTCATTTTGTAAAATTTGAAAGTGGGTTGCATGGACGATAATTGCACAACAAAGTTTCCTATGGCGAATATGCCTGTATTTTAAAGTTGCAAGGACTGCGCGTGCCTGCGATTTGACTAAACCACAAGACGGTTTTCTCAATTTACTCTATATATTCATTTACATAAACTTCCGAAGATACATAGTCCAAGTAACTTAAATACCTTAATATATAGAATTTTAATAAAATAATAAAATAAGATTTTTATATTTACCCTAAAAATCAATTTGTTGATAAATCACAATTTCTTAAAATCTGCAATCACCCCTGGAATAAAATGAAATTGATTATTTTGTACTAAAAATACCTAAATAAAAAATAAAAATATTGCTATATAGACACAAAATCATATACCAGAAAGACTAGCCCATCTCCCGAGCTCCGAGGGGTAGGCGTAATAATATAACTTGATTCTGTTCAACAAACTTAGCCCGGCTGCTAACGGCCGCCCTCCTTCCCCTTCTTCGGGATCATCTGCAAACCGTGTAACATCTCCAACCAGCCTAAACCATACTCGTTGACTGCTAATTATTTTTGGAAAGTCGAAGTACATGGGTGTCCCGCTTTTCACCTCTGGAACCCTGTATTCTTCAATCACCACCATCTCATCCGACGAACCCTGAGACCATGCATTATAGAGTAACATATTAATATTCACAAACTCACAATGTGAACATAAAAATCACATGCATCAGCACGTATTATAGTTGAAAGTACCTGTGATGCAAATACTTGAATATGTAGTACGGCCGGAGATAAGAAACTGTGCTGGTAAACTATATATGATGCATCATCCATTGAATTTGTAGTTGAATAAGGTGAATGGGTTAGTTGAGGCTTTACAGCACTAAAACCATCGAGGCGAAAACCTGCCATCACGGGTGAAGCTGGAGATATGTTTTGTTCCAGTACTAGATCATTGTCGATCAACTTCTCAGACTCAACCGGAACCTGCAACAAAGAGGATAAGCTTGATATGATATAGTGGTTGCATGAAAATAGAGTTGGCAGTAAAAATTTCCATGTATGGCAAACATGTGAGCTCGTGTTATACATTGTTTCGAATGGGTCAATTGGGTATATTTTGAAAAATAGGCTAATAATTATCGGGGTCAAGTGGGTCAAAGATTAAACATGTTGAACCTCACTGAAAGTGTAAGTTCCTGATTCAGTTCAAGATTTTAATGGTTAGTAACTGAGAATATTTGTGTGGGTCAACATGTCCCTCAGCCCATTTGACCCGAAAACTGTCATAATCTGTTAACCTACCCATCCGTCCCACCCATTTTGCCACATGTACTTCATATATATCATTGGAAAATGTATGATCTTAAACCATACCTTGTATCTGTTTAATAACGGAGCTTTTTCCAACCAATTTCTTATGCTACTAGCATGCTCAGAGCTTCGTGAGGATATCCTCCCTATATCTTCTTTCACCGCACATCCAGTTACAATAAATCTTTTTGCATGAATACATGGATTACTTTCAGACGTTCCTGCTATAGAGGCCCGCCTCCCCATCCCAGATAAAGCGTCCTCATCCAAGGATAGAAGATTGGTATTTTTCCCGAAACTAACAGAACTTGAAACAATTTTCTGAATACTTAGCGTTATCCAGATCATGCGACAACGAACGGGGTTTCTAAAATCAAATCTGATGTGGCGAGGAGCTTGACCTTCCTTACCAGATTCTTCTGGACCACAAAGTTCGGGGGAAGATGTGATGAGTGATCTAACTTCCCATTTTCCAACACATGATCTTTCTTCCTTATGTATTTTATTGCTTGCCCAGATTTGAACCTGTATAACCACGGAAATTAAACGAATCACAAACAATTAGAAACGATTCATACGAAGCTTAAAGATTCTTGTTTTGTACTTACCGTAGGGGAATCAGACATAGAATAGCCACAGGGACTAACAAGAAGAACCACCCCAGAGACATCAGAAAGATTTCCAAGAACAATAATAAGCTCGGAAGAAGTGGTGCCAGCTGGAGCTCTCCAGTATGACTGTCGTAATCCAGTATTCAAAGGCGCAAGCAATGACAAGGGTGGTGCTGAACCCGATGCTGATTCAATCTGAAAAAACAAAAAGGAAACATAATTACAGTTACAATATGTTTTAGATATTTTTCCAATTGGTCCATTTGACGTGTTACCACGATGAACCAGTATTAGTATTAATAACTTCTTAGCATGTAAAAGAATCATAGGAAAGAAAATACCGAGTGCAAAAAGCTTCCAAATGGGAATTCAGCTAACGATTCCTCTCCATTAAGTAACTGTTGAAGGGCCTTGACGTCACGCTTATCGGACACCTCCTTTTTTCCGGAGACAAAATTATTCCCTACCACTTGATCCAAAGCTTTCAAAGTAGCTTTTTCCGCACGGGTATTTTTTCTTTGACTAATTAAAACCCTTATATAGTCCAATGTCAATGCATCAAGAACATCATCATGACAACACAGCTTACATATAACCCCATCCACGCCATTAGAACTTGATCCACTATTACTGTTTTTCAAAAGAATAGCACCTTTACCAGCACAGCAAACTCTACAAACCTTGCGTTGACATGCAGAGCACACAAATATCGACTCTGGAGATGAAGTCAAACTTAAACTCAAAGTTTCTGCATTCACTTTACATGGTTCCCCACAACAACCCTCGCCGATTCTATTTACATTCCAGAAATCTATATCGATATCATCAACAAGAGGATCAAGACCAATAGAACCAGTAGTCTTGTCTTCTAAAGAAATTTGACCAAGAATTGCAAGGGCGTTTGATGCCTTGCATAATGAAGCTATGCAAGATTCTTCTACCAATGTGTTGGGGTCTATAGTAGCGGGATCAATGCCAATAGAAGATAAAGCTTTATCCCTTTCAGTTGCAGAGAGATTGAGGCGAAGCCGTTCGATTTCGAGTTTCATTGCATCTACAAAACCTAACTTGTTACCCTGCAAAGGCAAAGCTTCATAGTCAGTTATTTTTGTATCTCCGTATATGAAAGAGTTTAAGAGAATTAGAGGGCCCACAATTACATGCACAGATAAATGACTACCGAGAAATATTTTGTGCTGGTCGCAACATGCAGAATCAAGTTAACCGAACACATTTTTTTACAGTAACAAAAAGAACAACGACAATGCAACATTAAGATAATTTGAGTAAGATAGCATACCCCATGTAAGGCGGTCAAAGTTTCAAAGCAATTTATGTAGTGCTCTGCACCCCTTTTAATTTGTATTATATCTTGCGTTGAATTTTCTTGAGACTTGTTCTCAGCATTGTGATCATGACACGAACTATAACCTAATTCTTCCAAACTGATTTCCGTTATTGGTTGTGAATCGGATCCTGATATAATGTTGTCACCCGACAAGAGATCCATCTGAGAGCTGGGGGATGTATTAGATTTTTCAGGTGCCAAGACATCATTTTTTGAGGCGACAGCATTGGTAGTGTTATCTGTTTTAGATGGGAATGAGTTGGCCTCATCTTTAATATTAACAACACGCTCCAATAACCTTAGGCCAGGACCTTCGGAAGCAAAAATATCTCTCCATGGAAGAGAAATTCCAAGTATCTCTACCTGTCACGTAAGCCAGTAAGCGTTAATAGTTTACACTACAATGTATATCGTATAAGGACTACAATACTTAATGTTCAATGTACCTCACCGAGAGTAACTGGGGAGATGGTAGACTCAGCTGGATAGAATGTTAGCACAACCACACGAGTAAGAAAGTCCAATTCGCTCTCCTGTCCTTTAAAGTCATATAGGAATGGAAGGTTGGTTCGGGTGGCAGGTACGATTGCTGCGGCTCCCTTTGAAGTCATATCCTCATCACTAATAGGCCCTGGTATGGGTATTACCATGTTTGTACCATTAGGACACCGAGGAATGGAGACTCCCTGCAAAAAAAATTGGTATCTTTTACACCGAATTCGTGCTAAAATGACTATAATACCCTTAGTTTTGTATGTTCTTAGTTATTAAAACCTAAAAGCTAGAAGTGTGGTTTAGAATATAACATGCCTAACGTCAAGAGATAAGTCAAACCTCCACAACGAGTTTTAACGCATCTAGATCACGTCCTGTTCTCACATCAACCGTTGATGGGTATGTTGAATCATCAGCACCATGTGAAATAGTGAAGAGAAGTTGACAAACATGACAAGGCTCGCTAAGGTAGATAAAAAGTTGTATTATGTCAGCCGCCTGCTGGGACACCTGTACAACAATCAATCCACTTTACATTGGATATTGAATCATAATTTATTGAAAATTACATGTAACTCTTAATTTAATGTAGTACTACAGTTTTTTCGGATAAAGATAGGTTAATATGGTTTAACCTTCAAATATTTCACTAAATTTACGGTTCAACCCTCAAAACTTTTTTTCGCAACGGTTTAGTCCCTCAACCTTTTTTTGGGTCACTTTTTTCACAATTTTTCTGTGTGTACAAGAAAAAGAGGTTTACGGATTAGACCATGGAAAAAACAAGTTAAGGGGATTTAACCGATTAGCGAAAGTTGGTTCTTAAATGAAACATTAAACAAAGTTGAGGAGAAACCCGTTGCGGAAAAAGAGTTCAAGAGTCAAACAATAAAATGAATCAAAGTCTCAAGGCCTAGAAAGAAAACAGACTATAGTTACCCATATGATGTCTTTTTGCTTAAAACTAAGAAGACAGTCCCCATCACCAAAGCTCGGGTCGACACTAGCAATTGGTTTAAGAAGAAAGGCAGATCGTGTACTAAGTACCTAGCAAAAAAAAGTAGAGACATCAAATAAACGTGTGCATTTAAATTAACAATATGAATAAAAAATTCTGAGAGTTACATACATGCAAAGGCTGGCTTGATACTGACGGAAGATGCTTAAAAAGCCTTAATCCAAGAAACATCTCTAACTGCTTCTGTCGAGAACTATCTGTAACTGCATTATTATATCTTCTCTGTAGAACTATCTTCACATTCTGTGCCACCGAGAAATTTTTGGACTTTGCTGCTTCTTCACTAAATATATTAAGAATATGACTATGCATTGCTTTAGAGCCCGTGTAAATCGTTGCATGAATATCACCAGCAATCAAGAAAAGTTCAGCTAATTGACATATTGGCGATAAAAGAGTCGACCTTTTAAATTCCTCAAATGTCATATCAAAACGCTTCCAAGGCTTATCTTTCGTACTTGTGGTCCTATTTTTGTGATCAATAGCCAAATCATTATCAAGATATATCCCGAGACGTCTACATTGCTCTGTGAAAACTTGAAGGGCGCCAAAAAAACTAGCAGCGTTTGTTCGATCCAGAGAATCAGCACAGTTGTAACGAATTACTCCGTTTTGACGTACTCTTAAGCAGAAGAAACCACTGATGTCATCGTTATAGATCTTATCGCCTTCACAATTTTCCATATCTTGACGAGAAAGTAGATAATCACCTTCAGAAATGCCTATGGATATCGTGGGTGCTTTTAAGTGGTACCAAAGTCCTTCAATGGTTTGTTGTTCACCTTTCAATCGGTTACTAGTATGCCAGTCATAATGTATTAGATGAATTCGGGTGTTCGGAAGTTTTCCAGTTGACCGGATATAATTTAGCGATTCCTCAAAATGTTGAACTAAAACGGCTTCTGATTTCCCTTCACCACTTCTAAGCAAATTGACACATACAATTGGGACTAAGCCGTTCTTATTTTGATTTACATCCAAATTTCGTGTGTCATATCTATTGGCTAATCTTTGGTAATACCGTGCACTTCCTTTATAAGGATCACGATCGGAAACGTATATTGCTGCTTCTGCAGCAGTCATTTTTAGTTCTGCGCCCCACCAGATAGGTATAGTGCCTCGTCTCCATACGTATGTGTTGAAAGGCACATTTTGACCAGATCTTTTTGGAACCCATACAAGTTGTTCGCACTCAATTTCATTTCCTGTCCAATACAGATACTATAAAAAAGCATAATAAACTAAAGAAAGAAACATGCTTTAAAAATATGATACTCTGTATCTGTGCATCATATGTCAATTTACCTGTGCTGTAACAAGAGTTTAATCCCCTTGCTAAGTACCGAGTGCCAGGATGAAGCCTACTACGACGAGCTATAAGAGCAACAATCCCTTCTTGCTGGCCTGCAGTTCCAAATGTTCGATATTCTACAAATCCCTGTAAGTTGACATGGATTACTTGAGCATGCAATCCATAAAAAACGGAGTATTTATCAAATACATATATACAAATACCTGCAGCAAAGTGACACAATGCTGCCCGAGCCCAATTCTTCTGAAAGCAACCGAGAACCACCCGTTCCAAACAAATTCATCATCAGGATTTTGTAAGGAAAGACGGCTAGGAAATGGCCGGGTGATATCACGTGTTTCACAAAAGTAATGCTTTCCATCAATTTCGAATTCAGTCAATTCCTGAATATTCTTTACTTCTCCTTTCCCTTGCGGTTGAGGGTTTAAAAGTGTAATTTTGATCCATTTGCTCTCGGTAACGGTGTACACACATCCGCCACCTGGCAAATACGGAATGCTAGCAGTCAACTTTGTTGCAACGAGCAGCAAACCAATCCCCCCAAGCACTGCGTAACCCAATATAGCTTTGGCGTACGTTGTATATTTGCAAATCGTTCTCGAATCATCTGTGATGTAGTTTAGTGCTTCATCTTGGGAGTTGAAAACATCATAACCCAATTTCCGGTCGTGTCTAAGAATTCCGGTTGTTGGATCAATATAAATGACCTGAGTGTCGGTCCTAAAAGACAAGCTAACAATAATATATACCTCACTGGTATCAAGTGTAACTACAACCACCGACGTATTCCTCGATCTGCCGGCTGTAACTGATATAATGTAGTAGTGTGCAAAGTATGAGAAACTAAAAATTGCAATAAAGTATAGACGAATTTAATGTTAATACAAAGATACTAGAGGTGGCAAAATGGGCTGGTTAGGGGGTTTGATAACGGGTCACTTTTTGTTCAACAGGACTAAAAACGGTTAGGGTCAACTGGAAACACATGTTTTTCGATTTTCTTAATAATAAATAGTAAGTTTGCCAAATACTTAGATATGATTTTCTCAATAAACATATTATTTGTATATATATTTTGAGGTTTTATATATGAAAATACACTATAGACTAATTCCGACAAGCTAACTGTTTTTATTTGACCCGTTATTCAAGCCCAAATCGACCCATTTGTGAGTAAATGGGTCGAAAATGCTGCCACTAATATATACCTATGCAAATAAAGAGGGATATCAATGATGCTAAAAAATGTTATACTAAAATAAGAAAAAGTTTGAAGGGACTAACCAGGTGATTCCATTATCTCATAATGAGCCTGCTCTACCTATTTACGACAGCGCTAATGTTCACGCTCCTTAGGGAAAGAATCTACAATCTAGCACAACATTAAATACAGAAGTTAGCTAAAGTATCCCATCTTTTAAAACTAAAAACCTACTGATATTAGTGGAAATATGTATACACTAAGCTACAAATTCACGTGAAGTGTCATACAATGGCATTTTCACGAAACAGATAGAAATTCATAAAGTACACCCCTAGAAAACATTAGAGCCGCATTTGATAATTCACCATCAGCCACATTAACGTCCCATTTGAACAAGGTCCTTAGTTGTTACAAAATCTCATAACAATCAGATGATAGCAGGAATGCAAATAAGGCCAAATCTAAAAAAAGATAGTGACTAGTGACTACGGGAGTGTTTGTTTCGCCTTATATAGCCGGCTTATGGCTTATTTGGTTTTGGGCTTATGTTTCATAAGCTTACCTTTTGTAGCTTATTTTGAAACTTTTCGGCTTATGTAAGCTTATCATGTCATGATAAGCTTATAAAAAGTTTCAAAATAAGCCACAAAAAGTGAGTTTACGAAACATAAGCCGAAAACCAAATAAGCCATAAGCCAGCTATATAAGGCGAAACAAACACCCCCTATGTCCACTTTCCCACACTAGTGAGTCAATACTAAATTACTAATCTCGCTCGCATTACACTAGTCCTTAGTTGTCCCACACTAGTTGTTAAGGCATCTTAGGACGGGTATACCAGACTAACCAAATTTATAATCTATACTACATATAAAGAGAAAACACGTCTGCTTAAAACTTAAAAACTTAAAAAATAAATAATGTTGCAAGACAAAAATACCCCTACTTATAGACACACACGCTACTCTACACCATCGCCACAAAAAGTTTACTTTTTATGGCTTATTTTGAAACTTTTCGACTTATATAAGCTTATCATGTCATGATAAGCTTATAAAAAGTTTCAAAATAAGCCACAAAAAGTAAGCTTATGAAACATAAGCCCAAAACCAAATAAGCCATAAGCCAGCTATATAAGCCGAACAAACACCCCCTACATCCACTTTCCTTAACACTAGCGAGTCAATACTAAATTACTAATTTCGCTCGCATTACACTAGTCCTTAGTTGTCCTACACTAGTTGTTAACGCACCCCGAATGTCTCGGGTATGTACGCATCTTAGGATTATACCAGTTAGGCCGTGTATATCAGACTAACCAAATTTATAATTATATCTAAAATGTAACAAAGAGTTACAGTAATAATGCTTCATAACATTATATCATAAGGCCAAATCCAAAAAAGGTAGTGACTAGTGACTACGTCCACTTTCCCACACTAGTGAGTCAATATTATTAATCTCAGATAACAGTTACATATGAGTTGTACTTGTATTTATGAGCTAGTTAAGGCATCCCGAATGTCTCGGGTATGCACACATCTTAGCAGGGGCGGAGCTATGTGAGGACCGGGGAGGGTCCCGGCCCCCCTAGGTCTAAGCCCGTTAGTGTATTTATTTGCGATTTCATGTGTATTTTCGGAAAAAAATTTATTCCGGCCCTCCCATTTAATGTATTTCTCGAAAAAAAAATTGTTTCGGCCCTCCCACGGAAATTTTTCTAGCTCCGCTACTGCATCTTAGGATGGCCAGAGACGGCCACGGGTAATACCAGTTACGCTAGGCCGCATATATCACACTAACCAAATCTATAATCTATACTACTACATATAAAGAGAAAACACGTCCACTTAAAACTTAATAACTTAAAAAATAAATAATGTTGCAAGACAAAAATACCCCTACTTATAGGCGCGAGTAATTGTCTAGTATCAGACTAACCAAATTTATAACATCATATACTGTAATTGGTAAAAAATAAATTAACTTCACTTTAAATCAGTAAATATAAAGAAAAAAATCTAATACAACAGTTAATGAATTGATCTAATACAACAGTAAATAAAAAGTAATAAATTAAGATATTTGTAATTGATAGATGATATAAAAAACCTTACCGATTAAAAAGTTATTAAAGAGATATTTGTAATGAAGAAAGCATGAATCTGTGAAAGAATGTTTGTTTGGCCGTTTGGGAGTTAAACACTTTCTGTTATTTTTGTTTTTCTTACACGCATTATTTAACACCTCTTATTTTCTTTTAATAATAAATAAATCTACAATCTTTCAATTTAATCTATTTTGGTGGCAATTCGGGTCGAGTTCGCGTTCACGGGTCAGCCCCAAGAACTTGACTCATTTAAATTATCATGTATGTCAATCCTAACTTGTTTACAAATAACTTGAATTTGACCCATTTAATCTAGAGAAAGATAAAATAGTAAAATCTTTTGAAATCATCTTTGTGGTCGAGTTTTAACCCAACGTCAAAAAAATGGTCGTACATGCAATGCTCATTCATGATTCAATTCCACCGAAATTCGCCACGTGTCCAAATAAAAGTACACTTTATGTACTTTTTATTATTGTACTTTCATTTGGACACGTGAGGAATTTTGGGTGAAATAATGAAATGGTTTCTTGCGATCTTGAACCCAGGTGGGCTCATGGAGTTGGTGGTTGCGCATGACCATTTTGGACATTAAGTTTAAAAGTGACCACAGGGACTTCAAAAAGATTTTTATTTTTTTCTTTCTCTTTAATCTGTATATATACTTGGGTTTGTGAGTCGATCCGTTTAACTCATTTAACTCGTAAAATATAAGTAATTTTTAATTTAAGAAAAAAAAAATGAAATGGATTGACGGGTCGACCTGCTTAATTTATTCCTAACCCGAACTTGACTTGTTTAATACTCCCTCCGTCTCAAAATTATTGTCCCCGTTTGAATTTTTTCGGTTTTTCTCTTACAACTTTAACCTTAAGTATTTTTGTTTGTATTATATAATACTTGATGAAAAACATATGAATAAATTTGTTTTTAAATGTATTTTCATTGGTATAATTTTCATCAACTATTCTATAATACAAACAAAAATATTTAATGTCAAAGTTGAAAAAGAAATACTGAAAAATCAAACGGGGACAATAATTTTAAGACGGAGGTAGTAAACGGGTTAGATGGGTCGACCCAAAACCGACCCGAATTCTATTTAGACTCAACCCGAACCTGTTAATTTTTGTGTCTGTTTCAGGTCGGGTTTCGTGTCGGGTCAGAAATTGCCACTTCTAGGGTGGAAGATAAATGCATAATAGACCAGGACCAGACTGAAAAGAGAAATTGGATCGAACTGGAATGATCAGATCGGACCACACGTATTTTGGTTGGTCATCGATCCACTATTTTCCTCAAAATTGGTCATTATGCTTTGTTGGATCGGACAGAACCAATGAACCGGACCAACTCAGGCATGGACCAAATATTTAAGTCCGGTCCTCAGTCCAATATTTTGGGCCAAAATGATTTTTCGATCCGGTTCAAATTTAACATGTGCAGTTTTTCTATAGTCATAATGCAATTGGTAAATGGGAGTCTTGAGTTTTGACTACATTAGATAAATGGGGTGTTTGGCATGAGTGTATCCATTAGCATTTGCACAATTTCCAGCCAAATACATACATTAGATACACTACATGACAATCGACTTTAGAATGTCAATGTTTTGGTTAGTCTGGATTTTTACCCATTGTACTAAAAATACTCTTTGTAACCATTAATTTCATTTTAATTTAATGTAACTGTTTCATCCCCACTTCTGAATACATAACATGCTTAAACAAAGCTAGCCACATAACATTACAAACATAGAGTTCAAACATATAATCCAAAAGACATGAAAGTTAACATAAATTCTATTGTTCAAAGATCACTGCATAACAATTGAACAACTTTGACTTTCAAGCTCATCAACTGACTACTTCATCTTCTTTAGTGGCTTGTCAACTTGAGGTTTGTGAATGGGTGGTATTATTTCTGATGTAGTCTCAAATCTTGGCTAGAAGTTGCTGCCACTACAACCATTGATCTTGAATGAGTATATACGTGCCCATGTTTCTAGTCTGTAAGCAGCATGAACCCAATCTTCAGGTATACCAAACCATGTTTCATTGTCGATCATGTGGCTTATTGCAGCCACATCATGTTTACATGGTATTTCAGTCAGCTCCCACTTCCTACAACAACACTCCTTTGTATCCATGTTAACAACACAGTGATCCTCGTAAGGCACAATAACTAGATATAAAGAACCTTCAATCCATTGAAAAACGCGGTCAGTAGATTCTTTTTTGATAGCATAAAAAATGGTTGTCACCGTAGGAGTAAGTAGTCCAACAGTCCGATCAATCAGTTGCTGAACTACTACAATCCTCTTCATCAAGTACTCTTTC
Organism: Chrysanthemum lavandulifolium; assembly: GCA_022545495.1. NCBI lineage: Eukaryota > Viridiplantae > Streptophyta > Magnoliopsida > Asterales > Asteraceae > Chrysanthemum > Chrysanthemum lavandulifolium. The sequence continues at coordinate 4,078,851 of CM040240.1, read as the reverse complement.
ATATATTCAAGACAAGTAATGATGGGTCAATCTCTGACATCATATAGCTACATATTGGACACCTCACATATGTTGTATCACTCTCTGTGAACATTTAAGGTTAAGGATGGTGTTAAAACTGTACATGTCCTCATTTTGCATAAAACACATGATTAATTATAGGGAAAATGACAAAAAAATGTATCAAACTTGACCTCTTTTGCGATTGTGTGTAGCCAACTTTTTTTTTCATTGTAACACAAAACTCTTGATTTTTTGTCATTGTATGTACGCTTTTCAGGTTGTCAATATATGTGGACTGCCAGCGTGTTCTAAGCGTACACATGTACATGCCACGTTGTCAGCTGTCCTTTTTATCACTATTTTAACCACATTTTATACCCCACAATCCCAACCACACATTCATTAAAACAAACCCTTATTCCAATTTCACCTCTACCACATAAAACCAAGTCTTGTCCTATTTATGTAAGAATTTTTTACTTTTCGTTTTTGGTTTTAATATAATGGATTTCTTTTAGTTTGGGACCTGTTGAGTTTTCTTGTATGTGTGATAGAATGAAGACGAAAAGTGCAAGTGTTACGGTTTCTTAGATCCCGAGCTACCAAGTGACTACTACAAAGTTTTGTTTTTCGAGTTACATGAAGAAAACAAAAGGCTGAAGAACATGCTTAAGAGAACAAAATCCACTCAAGCTTCAAGTTTGGAAATGGGTCAGTTGAAGGAAATGGGTCAGTTAAAGGAAGATGTGACTTTAATAAAGTCAAAAGTTGGGGTGTATGACAAACTTGTAGTTGTGTTTAGTTTCTTTGTTCTTGTGATATATTTTTTTGTTGCAACTAGTTTTGTGCATTGAAACTAGTGGTTAGTTTGTGTTATTTTGGTAGGATGATGTGTTTTGGTAGTGTGTGACATCTAGAATTGATGTATCATCCTACAGCTATATGATATAGCATTGTAGTCTTTAATGCAATAGTTTATTTTGTGTTTACAATCACTCTTTAAACATTCTAATATCATACCATAAACTGATGCACATATAACAGTTAACATAAGATACAAAATACACTTTATATTCATCATTTCCAAATGCTAACCTGTCAAAACATCCTAATGCCCACAATGTACAAAACTGGGCATTAAAGTGACATCAAACTGCATCACTTGGCAGTTTTAAGTTGCATACTTACATGACAGTTACCTAACTTCCAAATTACATACACAACTTCTAAGTGCACAACATATAGATACAAAAGAAGTGCACAAAGTTAAAACATTAGTTACATACACAACTTCTAATTGTCCAAGTCCACAACATATAGATACAAAAGATGTGGACAGACTGATATTACATTTCAATCCATAGGGTGAGGTCTGGAATTTGAGCTACCAATTCCTGGGTGATTCTTTGCAAGTTTCTTCTTGAGGATTCTTTCACTTTTTTCTCTTGGTTTTGGTATCACAAACTTCCTCCTTGTTGTTGGAGCTGCTTGTTCTGCCATTGGAGCTGTTGTCTGTGATGCCTGAGTAGGTACATCATGAGTGTTAAAAGTAGATGTCTGAGAAGGCGCATCATCATTTTGAGTCTGAGAAGGTTCATCAATTGGATCAGACATACTATCTGTTTCACCAATACCAAACCATCTTCCCAACCTTGCACCAGAAAAAAATCTACCCCTTCCCCTTTTACTTGATCCCCTTTGCACTATCCCTCTTTGCCTCAAACTGTCAATAAAACTGACCTTTTTCCTAATTATCTTTGAAGGTGGTTTAGGTGGTAACACCACTGTTGTCTGTGATGTCTTAGTAGGTCCAGCATCAGTTGAAACACATGGTGGTACTACTGGTTCATCAACAACTGGTGGATTTGGATGAATACCTGGAATTGGAATAGATGGTGGTACCATGGGATCCCTATCAACTAATGAATTAACTTTCTTAGGTCTACCTTTCTTAGCTGGGGGTTTAGGTGGTATAACAACAGTTTGATTCTTGCAACCTGATTTGTTGTGACCTTTTTGCAAACAATTTTGACAAGTCATTTGAACTCCAGTCTTAGGAACTTTGTTTGGGTTTTTAGTTTCATGAGGGGCTCTAATCCTCTTTTTTTGCCTACTGGGCATCTTTTTTGGTCTAGAGGCAATACCCTAGACATCTCACTCTGATCGACCAAAAGTTTACTCCATCTCTTGGTCAGAGGTAATCGATGATAAGTACCATGAAACATATTTTTCTAAAACAAGTGGGACATAGGCTTCTACCCTCCTATTCGGTTTGAAGATAAGCGCAATGGCATGACTACATGGCAAACCGATAGTGCCGCATCCTGCAGACTACATGTTCTATGTTCTTCATCTACTCCATAAGCTTCGATCCATTCTTCACTTCAAAATAGGTCCACCAAGGGATAATGAGCCAAAACCTCAAAATAGATATAAGTGTAATTAGTCTTTGTTGATCTTGCATGAAACATATTTATATGTAAATGTGGATGCAAGTGTAAATGTAAATTACGTGTTGATCTTTAAGGTATTCCAACCTTTTCAATGTTCGAGACAAATGTCGGTGTCATCTTTCCATTTTCCAACATCTTCCTCATCGTATTCATTCTCTCCATAACTATAACCCTCATTCCTTCCAAACATTGAAATTAATGGTTTATTAGGACTTTTAATAGCACGAGTTAAAACACTCACTAAAACCATTCTCTGACCTCGCGGTTGTTACCTATGTGAAAATAGGCTCTTGACCAAGTTTTGGGATCCTTATCTAGTAGAATCTTGATATGCATTTGGATTGGCCCTTTTCATCTTGTCCATTATCTTGTTGAAGAGGTCAGGGTAACTAGCTTTAGAGGCAGCCCAGAATAAGTTTCTAAACTCAACACCACTATATTGTTTCCTAAACCCCTCATAAATGTGTCTAGCACATTGTTTGTGTTTCGCAAGTGGCATCACGTCCTTTACAGCTTCAATCAACCCCTGCATTTACATATCACATAGTTAAAAATGAATTCTTTATAAAACATATCACATAATTTCATTTTGTTAAGAAAAAATACAGTCAAAACAAAGATACCTTGTGTTGGTCTGAGATCAGTGTTAACCCATTTCCAGTTGGGTAACCAATATCTTGTCCAAGTAACTCCAAAAACCATGTCCAATTATCCTTGTTCTCTACATTAACCACAACCCATGCTACTGGAAATATGTGGTTGTTTCCATCTCTACCAATTGCCGTAAGGATTTCCCCAACATTAGGCTTTTTAAGGAAACATCCATCTAACGCAATTACTGGTCTACATCCCCTCTTCCATCCTCTTTCGGTCCATTAAAGGACATAAAATCTATCGAAATATGTTTTCTCATCTGGATTCACTGTAACCCCAACCCTAACTGTTGAGCCGTCATTAGAATCTAATATAGCCTTAGCATATGACCTTATATAAGCATAATGATCCTCAACAGTTGTTTTTGCTTCATTCAATGCCCAGCTTTTGCATACCTACATTGTGATAGACTTACACTGCACTTATATTTTTTCATCACTAATTCTGCAATTTCATGTAACTTAATATCTGGATTCATCCTAATCTTACTGCTAAAATGTCTACCAATCCACTTGTAGCTCACTAAAGTTCCATACTTAAAATCTCTAGTACAAGTATGGTTATCCTCAATAGAAATTACCTGAAATGATTTCTCACCTTTCAATTCTTTTCCGTAACACCTCCATGGGCATTCAGATCCTTCACATTTCTTCTCACTTGGATATCTTTTCCACTTACTTCCATTCCCCTTTTCTGGATCCTTGAGCCTCTCTGGCCTTAACCCACACTTAGCTATTAGCTGGGTTTTTTAGCTTCTGTAAAACCATAGAGAAAATCCATTTGCCAAAGCATAATAAGTCAAGCAATCCCTCAATTGAGCAACATCAGCATACTTTTCACCAACCTGAAATCAAAAAGCTTTGTTAATTGGAATAAATGAAACAATGCACACAAATCTATATAATTAATCAAAATACCTTTGGTTTCCTCATTTTCCAATGTGTATCCACATCATGAATTGGATACTTGTCCAGCTTTGTGTCAACTAATATAAATGGATCTGTAAGATCAGCGTCAGCTTGCCTCAAGTTCCTCATCAAATCATCCATGAATTCCTCATCTTCCATTACTGTTGCACTCTCACCATCAACATAACTTCTATTACGTCTAGAACTGCTCTCACATCCATCTTCATAAGCACATGATCTCTGCTTACATGTCTTGGGGGCCCTCTTTTCCTTGGATTTTCTATTCCTAAGTTCAATTAATTCATCTTCACCTTCTGACAAGTAGTCTACAGACTTATCAGAGTATTCACTCTCAGTATCCCTGATAACGCTACACGCGTCGTCGGGTCAAGAAACTTCCTTTTCTTGAGCAAGTTTTATAACACCCTAGCAAAGTGAACCTAATCGTTGTAGTGTAGTAATTAGGGTAAGCCACGGGTATTGATATCGTTCTCTGGGGAATAGGAATGCTAGTAGGGAGTTACTACGCTAAGGTTAAGGTTGAGGAAGATTATTTTTATCTTTTATATTTTATGAAAAATGGAAAAGTACGAATCTCGGGTATTGGATTTGGGGGTTGGTATTTCTACCGATTACTCTACTATTATCTAATTATCTAAACTAAGGTTGTGGGAGCCTATGTCTAATTAATGTGTGCTCGTATGATAGTTTAAAGATGTGTTTACTTAGTTTGTATTACTCCTTAATTATCTCCTATTGATAGTTGAGTGTCGTCTTATTCTAGTTGCGTTGTGTGTCTAAAGTTGTAGGTATCGTTTCTCCCAACTCTTTGAACTTACAAAGGGACTTGTCTACAAATCCACTTAGAGATTATAGACTCCTACCTAAGGCGCTCTTCGGATGGTTTAGCCTACAATCACTCGTGTAATCATACTCTAAGGTTCACAAAGATGAATCAAGCATTAAGTACACAACGAATGACCTATCGCATTACTAGATCATTAATCAACTAAGATAAGAAACAACCAATCAATATTTAATAATTAAGTTTCATACTTCCTAAGCAAACACACAAATAACTTAGCCGGACATGGAGAACATGCAAGCATACACACAAATAATCAAAGACATAATTGAATTAATGAAGTAAAGACTTATCTTGGTGTAAGATAGGGTTTAAAACCCTAAAATCTTGTACAAGACACCTTAGGTTCGGTTTTAGGTTTTACCCAAAGACTCTCCACTTAAAGACCGAAAAATTCGGATTCTATATATAAGATTACAATTGCGCGGCGCCACCTTATGTTTAGTGACGCGTCGTGTCGCCGCCATTGGGGTTTCGTCTTGCCACGTTAACTGCGACGACGTCACCTTATGTCCGTGACGCCGTCCTCTTGACTTCGACGTCGTCGGATTGCATCTAGGCCGTCTCGAGTAGCGACGGCCTACTCTTTCACAACTAGACGCCGTCTCTTGAAAACACGAGTTTTGGGCTCGTCCCGTTACAATAATTTTGGGACGGCGCCGCAAATAGCACCGACGCCGTCACCTTATACTTTCAAGAATCGTGAGTGTCTCGATTTCGACTTTGGCCATTTTCTTCATATATTCGCGCCTTTTGTCCAAATAAGTGCCATTCCGACATTTTGTCTTCACGAGACCTAAAAGTGAAAAGGAACGATATTAAGCAATAACGGATACAAAAGTGATCAAATAAGGACTTAAACGACCCTCAAAATGGTACCTTTTAAAACCTTATCAAATATCCCTACACTTGTTATTTGCTTGTCCTCAAGCAAATGTGCTTTTAGCCAATTAATTTATAAGTTAGGGGTCATGAAGCATTAATTCAAAACGGTCCACAACACATATAAGCCCTTAAAAGTCATAACAAGCACGAAATTACATACTAGCACCTCACATGGGGTGTTTGGATACTCGCATCTCTCGGGTGTATATGGAATATAACAAATTGGAAATGGAAGATAAACACTCATTAACCGGTCCTAGTACATAGATTACCATAGGCTTGAGAATAGATCAAACCTCCATCGCTTTGGCGTAAGCACCTAGGAAAGACTATCAAAGAGGTCTTTTAAAGGGTTGTAACGTTAGGCTTACGGTAGGAAACAAAAGGTTTGGTGGGATAGGCTATATAGTGGTGGTAAGTCAAAATCTCTATGTTAAATGCATATGAAGAATGGCGTTGCTAAGCCAAGACTCGACACTCTAAAACTCTATGTAACGAAATAAACAAACATAAATTTAAAGATAGATGTAGGATGGTAGCCAGTATGTTTTTTTTTTTTTTTTTTTTTTTTTTTTTACTCTCTTTTTTTTCTTTTTTCTATTTTTTTTCGATTTTTTTTTTTTTTTTTCATACATTTTACTCCACCATCCTCTACGGTACATCAAAATGATAGGGATTTATAGCACATCCCTACACTTGAGTTTTTATTACTCTAACACTAATTTGACCCGAATTGAAAAGATCAAAACACTTGGTGTACATTATTACGAAAACAAAGGGAATTTGAATTTTTAACGTTCCCTTCCCGTCATTTCATAAACTTTAACTTTTCCCATGAATCCCAATCATCCCAAAACTGTATACAAAGGATATGACTCGACTTAGCAACTTATGCAAGCAACTAGATAATTGAACTAAGGGTTTAGGGTGATAACAAACATTTGCACTAAAAGTGAGTGCATAAGGGGTAGCTAAGGCGATTTGGGTGTATATTTGGGGTGGGGTGTAAACAAAGCTCTTCATTGATATTCCGGAAAACCAAAACATCACGAGAACCGCGAAAAGGATAGGCTCGAGGGTTAACTAGGGGTATCGTGTACTAAAGATGAGTACAACGCATAAAGGGTGTGGGGAATTACTCAACCGAAGTGGAAGAAGTAATTATATTACGTGTCAAACAAGGGTTATCCTAATGCCTCTTATCATTTAGTTATTCCTAACTACACAAGTGTAGCCTCACTTGCGATCTCGGAATGCATCACAAAACAAGTTCTAGAATCTAATATACTACCGGTTCACACTCTAAGCATTGAAGATGAATGTTTTAATTCCTACTAATCTAAGGCGATCTCGCATTTTGGGTGGAATTTGGGTGGTAAGGGTTTTGTGCTAGTCATGCAACTTCCTATCCATGAGGCAGCTTTTGTTAAGACTAATGGCCCACTCCTATATGTCATGAAAATTTTAAATTTGGTGCCAAAATTACCCTAACCGATATTTTCTCATGGTTTATTACACAAATACAATTGACAAAGCAAATAATCAAGGATAAGTATAGTTTCAAAGTTCCGTTTTATTTTCCTCCTACACTTAAACCGAACATTGTCCCCAATGTTCCCTAAAGTATCAAAGTTATGATAAAAGAAGGTAATTAAAACGAAGAAACTAATACTCCCCGATTAGCTCGGTAGGATCCGTGTAAAGTGGTGGTTAAATCTTTTCAAGAAAAATTTATGCGTGAAAAGCTCCTTCCAATCTTATGTAACTTCTTCTTGACAAACTAAACTGCACACTTGAAGAAAACAAAGCGAAACCTTCGCGTAAAATCGGCGGTAATAATATATATAAGACTCGATTTAAACTAGGATATAATGCTTGTGGAATGGATGTTTACGAATTTCTAAGAAAATTAAGACACGGAAAATTCCAAAAATTTATAAGTAGCTCGAAAGCGAGAAAAAGTAATCGATGTTTTACTCCTTCACGGCGCCGTCGGTTGCAATCTGACGCCGTCGGTTATCTGACAAAAAGCGGTGCGATTTTACGAAAAAAATTCGGAAAATTTACATCTTTAGAATCTGGAAAAATTTACGCAAAACATTCATTATGACTCGATACAAGCATTTGACTCGAACAAACAAACATAAATATCTTTTAATTAATTGTTATTCTCATGTTTACGTTTCTTTTGAAAACGTGTGTAATCCTCCCTACACTTATCCCTTATGTAAAATACCTTTATATGTAATTAAGACGAAGTTAAAAACAAAATAAAGTATTTTTACAAATTCAAACATGAGGATAAACAATAAATAAAAGATATATGACACTAACAAGCAAACAATTAAGCATGGGTTGCCTCCCACGAAGCGCTTTTCTTTATTTAAGAGTCTTGTAGCTAGACTCGTAGTGGGTGCTCCTACGCATCGATATCGTAAGTCTATCCTCAACAATGTCGTAAGGATCAAACTTATCATTCAAGTTCCTAGTAGTACGTTCGGTTAAATATGCCTTTTCAAACATCTCACCATCGGGATCATAGATTTGTATCCTAATGTGCCACCTTCCATTACCATCACTAGCGGTCTATTCCAATTCCACATGTGTTCGGTTCTCAATTATCCATTTATTCATGACAAGGTTAACGGGCAAGCTTCCTAGGAACTCGGTCATCTTCCTAAATACTAAGGCGTCCTCGAGCAGGTTCACTTCTATGTCCCTAGCCATTTCTTGTTCTTGGAAAGTTCTTTGCACTAGCGAAGGCCTTATCTAGGTAAAAGGTCTTTGGGGCCTATGAAGTTCTTCTCAATCCAAGGTCCATATCGAGAAGGCTCTCTATCCAACCCTATCTCTTGTGGGATTTCCTCATCCTTATAGTATGTATGCTTTTAACATCGTAAGCGGATCTAGCACTCCCTCTCCTACCACTATTTTGGACATCTTACAATCGATGATGGCACTAGCGGTAGCTAAAAATCCTCTTCCAACTAGTAATGGGCATGTCGGGTCCTTATTCATGTCTAGTACATGAAAGTCGACCAAAAGAGTCAACTCTCCTACATGTACTACCATGTCCTTTATTATTCCTACCGGACGTGCTATACTACCGTCCGCTAGACCTAAGATGGTTTCCGTTGGTTCAATTTTACCTAGGTTGAGGCTTCATGAAGGGACAAGAGCGAGATTGATGCATGATCCTAAATCGGCTAGAGCATCGAGTGGCTTGGAAGTTCCAAGTCTACACGGAAGAGTGAATAGCCGGATCGTCTAACTTCTTAGGTAAGTTGTTTCGCATAAAGGCGGACCCATGTTTTCCAAGCCTAAGTTCTAACTCATATTTTCTTTTAAAGCATTATAATAAGGTGCATGAGCTAAGACTTCAAGGATCGGTTTTCTTGATGGAGTTCCTTGTACTCCTCCTCTAAACTAGGTTTGGATTCTTGGTTGTGGGTTTCTCAAGAGTAGGCTTTACCAAAGGTGCGGGCCTTGGTATTTCTTGGATGACTGGAACCCTTTTGATAGCATTTACCGAATGAACAGTTGGGTGAGAGGGGCATGGATGTGCACTCTCCCATGGTGAATGGAACATGAAGTCGATGAAATCGAATTCACTTTGGGTCTTAATGGTATCACTGGGAGTGCTCCAATTTCCGCTCATTGAAGGCTTTTAAGAGGCATCAAGCTTGGTTGTCATCTCGCTCTGCTTTTTGCTTAAAATCGGCTTCAAGCTTATTCAATCGAGTTTCTTGGGATGACAAAATCTAGATGCAATTGCTTCAATATTAGTGGGGTTCGGTATTAGAAGAATTGAACCTATTAAGCGAACTAGATGAGCTTTGGGGTGTGCTTGAGTTTTGGTTCCACTTAAGATTAGGGTGATTTCTCCATGAGGGGTTGTATGAGTTTCCTAAGTTGTTTTGTTCGGGTTTGAAAGTGTACCACTTCTCCCGCTCCGTCGCACGTATGGGCGTGGTCCGCAAAAGCTTGTTCGAGAGCCTTGAGCAATCACGAGTGTCATGGGGACCTTGCATAACTCATAAGGTAGAGTGATTTGATTCACTTGTCGTGGGACTTAGGATTTTGTAGGAACTCATGAGGAATTTAACTTGATCTTCAAGTTCGATCATCCCACGGTCGGAGGAGGCAAGGAGATTGCCTTGCGGTTTTGGGCACTCACGGGGTCATCCCAACTTTCGTTGTCATAGAGGCGAGGTCTCTATTATTTCCTATGATTCTTCTGCGGTGAGATCACTAAGTTTTCCACCCATTTGTTTGGTCAATGGATCGCTTAGTGGGAAAGTTGACATGATCATAAAAATTTGGACTTGGAGCCAAAGATCAATGCCGTGATGAGGACTTTATGAAGTAAGTCCTTGAATCGGGTCCATGCTTCGAGAGAGATTCACCTTGACGTTGTTGAAACATCAAGATGTCATTCCTAAGCTTAGTGGTTCTCCCGGTGGGAAAAATTGAGCAAAGAAGCGAAGTAAGATCATCCCAACTTGAGATGGAGCCGGGGAAGTCGCTCAAGCCAATTACTAGCTTGGTCCCGTAGAGAATTGGAAGAGACGCAGCGCGTGGTCTCCCGAGTAGTAGCATCAAGGTCGATGGAATCGGCGATTTTGAGAAATCCTCGATGATCTTGATTTGGATCTTGAACGAAGTCCATGGAATGCACATCCGTTTTGCACTAACCGGATGGTGTCGGATCGCAGGCCGTAGTTTGGGCTTGGTCGGGAAGCTCAATGGTGTTCCTATAGCCTAGGTGGCTTGGTCTCGAGTATTCACCAAGAGTACGGGCTCTTGGCGGGTCATTTGATGGTGGGTTGATGAATGGTAGTGGGTTATCACCTTCCATGATGAAAAGTGATGGGGTTACGAACAAGGTTAAGAAGAGGGGATAGACTAAGAGAAATCTAAAAATGAGAAAAAGTTTACTTGATAGGAATCAGCAAAGAAACCTAACGAGGTGGACTACTAACTAGCTATTCTATTCCCCGCAATGCGCAAAAACTTGATAACGCTACGCGTCGTTGGGGTCAAGGAAACTTCCTTTTCTTGAGCAAGTTTGATAACACCCTAGGCGTGAACCTAATCGTTGTAGTGTAGTAATTAGGGTAAGCCACGGGTATTGATATCGTTCTCTAGGGAATAGGAATGCTAGTAGGAGTTACTACGCTAAGGTTAAGGTTGAGGAAGATTATTTTTATCTTTTTATATTTTATGAAAAATGGAAAGTACGAATCTCGGGTATTGGATTTGGGGTTGGTATTTCACCGATTACTCTACTATTATCTAATTATCTAAACTAAGGTTGTGGGAGCCTATGTCTAATTAATGTGTGCTCATTATGATAGTTTAAAGATGTGTTTACTTAGTTTGTATTACTCCTTAATTATCTCCTATTGATGGTTGAGTGTCACGTCTTATTCTAGTTCGTTGTGTGTCTAAAGTTGTAGGGTATGCGTTTCTCCCTAACTCTTTGAACTTACCAAAAGGTCTTGTCTACAAATCCACTTAGAGATTATAGACTCTACTCTAAGGCGCTCTTCGGATGGTTTAGCCTACAATCACTCGGTAATCATACTCTAAGGTTCACAAAGATGAATCAAGCATTAAGTACACAACGAATGACCTATCGCATTACTAGATCATTAATCAACTAAGATAAGAAACAACCAATCAATATTTAATAATTAAGTTTCATACTTCCTAAGCAAACACACAAATAACTTAGCGGACATGGAGAACATGCAAGCATACACACAAATAATCAAAGACATAATTGAATTAATGAAGTAAAGACTTATCTTGGTGTAAGATAGGGTTTAAAACCCTAAAATCTGTACAAGACACCTTAGGTTCGGTTTAGGTTTTACTCCAAAGACTCTCCACTTAAAAGGCGAAAAATTCGGATTCTATATATAAGATTACAATTCGACGGCGTCACCTTATGTTTAGTGGCGCCGTCGTGTCGCCGCCATTAGGGTTTCGTCTTGGCCACGTTAACTGCGGACGGCGTCACCTTATGTCCGTGGCCGTCCTCTTGACTTATGGCGTCGTCTGGATTGCATCTAGGCCGTGCGAGTGTGACGGCCTACTCTTTCACAACTAGACGCCGTCTCTTGAAAACACGAGTTTTGGGTTACGTCCCGTCACAATAATTTTGGGACGGCGTCAATAGCTCTTTTGGCCGCCGTCGCCTTATACTTTCGACAGCGTGAGTGTCTCGATTTCGACTTTGGCCATTTTCTTCATATATTCGCCTTTTGTCCAAATAAGTGCCATTCCAACATTTTGTCTTCACGAGACCTAAAAGTGAAAAGGAGCGATATTAAGCAATAACGGATACAAAAGTGATCAAATAAGGACTTAAACGACCCCTCAAAATGGTACCTTTTAAAACCTTATCAATCACTATACATTGAGTATTTCCCTCTTTCTTCTAATTCACTATCACTGTCACTAGAATCATGATCCATAACACTTGGGTTCACATTTTCTTGAATCACAATACCATTACCCTTTCTAACCACAGGCTTTCTTTTCCGTACTTTACCTTTATTATTCCTAATCTTACCCTTACCCTTATCTACTGGCTTTTTACCTTGTGCATCAGAATGATCAACCACCATTTCATTAGAATGCTCAGCAACCACTTCATCAGAATGCTCAACAACCACTTCATCAACATTCTCAAAAGCCACTTCCTCAGTCATAGGTGGTGCATCAGAAGGCTCAACAACCACTTCATCAACATGATTAGCAATCACTTCATCATTAACATTTGTTTCATTAGTAAGTTGCCTCCTAACAGTTCTAGGCTTAACTGGTGAATGTAGGTGTCGTGCTTCTTCCTCACCCATTCACCTAGTTCATCCCATGACATATTCGACATCCTTTTCCTAATCCCATTAATCCTAAGTTTAGACGTGGCCTCATCACAAGAATCATCAAAACCCAAGTTTGGAATGTAATATTCATCTAACTTTTGAGGAATGTGTGCCAAATACATGTTTAATATCCCATAAGTTTCAGCAAATCCATACATTGCTTCCAACTCCGCATCACCTCCAATTATTTTCAACCCAACATCTAACTCACACTCTGGTAACTTAAAAAACATGGCATAAAAAGTTATTTACGCAAACCGTAATAGTCAAACACCTTATCTTTTCCAATCCTCAACTGATAAACACCACCATTTTCATACCTTAATGGTGAGAAATAGAACACTCCATCAAAATACACATCAAAGAGGTAGGCATCTGAAGGAGCCATCACAAAAAAATATTTGTATATATTCAATAAGCGAAACCCTAGATACCATGCATATGAAAACAAAAATAAAACAAAAAATTAGTGTAGGGGACCATTAGAATATAGTATATATTACCTTTTGCCCACATCAATTTAACAAAAGCACTTGAAACGATGATGAATTTGGAGCTTTATTAAATTAGGGTTTGTGGGGTAAGATGAAAGAAAATGATAGATGATCTTTGTGTGATAAAGTGGGGTTGACTTATCTCAAGTGTTTGGGTTAAATGTATGGTTAAAAGTATGATAAGAAGGACAACTGGGTTAAGTGTGTGGTTAAAAGAGTGATAAAAAAGACAGCTGACAACGTGGCATGTACATGTGTACGCTTAGAACACGCTGGCAGTCCACATATATTGACAACCTGGAAAGCGTACATACAATGACAAAAAATCAAGAGTTTTGTGTTACAATGAAAAAAAAAGTTGGCTACACACAATCGCAGAAGAGGTCAAGTTCGATACATTTTTTTGTCATTTTCCCTTAATTATATAATAAAAATGTGTACCTTTTGCCTATCAGAAATGAAAGTGAACTTGCAGTTGGTTTCTATACCAAGATCCTCTCCAAGTAGTTTCAAAAACCAACACCAAGATGCCTTATTTTGTTTATCAAATTGGATAAATTCCATTGCTTACATCAATCCCAACTGCTGTTAGTAATTGACCTGGAAAAGGACCTGACATGAAGCATCCGTCTAATCCTAAGAATTATCTGCCACAAGCTTTGAAACCTTGTTTAAGAGCTCCTAAACACACATACACCCTTTTAAAAGTTCTTGTTGAAGACTCTGGATTTGGTTCTAGCTGTACACCAATCCTAACAGTTGTGCCTGGATCTTGATTAACCAACTCTTGGGCATACTCTCTAAGCATTGAATAATGCTCCCTAAAAACAGCTATACTCAAATCATGTTTACTGCCTGGATTGACAATCATATTAAAGCTACTTACAGGAACATCTTCAAGTATATGCTCATCATCATCATCAAACACTTCGTCATTATTTGGATTATAATCCAAATCCTCTGAACCACTCTCGCCACTTTCTTCTTCTGTTTCAATATTCACCTCGACTTCTTTCACATTTGCCATAGGACCGCCTGCAATTATAAATCCATAACCTTAACAACAAATGTACCATCTTTAAAAACAAAGAACAATATTTAAGTAAACAGGAAAATGCACTGTGTTCTTACCGTATTGTGCAAAGGCAAAGAAGATCGATGTAATATAACCAGAACTATAAGTCAATGAGGATTTTATCTGAATAGGTGGTCGGCTTAGTGTGGCAACGACTTAGGGCGGCGGAGCCAATGAGGATTGTTCCAGAAGATGAAGGGGTATATTAGTCATTTCATATGTATTTACCTTTAACTAACGAGATAACTAACGGGCGTTAGCAAATAGTAGCTTTCGGTAGCTGATTTGCAAAAAAATAAAATATTAAGATCGTTTTTGCAACACTTTTTTGTCTCGGTGTATTTCTTGCATTTTTACAGTTTACCCTTTATTTTTCTAGTGACCAAACCAAACCATCTCCTCCCTCTTAATTACACCTTTCATTTCACACACACTAATTACACCATAAAAAACACACACACACATCATATGTCACACAACTGTTTGGTAAAATGTCTCAATGAATTAAATATTGTATTTTTATCGCTAGTTTGTTGGGTTAGTTAGTTAGTTAGTTGAATTTTGAAACCTTAAACCAAACCAAACCTTAATGGCACCCACCAAACGTAAGCTCGAAAAAACCAACGTGGGGGAGCAAGTTTTAGACTTAGTTATACCTTATATACACAATGTTGACGACCGAAACTCTGTTTCGTTAGTTTCCCGTAAGTGTTATGAGATTGATGGCATTACGCGTAAGCGCCTAACTGTCCACACTCGTTACTACCCTAATCCGCCGTGTTTAAGTAAAAGATTCCCTTTCATCGAGTCGTTAACACTTAAAGGTCCTCCATCTAATTTTAATATTAGAGATGCTTATGATACGCGAATCACCCCATGGATCCAACAGTTAGCTCTCGAGTTTAGGTGTTTGAAAGAAATTTATGTCTGTGGTCTGGTTGTTCTTGATGAAGATCTCGAGACATTGGCTAGAAAACGTGGTAAGGAGTTAAGGAGTTTGAAGATTAACAAGTGTAAAAGGTTTTCGACGGATGGATTAGGCATGTCTCTAAGTATTGTAACCAATTGAGAACTTTTTGTTTGGAAAATTCTGATTATATCAATATGAAAGACGGGATTTGGTTACATCAGTTGGCATTGAATAGCGCGGTTTTGGAAAGGTTACATGTTACGGATATGGATTTTTTTGATGTAGAAGATCTCACACTTCTTGCAAAAAACTGCTGTAACTCATTAATATCGTTAAATATTGGAACGTGCTATCTGAGTAAACTAGGAGATGCCTTTAGATATGCTGTTAGGTTGGAACATTTTGGTGGAGATATTTATGATGAGGAGAGTGAGCTTGTTAATGTCCAGTTACCCCTAAATATGCGTTCATTAAGTGGAATCAATATGTTCGTAACTCGATATTCGAGTGTACTCCCTTTACTGAATCAGATAACGAAATTGGAACTTTTTTTATCTTCAGGTAGGAGGTATGAGTGCCATTGTTTAGTGTTTAAGAGGTGTCCTAATTTGGAAGATCTATATACCTCGGATGAATGTGGAGACAAGGGATTGAAAGTATTTGGTCGGTTTTGCAAGAAATTGCGCAAACTTACCTATAATGAGGATGTGACCCACGTGGGACTGATTGCTCTGGTAAAAAGATGTACTAATTTGGAGTGTTTAGATTTTTCCCTTGAAGATATTTCAAATGAAGCTCTCGAGTGTGTAGGAACTTATTTAAAGAATCTGCGTGATTTCCGTATACGGTTGAGGAAGAAAGATGGGACACCGCTAGACAATGTGCTTCGGGCTATGCTGATGGGTTGCAGCAAACTCGAAAGGCTAGATATATGGCATGGAGGATTGACGGATGTGGGTTTGGAATATATCGGCAAGTATGGTGCTAATTTGCGGTTTCTTCATCTTACTCGTAAAGGAAATTCTAATGCAGGACTCGTGAAGTTATCTAATGCAGGACTTGTGAAGTTATCAGAAGGGTGTCCAAATTTAAGAAAGCTAAAACTGAGAGGTTATCCCTTTAGCGAGCAAGTTGTTACCGTTCTGTGTTTAATATGCCTTCTCTAAGGTATGTTTGGTTTGAAAGTAGTGATCGTGATCGTACTGTCTTGGCACTCACTCGTCCAGAGTTTCAACTTTGAAACATTGGTATGTATGTTCTTCGTCATTTACTTAAAAAATATTGTTTTTTCCCCCCTATTAATATTGGTTTTTATTACTTTATTTTAATGAGGGTGTCTTACTTTCTGAGTTAGCGCAGTCTTGGAATATCGTGATTGTGAAATTCTATCACTTGCACACTTTCTATCATCTGTTTAGCACGAGTTAGGTTTTTTACGAGTTTTCTATTAGACCAAATAAGGGGTTTCTGTATAAATGATGCACCATCCCATTTTTAAATACTCCTAGCAACTTGGGACCAAATCCTGTAACCGAGAGGTGATAAATGGCCTATGCATAAAGACAACGAATTAAAAACTGGATAAAGTTTATGTCATTGATCCCATGTATGGACAAAGATGGCCTTAAAATTTTAGAACTGCACTTCATTTTATGATATAATTCTGAACTCATGTATCTGTATTTGGGTCAAAATATACAGTGGCTGCCAAAATATACAAACTCATGTATTATGTAATTTCTTCTCTTTCAAAGGATCATGTGTGCTGACATGGAACAATTACAGGAAATGTGTACTACATGAGCATAATTGTGGCACGATACTGGCTGATGGTGATTAGTCATCCTCACTTAGAGTCCAGTGGATATACAACATATATGGAAACCGAAAGCTAATGAATTAGGAGACATGGGAAAATATAGTCGGAAATCACTAGTAAATGTACATTACAAATATGAGTTGTGTACATTCCAAGGCACACCGTGAATTTGTTAATCTTTATAAATGTCAATTATATATATGTTTCCACCTTTCTTACTATCACCCTCTGAATTTGTTATCTTTATTGACTCATATAGGAAGAAGCAAATCGAAAAGTAAGTCTCCAACAAGTGACGAAATTTAGAAAGGAAGGTTGAAGTTGATGTAATTGCATGAAAGAGGAAATGGCTAAGAGATTGAGATGATAAAAGTGTTTAAACTCAAAATCCGCATGTGGAATGACGTGTTTGTCAAGACTAATATTAGCTTATTTCGTTGTAGGTTGTGACTTGTAAAATTTTAACTCGTTTAGCATTGTATGTCATGCACCTCCTGTTTCGTTTGTGGTTATCCATAGGCGATTGCAGAAATATTTGCATTAATGTGCTTGTTGAGTGGGTATGCACTACCGTCACTTCATGTGTGCGTTCTTTCACTCATGAGTTACTTTGCAACATATTAATGCATGATGGGATCAAAAAAGAGTTTTAAAATGTATTATTAGATATTCATCGTTTATATGGTAGACAGAGATACATACAAGTGTTTATGTGTCGATCTAACCTACTTTGACGTGTGCCGACAAAACCTACCCATTTTGACCCAGCAAGAAAGGTGGAAACATACAAAGATATAGTCTATTGTTGCATAATGAGAGTTGGATTTTTTAGTCCGTTTATTTTGCTGCTATTCTTGTTTCTGCATTGAGATGATTTGACTAAACATACAAAGATGATTATAGAATCTGCTAAGTAAGATATACATGTGTCATTTGTCGACTGCCCGGTAAGTCACGAGCTTCTAAACTTAGTCGTGTACATTGGGACCTTTAAGGGGTCGACATGCATACATTACTGACATGTGTTATATATACATTATATCTTACACGGACATGATATTTTAATGGCGACTATGCTAACCGGAGCTGCAATTATGGACGGTGCATTACTACAATTATATCTGCAAATGAAACTTGCCCGTAACCTCAAACCCTTGAACATTTGGCAGCTGTTGAACTGATGCGGCTTAAACATATTATCATTGTGCAAAACAAAATAGATTTAGTTCAAGGAAACGTAGCTGTTAATTAGCCAACATGAAGCCATTCAGAAAGTCATCGAGGGAACAATTAGTTGTCAGTTTGGTTAGATAACGGGTCTAAACAGTTCGGATCAAAAAATGTAATTCTTTGGGTTTGTTTGAAACCGGATATATGTTTTAGTGTCAAAAACGATATAAAAATTCATTTATGAAATGACTTCTAAACTAATTATTGATTTACCTGTTCGACCTGTAATAGATAAAACAATATCCTGAATCGACCCGTTTAAAAGTTTTTTGTTGCGTGTAGGGTGTTTTGAGGTTAAACCAAATGACAGAGATTCATCCTGGGATTGTTTTTAAAGAGAAGAATGGAGACATCAAGTGTAGACCGATATACACGAGTGTAGTTTTATTGTGTGCTGAAGGAATGCACTAAAGCAAAACATACTTGCATTTGCATTTTCAAAAAAAAAAAAAAAAAAAAAAAAAAAAAGATACCAGTTTTGTAAAACATAGAATACTTCTAGTATTATCAAACTCGTATGACCTTCGTTAAAAAAACTCAAGCTCAAAGATAATGTGTCAATGTCGTGGATGGTTCTTGTATGATGTCCTTAAAGAAATTTTTGGTCATGATCTCTGTATAGACACGATAATATACGGTTGTATGTATCAGGAATGTAAGGTGATACATCTTTAGGAACCAATTATCCAGATCTATTCTTTGTAGCTTCAAGTGGTTGCTGGACGACAAGTAATGTGACTAATATCCTGATGTCAGATCACGAAGATCTTAACCATGCCTTCCTACCTCCTTTCTTCATCCCATTCCTGCAAACACGAAACACCGTAAAAAGAAAGTTTAATATTGAGTAGTATTTTCATTAGATTATATAACAAGAACCACAAGTATTTGTAGTATTACGTACCTGTCAGTATGCAATGGGAGAGTGTTCTCGGTTAACAGGCCTCTATTGAAGCTCATCGGATAATGATCAAGACCAAGACCTATTCCCAGAGCCGTATATGAGGTGTCACGAGGTGTCTTTGGCATACTGGGGCCTCCAAATTATAGGGCCTCATATTTTATATATAACCTGTATATATATACATCAATATATGTGTATGTAATTTTTTATTAGATATGTGGATGTGTCGTCAAATTCTATTATCATTGAGGAGTCATTTTTAGGATTTTTAAATGTGAATGATACAACTGGACAAGGTTTGTTTGATGTTTTACAAAGTGAGCTCAAGTTACTTGATCTTGATATAAATGATGTGCGAGGTCAAGGATATGACAATGGCTCAAATATGAAAGGAAAACATCAAGGAGTACAAAGTAAACTTTTAGATCTCAATTCTATAGCATTTTATACTCCTTGTGGTAGTCATAGCCTTAACTTAGCATTATGTGACATTGCCAAAACATGTCCTAAAGCTAAGAATTTTTTTGGTACCATACAAAAAATTTATACTATCTTTGCAAACTCTACTAAAAGATGGCTATTTTGAAAGCGAATGTAAAAGGGCTAACTGTTAAATCTTTATCAGCTACTCGTTGGGAGAGTCATGTTGAAAGTGTTAAAGCTATACGATTCCAACTCTCGGATATCTGTGACTTTACTTCAAGTGTCTGAAAGTGATAATGATTGTTTAATACAAAGTACATCTGAATCATTAGCAGAAAATGAGCTTGGTAAATATGAGTTTCTTGTTGCAATAGTCATTTGGTATGATATATTATCTGTAGTTAATGTGGTTTCAAAACAGTTGCAATCAAAAAACATGGTAATTGATGATGCAATGAAAAAGATAGAGGATTTAGTTTCTTTCTTTAAAACTTATAGAGAAACTGGATTTTCTAAGGCATTAGAGAGTGCTAAAGAAATAGCTATAGAAATGAATATAGATCCGGTCTTTGTTCAGAAGCATGAAATTATAAGAAAGAGACATTTTGATGATAATCAAAATGATGCATCGTCTAGGGCTCCACAATCTCTTGAGGAATCTTTTAAGACAAACTATTTCTTATGTGTTGTTGATCAAGCAATTGTGTCACTTACTAGTAGGTTTGAGCAATATCAAGAGTATGAAAAAACTTTTGGCTTTTTGTTTACTTCTAACAAATTGTGGTCATTAGAAGATAAGGATTTAAAATCTTGTTGCTTACGTCTTGAGGCTGCACTGAAACATGATGAGGTATGTGATATTGATGGAATCGACTTATATGTGGAGTTGAAATTGTTAGTTCACTCGATGCCTAAAGAAAAAATGGGACATGTTGGTATTTTACAATCTATTATACATTTGGATTGCTTTCCTAACACAACTATTGCTTATAGAATATTATTAACTATTCCCGTCACCGTTGCTTGATTTGAAAGAAGCTTTCTAAATTGAAGTTGATAAAACTTATTTACGTTCTACAATGTCGCAGGAAAGGCTTAACGGACTAGCAATGATATCAATTGAGCAAGACATGTTAAGCACAATTGACTACAAAGATTTGATTGAAGAATTTGCATCAAAAATGCTAGGAGAATGGCGTTGTTTACATGACTAGTTCTAATTGTATTCATTAAATAGATTTTTTGAACTTTTTTGTTTTGGGAACCTTATTTTTGTATTTCGCACTGTAAAAATTGTATCCGTTTAAAAGATTGTTGAACTTTTGTTTTTGGGGCCTCATTTTTGTAATTTTGCACCGGGCCTCCACAAACATAGAGACGGCACTGCCTATTCCAATACTAGAAAACATGCCTTTGGTTTCATTACGCGCAACATCTTCTGCTTGTTGCTGGGAGGCGTGTTCCTCTAACTGCATGTAGGTATGGGTCAAAACGGACAATTTGATATTCATATTTCAACGGGTCAATGGATAAACCCAAGTGACCCGTTTATGACTAAATAAATCGAAAATATCATAGCCTAAAAAACTTTCATAGGGGATGTGAAGGAAAGGGTAATATGATCACCTTTAGCATTGCACAATTGACAACTGCAAATAGAACACCAATTGACATTACACTCGGACCCCTCATACCGCTAACCAACGATACCATGACTCCGGAACCAAACCCTGAAACCATACTGTACGGAAAGAACATAGATGAGTACAAATTTATATTTAACCAAAAACAGCATATTTTTTTACGCATAGACTAGAGATATAGTAATGCTATCTAATAATATCTACATATAAAGGAACTACAACTTATTAAGCTTACCGTGTCTGCATATCCTCGTTTCCTCTTAATCTTTTCATGACACAAGATATGCCTGCATTAACACCCGTCATAACAGCAAAATTACGAGCCTGTTCCATGGTCCTTCCTAATATGAAAGACTGTACCAAAGGTTTGTATCCTCCTATAAAAGTAAGAACCTGCACACACACCAAAAGATTAGTTAAAGCGTGAAAATCTAATATGCAATCATATTGAAAGTCACGGTAAATCTGTATACCTCTGGTCTAATGGTTCCGCCTTCGAAGGTGATTGAATGGAACCAGCGGACATGCACCCTCGAGAGAGCATCCTAGCGACACCCATGACAGCTCCTCGAAGGCGCCAGTAAGGGTTGTGATAGCAGCTCGACAGGCAAAGATTGCTTGGTAACCCAATTCGTAAAGTCTTTGCATGTTTTCTCAAAGTCTTTGGCTTGTTGCTCGTTAATAGCTTCTAAAGCTTCTTGCAATTTCTTTTCATCTCCGATCAATGAGAAACTAACTAAACAGAAAACAAAGAACCGTCTTTCTCAAAAATACGTACACTCCACTATTTCAGCAAGAAACCAACACATGTCAGTAAACTTAAGAACCTAATAACCACACATAGTCATACAATGTACATATGTTTTCCTTTTATCATCTTTTTTTCTTTGTGAAACTGTGAAAGGTATTGAAAATCAGAGGACAAAAAAACCAATTGTTTTAAGCTCAAGGACAGATCCCACTGAACTTTTCCTTACAAAAAATGAACGAGGTTTTCCCCGGGAGGACGAGTTGATGTATGCAGCCTAATCAGAGTTCCCCATGACCATTTGCGACTATTTCCATATACGGCCACCCCTAAGGTGTGTATCTAGTGATGTTTTTTGAACCTAAGATCTCTTGTGAGGACATCACTACGCCTAACCACAAGCTAAGCTACGTTGATTGTGGTTTTGAACTTTTTGTTAGAATGAGCTACCAATTCAACCACACTCGTGTGGCCTAGTGGCAAAAGGTTTGTACAGTAGTTTTCAAGACTATCAATGAGTAATTAAAATTTTTAAATCAATTGTCGTCTTTTATAAGTTTTCTTGCTTGAAATTGTGTACGATTTTGAAATAAGACTAAAATAAAAAGGCAAATATTCGTGAGAATCATAAAAATGATATAAAAATTAAAGTCTATGAAATTTCACTACGTTAGTTAGTGGATAAAAACTGTGTAAGAGTAGTAGGGACGCTCATCGTAAAAACCGGACCGGATCGAGAAAAATCAGACCCGACCGAGACCAAATCCGACAAAAATCCTAGATCGAGACCGAGACCGAATGTGGTCGGTTCGGTCTAACAAGGCAAAATTTTCGGTTTGTGGTCCGGATGACCGGACCGAATTGCCAAAGCGGTGGGCGAGACCGGACCGGCGGTCGCCCGGTCCGTCGGCCCAGTCCATCCGGTTCGTTTGCTCACCAGTAAAGAGTATTAATAGAAGAACAAGGGCAAAATAGTCAACAAGTTTTTTAACTTGTCCATTTTGTTGTTCTATGGAGTAAACTTTTTTTTTCCAAACTTTTTAAATTTCGATCTTTGTGTGTAATTTGTTCATATACAATGATCATTTTAACCTTCAATGTTAACAAAGTGGTTAAAAAACGTAAAAGTAAAATTGTTACAAAATACACACAAAAGTCGAAATTTAAAAAAATTATATTTAAATAGCAATAAAAAGCTACACATAATAACAAAATAAACAAGCTAAATACAACATTGTGTATACGTTTAACCAAACACCCCTCTTACTTTAATCACTCATAAAAACTTAAACCAAACACAATAGTATATAATTCCCGCCAAATTTAATCACTCATAATGTGTGGTTAACTGTAGTCGATAAGCTTAGTTTATAAAAACAAACAACAAGCTTGTAACTGATATCGAGTTTGATCGGTTGTTGTTTGGATAAACATGTATGTTACGCGTATTTACTATTTTGTATCGATTTTGAGTATCGTTTGTTAAATATCCGTACATACGTGTTAGTTTTAGGCTAATGTAGTCAATAAGCTTTACGGTATGTTAGGAGTAGCAGTTTGTTTAATATAAGTGTTTGATAACGTAGTTGTATATGTAAAATAACGAAAAAGCTAGACGGCTAAATGCCTCTTCAAGTAGCATTTGAAAAGTAGCGTTTCGAAAAAGTAAACAACGAGCTTTTAACTAAAACCGCTAATTAACCCCTCTCAAAAGGCTGCTTGGCATTTGAATGTAGTTACGTTTATAGTATTTAGCTGTATTTGTGATAATTTGTTTGTTTAAGTTTTGCTTTGATCAGTAACTGATACTGTGATATAGTTTAATGGTTATATCAGTTTGTAGTTACTAGTTCGCTTTGTAATTGCTGTGTTATGTGATTTCAATCCGCGTTTGTTAGGTTTTAGGTTATAGTTGTATTTGAATCGATACTTAGTTATAGATACAGTTTTGATGAATTAGGTTAGGTTGACTTGTAGTGTTAGTTCATATATTGTACGATTAGAATCCGATTATGTTAGGTTGTAGCTGTATTGTAATTGATAATGAAATGAACATAAGAGAAAAAATGTGCAGAGATGAAAAAAATGGTAATCTGATGAGATATGTGCATGATTAACAAGACTTAACATGCTCGATTGAGTTAATAATTCGATTGATTAGACTTAACACGTATAATTTGGTAAATATACTCAGGAGGCCCAAGTGGTTAAAGTTGTTTGGTATTTCTCCCCCTCCCCCTCCGCCACCACCGCCTCCTCCTCCAACTGCTTATGAGAAGTTTTGTGCATTTGCTGATGATTTTTGGGAAGAATTGAAGCAGGTATTAAAGGTGTCGATGAGGAAACAACTCATAAAAAACATACAATTCATAGATGTGTTAGCTTATGTGCATGTGGTGAGTTTTTTCACATCTTTCATGGAGAAACATAGTAGTTTTGGGCCTTTCGTTGCAGCTTGTTGGTTCGTGTTTAGGTTAGGAATCTACGTTCTTGTTAAAGAACATAAATCAAAGGAGAATTCTAAGCCTAAGTCACTAGTGAAGGATAGTCATAAGGGACAAAAATCAAGGCGGGATTCTAAGCCAAAACCAACTGTGAAGGATACAAGGTAATTAAATCAATCATTGTCTAGCTTACTATATGGTTTTAAGCAGCATATTTTGCGAACTTTCTTTGATATTTGTGTGATTATCTGACAAATCCACAGCGATGATGCTTCTGTTGGGATGGAACACTTCTGTGAAAGGTTTTTTGAAGAATCCAGAGATGTTTTCGGAGCGTCATTAAAAAGCAGCTTGTGAAGACATTGCTAGTGTTGGACTTGGTAGCTTTCTTCAGATTGCTAAGTTCTACCCATCCTACAAAGTGCTTTTGGAAAGGTTTGGGCCCGTTCTTTCTGTATTGTGGTTTGTTGTTCGGTTATCTGCTTATACATTCATCAAAACATCAATGGATAAAACGAAGGGGTAAGAGCTTGTGACAGTATGGAGAAGTAAATGTACCTATTTCATTTTATGTTGTATGAATTTAGAGCCTATGTTGCCGTCTTTTAGAGCTGACATAGTACGAAGTCTATGAAATTGTAAAGAAACATCTGAACTAGTGACTGATAGAAGATTCATATGTAGTTATCATTGATGAATGAAGGAATGCCGGCCAATTGGCAATAATTGTATGCTTTTGAATAACTAGTTTAGATATGCAAGCTTGAACTTCCTCAACATGTATCAAGACACAATTAGCAGATTAGCACTTTAGACATACTGACGCACCCGCTGTACTATGTATAAAAGGGTCTTATATCCATTATCAATTTATTACATCAAGAATTTGATCTATGTTATGAACAAATCCAAGCTTATAGACAAAGCCAAATTAACAGCAGTCTTAACCATTCCGATAGATGGTTCGTGTGATCGACAGTCATATATGATATATGATAGGCTTTTTTTTTTTTTTTTTTTTTTTTTTTTTTTAATTTTTTTCTTTTATACTAGTTTTCTACTTGTTTTTATGTTGTTTTTCATTTAAATTTAAGCACTTTTCTATGTTGTTTTTCCATTTAAATTTCACTACAAGAAAATAGACATTTAATGACAAATGTTCTAATGAAACAAAAAAGTGTCATTAAATCTAACTTTTTGAAAATACTATTCAAAAGTGTGGGCAATAGCTTCAAGTTTTTTAAGATCTAACGACACTTTTTATATACAAAATGTGTCATAAAAAGCAAAACATATGTACTCATATTTTTTTTTATCATTACAAATAGACTTTTATCTACCGGTTCTAGCTAGTTTTTTTTTTTTTTTTTTTTTTTTTTTTTATTTTAAAAATGGTGCTATTTTCATATTAGCTTGTAAACATAGGTCACTTTTTTTTTCTTTGCAAGTATGGGTCTAAATGATATTTGTGGACCACCAAATCTCTTTGAACCATCTTTAGTTTTCGTTTTTAACCTTTAACTTTGCTCAAGATTTTACATACACTTCCTTTAATCTATATTAGGTGCATGAATCTAAGAGCACCCGCGATGGGTCAAGTTGGCGATAGTTTTTTCCCATTCTAAAAAGTCTTTTAAAGGTGTTTTGTTGCATTGCATCAATAGCTTTTCTAAAAGCATTATACAAAGACTTGACAAACATCAAGTCTTTCTAAAAAATGCATTAAATGTTTCAAGTAATTCAAGACTTGGAGCATTGTGGATGCTCTAAGGGTGTGTACTTAGTGAAAAAAATTTCTGTTTTTTCGTTTCTAAATTCCTAAAAAAGAGAATGATTTTTCTTCTCTAGTGAAGAGTTGAAAATTTTATAAAATTCGTTTAGATTGAGTTATATTTTTCATTTAAGAAAATGTTTAAATGAAAATATTTTCAAGCATTTTTCTTTTTATAGTCAATTTTTTTCTTCTTCTTGATATTGGATCTTTGTACATTTTCATACGTTTTTATCCATTTTTCTACGTCTTTATACACTTTCATACGTTTTTATACATTTTCATTTGTTTTCATTCATTTTCATCCTTTTTCATACGCTTTTATTCATTTTTATACGTTTACATCCGTTTTTCTATGTTTTCATCATTTTTATACGTATTCATCTGTTTTATACGTTTACATCCGTTTTCATTCGTTTTTTATTCGTTCTTATATGTTTTCATCCGCTCTTATACGTTTTCATATGTTTTTATTCGTTTTCATTTACTTTTATATGTTTTCATCTTTTTTTATTCGTTTTCATCTGTTTTTATATGCTTTCATCCATTTTTGTACGTTTTCATCCGTTTGTATATGTTTTTACCCGTTTTCATTCGTGTTCTCCGTTTTTATACGTTTTCATCCGTTTGTATACGTTTTATCTGTTTTATACGCTTTAATACATTTTCATTCGGTTTTGATACGTTTTTCATCTTTTTATAGATTAGAGGAAGTGTATGTAAAATATTGAGCAAAGTCAAAGGTTAAAAATGAATAATAAAAATGGTGGAAGAGATTTGGTGATCCCCAAATACTATTTATACCCACATTTGCAAAGGAAAGAAAAAGAGACCTATGTTTACAAGCTAAATAACACAATTTTACAAAAACTCGGTTCTAGCAACAATTTTTTTATTTTTATTTTTTTTTTATTATTTTTTTATTTTTTTATTTTTTAATTTTTATTTTTAACGTGAGAAAAGCATATAAAATTTTGTGACTCTTATTTAATAATTTTGGTGACACTTTTATACTTTTAGTGACATCTTTTTGACTTTTGATGACACTTTTATATGTGTCATTAGAAAACAATTTTTTTTAGTGTTTGATGTAAACAAGAGGAGTACTATACTATTTGGGCTTTTTTAAGCTGTATACTATTTTTTGTGACTTTTTTTACATCATATTATATATCATACCTTTTGATAATCCCTTTTTGACTATGGATTATCACTTTGCGTACCTTTGCGTACCTTATGTCCTTATCTAATAAATTACTTATTTACCCTATTTATTCCTTCTAACCCTAGTAAAAATCTTTTTACAGCCCGATATTGTACGTGTTCGAATAAACAACATCATCATGTCTCCCAACTCATGTTGCTGTAAATGTAATTGTTCCAAGATAGCAAAAGATCAAAAGGGTATCTATCTTCTGTTTTCTATCTATTTTCTTTGCAAAAAATCACATACATGTAGGGGTGAAAACGAGCCGAGCCGAGCTCGAGCTCGTTTAGGCTCGAGCTCGGCTCGTTTATATATAAAAAGCTCGAGCTCGAGCTCGTTTCGAGCCTCACATTTTGAGCTCGAGCTCGGCTCGTGAAATTTTTCACAGGCTCGAGCTCGGCTCGTTAACACAAAGCTCGACTCGTTAACACAAGGCTCGAGCTCGTTAACACGGTTATACGTACGTATATATTTCTAGGGCTCGTTTAGGCTCGCGAGCCTAAACGAGCCTTTTGTATAGAGCTCGGGCTCGAGCTCGATTATTAAATGAGCCCAAACTTAGGCTCGAGCTCGGGCTCGAGCTCGTTTAGGCTCGGCTCGTTCGAGCTTTTTACCGATCTGATCCCGAGCTTTTCACGAGCGGCTCGGCTCATTTCCACCACTACATACATGTAACATATTTATATAGTTCATTATCGTGCAAGGAGTCTCCTTTTTATGATATTGTTTAAATGTCGTTTACGTGGTGTGCTAGTCAATGATACATTAGTTTGTAAATTTTGTTCTATCTTTTTGATAGTTCTCTGTCCGCCGTTAAAAAAAAGTTCATTAAGGTGCAAGAATGTTGTTTTTAGTATTCATGTTATGCATTTAAGGAGTATGATATATGTGTTATTTTTTACGCATTACCATAAGGGAAAAACATGTTACTGAATTGTTGGTCTTTTTTTTTTGTTAATCATGATTTTTGAGCTTTTGGACTAATCCCCCAAGTTTGAACCATCGCCACACACAGTAAAACTCTCCCTATTCAGGAGGTTGGCATGACCGCTTCAAAGTTGTTTGTACTTAGCAAAATTTGAACATGCCACCTCTCGCGTCTTAGTGATGATCATGGGCGGAGGCAGGATTCAATGTTAGGGGTGCTTAATTTGTTCTAATAAAGTAGCGGTAAATTTGTATGCAAATACATTACCATGTCACGTAGTTTGTAGTTTCAATATAAATTATATAGCCTATAGGTCATGGCGTAGCTGTGATTGTGATTATGAGGTTATAAACAATATCGTGTCTTTGCTCATAAAAATCAATTAGATCTTTTTTCCTTATTATAAGAGTAAAAACTCTTGTGTACTAGGTAGTAACTAATACTAATACATAAATTTATATATGTGCAAAATATTAGTAATGCTAAGATCTTTCAATTCATACAAAAAAACATTCATTGTTACAGATTACCAGTAAATTTCTAAGCTAGTTACATTGTCCTAGCTTTAATGAATATGCTCAAAAGAAAATATCGAGAATGGAGTTAATGGAACATGTTTGAAACTCTTGCCTAAGAAGTTAGCATGGAAACTTTACTTGTTAGTATTATTTGAAACTAGGTGATGATAATCACAAGCCTTTTATCACTAGGCCACTCTCACGGGTGGTTGAATTTGTTGGTTTTATTTGTAGCTCATTCTAACATAAAGTTTAAAACCACACTCAACTTAGCCTAGCTTGTGGTTAGGCCTACTGATGTCCTCACAAGAGATCTTAGGTTCAAAAAACATCACTAGATACGCATCTTGACGGTGGCCATATATGGAAATAGTCGGAAATGGTCATGGGGGAACTCTGATTAGGTTGCATACATCAACTCGTCCTCTCTGGGGAAACCTAATCCGTTTTTTGTAAGGAAAAGTTCAATGGGGTCTGTCCTTGAGCTCTAAACAGTTGGCTTTTTTGGCCTCTAATTTTCAATACCTTTCACAGTTTCACAAAGAAAAAAAGATGATAATGGAAAACATGTGTACATTGTATGACTCTGTGTGGTTATTAGGTTCTTAAGTTTACTGACATGTGCTGGTTTCTTGCTGAAATAGTGGAGTGTACGTATTTTTGAGAAAGATGGTTCTTTGTTTTATGTTTAGTTATTTTCTCATTGATCGGAGATGAAAAGAAATTGCAAGAAACTTTAGAAGCTATTAACGAGCAACAAGCCAAAGACATGCAAAGACTGTCGAAGCTGCTATCACAACCCTTACTGGCGCCTTCCGAGGAGCTGTCATGGGTGTCGTTGTGGATGCTCTCTTCGAGGGTGCATGCTCCGCTGGTTCCATTCAATCACCTTCGGAAGGTGGCACCATTAGACCAGAGGTATACAGATTTACAGTGACCTTTTATATAATTAAATCTTAGGTTTTCATGTTTTAACTAATCTTTTGTTGTCTGTGCAGGTTCTTACTTTTATAGGAGGGTACAAACTTTTGGTACAGTCTTTCATATTAGGAAGGACCATGGAACAGGCTCGTAACTTTGCTGTTATGACAGGTGTTAATGCAGGCATATCTTGTGTCATGAAAAGATTAAGAGGAAAGGAGGATATGCAGACACGGTAAGCTTAATAAGTTGCAGTTCCTTTAAATGTAGATATAATAAGAAAGCATTACTATATCTCTTGTCTATGCGTAAAAAAATGTGCTGTTTTTGGTTCAATATGATTTTGTATTCATCTATGTTTTTTCATTACAGTATGGTTTCAGGGTTTGGTTCCGGAGTCATGGTATCGTTGGTTAGCGGTATGAGGGGTCCGAGTGTAATGTCAATTGGTGTTCTATTTGCAGTTGTCAATTGTGCAATGCTAAAGGTGATCATATTACTTTTTCCTTCACATTTCCTTTGAAAGTTTTTTAGTCTGTGATATTTTCGATTTATTTAGTCATAAACGGGTCACTTGGGTTTATCCATTGACCCATTGAATTGTGAATACCAAGTTGTCCGTTTTGACCCACACCTATATGCAGTTAGAGGAACACGCCTCACAGCAACAAGCGGAAGATAATGGGCATAATAAAACCAAAGGCATGTTTTCTAGTATCGGAATTGGTTTTGGTCTTGATCATAATCCAATGAGCTTTAATAGAGGCCTGTTAACCGCGGACACTCTCCCATCACAAACTGACAGGTAAGTAATAACAAATACTTGCGGTTCTTGTTATACAATATAATGAAAATACTACTCAAAATTAAACTTCCTTTTTACGGTGTTTCGTGTTTGCAGGAATGGGATGACGAAATGAGCTAGGAAGGCATGGTTGAGATTTTCCTGATCTGACATCACACGTTACTGCTGAGGCATATAAGTAGAGGAGTGAACTTTAGAAACTTGCACATTGTGACATTTCAATTAAGTTATTACATTAGAGTTAGATAATAGCTTGACATTGCATTACATATGGTAAATTGTCGTGGGAAGATATATGTTCAATATGTCGTATTTGATGATTTGGGTAAGATCTCCCCAAACACCTTAATAGAGACTGCAGGACGCAGAAAACAACAGTTAAGAACATTCACCATACAGTCGACTTCCGTTAGATTACTTAGCATACCCACCCATAGTCGTAATTTAGAAAAGATGAAACCGTACAAAAACAGGAATTCAACATACATGGATGCATCCAAGCCTAGCCTATAACGTTAAAGTTTGTTTTTGAAATGTAATATGAGCAAATATTCTTAAAGATAAACTTAGAACACGAAGATTTGATCATCAGTCTGCCTCATTTCGTCACTCCCTTCCTAAAAGCACAAAAACCGAAAGAAACTAAAAGTCACTGATTGATAACAAAGACCATTTGTTATTTAACTTGCCTTTCAGTAAGCAATGGGTGAGTTGTGGCAGCTGACAAGCCCGTTTTGAAGTTCATCGCCTCATGCTCAAGACCAAATCCGATACTAAGAAACATGCCTCTTTTTTGGGTAAGTACTTCCTCTTCAGCTTCTCGCTGGCGTGATTTTTCCCTTAACTGCATGTAATTATGTTGGGTCAAATCAAATAACTTTTATACGAGTTTGAACGGGTTGGGTTGACACAAAATACTTGATCCAGCTTTCTTTAGAGAAAGTTAGACATGATTAAAAAAAAGGCTAATCACTTAAAAATGTAGTTAACTCGTCACTTTTTCCACTTTTAATCATCGAACAATTTTTTTGGCAACTTAAACCTTCTACTTTGCATTTCTATCACTTTCGTGTATTTCGCTCATGTAAAATGATCATTTTACCTTTGACTGTCAATAGAATGGTTACAAAATATAAGGGTAATGTGATTATTTTACATAAGCAAAATATATCAAAGTGATTAAGTTGCAAAATAATTTGTTCGCTACATCAAAATGGAAAAAATGACAAGTTACATACATTTATTAGTAATTAGCCCATTAAATTTTTTTACAATATTAAAAAAAAGTGATTTAGAAGGTGCTACGCAGTAGAAACTCCTTTTAGGCGATCTTTCCTGAATTGTAACTCGTTGATCCTTACAATAACATAGAAATTGTAATAACATCGAACAAATTTTCCAGTAAATGTGAAGAAAAAGTAACATGATCACCTTGAATCTTCCACCATCCACGAGCGCTAAGATAACACCAGCTGATATAACATCCGGCCCCCTCATCCCACTTACCAATGATAGCACGACTCCGGTACCAAAGCTTGTAACCATTCTGCCATGATATGCATAAATGAGTACTGTATCATATTAACAGAAAGCACTTCTATTTATATCGACTAAACACAACTTTATTTAAGCTTACTTTGCATGGATATCCTCTTTGCTGCCTAATCTTCTCATGACACAAGATATGCCATCACTAACGCCCTCCAAAACAGCGAAATTACGAGCATGTTCCAAGATCCCTCCTAATACGAAAGACTTTATCAATGGTTGGTAGCTTCCCGTGAAAGAAAGAATCTGTGCGACAACAACAAAGATGAGGAACTTAACACAATAAACAAGCTTGATATGCACATGCAACAAAGAGATATACTAGTGTGAATATCGTGATGATCATTTATATGCATAAGCAATCATAAGTGTAAACATATTGACATATTGTACATGTCTATGATTTTACAAGCCGGTCTCTAGACTTTGTATGTGTGGACAAGTTTTATGTTTTTACAAGCTTATAAACGCATACAACTTCTTTTTTTTACGACTAGTAGTGTGACAGAAAATGACCATTATGCCCTTATATTTTGTAACCACAATAGTGACAGAAAATGTAACCACTCTATTGACAAAGAAGGGTAAAATAGTCATTTTGCATAAGCAAAATACATCAAAGTAACGAAATACAAAAGTTTAGGGTAACAATTGAAAAGTTTTTTGTTAAGTGATTAAAAGTGGAAAAGTACGAAAGGGCTTTGACTTAGTTGGTACTCACATTCAAAAAACCCATGAGCCCATTACAAAGGTTTTGTGGATAGAAGAAGGTCATGGGTTAGAGTCTCGGTTTGTACTCTCTCTAGTTGGTGCCCCACTGGGTTAGGAGAGTTGTCGGAGCTATTTATTGTGGGTGGACAATGACGGATCCCAAAAGACATCGGGGCTTAGGGTGTTCATGCCAACTCACATCTTTTGTAGACAAGGGCGGAGCTACATGAGGACCGGGAAGGGTCCCGCCCCTAGGCCTAAGCCCGTTAGTGTATTTTTTCGCGTTTTCATGTGTTAAAAATATTTTTTTTTTTTCATCTCGGCCCTCCTATCTAATGTTTTTTGGGAAACATTTTTGTTTCGGTCTTCTCACGAAATTATTTCTAGCTACGTCACTGTTTGTAGATTAAAAGTGAAAAAGCGGATGTTGAAGCATAATCTGGCGTGATTGGATTCAACGACTCTCCTGGCCGTTAGTCGTCTTCTCGAGCCCTAGTAGACTGTCAACAAAGAGAACTCGTTAGAGTGGACCCGAGGCCGTAGCCCGGGTCCACCTCCGACGGTCAAGTTAGTATCTTGTTGTGGCATAGCAAAAGTGTTAGGTTTAGAGATAACTGCGTGTGTATATATAGGCATGGATTAGGGTTTAGGCGTGAGTGGGCGATTGACGGCCGACCATTCCCTGCCGATCCGGACCATACGTCAACAGCGGAAAAGTTGGATACATTTGAAGTGATCAACCTTTTCTATATTTCTACGCACTCATGAATGCAAAGTGCAAA
Organism: Chrysanthemum lavandulifolium; assembly: GCA_022545495.1. Taxonomy (NCBI): domain Eukaryota; kingdom Viridiplantae; phylum Streptophyta; class Magnoliopsida; order Asterales; family Asteraceae; genus Chrysanthemum; species Chrysanthemum lavandulifolium. The sequence goes on along the minus strand of CM040240.1, from coordinate 4,045,309 downwards.
CAACTTTGTAAAAAATAACATGTTTTGTGCAAATCTTGAAAACCTAAAGTAAACTTTTATACCTCTGGAATAACAGTAGCGTCTTGAGGAGTCATATTGGAACTAACAGCGTAGCATGCACTCTTATAAAGAAGACTCAAAATAACACCCTTGGCCGCACCTAGAAAGGCCCCGTCGACAGTTGTGACAGCAGCCTCAACCGGTAAATACTGCTTGGATAGCCATTTCTTAAAGTTTTTGCGTCTCTTCTCAAACTCATCGTCTTTTTTCTTTGCGGCTTTTTCCTCTGCATCTGTTCGCAAACATGTAAATCTTCTCTTAGAATAACCTAATATCTATTTACATGGTATTTTCACACAAATATCCCAATACCTATGCACGTGCATACACTAAAAACGTTATCACTAGTGTAAAAACAAATTTTTTCTTCATATGATGGAGTTTTATACTAATTGTTTTAACTAAAATGAGTTTAATACTAAGTGCATACTTTTTTCATAATTTATTAAAAAGTGCATACCATGTGGTAAATTCCCGCGTCCTCTATTTTCGACATCCATCATGCTATTAAGAACACATGATCATTATGATGAACTCCATGTGTTTTTTTACATGACTATGTTCTTTTTTATTAATGTTTGGTCATTTTAACTTTGTTTGGATATGGAAAAAAAGAGTTTAACAATAAAAAAAGGGTTTTGTTAACACAGGTTTTGTTTAAACATTTCATAATTAAAAAATGAGTTTTGTTAACGATAATCTTTGGGGTTGTGTTTAAACATTTTTTAATTAAAAAATTCGCATTGAATGAACCTCTATAATTATACATATTTATTCATTTTAAACATGGAATGTTTATGTTAAATATGGTATATTTAAACACAACCTCAAGGATGGTTATTAACAAAACCCTTAAAATTATTCATATCCGTCAAAATTATAGTCGTTTGACTTTTTGGTCTTTTTTTTTGACTTTGATTTAAATATTTTTGTTTATGTTGTACAATAGTTGATGAAAATTATACTAAATGAAAGTACATTAAAAACTCAATCCATTCATATATTTCGCATCAAGTATTATATAACACAAACAAAAATACTTAAGGTCAAAGTTGTAAAAGAAAGACCGAAAAAGTAAAAATGGGACTATAATTTTGGGACGGAGGGATTAATAATCAATTAACATAACATATTTCATGTTTAACATCGTATTTCATGTTTAAAATGAATAAATGTGTATAATTATGAAATATATAATTTTTAATTAGAGAATCTTTAAACACAACCCAAGAGTTAACACATAAAAAAATGAGAAGTGAGATACCTTCAAATGTTGATCTAGAGCATTTACGGTGACAGCAACACTTGGAAGACATGAGGAAAAAAAGATGCAAGTTATGAATAGTTTTTTTTAGGTTTTAATGAAAGATACGTGGTAAAATGATTATTTATTAGGGTATGGCAATTTGGGTCGCGTTGGGGTTGGCGGGTTTAAATATTTTAACCCAAACCTTTATTTACACGTGTTGAGAAGTGTTACCATAACCTGAACATGTTTATTAAACGGGTTAATCGTGTCCACCCGTTTATAATCTGAATATGAATATAATAGAACATATTAAATATAATAAGGTGTATTTTAGGAACCGATTAAGAAACACGATAAATATTTTGACATAAGTATATGTTAATATAAGATATTTCAAAAATCAATGTTATATCATAAGATAGAGACACGAAATAGTTATGTCTTATTAAAATGAAACTAAACATATAATTAAGTTCTAATATTTAATAATTCTAATCGTATTTTTAAACGAGTTTGACGGGTTGAAATCGGGTTGGCAATCTCAACCCACACCTAACTTATTTATTAAACAGATAACCCGAACTTGTTTAGCCTCAAACCTAACATGTTTATTTACGTGTCTGTCTCGGGTCATACTTCGTGCCGTGTAAACAATTGTCACACCTGTTATTTACCATATATTTTTAAGATAAGCTCAAGTGGTTACCATGCATATTTTTTAAACAAATATTTGTTTAAAGTGTAAAAAAACTTGAAAGAAATAAAAATATTTAAAAATTCTGAAACTATACCCCTAATAGAAGATGTTGGTGCTTAAAAAGTTGTGAATGAAATTTTAATGCAAAAAGATAAATAAAAAAATATAATAATAAATGATGGACAAAATTTTTAATTGGTTATATTTTGATACGCAATAAATTTTTGATACATATACTAAAAAAATGTTTGATGCAATTTTTTTTTTTTTTTTTGATGTACAAAATGTTGATTTATAAAATTTTGATGCACAAATGTTTTTTCTTTTTTTTTTTAAAAAACTTTTTTGCATAAAAACTCTACACTTCTAGAAAAAATCTTCATAACATTATTTTTCCACCAACATCTGTTTTTTATTTTTATTTTTTTTTTTGAATTTTTTAAGGACTTTTTATTTGTTTTTATACTTTTCACGAATATTTGTATTTTTATTCTACCCATACCTCAAAATCGTATACTGTTTTTCAAGCAAGAAAACCATAAAGACCATTGATTTAAAAATTTTAAATACTCAATGATAGTCTTGGAAACTAACATTTTTGTTACATAAAATGATTAGAAGAGCTAAATATATACTACAGTATATCTAAATTTTGTACTTAAACCTTAACTGCATTTACAAACCAATAAAATACTGTCACAGTAAATTTAAGTACACATTTAGGTCTCTTAATCATTTACCTTAATCGGTCACCAATCTATTGTTCTAATTTGTTTCTTTCCTATGTACAAATGCATGCTTTCGCACTACGAATATGTACAATCATCTTGCATCTGGGGACAATTTCTATTTCAAAATTACGTAAAAAAATAAAAATAAAAAAAATCTGATTTCCGACACGAATGCCTAAAGGAACATTTTTATTCATTCCTTTTCGGCTATAACCACAAAAACATCCTTTACTGACCACCTTCGCTTTTTCAATTTTTCTGGGGGGTTGATCACAGCTTTCTCTACATTGCCTGAACGATACCCGATCACTATTTCTCTCCTTTGTCTAGCACGCAACAAAATTTCATAGAAACTCAATTCTTCGCCTTCCTCAATATACAAATTTGCCTGCCTTATGTGCATCTCGTTCCCCTGTTTCACCATTCAGACATGTTTAGTGACCGGCAGTGGCGGAGGCATGTAGAGGCGAAGGTGGGCCATGGCCCACCCATAAATCTTTAACTTTTGTACATTTACATTAGCCCAATATAGTAAAGTGTCCATATTGTTGTTTTTTAGCCCATCACAAAAATTGATATAGTTATACTTGTACTAGCCAATCTCTAGAAATGCTGTTATACAATTTAAATGATCATCCCATATTAATTCTTATATAAACACGAATTGGCTAAACAATCTTCAACATTACGTCAAGTTCTAAATGTCTTTAACAAAGTTTTGGCCCCCCCCATAAACAAATTCCTGGCTACGCCCCTGGTGACCGGTTAACCTTTCTATCTATTTGTCTCGAAACTCCAAGAAAAAGTACTGAAATTTCTAAAAGCGGAACACAAATTATATCTTGAATGTGTGATATCCTTTGCTTTCCTTTTTCCAAAATTTCTAAATTTCGATCCATTAATTTAGAAATGGGTCGATTTGGGCAATGTTTGATCTATCCCGAAAACACAGGTCTTTTATGATGGCTTATAATTAGTGCTTGCAACCGTATTTATCACATTTAAATTTTCACAAACAAAATGGACATAAAAACGTCGAGTAAACCCAACCCCACCCTTTCGATTCGTACACAAAATGGCCTATATAAGACGATGACTACTTTTTTATCCCTTTAAAGGTTCTACTCACTTTCAGAAACATGATTAAATCAGAAACGATAGTCTGATGATTACCTCTTCGGCGAAAAGCTCCTCAAGGACATCATTAATTTGGCGATCCTCAGCAACCATTGCTAATGCCATGCTCACAAGCTCGTTCGACAAAACATAATCACTGATCCTTGACATGGATAATAGATTTTTGGTCCTTGGGTCAAGTATTTCACTAATTATAACCGATTTATCTGAAGCCTGCTGCATTTCTCCTATCCACGAACCTTGTGAAAAGCTACCTTTGCGACCGTGAGAAGCTTTGGATTCTCTATATGGAAGGCGCTTAGCCTGCAAAGTAAACATATTCAATACAAGAGATGAGAAAGATGATCGATGTACTCCAAAATGTTGTGAAAAAAACTCCGACGTACCTGGATATCGCGTATTAGTAGCAATGTAGCAAGAGATCTGGAATCAGCCTGTATTGCTGAATCTTCTACTGATTCATCGGCAAGAATCAATATCTGTAAGAACCATGATAAACATTGAAGTTCAAGCACATAACATCAATATAAGATACGTTGAATTTCAAATATACTTTTACTCACCGAATCAAAAGATTCCAAGGGAAGGCTTTCTAGGTGGCGACGTATAACAGCATTCCCTTCACGATGAACCAGTGTTATATTCATCAACCGCTCAATGTCTAAACCACCATCAATAAGCTTCTGTTCCCTCACGCCTTCAAAAACTTCATTAAACAGCCATAACTCCGAACCAGGTGCTAAGAAGGCGTCGAGTACCTAATAAACATAAACAAAAAACAATTTCAAAGCAAACGTACGAAAAGACAATAAACACAACACATCAATATTTAAAAAAAAGTATTGCCGAGGGTCACGCAGATATTCTGACATCAGATTCCTGCCGACTTTACCATAATCATATCTTCAATATCTCGTCGCCACCCACACAGAAGTATCTTTTCCATTGAATTTGGAACAAATAACGCTTTAGGTAGAGTTCCTCTCCACACCTGCAGCATTAAGGTGCAGAAAAGAAGAAATTAGGGGCTTTGACTGACAGACTCACCACAATCATATCATCAATGTCCCGCCTCCATCCACAAAGTAGAATCTTCTGGGGCTTTCTTGCTGGTCGGGAAATGTGTATGAATGGTGCTTCTTTCACCTGATGACCAAATTTATTATACTATTGTGAGTTCTATTATGTTGTGCCCCACTCCTTGAATTCCATGGTACGACTCACCTCAAATGATTGGAGATTCGGGTTATGCTATATCTCAAACGGGTCAAAATGGAGTAGTTTAGGTTAATCCATTAATACGCTAAAACGGAGTTATGGGCCTATGCTACATTTTCTTTTTTCCTTTTGACATTTTTAACGGGAAGATGGGGCATCGAAACATATTTATTATACATCAATACAGATTGTGTTGTGAAGGAAAGAAAATCACCGTTGGTAATGCGGCAGGAGAATATGTATCATCATCCTCGGCTATGACAAGCACTTCATCCCCTTCTTGTAGAACATAGGATTCATCAGGATTGAGAATAATTTTTCCACCACATGAGACTGACTTTATACCACACGGGATAGCATCCGGAAAGCTAATCAAGACATCCTCAAACAGCATACCGTCCAACTGTGGCCATCTTTTAATGTAAAACTCACAATTCTCAAAGCCGAGAATGTCTTCCCACACCTGCAGTGACCCATGTGACCCAGCCCGAATCAGCCCATTTTACATTGGAACGGGTTTTTTTCACTTTTCTCATAAACATGGTTATTATAATTGTAAATATGATAAATTCTATAAGAGAGATGAACTATTTGACCTGTGCAAGGCCAGGCTGTCGAGCACACTGAATCATCAAACGACCAATAACATCATGTGCCACAACAGTTTCAACAAGATCTCCGCCTACAAGCTTAACAAGGACCTCATTGTCAAGATCTCCGAGTTCCACCACAATATGTCCCCGAAGCCCATCCTTCACTCCAGTTAGGCTTAACACTGTTCTCAAAGCTCTTGCATCACTCTGGTCGGCATTTCCGTCTTCGGCAAGGACAATTATTGCACGTGCCTTGGACACTGATACCTTTTTTAGGTCAGCCAATATTAGAGGGCTTCCGCTTCTGCATATGACAGATGTTTGTCGGAAGTCAAATTCCATTTTAGCAATGTCGGATTCCATCTCTTCTTTGTCACGTTCAGCCATCACAACAACAATCCCTCCACCCATACTCTCGTTTGCTATAGCAAGTTGATTCAATAGCGATCCCTGAATCCATAACAAACATTAGCAGTTTAGCACCTTCGTTGGTAGCATTAAAAACATGCAACAACAAAAGAACGTGTTTCAGAATACTCACCAATTTATCACTCCAACCAAGAATTAACGTGTGGTCTTTCTTAACCACCTCACTTTTTCCTTTCCTCAACGAGTCGAACTTCTCAGATATTGCATCAGTAACGAGTCCAAGCATCATTGCAAATATAAGCATCCCACCAAAGCTTATGGACACCGAAACTAACCTCGGACCAACTCCCTCAGAATTAGCATGGTTTCCTGAATCAGCAACATACGTCCACGACAACCAAAGACAATCTGCCAAGCTGTCATCAGTAACACCAAAGAGCGCCAACCCACCAACACCAATAAGTAGAAGAGTTGCAACCAGCAACGCTAACGGCTTTGAATATGGACGTACTGATAAGAACACGTCAACCTTATAAGCTAACTGCTTATTTAACGACGCCTCTTCCTTTAAATTGTCAGATGATCTAGTCTTCGATATATACTCCACGTACTTGAGAAATATAAAAGGTATTGAAAGAAGTGTAATGGATACAGCTAATGCGATACTTTTTAAACTCTTGTTCGGAAAATTAACACTTTCTTCAGAATTAGGATCATCGAAATCCATAGGTATATTGCACACTCGTAATCTGCCGTTGAGTTTTGTGATTTGGGCCTACATACAGCAGAACAAACTATCTGTATAATGAACAGAAAAGGAAATGGTAACCCCCTGACATAAAGAAAACCCGCAGAAACTAGTACTAATAACACAAGTACTTATTTGGTTTTGGGCTTATGTTTCATAAGCTCACTTTTTGTAGCTTATTTTGAAACTTTTCGGCTTATATAGCTCATTATGACAGAATAAACTTATATAAGCCGAAAGTTTCAAAATAAGCCACAAAAAGTGAGCTTATTAATGAAACGTAAGCCCAAAACAAATAAGCCATAAGCCGAAACAAACACCCCCAAATGAGTAGAAAAACGGCTATAGTAGAAAAATAACACAAGTAAACCGACACTTTCTCCTAGAAAACATCCAGTTTCAAACTTTAACATATGAATGCACAACTGAAGCCTGGAATCTATACGGAAGAAAACCATCTCTCATAAGCCCTGTTTTTTTAGCGTTGACTAGTTAACGATTTACTATACTAGCGTAACTCTAGTGACGTATACCCATGCTAGTTGTCTTTCCATGATGTTGTTGCGGTATGTTATCAGTTTTTTAAGTATGTGATTGTTGGTGCCATGCTTTGGTCTAACATAAATGCAATGTAATAATCCACCCAACGATTCAATAAAGAGTCTCTACATTAAACAGTATGCCTACATATACTCGTGTCGCACAAAGATATTCATTTGATTGGATCAAAACCGACACAAACTCTAAAATGTACTCAACTACGGATACATATAATAGTTCAAACATTGACCTCAAAGTCAAATTACTACCTTAAGTCTAGAATATATTATAGAGTTACCTAATCACTGATATATTATATGTAGTTATGATAATATCGTAATTCTATTGTCATGTGTGCTAGCTTAATTGCCTTTCCGTAGTATTTTTCCATGATGTTGTTGCGGATACAATATGGTTACTGTATTCCACAAAAAGGTGTAGGTTGGCGGGAACACCCAAATCCCGGGTGCCTTTTGGCAACAGCCATTGTCCACCCCACAAGGAATAGCTCTGACTGGAGTGAGCTTTATGGTTACTGTATTATCGTAATTCTATTGTCATATATACTAATTGTTTCGTCTAACTATATACTATGCCTATATACTTGCGTGACTCAGTTGCTACAGGCCCACAGTCCTATCAGCACGACTCCTATGTAATTCTTACCAACACGCAAACAAGTACTCTCTTAGTTACAACTTACACTAAAAAGATACTCTCGTCTAAAAATTAAAAGTCAAACAAGTCGGTTCCATCATCAAAACTAATAAAACAACTGATCATTAAAGCAAGCTTTTCGCCAACAATTAATCTTCGCGTTACCTGAAGCTCATCAGCCTGATTACGTAACGAAATATTCTTATGCAACAACGACGATACCGTCATGATCACAACCTACACATTACCAAAACACGCAAATCACTTAAATAACTAACTAACTAACTCATTTCAATACACGAAATAAATATAACTAACGAACCGCGACTAAAAATGCCACCCGCCACCGAAACCTCACCCGCGCACCTTTCTCCTCCCCCTCCCCCTCCCCTTCCTTCACACCATCCTTCACCTCCACTTCCTGCTCCCTCGACCGCTCCAACCGGCGCGTGAAGCTGCTCCGCCGCCTGTACCCCGCATACTTCACCTCGCTGTAACTCGACAACACTGAGCTAGCGCGTGGAGGCGCGTGAGATGGCACATGACCATAAGCCGATAGGGGTGTTGATGAAATGGCGCGTGGAGGCGCGTGACGGGGAGTTGAAAGAGGGTGAGAGGTGGAGGTGGCGCGTGAGGGCGCGTGAGGGGTGGAGAAGCGTCTGGGTTGGCGTGGGGTGAAGGAGGAAGGTGATGGGGATGGGAAGAACCAGTCGCGTGATGGTGATGGTGATGAGTCGTGTGAGTCCATTGGTGATGGTGGTGATGTGGTTGCATTGGGGTTGGTGGTTATGTGTTTTGTTGTTGTAGTTGACGTTTTTGAAGTCAACGGTTAGTGTGGCCTGCTTTTTTTAGTATTATTTTGTGGATGGTTAATGATGACTGTAAAAAGGTAAAAAAGTCAAACTTTTGTTTGTTTATGTTAAATTTAAGGATTAAGTAATTGAGGTGATCATCGAGCATGTGGCGCAGTGGTCAAAACATGTTATTGCGGTACAAGTGAGATTAGATCGTGGGTGGCCTCCAAGGAAGCCCTCACTCATGGTCGCGTCTCTGCTGATATTTAAGAATGAAGAGGAGGCGCAGAAGCACTTGTTGCGCAGTTCGAATCAAAGCCACTGTTTTCTTCCAGTAGTTACTCGTGACTTATAATCGTGTGGGCGGTATGGTTCGGGTGAAGCGTCGTTATTAATCCCCCACGCAGGTGTGGGCGGTTAAAACAACGTAGTGCGGGTATGTGGTGGATGAGGGCATTGTTTGGTGGGTGTGACTCTAATACAAAAATGAAAGTCGTTCAAAAAAAAGTAATTGAGGTGAATTCGTTTCAAAAAAAAAAATTTTGAGGTGAATTTGTTAAAAAAAAGTAATTGAGGTGAAAGTGGCGCACATTAGACTAATATCGGGAGTAACGGTGAGTATACATGACTGCGATGATCACTAGCGCATTAGCGACAATATTTCTTATGATCAAATTAGCGTAATAAAGTGACAGCGGTCATATATCTCACATAAACAACTTAATAAACACACACTCATACGCAACAAAGAGAGGTGGACTTGGTCGTGTGTGCCATAAAGATGCATCCTTCAATTGGGGGGCGTAATGGAGATGACAAAGTGAAGATGACCATCCATTAGAGATGGTCTAATGGTAGTAAAAGAAAGACGATATGTCTTTTGCCTCATTGGCACATCAAGGACGCGTGTTTTCTTATTACACATGCCCTAAAAGAGGCGTCTTGGGTGAAGAAATAGGAGAAGTCTGTTTTGGGACGACCGACTTCTTATCTCGATTGTTTATCTGATATTGATTTTTGTGTGTATATTTGTGTTTAAGTGAGGTATATTTTGGTGGTAATGTTGGTTGTCTTATTACGCGATGTTGGTGGTGTTGAAAAGGTGATATGTCGTTAAGTTGGCAATGATAATGATAATCACTATTACCACCCGCCTTATTTTTGCAAAAGTAGAAGGACCAATCTATGATAGCAATTTAGCTGTCTATTTTATAAAAATGTTTAATAACAACCATTAAAAGGTATATATTGACAAAAAAAATAAGAATGATAAACAATAACGTTAAATGCTTTTTCAACTGGTAGTCTAAAACCTAAGGCTAAAGACCAAGGTGACAGTTTTTATACATTTTGATCTTACACATAAGCGACACATCAGTTTTTTCTCTCGTTTCACTTTCCCTCACGCCCTATCATTTTTTTATGGACACAGTCACCTTCACTCACCTTTAATACTCACTTTATTCAAATATACTTCGCTATATATCTAATACATATTCACAAACAAAATAAAAAAACAATAAAAAGAATGAGGACCCCACATCACTCCATGTACAAATAGGTGACCAAATAACCAAATTGTTGTGTTTTGGTTGATTCTTAGAGCACAAGGTATTGTGGATACCAATAACACGTTATTGGTATGCCACCTCATCGCCACATCATACACCTCCCAATAACACACCAATAACTCAAACACCATCCCTCATAACACACCAATAACGTGTTATTGGGTCCACAAAATACCCCAGTAAAAATACCCCTCACTCACAATACACTAAAAACAATAAAAATAGCAAAAATTTGTCCCCTTTCTCCTTTGGCTTGGGTCACTCAACTAACTCAAACAATTTTTGGCTTGTGGTTGGCATGTTGCATGGTATGGTTTGACATGCTAACAATTCATATTTTTTACATTTGGCATGTTAACTATAACCCATACCCTTTGCTCTTATGCGTGACTATATAGGGATAGCAAGGGATGACTAAGGTTACTCGGCAAAGGGGTGAAAACCAATTAGGTGACCTCAAAAGTCACGCGCCTTGTCTTGTCCAAGCAACCAATTCACGAGTGACTGTGTGTTCTCGAGGTGCAATTCGGTGAACAATTCACCTAGTTGTATTCGAATAAAAGTGGGGCCATTTGTTTTGTTTTATTGTTTTTTATTTGGTTTGTGAGTGTGTGTAAAATATTTAGTGACGTATATATGTATAAAGTGAATATTTTAATGAAAGGTTGCCTTATCCACAAATAAGTAAGTGTGTGTGAGAGGAGGTGAAAGTAAAGAGAAAGTTGAGGTGATGCTTAAATGTAAGATGAATATATTGGTTCCTTGCCTTTTAGCCTAAGTGACTTTGGTGGTCACCTAGCAAAAGTCACTCATTTGCCGTTCAGTCTAAACACTAATTGTCAAACTGGCTTTTAATTAAAATGGTTAAACAATCATATATGCTCTTTGTAGAACATACTCATACTTTAACCATTAAACGAAATAAATAAAAGTGTAGATAAGGAATTTTTATTGTTCAATTATCAAATCTCACTATAGTTACTTGTAATAGAAATTCTTCAAATGTCATCTTTTGAGGGATTAGTTGTACTGTATCATCGTCGATAGTTTGTTATTAGATAAAACATTCGTAGTTGAAAATTGTACGAAGATGTTTCCATTTTACTCGTCATATTAAGAGGTATGCTTGAGTCGAGTTGAGTCGAGCATTGTCAACTTGAAACTTGACCTACCTCAACTAAGTTTTAATTTTAAAGCTAAAGCTCAAGCTTGACCAAAGTATTGAGTTTCAAGCTACAACTATAGCTAGAGCTCAAACTTGACTATAAGTTCAAGTTTTAAGATAGAGCTCGAGCTCAACTTTTCAGCGCCGTTTGGCCACTGCTGTCTTTGAGTCTACGAAAGTTTTGTGCAAAATTCAGTTTAATAACAAAAAACGGGGCATAAAATAGAAAGTAAATAATTTTCTAAAGAGATAAAATGAGAAATAATCGTTTTCAAAGTACGCCGGCTATCATTTTTAATGCAATTTTTTAAATTAAATACTTGTTGTCATGATTATAAAATATATACATATGAAAATTTTAAGGCCTTTAAATTTAGAGGCCCTGTGCGATAATACACCTCGCACACCCTCATATATGGCTCTGCGTTTGGCTCGACTTGATTATTGAAATTAGTGTGCTAATGACATGTATTATTAAAAGTTATTTTAATACTACGTAATCCCAACATTTACTATGGTGTGGACTATGGACATGTAATGGGCCTACATTCGATAATGCTGGGCTGATACTGGATTAGTACTAAACTATTCAACAAACACACTTTTAGGCTGGAGGGCAAGGTAAGTGTGCACTCACCTTACACTGGCCACATCGCCTTTCTCACCTCTCACTTCCACTCACTTCCACTCACCTTCTCGGACGAAAAGCACCACCTTCACTCACCTCAACATTTTTTTCTTTTTACTTTACAAAATATAAAACGTAACTAATGAAAATAAAAACGCGAACGTACGAAATTAAAACATTACATAATCTTCAAAATTAAAAAAGTACATAAACTACAATTATTAAAAGTACAAACATACGAAAGTTAAACATCACATAAACTTCGAAATGAAAACTAAAACTCAAACCCCACTTCGCTTTGATCCCGCTCTAGCATCTTCCATGACTGCGTGCTTCCCGGTCAGTGGTCATATGATTGCAAATAGAACATCATGTCTTTTGTCTCGCTTTATACTCCCGCACTTCCACCTCCCTTTTTATTGCCATAAATTCACCGTTCTTTCATCTTTAATTGTATGACACGTTCATTCTGCATGTACAACTCGATATCATCATACATGCCAACGTCTCGTCATTCATAGTTCCCGCGATGCCGTTGAGCGCACCCTTCTTCGCAGCTTTTGCTTTGTCTGCCGCGTTGGTCGCCGAACTTCTTGCACGTCATCCTCCTCGTTTTCTTGAGCAAAGATTCAAAATCTTGGCATCCCGCCGATTGTTGAATGAACTAGACCCGGATGACTTGTATCTCTTGGACCTTTCGCTTGATTCCTTTGCTAAAAAATTTGGAACTTCAACTTCATTCCATTTGTCACAGCTTCTTAACACCTCCCAACAATGTTTGAGTGTGAACGCGTGACCGTATTCAGCTTCAAAGTTTAGCTGTGCCGTATTGTAGTAATCATCGTCTCCTGCTCCACTTATCGGATTCATACGCTTAAGGTTATTGAACACTCCACAAAACCGAGCCACGTTCGGGCGCACCGTCTTCCATTTACCACAAACCATATCGTCGTTCGGCGATCCATCTTTGTTTGCTCTATGTACGCCTTTATGTGGGTCAAAATCCATCGCCTTTCCTCGTGTTACCTCCGCACTATCTTGAAACATGAACCCAACCTTTGACAACGCAATTTCTTCATCTTGGGTCCATGGAATCGTTCGGATGGCTCCTCGGTTTGAGAAGTCCTAGCCTTGCGTCTTCTCGTCACCTTTTGGCGGTGCGGTTCGGGGCCAATTCTTCGACAGGCGATTCTTCACGAGGCGGTTTGATAAAATTCATCTCGAAAAGGGAGTACATTTCTTCATTTGCAAATGCGAAATAGGAGACATGTTTTGTTGTGTATGAGATTGTGATGACGAACCACCCTTTGTGTTTGTGACAAGTAGTTTGGGTTATCAAATGGGAACGCGTTTTGTTGTGAAAATTACTAAACGCGTTTTGTTGTTGTTTGCGAATTGGCTAAAAGCTTGTTGTTGTGGATATGGGTTACGGTATGGTTCGTTTTGGTATGCTTGGTTATAGAATGATTGTCCTCGGAAGTTGATTTGTTGGTTTAGCGAAGGAGTATTTCCTAAACCGAAGGTTCATTCGGGTGTCGGATTGATTCGTGATTTCTTCCTCAAAGCGATTGGTGTTGGTGGTGTTTTTCTCGAGACATGATTTTTAAATAAATATGTAGTTATAAAATGTAGTGTGTGTTTTAGAAAATATATTTGATGGGTATTTATAAGGAGAAAATGGGGTAGTAAATTTTATTTTATTTTATTTATTTATTTATTTTTTACAAAGCCTCAAAGCGGTTGGCGTGAAAACAATGAGTGAGTAACTCACCAGTTCTCTTAATTGTGAGCCTCACGGTGAATATATACACACATTGCACAAGAGTCACGGTGGCAATACCACTCTGCAGATTCACCTATCTCTTGCTGCCTCTTATTTCATTGTTGAGAATAAAATATAAAGGATTGTTTAACAAGTCTTTCTTGAAAAATGTTTTATATGTTTAAATAAGGAAACTTAGTGTTCATTAAATTAAAAATAACATTTAATTAAAGTAATTTTCAAGTTTGATTAATGTGTATTAAATGCATTTTTTAATAAAAAAAGAAAGTTTGTGTGTAATTAATACATTCTAACCAATGCTCTAAACACACTCGTTAGACAAACCCAAATATAAAAGTATAAATTTCGAATCGATGGATAATGATCTCTTGGAAAAGCACTTGTAAGAGTCACACATTTTAAACAATTGTTCACAGTACACGTTGCTATTAGCTGTAAACATGTGTCATCACTCTCTTTTTTGTTTTTGAATTTTTAACCATAGCTACTTTTGACAGTAAAGAACAAAACACACAATTATACCATGAAGTTAGTAAGTTAAATATATATTCCAAGTTACTAATACTATGTATTACGAGTGACCTGATAGGTAACAACAACAACACAAAAATAAAAATAAAATAAATAAAAAATAAATAGAACACAAAACTTAATTATGTCATAGCGGTTGTTTCGGCTTATATAATTGACTTATGATTTATTTGATTTTGAGATTATGTTTCATAAATTATTTTTTGTGACTTATTGAAAAACTTATCAGTTTACATAAACTTATTATAATACGAGTATAAAAAACTTATATAAGGCAAAAAAATTTAAAATAAGTCACAACAAATAAACTTATTAAACAAAACCTTAAAGTCAAATAAATTAGTATATAAGCCTAAACAAACGCCCTTTAATATGTTTGGTAACAGGTTAGTAAAATTGGTCCCATCATATTAATTTTTCTCAAATTAATTCCTGAATTATAAAAGAACCCCAAAAGTCAAAATCAACTTTACAGCATACACATCATCTTTTTTTCAAATCAAAAATCCAAAAAATCCAAATCACATTATTTTAACCCCACTAGCCGTTACAAAAATAATATTTTTCAAACTATCCGTTACACTCAAAAAACGGTCACAAACCATATTTAAACACACTGTCTAACCCCATTTCAAATCACAAAACCATCTCCAATCTCATACTCAATACTCATTTCACAATCCATCAAAGACCCGAGAACCCGAAAGCGAAAAACAATCCCGAAAATGGGTCTATCCAGCGACGCGAAATCCCACCACAAAACCCACAAATTCTTCCTCATTTGCAACTACATTCTCCTCGGCGCGGCCTCTAGCTGCATTTTCCTCACACTCTCCCTGCGCCTGATCCCGTCCGGGGCAGGCGCGCTATTAGTACTTCTACATTTCATTACTATAGCTGGTGCTATTTCTGGATGCAATGCAGTATCTGCAGGGTCCAATAAATGGTATATACTGGTGTTTTTTTCGGTTTATATAGCTGGCTTATGGCTTATTTGGTTTTGGGCTTATGTTTCGTAAGCTTACTTTTTGTGGCTTGTTTTGAAACTTTTTGGCTTGTTTCAAAACTTTTTTTTTCGACTTATGTTTTTGTGGCTTATTTTAAAACTTTTGGTGTTTTTTCGGCTTATATAGCTGGCTTATGGCTTATCTGGTTCTGGGCTTATGTTTCGTAAGCTCATTTTTTGTGGCTTGTTTTGAAACTTTTTGGCTTGTTTCAAAACTTTTGTTTCGACTTATGTTTTTGTGGCTTGTTTTAAAACTTTTGTTACTTAGCTTATATAACAAAGTTATATAAGCGGAAAGTGTAACAAAAGTTTTAAATGAGCCACTAAAACATAAGTCGAAAAAAAAAGTTTTGAAACAAGCCCAAAAGTTTTAAAATAAGCCACAAAAAATGAGCTTATGAAACATAAGCCCAAAACCAGATAAGCCATAAGCCCGCTATATAATAAATATTATTGGGTCAGTATTAACCAATATTGTTTTTTTACAGGTATGCAATCCATATGGTAGCAACTGTGCTGACAGCAATTTTCCAAGGGTCAGTTTCCGTGCTGATTTTCACTACTACTGATAACTTTCTAAGCGCGTTAAACTCGTACGTTAGAGAGGACGACGCGGCTGTGATTTTGAAAATGGCGGGTGGTTTGTGTGCTGTGATGTTTTGTCTGGAATGGTTGGTTTTGACATTGGCTTTCTTTTTGAGGTACTATGCTTTCGTCGAAGGGACGAATGGGACTAAAGTGTCGAATGAGGAGTATTCGAAGAACTGGACTCCTCCCTTCCAAGTTTAAGCCGATAAAAGCGCGAAAATTGGATTTTATTTATTTGTTTTTATGTTGGTTTATGTTTATGTTCTTGAATGTGGTTCAAGATGTTATGTAATATGATGAATATGTTGTTCAATATTATTTAATTTATTTATTTTATTAAATTTTTTGTGTTTTTTATTTGTTTGTTTGGGACTTACTGTGAATGAAATGAACCATAACTGGTTAAATTTGGTCAAACTGGAAAGTCAAACAATGATAATGTCAAAAGTAAATTTGATGGGTTAAATTTGGTCAAACTAGAAAGTCAAACAATTTATAACCAAGAGTAACTTTTTTGTTTGATTCAAGTATGATAATGTAAAAAGTAAATTTGATGGGTTAGAATCACCAACTTTGTGTGAGATGATTGCATTTAATAGCTTTAGGTAGGTACCAATTTATTGATGTAAATATCCAAAGATGGTATTATGGAAGTATGATTTTACTGTATAATTTTAAATTTATGTGCATAATGATGTTTCAGAAAATGTTTTGAAAGTTTTATCTCAAAGATAAAAATAAGACCATATGACTTGAAATGCGTAACAAGGGTGTTCATCGATTCGGTTATCGGGTTATTTGGTTTATTCGGTTATCGGGTAAGTCGGGTTGACCAGAACCCGAATAAGCAAAGTATTTTGAACCCGATACCTGATCTTAGTTCGTTTTCGGGCTGACCTGATTGACCCGAGTTAGATGATTTTGAACCCGAGTAACCCAACCTGATTACCTTTATTCGGGTTCAAGTCCGAGTCGGGTCGAGATCTACGACACCCGACTTGTGTTGCCGTTTTTGAAATAGGTTGAACTTCAACCTATTTTGGTTTGCCTCATTGTTAGTCAAAATATAATTTTCTTCTAAGTTTATTTGTATAGAATCATATATACTAGTGATTCACATGGAAAATGTAACTCTACTGATTCAGTCATATTTATTTACCCAGGGGCGGAACTATAGGGGTTTCCGGGTGTCAATTGACACCGATTGATTTTTTCTTTCGAAGTAAAAAAAAATCGATTTTTTTTAAAATTTAACATTACATAAAAAAAATTCATGAGGTCTCGAAACCCGGAACCCCCGGTTCCATCCCTGCATGCATATCGGCCACATGACATGCACAATCCAATTAATTCATTTGTATAAACAGTTTTTATATAAGTCTGCCCATGTTTAAAGTTTATCTATAAATCTTGTGATGATACATGTTCTTAAATCATACGGGGTTTTCTCTGTTCATTTTATTTGGAGAAGGCGAGCTTTTTTGACTCAGATTTATGTGGCGTACTGTCCGGATTAATCCTAGGACCGTGTCCAATCCTTTCCTGAGAACTCGCAAATATACATACCTAGCAAAAAATTGACCTCTTGTGAGGAAACCAATAACGTTGTTCGTAAAATGTAAAAATTGAAGTATTAGACATAATTTAGTTTAACTTATGTCCATGAGTTTGTGTAACTTGGATAAAAATTTACCGGAGTTTTAATAAACACAATGCGGGAACCGGATCAAAAGAGTCCTGGCGTATTAGGGAAGAAGAACACAATTTCGATTAAAACGATTAACTTTAATAACAAAATAAGTTAAATGTAATAACTAAGCAAGCACTAGAACACAACGTCTTTCGGACAGATGATTTATGAAAATTCACAATTATTTTACGAAAATCATCTAAATGTATGTTAAATGCACTCGGTTTATCGACATGTGTTTCTAGTGTTATTTAGTTAGCATGTGTATACATGTTAAATGTCTGTTAAATGCACTCGGTTTATCGACATGTGTTTCTAGTGTTATTTAGTTAGCATGTGTATACATGTTAGGTGTTCGTGGGAGAAAATCTTGACCATTTCCTTTCACATGTGGCCTTCATTTTAACTGCATAACAAAATGTAAACACATCATAATTTTACATTATTATGGCCATGAGTTGTTGACCATGTGTTATTGACCATGTCAGAGAACCCATTGTGATCAGATTTTAGCCTTTGTTTAACGTACGACATGTTGTGTTTGTGCCGTGAAATCAAATGTAACAATAGCTGAAAGACACAATATGCACCAAGAAAATGAATATAAAAAATACGGAATCACACAAGAACACGAGGGGTTTAGCATATATTAAGCATAAAATAAACAAAGATAAAATCCTAGCTATAACCCAATAATACAAATATTCCTTTTTTAAACGGCAAATTTTATTTACAAACTAGCAAGAAGCTATAAAATACAAACACTAAAGAAAACAACCAAAGAAGACACCCGATTACAACCACAACACCAACACACCTACAATATTTTGAACCTAAATCAACTTGCAACAAAACAAAACGACGATCCATTAAAAAGCACCAAGAAGCCACGACTCCACAAACAAATACGTCACGAAGCCATTTGACAAAGCAATTTGAGTGCTTCTAAATACCTTTGTTTCGAACAAGCATTGAAATGCTTGATCACTTTTCTGTGATCATTTATCTGAACTAGTTTGAAAAAGTTCATAGTACTAACTTAGGTTCAAAATATGGATATGGATATGAATATGAGATATGTATGTACTCGCAAAACATCGAATTGTTGGAACTTGTTACGTCTTGCTACAACTAATAGCTAGCTTTCTCACAAATTACTGTTTGGCATGCTATTTTGTTTTTCTACTGTACAAGACTATGTTTATTAGCAATATATCATAACTCAATCACTCATTAAAAGATTATTTTTTTATTACTCCACCTATTAATCAATACATACAACCAATCTCAACATTTTTTTATCATATCAACAATCTAACATAACATATAATATTATTTATTTTATATTTAATTTAATTACTTAAAAAAATGCATAGCCATTCATGTTATGACAGTTAGCAGATTGAGTAAAAAAAAAGTCACCAAATGACGAGGTTGGTGACCAAATTGTTGCATTCGCTTTTCAGTTTTGTATAAACTTAATATTATATTAAATATTTATTTAATTTTATACTCCAATCAGGTGACCCTCACCAATAAACATAATCTAAGAACCCAATGCCTTAAAGGACTTGTGCTTCAAAATTTTGATAGCAAATTACGCATGCAACTCTTTTCTCCTATACCCTTTTCTATTTACTTTTGTGACTTGAATTGTCTAATAGAAAATAATGTCTAATGAGGTTTTGAAAATACGAATTGCAGTAATATTTTAATAGAGGAATCTAACGTTTTTGGACTTTGGTGGTATATTGAATTCAAAATTAGTCAATGTTGATGACTAAGAGACACAATCGAGCAATGAAAGTCGCAATAAAGAGTTCACTATATTATATTCTTTCTAGAATGAGCAGGGATGGAACCAGAGCATAAAGTGATCAACAAGATTACATGTACAACTTTTTGGGACCGGGTACATTTATAAAAAAAAATGAGGTT
Organism: Chrysanthemum lavandulifolium; assembly: GCA_022545495.1. NCBI lineage: Eukaryota > Viridiplantae > Streptophyta > Magnoliopsida > Asterales > Asteraceae > Chrysanthemum > Chrysanthemum lavandulifolium. The sequence goes on along the minus strand of CM040240.1, from coordinate 4,025,616 downwards.
TTTAACAAAATTAACACTACGAGACAAAAATTCATAGGTGCCTTAGGACCCCTCAGGACCAACCCTGTTTCCGTCCCTGAGAATGAGTTTTGTATTACAGAGTTAAGCGTGATGGTCCTAACTTTGAACAAGAGGAGTAATCGAACTGATTTAAATGTAATGTTGATCGAGTTTAACTTGGTCATGAACTTGAAACTTGACGCGAGCTTGATCACCTTTCGCTCTTATTAAGTTCGAGCGCGCTGAAGCTTGATGAATAAGTTGGCACTCTTACTGATCAATATATATAGGCAATGTGTAAAAAAGTTTATAATGGCAACACTTAGTATGCTTGGCTCAACATCAACTCGAGTACTCGACTCGATAACTAGAGTAAATTGCAAAAATTGTTCTTATAGTTTGGCCAAATTGCATGTTTCGTCCGTACGGTTTAGAAAGTGCAAGAGGCATCCTTGTGGGGAAACCTTGGATTCAATTTCGTCCTTTCCTAAACTGAAAGAGAAATGATAGGGATGCCTAAAAAACATGCCTAATTATATGACTAACACTATGTGGCAAGAGTTTATTGGTTGTAGCAGCCGGACCCACTTCTTCACAAACCAATAAACTCTTGCCACATAGTGTTAGGCATATAATTAGGCATGTTTTTTAAGCATTCCTATCATTTCTCAAACTGAAATTACAAAAACACCCCTTGGATCCACATTCAAAGTATGAGGGCATTTTAGTAATTTTAGTTTAGAGAAGGACAAAATACATAAGATTTAACCACAAAGATATGGAAGTGATTGACACATTTATAAATTTGATCGAGACACTCAATGTACAAACAATTAAAGCATTTTATATTTACAGTACAACTGTTTAATACATATTTTAAAGTGTCTCAATCAAATATAAAAATGTGCAAATATTCTCCTAAAAAAATAACACATGGTTACATAATGTCACATACACTTGAGTTAAATAATCACCCTCCTACTATAGGAAATAACATTTTTTATTTGTATACACTGGCCGGAACAGTCAATGTACTAACCTTGTATGAACAATCGACTGAATGTCAGAAGATATTCGTAAAGGGAACTAGCTAGCTAATACAATATTAAGGGTTATTGGGGTTAGTGTTAGGTCACATTACTAAAGGTAATTAGGCTTTCAAAAGAATAAATTAAGGATTATTTAATGATAAAAACACATGTTAGAATTGAATTAGCATTGGTGGCTGCATGTGTAAGCACCGGCATTCAGACCCAGGCCACCTTTTAATTTCTTGTTTGGCTCCTTCAGTGGCTGCATTCTCACAATTAGTTTATTACAAATTTTTAATTGATTTTTTTGTTAATGAGGCATACAATCTTGAAGTAGTTGTGTCAACATTTTGAAAAGAAAGTTTTTTTTTTTTTTTTACTTGTTATATTTGGATGGCAAAAGGTACGAAAATTTGAAAAAATCTAATTTCTTATGAGTTTCTAAAATCCAATGTTACTTCAAATACCTGATAAAGAATTGTATAAACTTCAACTTCAATTCCATCTGCGGTGTAAGCTAGTTTTACCAAATATGCCGATTTACAAACAACCCTAATCGACAATACAAACCCGGTCGATCTAATCTAGTTATTAACAATCATGTATAGTGTCTTAACATCATGTGTTAATTCACTATTATCATCCTTTTTTATTGTTTTAGGTTGCTAGGGTTTAAATTCGTTTTTAGGGTTTCTCTTAAAAATCATTGTTTAGGGTTTGGTTTTTATGTGATTAGTTCTTTGCTGTGAATCCTAAGCTTTTAGTTTAGTGCTTGTTTTCTTTGATCATTTATTAATATTAAGGAGGATCGACTATTGCTTTAAACTTTAATTGACTATTTCTTGCTAGTTTATTGGCCGTTTTGTGTGAAGGTGGGCTGCTGGTATTTGGTTTTTGATTTGATTTCTGTCTGGTTTGAATGAGTTGATTATGAGAAAGGTTTCTTGAGTCCAAAAGAGAGAGGGAGAGGTAATGGTGTTGATGATAAGGATAGTGCTACTATTGGGAATGACCTGAATATGAATGATCCTATTATGAAAACTACGATTGGGCAAAATGTGGATTGTGCTTCGATGCGTGTTTTATTGACGTGTTTTAATATTTATAAAGTCTCGTTAAACGATAGTCTACCTAATGCACTAACGGGCAAGTGCAACGGGGTGTGTAGTGTAGTATTCGGTAAACCGAGGTCGTCCCAAGAGCTACGAGGATCGAAATTAACTTAAGTCTTATGTCACGGTTTTAATTGCTTTTAAGATTGAAATAATAAATTAACTAATAAGACAAGAAAGCGATAAAGGCAAGAGATGTGATCAACGAAGGAGAGTGGTGCTAACCTAGTTAATCTTCCTAGCTAGTTATGTCTACCTCTACTTACTTTCAATTACTTGTGGGGTCAAAGTCGAAAGGACAACATTTGGTCAATTCGCCCTAACCTATCGGCAAAGATGCCACCACAGAGAAATCAAAGATCGTCATAAGTCCTGTTGTTCCCGGTCCCTGCCGAGTCATTAAGTACCACTACATGCTAGATTTATAATAGTGAGTGCCCGACCGTTAGGAACTTAGACACTCACCCCTAATTCTTAAGTTCATCCAAACGATAGGTGATCGGTTGGTCAAATCGCACAAGTAAAAGGGTCGCCGTTGGTCATATCTTACCCTTCCCGTCTCGGTTCGCTCACCTAGGTCGGGCTTGGTCATATCTCCTAGGCAATTGGCTTCACCGCCATTCAAAACTACCGAACCAAGGGTGGCTACCAATAAACTATGCATGCATACACTTAGAAATAATTGTACGGAAGTAAAGTAAATGCAAACAAAACAATTAAAGAATCATAATTAGGCCAAGACTGTGGTGCTTAGCCAAACATATAATAAATCATACCAACAAATATGAATAAATCATAAATTGAATTGAACATAATGTTTGATACAAATTACTTGATATAGAGCTAATAATGATGATGATTGCGAGTGAATTCTTCCTTCAAAACCTGCTTCGACTGCTAGAAAATGCCCCGAGTGGTGTTCTAATCGACCCACAGGAGAGGGTGAAGATAGATACTCAAAATGCGCATTTAGGGTCAGTATTTATAGGCCCGACATGGTTACAACAGAACTAAGTGCAAATTACGCCTTAACCAATGTCGGCGCAAATAAAATCGACTTGAACAATTACGTCGTAACTAAATTCGTAACTAAGTTAACTAAACAATGTTATTACGCCTTAAATAGAATTTCACTTTTCTTCATCCTTTCAATATCATGAAACTTATTTGCACTAGTAGTTGCTTTTGGCCCTCAAGTAGCGTTGATTCAAATTAAGTCCAAAAGCCTTAATAATACTTACGGTTTCACCTCGTCGTTTTTGATATATTTATACTTGGTCCTCGAAGTGAATAAAATAAATATTAACTGCCGCCCACCCCTCGGACTTCAAAACTTTGTGCCCAAGTAATTAATTACGGCGTAACTAAATTTCCATGTTACCGTAACCTTCACTAAAATAATTACGACGTAACCATATTAAATGGTTATGTCGTATCCTTCAAAGCTCATATTTACGCCGTAACATTATTAAGCAGTTACGGCGTAACCTTCACAAATAATTCATAGACCCTCGTAAATCAATCTTCAGGACATATCTTTGGCCTTATATCACATCTTTTCCGCTCCAACGCTTCATTTATCCTGAAATGCAATTATGAACGAATATGAACGAATTAAGTACCATATTAATGCAAATGAGGCCATAAACACGAGAATTTGATATATAAAAGATCAGGCTAATTTGATGTTATCAAATATCCCCCCACTTGAATTCTACTTGTCCTCAAGTAGACCCTTTAAATAATTCTTAAAAAGATGTCTCCCAAGATTAATTGGAAGATATGAGTTTAAAAATCACCTAAGCTAGAAAATTCCAAACCGAGCACCTCACGAAAAGGGAATTGAAATCACACTCTCTCATAATTCACGTGTTTATTTTTCGGTGATCACTCAATTGCTCAGTCATGACGAGTATTCTATCATAAGCTTGGAAAAGATACTAATCTCCACCACTAGAGTCTATAGATGCAGCTATTCTAAAAGGCAATGGGTTGACACAACAAAGGCTTATGGGGATATTTTGTCATTACTAACGAGCTACGACGAAGGGGACAAAACCAATGATACATGACCAAATCCATGGCCAAGACACCAATGATTGCTCGCTTCCTTACCTAAACTCGATTCATGACTAAGGGTAGGATAAGGCATGGGAAAATTTTAATGGGTTTAAATAAAAGACACGAAACAAATAGATTCCTAAGTCCACAGTCGCCCCACCACTAGTCGCATTCAATCCCATAGCAAAAATCGAGGGTCAAGAGTCAAGGGGTCTTCAATACACGAGTCAATGCATAAGAAATGTAGTCTAGTGCCTCATAATCTCTATAAACTAGGCAAATAAATGCATTAACTCGGCCTTCATCATCAATGAAAAAAGAATGTGCTATATATAAAAAATTTTAAAATTTGGGTAATTTTAGCACATTTTCAACCAAAAAATTATAAAATCAACCATTTATATCTCCCATCCCCCCACTTGAATTGTACAATGCCCCCATTGTACGAAAATTGATTAAAATTTGAAAGGCGAGATAGAAATGTCCGGGTTTCTAATTTTATTCGTAAGACAAAACGGACTTGTAAAAATTTTCGCTAGCTGAAACAAGGCGAGAACACTTATCACAATACGACACATAAGCTGATTTATATTATGATCAGCAATAAACAAACTAACAAACTCTTGCTTGCATTTTTTTTTTGATGCAAGACAAGGTAAAAATAAAAACAATACGAACATATAAAGCATCCCCCCACTTGAGATCAACTATCATCTAAACCCGATTTTCTTCCAAAACCCTTAATTCAAAACCTGCGACTTTCACTAGTGGAACCAAAATTAACCAACAGCGCCTGGACCATGGACATAAGGAAACTACAGGGTAGGCTAGGCGATAGGTGTAACGAAACAACATATATTGGGTGAACAAAATAAAAGGAAAGGCTTTGAAGGGTGTATCTAGGGGTATCTTGCACTAATGATGAGTGCAACAAAAAAGGGTTTAACAGGAGGATTGACTAATCGATGTGAAAAGTCAATATACACAAACATATATGGGCTATTTGGGTTTAATCCCAAAATTGCTTATATCCTAGTTGCACCGATCACACCAAGTTACCTCAATGTAATGCTCATGATAATGGTCTCGAGAAGATATACAAGGCCAAGTTCTAAAGTCTACTAAAGCCACCGACACACTCATTTTTATGGAATTATGTATAAGGGGAAAACGGAAAGGCTTATCCTCACACAATGGAAATATAGGGTAGGTGTGCTCAGTCTAGATTAATCCAGTTAAGTAATGAAAGACATGTCAAAATTTTATTAATGAAACACTTTTCATCAAAAACTAGAAAAATAAGGGCAAGTAAAATCAAGTGGGCGTCTATGTCTAATCCATTCCCCCCACTTGGGTCATACTTAAGCATATAAATAAAAGATAAGAAGGGTTAGAATTGGAGCAGAAAACTCCCTGGATTTGCTCGGCATGATCGAACACACGAACAAACGTGTCCCGCTTTGAGATTCATGAGCAAACTTTAATAACCCGAATTCACTTAAGACAACCAAATGCATCATACTAGAAAAACAACAATAAAGAAAATGAAAACCTAACTCACTTTCGTAGGAATCACGGTTGCATTTAGCAAATGCAACAAGTTTTAAACCACTTGGTGTCCCAAGTGGACGAGTGAAGTCTCGTGAGGGTTTACAGGAACACACCCACAAAGTTCATTTAAAATACTAATACAAGGTTATTGTGTTTTAAAATGAAATAATTAAGCAGTGGAAGGTTACGTCAGAACTTTATGAGGGAGTTACGCCGTAACTAGCAAAACGACATAAGTACGCAAAGTGAGTGATTACGGCGTAACCAAGGAGGTGGTATTATGCCGTAATTATTAATCGCCAAGAATTACTCGCTAAAAAGTTTGTTACGGCGTAATCACAAAGGTGAGTTCTGTAACTTCTCGTCGATCAAGAACGCAAAGAACAATTACTTCCTCGTATCCCGCAAAATGGTCGAAAACACAAAACCCAACTATACTAATAAAATGAAAAGGAAAGATAGGAATGGGGTGCCTCCACAAGCGCTTGTTTTTGTTCGAGTCACGAGCTTGACTCCACCCTTATTTACTACGTAAAGGGTGTTCATCCCTCACTTGAAATCAAGTGTGGGTGAAAATAACAAAAACACCATGAGGGTGTAAATTGCTACGGGATGGGGAAATGATAAATTATGATCATACCTAAAAGGAGATGTCATTTCCCTCCATACCTTACCCGTTTTAGTTTATGGCATTGATGATTGGTTCACCTCGTGACGTGGCTGATTAATTGGCTCGTATGTCTTCTCGTTAATCACTGAAGTGTCCAAAATCTTGTCCTATAATTCTTTTGCAAGATCAACTAAAATTGGTTTAGTAGTCGGAGCTACATAACCATCATCGGGTGATGTGATGGGTTGCACGATTTAGTCCATAATTTCACATCACGAATAGAAAACAAGCAAGATTGTTAGGAATAAAAGAAGAGCTAGAAGTAATACCATTTTGTGTTGTGGTTGATTCCTCATTAGCTTGTGGAATTGCTTCATCACCCTGTAAGCTCTTTCCTTCCATTTTCTTTGATTGATCATTGCCTGTTTCTTCATTTCTCGCAACCTTCAAACGTCCTGGAAATGGGATAGGTGGGACATAAGGTCTGATATAAGGTAAATCACCAGGAACCGGTTTGTTGTTGACTTCTTTCATCTTTCCCACCGTTGCTTTGATAGTTCCAACCGCATTCTTTTTATTTTCCAGGACCTTTTGGTTTAATTCTTCAAGCTTAGCCTCCAAACTTTTCCTCTTGGTGTCAAGGTTTTTTTAAATTTAAGTCCGTGCCCTCCTTGAATTTCCTAATCCATTCATCATTCGAGTCGTGCATCCCTTTTAAATTATCCGAGAATTTCTTGACGGCTTCCTCCAATGATTCCACATACCTGACCTGCTCATATTCTTTGCGTTCTTCTTGGAGAGAATGCTCTTGTATAGCATGAATGTCTTCCTTAACCATATTCATATCACATCCAAGTTTATCAAGCTGCTTGGTGATGTCGACAATGTCATCCAAGTCGTTGCTATTTATGGCCCAAGTGGTTGCTCCATCATACCAATTTCGCGAATGGTCAGCCATCATTTCAATTGATCTAAGGGCTTGTGCAGGTGGCAGTGTAGGAATAGGTCCTTGAGAGTCGAGCATTTGGCGGGACGAGATGTTTAAACCTTTGTAGAAAATAAGGACCATCTGATGGTTGTTGATATCATGCGTTGGGCATCTGTAGAGAAGGTCATTATATCTTTCCCAAGCTTCATCAAGCGTTTCATCCATCTTCGTCTCAAACTCCTTATCTCTTCCATCTTCTTAGCAATCTTTGAAGGAGGATAATATCTCGAATGAATGCTTTCAAAAGATTCCACGTGATTGATTGACCCGCAGAAGCATCTTCATCCATCTTACATTTGCACCGGTGATTGTAATTGGGAACACTCTAAGCATTAATGCATCTTGGTGACTCACGAGTGTGGAAAAGATCCGCGATCTCCAATACTCTTCGCACATGCAGGTGGGCATTATCATCGTTAGTTCTCGCAAGAGCTTTTGTCTAAGTTCCATCATGAACCGGCGGTGAACTCAAACCGATGTTATCATTCAATTCGGGGCATACCACGCCCGATCTTTGGTTATCTCGAGTCAAAGCAATATATTCTTCCATAGTGAGCATGTCAAAATCGAATCTTCCATATCTTGAAATATCAAAACAAACAAAAAGCAAAAGAAGAGAAAAGAAAACTAAAACAAAAATAAAAGAAAAACTCAAATTAAAATCCTAAAAGCTCCCGACAAGCGCCAAAAACTTGATGCGTTTTTCTGACGTGTTTAATATTTATAAAGTCTCATTAAACCTATGGTTCACCCTAATGCACTAACGGGCAGTGTACCCGGTCGTGTGTAGTGTAGTATTCGGTAAAACCGAGGTCGTCCCAAGAGCTACGAGGATCGGAAATTAACTTAAGTCTTATGTCACGATTTTAATTGCTTTTAAGATTGAAATAATAAATTAACTAATAAGACAAGAAAGCAGATAAAGGCAAGAGATGTGATCAATGAAGGAGAGTGGTGCTAACCTAGTTAATCTTCCTAGCTAGTTATGTCTACCTCTACTTACTTTCAATTACTTGTGTGGGGTCAAAGTCGAGAGGACAACATTTGGTCAATTCGCCTAACCTATCAAGAAAGATGCCACCACAGAGAAATCAAAGACGTCATAAGTCCCGTTGTTCACGGTCCCCTGCCGAGTCATTAAGTACATCGCTACATGCTAGATTTATAATAGTGAGTGCCCGGTGTTAGGAACTTAGACACTCACCCCTAACTCTTAAGTTCATCCAAACGATAGGTGATCGGTTGGTCAAATCGCACAAGTAGAAAGGGTAGTCGGTTGGTCATATCTTACCCTTCGTCTCGATTCGCTCACCTAGAATTAGGTTGGTCATATCTCTAGGCAATTGGCCTCACCGCCATTCAAAACTACCGAACCAAGGGTGGCTACCAATAAACTATGCATGCATACACTTAGAAATAATTATACGGAAGTAAAGTAAATGCAAACAAAACAATTAAAGAATCATAACTAGGCCAGCACTGTGGTGCTTAGCCAAACATATAATAAATCATACCAACAAATATGAATAAATCATAAATTGAATTGAACATAATGTTTTATACAAATTACTTGATGTAGAGCTAATAATGATGATGATTGCGGTGAATTCTTCCTTCAAACGGCTTGGATTTCTGGAAAATGCCCCTGGAGTGGTGCCTCTCGACCCACAGGAGAGGGGTGAAGAGAGATACTCAAAAATGCGATTTAGGGTCATTTATAGGTTCCCGACATGGTTACTGGCGTAACCTTAAGTGCAAATTACGCCTTAACCAATGTCGCGCAAATAAAATCGGGTTGAACAATTACGTCAGAATTAAATTATTTAGTTACGTCAGAATAAGTTACCAGTAACTAAACAATGTTATTACGCCTTAAATAGAATTTCGTACTTTTCTTCATCCTTTCAAGATCATGAAACTTATTTGCACTAGTAGTTGCTTTTGGCCCCTCAAGTAGCGTTAATTCAAATTAAGTCCAAAAGCCTTAATAATATACGGTTTCACCGTCGTTCTTGATATATTTATACTTGGTCCTCAAGTGAAGAAAATAAATATTAACTTGCCGCCCAATCTCGGACTTCAAAACTTTGTGCCAAGTAATTAATTACGGCTTAACTAAATTTCCATGTTTGCAGTAACCTTCATTAAAATAATTACGACGTAACCATATTAAATGGTTATGCCGTATCCTTTAAAGCTTATATTTACACCGTAACATTATTAAGCAAGATTCTGATGTAACCTTCACAAATAATTCATAGGCCCTTGTAAATCAATCTTGGGACATATCTTTGGCCTTATATCACATCTTTTCCGCTCCAACGCCTCATTTATCCCGAAATGCAATTATGAACGAATTAAGTACCATATTAATGCAAATGAGGCCATAAACACAGGAATTTGGTATATGAAAGATCAGGCTAATTTGATGTTATTAGCTTCTATTGCAAAGAATTCGAGTGATGAGGATACGAGTTCTATTGCGGCAAAGATCCATGATTTGGAACGTCTAATGTTGGAGGGTAAGCTCGTGTTAATGGGAGATGATGGGTTACCTGTGAATGCTAAGCATGCTAGTGAGGTGTCTTCTAAAACATGTAATGATTCGATTGGTAACTCTGTGTGACATGTTTCATATGCAAAGCTGTTTAATGGTGAACCGAGTAGAGAAGTTCTAACTTTTGTACATTGTTAACACCACCGGTAGTGGGCTGATGTTGCTATCTCATCGGATTTGATTCGTGTTGTCCATGAACATTTTAGCAACTCGTGTATGAGTTTTTCTAGGGAAACGAGTGGCATATCCGGTTGTTATAAACTATGTCACGAATACTTGGAGTAAGTATGGCCATGTTAAATTGATGATGAACTATAATTAAAGGCTTATTTTTCTTAAAGTTTAGTTCTAAAGACGGAATGGACGAATGCTCAAAAATGGCCCATGGTTAATTTGAAATGTGCCATTATCTTGAAAAATGGTCATCGATGAATCTTATGAAGGAGGACATGTGTAATGTTCCAATTTGGATTAAGTTCCATGATGTTCCTATTACTGCGCTCACGGAAGATCGGTTGAGTGCTATTGAAACCAAAGCGGTACCCATTGATGTTAGACTCTTATACATCGATTATGTGTACGGAGTCATGAGGTAGGTAGAGTTATGCAAGAGCCATGATTGAATTACGAGCTAATGCAGAGTTGAAAGAGACTCTCGTTATGGCTATTCCAAAATCGGTGAGGGGTATACTTTGAGCACTATTTGTATTAAGTATAAGTGGAAACCTCCAAGATATTCAAGTTGTAAGGTTTTTGGTCACGTTCTGGATGAGTGTTTTAAGAATGTCTTAAAGACACCAAGGCAAGCTATTCGTGGAGCTCGAGGTTGGTCCAAGCTCACCTCGGTGGAGGACCAAATGGGGATTTGTAGAGGTTAAAGGAAGTCTTCGACATATAAGAAGATTGATGGAGCGATATTGAATAAACCAAAGTCTAATTTTATATATCACCCTAACTCAAAACCGGTTAAACCAAGTAAAGACAAGGGACCAAGAAGGCGAATGTGGCATCTACATTAGATACTATGGTTAATACTAGTAATTAGTTTGGTGTTTTGAATTCATTAGATGTGGAAAACAATGCTACGGGTCAAAAGGAGGATTTGCAAAACAGGGATGATGTTGGTTCGAACACCGGTAATAAGAAGGTTGTTGATTTGGTTAATGAGGAAAGTGAAAGCGATATGGAAGATGTGTGTGATGAAAGCATGAGCTTTGTGACATCTAAACTTCCAAATGTTAAAAAAGGTTCTACTAGTGGATCTGGAGTTGGGAAGTCTAGTTTGTACGAACAATGGAAAAAGAACTACGAAGAAGACCCTTATGATGATACTAATTTCGATAGCCTGGGCCTTACCATAAAACAAATGACTTTTGATAATTCTTTTGATATTAATCTTCGTGGCTAAATTAGATAGGAGTTTTCATAGTTGTTCATAAGACTGGTTTGTCATTCCTATGATAGTTATGGGTTAAAGCACAATTGATGCGTTTGTTTCGCCTATGTAATGGGTGAGATTCGAGATTTACCCACATCCTATATACTTAACTGCTTTTTTGAGGTAATAAATTTACAAGGATGTTAGCCTTAATAGTTTATTTGGAAGTGATGGTCATTCATGTTTAGGAACTTTGTAAACGTGTGTTAGATATCGTGCTAGAATAGTCAACGGGCTCGTGAATTGGACTAAGCTAAATGGGTACTAATATAGTTAAGCTTGCCTTATATCTAATCCAACCCAAGTCCAAGCCCACGAAGCCCATAGAAAGCCTTTAGGGCATCATGTATTCCAACTATAAATACCCCTCAAATGGTCATTTGAGGGTGTGCTCAAATGTGTTTGTGTGTGTTTGTTTATGAAATATTGTTTTCATCTTCTACTTTCTTTGTCTCTAAATACACATATATTCATTCAAGTCACCATATCTTTTCTTCATCTCTAGTTATATTGTGTGAAATGGATTGACAAAAGGGTCCTAACAAGTGGTATCAAGAGCCTAAAGATGATTTAGAAGTGTTTTTGTTGAAAATATCGTGTCTTTTATATCAAAATCTCGTCTTAAAAATTTTTTGGCATCTTGGTCTCGCTTATGCTTAAAAACCGGTTCTCTTTATGATTATTATGGTCCAAAAATCTTGTTTATCGTTTCTTTTATTTGTTTATAACAGTGTTTGTGTCCAAGAATTCATATTTGTCAGTCCTTTTTTTGTCCAACAGTTGTCATATTCAGTTCAAAGCAGTCCTTTTTCTTATTCCTGTCAAAACCGTTTTTTGTCCACAAAGTATCTGTTTTCAAGCTTATAGTCATCAGATCATTTTTGTACTAAACAATCTTTGTTCTAATCTTCACCGGTTATTGTGGTCTAAAACTGGTACAAAAACTGGTCGGAAAAAGCTGTCTGAAAAACGTTGCCGGAAAACTTGGTCGAAAAAAAGTCAACAAAAAAGTCAAAACCCTCTTTTTACGCGTAAGGGTACAGATTTACGCGTAAGACCTCATTTCTACGCCTAAGCACTTACGACTATCTTCAGATCTGATTACGATTTACTTGGAAAGTATCTCGTAGGTTTCTACGCTTAAAAACTTACTCGTAAGGGTGGTTTACGCATAAGTGTTTACGCTTAAATATGACTCGTAAAAGGTTTTACGCATAAGGTTCTTTCAAAGAGTGTTTACGTGTAAGGAAAAACTGTTTACGTCTAAGGACTACGCATAACAAGTTTACGCATAACCAAGGTTTTTACGCATAAATCTGTTACGACTAAGAGTTACGCATAACTTTTACGAACAAAGGGTTTTGAAACCAGTTTAGAAAAAAAGATTCATACCGAATAAAAGAAAAGGGACACAACTAGATTCGACTTGAACCTACATCAACATCAACACCACTCATCTCTATTCCTAACCCTAACATCTTCTATCAACAAGTCATCCTTCACCAATCAACGGTCATATAACATAAACTCATCTTATCCAAGCATTTAAAAAAAAAAAAAAAAAAAAAAAAAAAAAGGCAACAAAGTAAAAACAGATCTCGGTTTATCTCTTAACAAATTTAATCGATTCATCTTTGAAAGACAACCATAAGGATATTCATCACCGATCCTATCGAAGATAGTCTCTTCTCTTTATATCCGAAAACATTAAGAAAGATCAAAACAAAACTGTCACATCCTTTCTTATCTTTCGTTTAATCAAAAGGAAAACGAGAACAAAACAAAACCTACCTTCGACCTTTCAAAGATCGTGCAACTGTAACCATAGGTGGTTCATATTATCGAATTGAAGGGTGTTTGTGTTCTTCGCTTCGATGGATTAAAGGATTAAAGGGTGATTTGTTATTAGTAAAAGGAGATTGTCTTGGTGGTGCGAGTTTAAGAGTAATGATTGTAGGGTTTGAGGAATTTTTTGGTGGTACGCGATTTCTCTTAAAGTGATTAGGGTTAGAGGATTTTAGAGATAAGTGAGAATTATTAGGTAAAGTGATTATAAGTGGGTCTTATATATATCCGATTTTTAGGGTAAATCTGTGATTAGGGTAGTATCACTCGTGTGGGCTTTAACCGGTATTTGTTTTAATTTTTGGGCTGCATGATTCTTGGTTGATCCATTTTTTATCCGGAAACATATTGTTTTAGCCATTCACGAGTTACTTTGGATTTTAAGTGCTATTTTGTGAAATAATCGGGTATAATTCTGGTCTACAAATTTACTCAGATTTCAAGAACACGAAACGGGTTATTATTTCGGGTTTAATTTTTTTTGGTTTCGTTGAAAATAACTACCGTGCTAGTTATTGTGATATCGAAAGTTCGAAAACAAAAATTACTTCTTTATCGTCTACAAGATCCATAAATTCATTTCACACGTTCAAAATGTCTTTTCTCAACAATTTTCTACCATCGATCGATATGGACTCTATTGTTCAATTTTGCTCCATATCCTAAACCGAAAAGACGGTGTCCGATCATCAAGAAAATTTGATCGAGAATGAGAAAACGTCGAACGATAATGAGCATGAAGTTGAAGATAATGAGCTTCCGGATCACTTAAGATATCTTGACTTGAGATTTCCAATTTCATTCGTTGAGCATATGAAGCGCAAGTCACGTGAACAGAACAGTAACGGCGTCAAGCATTGTTTCAATCTAAGCCGATGCACCCAATATCTGCGGTATTAAACACGGTGGTTATAGCGAAACAGAGGATAAGGAATCAACTGGGAATAATTGTTTTATGACTTCGGTTCAGCAAGCTACCTCTGTCGATCACAGCCAAGATTCAGGTTATTTTGATTCAGAATCAAGTGTCAAACCAATGACGAAGCTTGAAAGGCTCAAGTACATGTTGATGCTAGCACGAAAGAAGAATCGGGGAATTGAATTGGTGATGCGTATCTTAATTCATGAATCCAAGACAGGCACATAAAGCAATCAATACCGCAAACTCGGTCATACAATCAATCGGCGGGACTCAACATCAAGCGGTACTTTGATACACCTCCGGTTTATGACATGATTCACTCAATGAGGTACCAAATTATAGTAATGTTGCTAATCGTTTACTCATGATGAACAACACTCGTGACATCAAGACTACTTATGATACATACCGGACAATCCGAGTTGTAGCAATACTAACTCGATACTCGTGATATGGATCCTAGTGGAGGCGTGGCACAAAATCTTGAGACCGATGAGGAAACTCGTGCTTATTTTGAATCATTAATCAATAAGCGTGGCATTGAAATTGAGAAAGTTAGAACGGTCAATCGCTGGCAAAGGCCGCGAATGCCAAATCGACCGTTGAGCTTGAGAGTTACAAGGAGAATGCAAAAGCCTTTGAATTTCGGAAAACAAAGAATCGAGAACTAGAAATTGGTTATCGAAATTCGCTTTAAAAGGAAAAGAATTACAACTCAAGTATGACACACTTGATGTAAATTCTCACTTGAAAATTAAATCTTTAAAAAGGAAATTTCAGATCTAAATGACCAACTTTCTAAACAAAAAGCAATGTTTTCTGATCTTGAAAAAGAGAAGAAACAATTGATTATGGATTTTTCAAAACGAGAAGATTCTCTTCTTGATGAAATTCTTGATAAAAATGAGAAAATCAAATCCTTGGACAATTTGCTTCTCACAACGGGTCATTCAGATAAAACAAACAAGATGCTTTCAAACCAAGTAAATCCGCGTTTTCATACTTCACATAAAATGGCACTTGGCAATGACCCTTCTTCGATCCTCAAGAAAGCTCAGAAATCTCAGAAAACTCAGAATGTGTTAAACAATGGAAATGCTCTACATGAACCTATTATTGTTCGTGATTCTCATGAAACGTTAGAACTATCTAAGGAGAGTAGAGAAAAAATGAAACAAAAAGGTCCGGAAATCAAACCTATTGATTATAACAAATGGAACAAAATTAACGGAATCCCTTTTGTAAATCAAAAAGAAAAGTCAAAGTTCTCCATCACTCAAAATGTTTCAAACAAAGAGTCAACACCTGTTTCAAAATCTGTTTCAAAACCAGTCTCAACTCCTGTAGTTGTCTCAAAATCTCTTTCGAAAATCGAACAAATGTCTTCAAACAATCATTTTAACACAAGTGATACTAGAAGCATTTTAGATGACGTTAAAACTAGAATTGGGAGACTTCAAGAGACTGTTAAAACTAAAACTCATATTACAACAAACATCCGGTTCAAGAGTTTTGATATTGAATGTAAAAGTTTTTGAAATGAAATTGCCCTCACCGAATAACATCAACTCAAGGGTAATTTATTTTGAACAAGCCTTTTGAAAGAAACAATGACTTTGTCAAGGACCATAAATCCACGGTAAAACAAGCTAATGAAAGTATTGAACACATCAAAGTTTTGGAAAATTTAAATGATTCTCTCTTCAAAGATGTTCGACTAATCGATATTATGTCCATTATTTTGCAAACATATTTCGTTGAAGATCATGAAAGACTCGGTCTGAGACCTCCGCAATTGTTTCAAAATATGAAAAGCTCTTGAAAAACTTGAAAAGAAAATGTGTCCTATTTTAAGCGATTTTGATCGAAAAAGCGTAGGAATGCAAGTATGACAAACTGTCGATGAGCGTGCCTACAAGGACATGAAAGAGCAAAATGATCTTTTGAGAGCTCACGGTGGGATGTCAAAAGGAAAGATGTGGATACTAAGTTTGCAAAACCATTGACCGAGGAGAAAACAATGTTCCCAAACCGGTTTTCAAACCAAAATGTCTATTTCTCGTTTCCTCCAAACGTCAATGAGAAAAATGATTTATCAAAAACAATACCCACGTCCTTGCCTATTAAAAGAGAATTATCAAAGGTTTTGAAAAGAAAAGCGATTCTTCGCAAAAACTGTTTTGATAAAGAAAAGTGATTATACCGGCATTTCTAGGAATAGTACACGGAATGTGACCAAAAATCCGCTTAAAGAATCATCGGTTGCCTAACAACATGGTCCAAAATCAATATCTAGAAGAAGCTAGGAAAAAGGCATGATTCGAAAAGACGGAATTTTAGGTGCAACATCTAGGGTGATGAATTCTACAAGATTTCAAGGCACCTTGCTAGTAGTAGTAAACCATTACCTAGGAACACTCTACAAAAGACTAGGGATTGGCTTGCATCTAAGAGTAGTTAAAAAAAGAAAATGCTATGCCTTAGAAAACAACACTAGAAATTCTAAGTCTTTTTCAACAAGAATCATTTGCCAAATGACCGTAGTGACAACGTTAAGGTAGTTGTCCTAAACAAGAATGTTGACAAGAATGTCTGTCCTACATGTCGAAATGTGCTTTTCAAAGAAATCATGATGTCAAGGTACAATCCACTAAGACACCAAATGAAACAAACCCGTTGACAAGATAAACATGGTAAAGAAACCTAATAGGTGGATCACTTCAGACGTAGTTTTCTAAAATGAGTCTTCCAACAGATCCGATAAGAAAACAACTCCTAGATCTTACCTTAGGTGGAAACCCACGGAAAAGTTTTCAACAAAATAGGTCTTAGATGGATTCCCACAGAAAGATTTTGATACTTGCTCCAACACGTATAATAGTGAAACTCATCAAGATAAGGAAGTCAAAACCACTACAACCGTTGATAGTGATCACCCTCACCGTGAGGAATCTTGTACTTAACACGTTATTTGTGAAAACTCTTCTTCTTTGGTCAGGTGATTCAAATATCTCTCGAATCCACTCATCGAGGGTTCCAATTCTATAAACTCTTCTTCATCATTCTTTCTATCTTCTATTATTGATTTTCCATTTCTTTTATAAAATCAACAAAACAAAATACAAAAATAGAAAATTTTCAAAAATACAAAACAATATAAAATCAAAAATCCAAAATATTCTTCTCACGACATGTCTCTCGATAATCGATATTCAGACGCTTCTAGAAATGTCATTCAACAATGATACGGGTATGTACAGATGCTTGAGCGAGAGTTTCTTTAAATGTTTTCTAAAACATGTCGCTTCTCAAAAATTTCTTAAATAATGGCTTTCAGATACTTCAAGACGAAACCCGACTTCAAAATAATGGCTTCGGACACATCGGTTCAGACCCGCTCAAAGAAAGGAAAGTGCTAAACCAAACAAAGGTTTTAAATATTTTTCACGCACTTCTCCTAAAATCATAATGGCTTGTAGTTACTTGATCAGTAACCCGATATTTAAAGAAAGGAAAGTGTCAAGCAAAATCGATTTTCATAAATATCGAGCACTTATCCTAAAACTAATGAAGATAATTTTATCTCTAAATATCTTCAAAAGATTTTCAAAATCTTCTTCTCATCTTATGCACCATTGATTCGAAATTTTCTAAAAGATTTTCAAAATCTCTCACATTTGGTACCAAGATAACTCCTCTAAACCCTTAATTGATTCTAAATTTTCTCAGATGAAAAATATGCTTTAGCTAAGGGGAGTATAAAAGACAAATTGTTCCAAATTTCATGCTAAATCGTTTCTCTCCAAATGATTTTCGAAACATATCTTTTAATCATTTTGTTTCAAAAACATCGTGGATATGCTATTTTTGGGGAGAAACGTGATTAAAATGTGATCAAAAAGATTTAATGATCGGTATTTGAATCTCAAAAGAGCTCGACTCAGTCGGAACCAATGAATTGACGAGTAATCACTGTACCAATTCGAGAAACTTGTGATAGACATGAACTTACATGGGTCTAACCTTCTTTTCAAGAAGAGTTTACAACTTCAAGGTGGTTATTAGAGCTAGTTGTCACCTAAAACCGACAATGGAACTCTTTAACTATGCAACGAACCCAGTGTCGTGGGGAATTGTCTATCATGATCCGATCAATTGAAAAGTGCAAACTCTACCCTCTATGTGCGATTACGTCAAAGCTTATAGCACATGTGAAGGGGAGTGTTTACGAAAATATAAACTCCTGAGTGTTCCAAACATGTTTCTATCATAAACACTCGAGAGATTTTCAAGAAAAATGGTTTTATGGCAACAATAGGATAGTCATGGAGTTATAAGGTGACTAAGGATAGAAATCGGGCCCTATGATCCGCCAGAGTTGGAGGATCTACCCAAGGACATTACCAATAGTTAGCATTAGAAGTCCTTAGGTATGATTGAAAAAGGAGTAATGTGAGAAAGGAGAAAGAAGGGTTGAAGAATTAAAAGAAATGTAATGAAAGGGTGAAAAGAAATAGCCCTCCATATTCAACCTTAGGCGTAAACCGGGTTCAATTCATCTCACTCTTGGTTGTCACTAGATGACACCGGTATTGAAGACAAAGACGCCATGGACCCAAAGACGCACCGCACTAAACCTTCTTAGCCACTCAAGTTTCTCCCAAAAGAAATTTGTTTCATTCTCACGGGAACCCTACATAATCTATTGACTTTCTTAGAGATCGTTGGTATTGAAGAAGGAGACCCTCTCCTAGTCTCCGCCAGAAACCAAAATGCACTATTGAGTCTAGAGCCACGAGATTCATCAAAAGATCTCATAGGAACACATGACATTTCATCATTTGTTGTTCATCAATAAGAACACAATTGATACATTCTAGAGTCTCACGAGGTCTTAGCAATCTGCCGAACATTTATGAGAAGTTTCATCTGTGATCTTCGTGATTGAATGGAAACTCCCGCCGGTAACATCAAGCACTCGACAGCAGTCACTTGGTAACTCCCGTGGATTACGCTTAGTGTGTCTCAAACGGTCTACAATCGTGGGGTGATGCTTCGTGTACCCAACGACTATCCGAATCAGAGGTGTACTTCGTACATCGCGTTATCTCACTTGTGGGACTCCGGTTCAGAACGGCCTTTGTAAGAATTAGAGACGTGTTTCACACTATCTTCGTTAACACCCTCGAAATTTAAACTTGTAAGTGCGTAATCCGCTTATTACTAACTTTGTTTATGTTTTCTTCTTATGGAAGCTCCGAGCGGATTGATCGTCTGCACTCTTCACATGCTCATACCAACAACACATGAAAGTTCTCATCAAAATCAAAGGCTACTCAAAGTTAAAGATGATTCTTCGTCAATGTCAAAGAATCTACAAAGTATAAAGACTCGAGAACTACATCATTGGTACCCAAAAGACAAATAGAAGTGTGAGCATGGTGGCGAAAGACGTGGAGACACCTAACCAACGAAGTTGACAATGGCAGACAACCACATTATCTGATCACAAAGCATGAAGGAACAAAGAATTAAGACTATTCAATATCTACACACAAAGTTCTAGCTCAAGAAAAGTAAAGACCTATTCCAGTGGAGCATCATTTGAATGACCACCCATTAGGGGGAGATTGTTAGCCTTAATAGTTTATTTGGAAGTGATGGTCATTCATGTTTAGGAACTTTGTAAACGTGTGTTAGATATCGTGCTAGAATAGTCAACGGGCTCGTGGATTGGACTAAGCTAAATGGGTACTAGTTATGTTAAGCTTGCCTTATATCTAATCCAACCCAAGTCCAAGCCCACGAAGCCCATAGAAAGCCTTTTAGGGCATCATGTATTCCAACTATAAATACCCCTCAAATGGTCATTTGAGGGGTGTGCTTGAGTGTGTGTGTGTGTGTGTTTTCCTTGAAGAAATATACAACTTATTGTTTCCTTTCTTCTCTATCTCTCAACACATATACGCCTAACATATATCAAGTCACCATCTAATCTTCATCTTTTCTTTCTTTATTCTACGATAATATCTTGTGTTTGGTTCGTGTGATACTCGTGTGTGAAGGTGGGTATACGTGATAAGGTTATAAAAGGGGCTTTACAAAGGATTTAAAACCCTTTACCCAAAAAATGCTTTACCAAATATACTATTTGTCTCCGTATCATACATGTAGTAATGAAACTTTAGAAAAGAAAAAGAAAACCCCCTAGAATTCTCTCTGTCGATTATTGGAGACTCGAAACCCTAACTCGATATCTTCCTGCTCAATCCAAAATGATTAATTGATCTTAATTTGGTTGTTGAACTTTCACATTTTGTTAAACATTCTGTTTAATTCATAGTCACGTTGTTTCTTTATATCTCGTTAGGATTTTTAATCTTGTTTAGGTATTGTCATTAAATCGATTTATGGTTTTGCTTTATTATCGATACTCTATTGATTACATATGATTTTTCGATTGTTCTTGGATCTCTAAAGCTTTTATAAACCCTAATATTTGGTTAGGGTTTGTTTCATTATTGGTTTGTGCCGATCGGTGGTGCTTAAACATATTGATTAACCTAATGTATCCTTGGGTCTATTGTGGATTAATCTTTTACTCTTCTTCCGTAATGTTTGAGATTTGGTTTGTTGGTTGTTGATGTGATTCATTAGTACTCATATTGTTGTCATTTGTAATATGGAAAAGGGTTTTTGAATGGAAGAGGGTTAAAGAGAAAGCCACAAATGGGCAACTGTTCCTATTATGACGAATGTAGCGATTAAGGATTCGTGGAAAACTAGAAGGGGGTTGAATAGTTTTACCAATTAAAACTTCCTTTTAAACTATTTAGATCGACTTATGTCAATCTATTTGGGTGTGTGTGTTGGATATTGATAAACAAGCATATAAAGGTAAGTAATGAAAAGATAAAGGTAAGAAGCACAAAACCACAACACGAGTATTTATAGTGGTTCGGCCACAAGGACACCTTCCTTGCCCTACTCCACTCCCCGAGTCACCTACTTGAGAGTTCGTAAACACTACACCAATCTCCTTACGGCGGAGAAGCCTTCACAATGTCGCTAACCTTTTCCGTACAAAGCTAAATACCGAGTTCCTTCACACCAAGGCTAACCACACCTAACACAACGTCACCTACCCTTTATAAGGTACTAGGCTAAGTACCTAGTTCTTTCACACCTTAGGTGAACTACACCTTCACAACGTCGCCTACCCTTTATTAGGTACTAGGCTAAGCACCTAGTTCCATTGCAATGGAGGAACTACTACCACACTACACCAACGACTAATCCCAAAGGAGATCTACCCTTACAACATCATCAAGGACATCAATATCCTTGGATATAATACTAGTCTATCTTGTACATCGAAACACACCATATCGAATGTACATCTAAGGCACCTTTCACTAATGCCTTTGACTAGATCTACAAGTCACCTTTCACTAATGTCTTGTGTCTTCACTTCTAAGCACCTTTCACTAATGCTTCTTCGTCTTGACTTCTAAGCACCTTTCACTAATGCTTCTTGTCTTGACTTCTAAGCACCTACCACAAGTGCTTATCCTATAGACGATAGATACCCTTCACTAATATCTTCGTCTTGACACTTGAGACATCTTTCACTAATGTCTTCAACACTACTCTTCTTTGAAGAAAGAAAGAGATCGTCAACAAGAGGACTTCAATAGCCATGATGATGAGGAAGCATGGCAACTCATGGACTTGAGCTTGCTCGACTTCAAAGGTGGTGATCTTGCCTTTAAGAGGAACCTAAAAGATCACACAAAAACAAAACTACAAACATAGATCTCTTGGATCTAAGGTTAGTGAGATTTAACTCATGGGAGAAAGTGTATTGGAAAGGGTAAGAAACAATGAAGAAATGGCTCACTATTTATAGAGGAAAACCTGCTTTGCTCCCCTGATCCCACGGATCCTTCCTCTTGGATCCGCTAGCACAAAGCTAGGGATCCGTGGTCCGCCTCTTCGCCCATGGGTATTTTTGGTTATGGGTCATGGGTCATGGGTTATGGGTTGATCCATGGTTTTTATTCTAGATACAATGTATCTCAAGGATACAATGTACTTGGTTAAGTGGTATGTATAAAACCATGGGTTATGGGTCAAAACCATTTGCTAGTATTTACACATTTAGTATATACTTATTTTTACCCATTTTAGTATACTTAGCTTAAGTATATGTTAACACAATATGTAAACACTAGTTGTTGTACATATGTATCTAAATCATAAAATCACTTATACTTGTTTTAGTGTTTTATGTGAAAGTGTAAGTGTGTTAGAAAACTATTAGTTCAAACCATTTACGTATTTTATTTGTTTCGTTAAATGATTTTGCTTTTGTTATCGATTAAAACATTAGAAGATCGTAAAATATAAATAAACGCTTTTACGGCTTATTTGTATTAACAATCTCCCTTTTGTTGATGACAAAACATAAAATTATTTTAAGTAAAAAGCTAAAATTGTAAAAGTTTGAATTGTAGTTTTACTTTCTTCTCCCCTTTGTCGAAACAAAAGAGCTTTGAAGAAAGCAACACATTGTTTTTAAGAAAACATGTGAAAAGTATAAAGAAATAAGAAATAAAGAGCAAGTAACGGGAAAGGATCGCGTCTTTTGCTCCCCCTTGACGAGTCCATCCCTAAGTAAGGGCGTCAAGAAAGTAATACTAATCTAGTTCATTTGCAACTAAGTTTTGCAAAAGAATTCATCTATGTGACGGGTGTGCTCCCCCTAGATGATTGCAACTTTGCAATGGGAAGTCATGAAATATAAACCTAAGATTGCAAGTAATTTGCAATGTATTGCTTTGACACAAAGCTCCCCCTAGCTTTGGGATGTCAAAGTCTTCATGTGTAAATTGAATAACTACAAAACAAAGGTTAGAAAACAAGTATAATGCACAATTTCCTGCATATGTGATTTAAGTTAGTAGAAAAAGTTTCCTGTCTCACGGATCCCGCGGTTCCCTCCTAGTAGGGATCCGTCTAGGCAATTCTGAGGGATCCGTATTAGCTGATCAATTTCAGCAAAGGTGATATAACAAGTAATGTTATCACATAAATGAGATAAAGTAATCATATCCTCAACAAAGTAACAAGTAGCATGTAATTCCATTTAATAAAATAAGAGTTATGATATACATGACTCGAAAGAAAAAATATATAAGAAAATAGATGATACATAACTAGGAATTTCTAGACCATCTAACGCTTGAAGCTTAGATACCACTATAATCTTCTAGCTCAAGTTATGTTTAGGTTTAATCTCGTCGAAACGTTCGAGGAGATGATAGAACATGAAACGTTGGTCTTCTCGTACTTCATGTATCAAACTTTCAACATGTTGACAATGATAGCAATCTTTGTCATGGCTAGGTAGTGGTGGTGGATGAAATGAAAAGGCTTGATTTAAAGGATCAAGTGAAGCGGCTTGTGGAGCTTCAAATGATGGAGGGATTGGTGGAGGCGATTTGAGAATGGCTCGACCAAGGATGATAGTGGTGGTAGAGAAGTGTCAACTTCCATATGATCGGATGGTCGACTTTGATGATTTATAATCCAAATGGGATTATATGATGGAAACGCGAAAAGGGAGTTCGGAGCAAGTGTTGACTCAACACCTTGATTTTGAATCATTATTCCTCCTAATGAGGAGAATGTTGTCATGAAGCGGATGAGACGGCCTAGGTGGCAAGTCCTCTAAATTGTAGAGGTGAGGTGATGATTGTGGGATGTAAATGAGATAGCTCTAGGAATCAATGGTGATGGTTTAGTGGAGATGATATTGTTTGGCCTAGAGGTATGGTGGTGTTTGGCATTGGTGTTTTTGTGGGTACAAACTTTTAGGAATTGGTTTGATTGGGTGAGGGAGGATCCTATCACTTGTTGGCTCGACCGAGATGATTCGGTTGAAGAGATTTCGAGTATAACACGAGCCTTTTTCGTGGGTGGTTCTTTGGTGGATAAGTTGCTACTTGGGGTTTTCCTCATGATGGGATGATTTTAAGAGGTTGCAAGGGCTGTAAGTTAGGATGAGAGTGATGACTATGGAGGTCCTAACAAGGTGGTTTATAAACTAAGAGATATGGCAAGTGCATTTAAGCCTTAAGCCACTAAGATTCATTGGAATGTGATGATTAACATGCACAAGAGTCAACTACAGAGGTTGTGCTGTTCTAGGAACTCATTTAAGATGAGATGGAGTGTTTGAGTTAGGAAGATGAGTTGAAATGATTGTTTTAGCAAGATTTGACCTAAACTGTCATCCGGATCCCACGGTTCCCTTCTCAGAGGGATCCGTCTAGGCTAATCCTAGGGATCCGGCATTCAGCAGTTATGGAAGAGTGGAAGAGATGTTTCTAAGATCCTAGACCTATATCATCTTGAGTGTTTCAGTCCTCCTAAGTGTTTTAAATGAAGGGGTGCTTAAGTGTTTGAAGGCAATGAATGTTGTAGCTAATGATTGTCTTTTATGGAAGGATTTGAAACTTTCATGAGTACCAATGAATGAGCAAGGATGACACTAAAGATGAGAGTGTCAATTGAAGCTAAATGATCCTAGAGATCAGGTTGTGACTTAGGATTATGTTTTGGAAAATGTCCTAAAGGTTTTGAGATGAAAAAGCTAGAATTTGATCAACTTTGACCAATTTTGAGGTAAGGATGATTATGACCATAATTGAGAGACTTCCAACGTTTAGATATGAAGAATCATATGAAATATGAAGTGTAAGTTTTGAGAGCGGAAGAATGATGGATTGAAAACGAAACGATAAATCAATAAACGTCCTTGAGTATGATCTAGGTGAATTGTGAGTAGAGAGGATCTACCTATCTTGATAAGGACTTAATTTGCCTTAAGACACTATGTTTAGCTTATTGTGAGGTGTTCTAAGGATATGTTTGAAATATAATGCTTGCAATTGCATTTTCTGTTTGCCGGATCCCACGGTTCCCTAAGAGTAGGGATCCGTCTAGTACAACTTTTGGGATCCGTCCATCTGCTAGGCAGAACCTTTACTAAAGGTATGCAATGATCTCGGCAATGCATTATATTCCAAGGTTAGTCTAAAAAGAGTTCTAAAAATAAGATATCAAGTGTAAGATGTTTTATTTCATGAAGGAAATAGAATTACATTGATTAAGCACGAGTAGAATGGAATTGATCCTATTTGAATTACTACTAAGTTCCTTGAGTGTTTTCACTAGGAGGATCATTATGTGATTGATGAGTGTTGGTGGAATTAGGAATGAAGAAAGTCTTCATGAGAGATATGTTTAGCGGTTCCATCATCTTGTTCACAAGTACGTACAACGGACTTTGAAATTGAGGATGGAAGTGCATAACATTATGATAGAGGCGTGTCAAGAACATTCCATAAGGGATGAGTTTATTCTTGGAGCCTTGAAGATTTGCACCGCCTTTGCAAGAAGTAGGCGAGATTGTATGGTTGTTGTGTTAGCAAACAAGACAACATGTGAGCACAACAAGGTGAAGAATTTCTCGATTTCTAAGACTCCAAACATTTTCACGTAGAATGAGTGCAAGAGGTTTGTACTCTTCTCGGATGTCCCGTGTGAAGATAATGTTTGGATCGGAGAAATATGGTCGAGGTTTGCATATAATGCGATTTAAATCTTCCGGAGAGGGTATGTATGAACAATATGGACTATTTTCTTCACGAAAGTTGAAGAGAGAATCAAGAGACCAATCTTCGGTGAAGGCGCATTGTCCATGATTTGGAATCCGGAGGATGTGAGCAAAATGCCCAAGGGTTAGAGATTAGTGGTTTTGAAAGTGCAACAAGTCCTAAAACAGGAAAAGCTAAGGCTAACTTTCGTGCTTTTGAAACTGAAAATATTTGTGATGGTGTGGAGCTTTCAATCCCATTCAAGGTTGTCGAAGAGATTAGTGGTTTGAAAACACCCTCTGTGACACACGGTAAATTTTCACCAAAATTTAACTGATAATTAGTAATTCATTTTTTTACTAAGCCAAATTTATTAAGCATGCATAAGCTTTGCCTGATCATTCGAGTAG
Source organism: Chrysanthemum lavandulifolium (assembly GCA_022545495.1). Lineage (NCBI taxonomy): Eukaryota > Viridiplantae > Streptophyta > Magnoliopsida > Asterales > Asteraceae > Chrysanthemum > Chrysanthemum lavandulifolium. The sequence goes on along the minus strand of CM040240.1, from coordinate 3,999,428 downwards.
CTAACTCGCATACAGTAAGTAACTGCATCACTTTTTCATTCATATCGTTTTATGAATATTTTATTTTGTCTTATGATTTAAATTGTAAGATGAGAGGTTATCTCGCTTTCTCCAAAGGCCGACATCGCACGCTGCATCGACACTATGATAAGGACCCGCTAAAACAATTAACCGATGTCCGCGACTTGGAATATTAAAAGATAAAGTATTTTACACGTAACAATAAAATACCACGGATAAAAAGTCACAAACAATGATACCTTGGTCCCAATATGGCTTCATGAGACACAAAATACTTAAACACATTATCACTTAAACAATGACTTTATAAGACCAAGTGCAAACATACATAACTATAATGTATATGCATACATCTCATACAATAAATATTCCACATACAAAATACTTACACAAAATAATCATAAGTATACAACACACCTACTTTACTTACATTTATTTACATCACCACTTTGACTTTTATTTTGTAACTCTTATATTACATTTACAATAAAAGGAATTACAAAAGTTAAATATGTCCTCCTTGTTATCCTCCTCCACACACCCACAAAGAGATACAAAATCAAAGGAGAGATATCTCCATCTCTTTCATCCAGAAACCTGCTCCTCCACCTTCACACGCCTCCTAGGCGTAATCTTTCCCAAACCAAGTAAACCGACACCCCTCATCTTAATATTCCTCACCTCCCATACCATATTCATGAAAGAATCTCTTCCCCAACTCTATCTAGATGCGCCTTACCTTCAAGGAAATCCATGAAAATCAAGATAAATCACAAGCAAATCTTTACACCAATCCAAGAAATCCTTTGGCTTTGGAAGTATACCATTTTCTGCCTCAAACAAAGAGGCAAGATGGTTGGACTTGGTCAAAGACTCCTTTTATTTTCTTTTTATGCTACTCGAGAGACTAAGGGCTCACACAAAACAAATCTCAATCCACCACACAAGAAAAGTGCTCTCAAGGGTATAGTGAAACAATTGGGTTCTTACCGGATTCGGATTTGGAGGTTTGGGTTGTGTGGAGCTCTCGAGTTAGCCTTCATCCTTGTCATTTTCGCCTCACTTACATAAGGTTCATCCTTGTTTCTCTTCCTTGTAAATTGTTATGCTACAATCGTGATTAATGTAATTTAAATGGTGAAACTTTGTTTTGATTTTCGATGTCTAAATAAAGTGTTTGGTATTACCTAAATGTCACTTTGATATGATATAAGTCACTTGAGTTTTTGAGTTAGTCTTCGATTCGGATGAAAACAGTTTTCTGTCGAGGTAAACGAGCCAAGGGAATGAGAGTTAAGTCTTATTGAAACTTGGTAATTTGACTAGGTAACTAAGTATTTTGATGTTGATAAACCTTGTATATTTTTGTAGATGTTTTGGGTCACGTTAGGAGATGGTTTTTGTTGTTGGTTAGGTTAGTAGTGTTTCTGTCGAAAGGTATGAACCAAAGAAAATTTGCAAAGTTAAGTTCTATAAATCTTGTAGGAAGTAAGTATCATATTAGATTCGGGATATTGAGTTTGGTAGCGAGATATTGGGTTGTTGTTTGACGCGACTAAGAACCCATCTTGATACTCGTACTTCTTTTCCAACGACCGTGTTACTCTTTGTGTCCATAAAAGTCATGTACCGTAGAAACCATTTCGATGCCAAGATAAATTGATAACTTGAGAAGTAGATTTGTTACCGAAATGTCTTGTGTTTAGGATTAGTCACACTCATGCGAGTCATGGTTAGTCCTCATAATGGGTCGGAGCTCTAGCTATGGTTGTACCATAGTGGCTCGTCAATATGAATGTCGACTTGTAACCGAGCTAGTCTTTGCTCATCTTCATTTTGCTATGAGAATGAGTATATGGTGTAAGGAAAATGGGTGTTTGCTACCATCATGACATAAGACCACAAGGGTGGTCTTGAGTATAGATCATATATCCTCTTAACTTGTATTGCGACACTATAACTCGTGATAGGAAACCCATATAGCTGTCGAGAGCCTACCCATCGAGACAACTTCACTAGTCATGAGACGTTGAAAGATATCATCGAGCCAAAGATTGTGGGTATAACTCACGAGTATAAGTTGTATCACAAAAATACTCTTGTGTCAAGAAGGGGAGAATGCATTGGAGTCATGAGGTGACAAATTGAAATCTCCCCTAAACTGTACAAAACTCTTCCTGTTGTAACTTGGGCCGCAGCCCAGTTTGACGCCCAAGCCATATTTGGGCCGAAACTTCCCTATTGACCCAATACAAATTCGGGCTTAGGCCCAACGCTATGCTCATCCCTACCGGGCCACAGCCCATCCGTGTGTTGAAATATTCGAGTGGTACCTAGTCGAGTCACCAAATAAAACCCGACGTATATGATCGAAAACCAAATATAAAAACTAGACCCATTTGTCATCTATACGAAACAATATACCACATATACATGTATGAATTTACAAGTGAACAAGGGTTAAAAGTATAACCTACTTAAATGAAGTTTACATAAAACGGTTTAACGTCATGGTGAAATCAAATTTATGTCATAAGGATTACTAGTCTCACATTGTATAAATTTTAAGAAAACAAATTTGACAAATAAATAAAGACCACTACATCATTTTATCATTTTTGAATATGAAAGCCTTTCACTTCAACTTACATATTTTCTAAATTAATTGGCAAAAAAATCAACTATTATGTGATTTTGATACTACTATCATGTGTCAACTTAAATAAGAATATATACATTATATATCGCTAAAAGAATAACGTAAATATACTCAAACCAAGTCTTGGATTTTAACGCCGTTTTGCAACAATATGAAAAGTATATATACACATCGTATACTTACCAGTAAAACCATTTTTACAAATTTTACAAATTTACGTTTAGTATTAACACAATTATAAAAACCATTGGACTATTTTAAGTAAGCAATACTTAAAAACGATGAACTAAAACATTGTCCTCCTTATCTAGGTCGTGTCGTGCTTTCACAACAATCACTAATCCCACATTTGGATTCACACTTTTGCTAAGGTGAGTTTCATAGCCCCACTTTTACTTGATAAATTGTTTTATACATTTTGGGTGAGAAATATGCAAAACATTTTATGGACCAAAACTATTACATGATTACTATTACGTGGTTTAGCCTAAGCCCTTATGTCCATAGAGAATGCCCTTTCATGAACCGTCAATTCCCATTGGGAAACGCTAATGTTATAAATAGATCTATTGAGGTGACTCCTCCATTCGGTTGGCCATGCTTAGGCCAAGGCGAAACGTATACCATGCTCAATCAAGTGTTGAGGACAAAACACTTGCTATGGGCCCCTATATTGTATGACATCTTTTAGCATACTAAACCGTCATAGTATCGGTTGCATGAACTTAGAGCTAACGTAATAGACATCATACATATATCATTATATTCGTTGTAATGATTATATGCCTTTGCTTATGGTCCAAGCTTACTATTTTAACTTAAACCTATGAACTCACCACTTTTAGCGACCTTTTAGCATATTTTCTCGTGTGTTTAAGATTTGTTCATGAAGGCAAGGCAAGAAGCGGATGTATGGTCGTAGTAGTATTAAAGAAGTGTTTTTACACAAAAATGATGTTTTTACATTGGGACCACTATATTTAATGGGATGTACCCATTTATTTAAATTATGTTGTAAGACAATGTTTTAAAACTATTTTATAAAATCAAACGGAGTATGTATTCCGTTCCTTATTACTTGTGTTATGATTCACCAATTCCGTAACGCTCCCGAATAATACGTATGCTTCCACTAAACAAAATTTGGGGGTGTTACAGATTGGCATCAGAGCCTAAGTTGTAGAGAACTAGGTACATATAAACCCTAAACTATAACTACTTTTCACCAAAAACATCATACTACGACCGCCGATTGCCGCTTGCCTTACTTGCCAATTTATTTAAAGTTCATTTAATAGGATTACATGTTTTATTTCCTATTTTATGCACTATTTCATATCCATCATGAGCATTTTTCCACGTACTTACACATATGCAACCGCCTTGTCACAGACTATGCCTTCCTCAAACCTTTCCTCACGATGTTCGTGGAGGACATCCTATTAGCTCACTCACCACCATCCGCCACCTTGCACACTCACCCACCGATCCATACGTGACAGCCACACTAGCAATCCACCACCTATTGCACCTACTCCACTTATACCTACCTCACCACCACCCATCACCTGCTGACGCGCAGCAAAAGCCCCGTATGATTGTGAGAGTACCGGATATCGAGAGCGGTATTCATGTGCCTCGCACTAGCTTCTGGATGACCTGCTACCGCTACATGGGTCCTTCTACTACTGTGAGTCACCGACACCATCACCCACCGAGTCACCACCTCATCGAGACTCGTGAGATCTACCGATTCTTACTCGAGGAAGATCCGGAAGAGGATCCCGAGGAAGAACTACCGAGCCCATACCGACCGAGAGTATCCTGGATATGTTAGCATAGCAGCAGATGTGAGTACTGTGGTTTGGAGATTGTTCGAGTATACAGGAGCTAGGACGAGCTCCGTGATGGCTCGAGATTAGACGATGACATGGATATTGATGCACCATTTGGATTAGGGCAGAGCCGCTTTTCTCCACAAATGAGGAGAGTAGTGAGATTGATTCGAGAGATATTGATTGCTTGATCGCCAGACCACACATCACTAGTCCGAGCTATAGTCCGTCGTCACCATCGCTTGTACCATCTCGCAATGCACATGGAGCGCCTGAGCGCACCACTAGACGCCTTGAGACCATTGAGGAAGCCGCACTGGTTGAGGCACGCACCGAGCCGCACTTGCCAGATCTCCGAAGATGATCCGACCTCACCGAGAGGATACTCATTTAGTTGGACTCTCATGAGACATTGCTAGGAGTCCATTCCGATCGCCTAGAGGATCGATCCAACACGCTGCAAGCTTGCAGCGCGTGTTGAGGGTTTGACCGAGTTACCGATGTGTTGTTTGAGCATGGGACCCGAGAGACACGAGAGGATGCGACCGGGATTTAGGGTTGAGACTCGTGTTGAGGACGCCGAGAGTTGGACAACAGGTACGAGCTTTGGGTAGAGGTCGACTCGGACACGGACGACTAGAGGAGCTAGAGAGCGTCGGTGGATTGCGAGAGATACCGCCGAGAGGGATGGCAGAGGACTCATCGGTTTAGAGTCTATGTTGGCATCACGGATGAGGCGACGAGAGATTGGAGGATACACAATGAGAGTCGATTGCTACCATAGAGCGATTACGTACCAATCATCCTTAGATTCCATTGCATGATTGTATTACACTAAACTGAGATATAACAGTTAGTGTTAGTCGTTATCATCGTATTTCAGTTGTATTTTCCATTGTATTTCCTTTGTATTCCGTTGTATTTCGGTTGTACTCCAGCTAGTATCTCATCATGTACCGTAGGAACCTTGTAACCGAAATTCTATCTATAACAAACTTATCTTCCTACTCAATTGTCTTTACGTTTATAGATTGCACATATGATCTATCTACGATAACCACACTATTACATGGCACTTACCTTGTTTAAAAGGCTCTATATCTCATCACCTTTCTTCGCAGTAAATGCCGCCAAACGAAGATCAAACGCACCAACCCCGGTGGAGCCTCCAATGCTCCCATCCCGAGAGTCACTGCAACCAAGCCGCAAATGTCGCTATTCCAAACAGTAGTCACACCGATCGATCTGCCGAAGCCACTACTCCCGCTAGGCTACTCCAATCCAACCTATCATGAATCAAGCCATGATCGACCAACTAGTCAATGAGCGGGTAAACGCCGCTTAGCAGCAAAGAAACCACTGCCTACTAATGCCGGAACTTCAAGACCACCCACTCACAACCGCACTTGCACTTATCAAGACTTTCGCAAAACCATGACCGAAGCTTGATTGGAACCGAAGGAGTCTGTCGGTCGACTAGATGGATCGAAAAGCTCGAGACCGTATTCGAACTGCAATTGTGAAGAAGATTCTAAGGTTAAGTATGCATCATTCACCTTCACGGATGCCGCTTTGACCGTGGAACAATTTTCAAATCCGCTAGTATCGATGTTGCCTATGCCATATCATGGGAGAACTTTAAGGAAATGGTATCAGCATCGCCCTCGTAATGAGATCAAGAAGCTCGAACATGAGTTTTGGAACCTCAAGGTTCAAGGCACCAATATGGCTGCTTATAATCAGCGATTTCAAGAGCTAGCCTTATTGTGTCCTGAAATGGTTCCCACTGAGACCCGATTGTTGGAAAGATACATCGGAGGATTGCCTCAACCTATCAAAGGCAATGTAACCACCCTTCTAAGGCTGTTGATCTTCATGAAACCATCGAAGTAGCCAACAAACTCATGGACCAAGTGATTGAGGATTCCATGGACAAAGTAGTTGACAGTAAGAGGAAATGGGATGACCATTCTCAAGGTTACAACAACTATGAATATCGTGGCAACAACAATAGGAACAACCGCAACAATCAAAACAAGAGGCAAAATGTTGCTAGAGCTTATGCAAATGAATGTCGGAGAAAGAAAACCGACTCGTGGACCGCACCATTGTGCAATCGATGCACACTGCATCACAAGGGATGCACCGTTAAGCCGTAATTGTCGAAAATCGACACTTAACCAGAACCGCAGTCCAAATCATTGGCGACAGTTCAAACAGCTCCAGCCTCAGACCCAAAAGCTAATATAACTTGCTTTGGTTGTTGTGAAAAAGGGCATTATAAGAATGAATGCCGAAAGACCGTAAACCAAGGTCGTGAAGGAAATCAAGGAAACCGAGGAATCCAGAAGCCATGGAATGGCGGGATTCGAGGAAATGTTGGACAAACGAGTAGTCGTGAAATGGAGAAGGAGCTCGTGGAGAGTCTATGTCAGAACCAAAGTGGAAGCTCAGGAAGACCCGAATGTTGTGACGGGTACGTTCCTTATAAATAACCGTTATGCATCCATATTGTTTGATACGGGGGCCGATAGGAGTTTTGTTTCTAATACATTTAGTCCACTACTCGATATTACCCCAAGCGCATTAGGAAATGCATACAACGTGGAACTAGCTAACGGTAACATAGAAAGGGTAGATACCATCATAAGAGGTTGCACCCTTAACCTGTTAAACCACCCATTCAATATTGATTTAATACCAGTAGCATTGGGTAGTTTCGATGTTATTGTCGGGATGGATTGGTTAGCAAAATATCATGCTGCCATCATTTGCGACGAGAAACTCGTTCGAATACCCTACGGAGATGAAGTACTAACAATAGAAGGAGACAGAAGTGACAGAAGAAACGCTTCAAGATTGCATGTCATTTCCTGTACCAAGGTGTTAAGGTGTATCGAGGAAGGATGTCATATCTTCCTAGCACAAGTCACCGGAAAGGACGAAGACGAAGGAGAAGAAAAACGTCTGGAGGACGTGCCAATAGTAAAAGAGTTCCCCAAGTCTTTCGAAGATTTGCCGGACTTCCGCCCGACCCGGACTGTTGAATTTCGGATCGATTTAGTGCTGGTGCCGCACCGATGGCAAGAGCACCTTATCGATTAGCTCCAACGGAACTTCGGAGTTATCAAACCGGTTCGAACTTGCGGAAAAAGGGTTCATCGAGACCAAGCTCATCGCCATGGGGAGCACCAGTCCTGTTCGTCAAGAAGAAAGACGGAACCTTCAGGATGTGCATCGACTATCGTGAGTTGAATTAACTAACCATCAAGAACCGTTACCCACTCCCGAGAATCGATGACCTATTCGATCAACTTCAAGGTTCGAGTGTTTATTCAAAAATCGACTTAAGGTCTGGATACCATCAACTAAGAGTTCGGGAAGAAGATATTCCCAAAAGCGCCTTGAACTCGTTATGGACATTACGAGTTCCAAGTCATGCCTTTGGGTTAACCAACGCACCAGCTGTGTTCATGGACCTCATGAACCGAGTGTGTAAACCCTACTTGGATAAATTTGTGATCGTATTCATTGACGACATCCTAATTTATTCCAAGAGTGCGAAAGAACACGAAGAGCACCTTAGATTAATCTTGGAATTGTTGAAGAAGGTAAGAACTGTATGCGTGTCACAATTCTCAAATTCCGGTCATTTCTTAAATTAAATATGCATCATATTAGTTCATTCATGACATTTCATTTCACATTTAACGTAATTTTTATATTTAATAAACGTTATCGCGTGAGTTATTATTTTAAATATTTAATCCGTTACTTTCAAAATGATCCCGACATATTTTTATACTTACATTTAGTTATAAAACTATATTTTGAGTTTAACTAGTGTTTTGGATTTATTTCAGATATAAATCGTTAAAGTTATATTATTACGACGTTTTCTTAAAAATTACTCGATAATTATTATATCACTCAAATTTTGCAAAAATATAATTTCACAATTTTATGATTTCAACATATTTTACTTTGATCCATTAAAATTTATTATTTTTTTGCCAACACTACTCTAATTGCACATATATATATATGTACTAGTTACAAATTATGTTTATATGACCTCATTTTTCTTACACATTCATTTACATAATAAATATATGAACTAGACAAGATCCATCAACTCCCCTAAATGGTGGATCTTGTCTTGCAAATATCTCTTATACATATACATTATTATACATATACTTCATTTCATTCTCAACAATTATAAAAGTTAGTCTAGTTTTTCATTCTCTCTTGTCTTCCTCTCCAAAGAAAACGGCAGCCACAAGGATCCAAGGAGATCATCTCAAGTTTTTCCAAGTCAAGTGTTTAAAACAATCTAGTTAATACTCTTTATTAGGTTTTGAAATAAAAACCAAGAGTGTTTAGGTTTAACCTTGTTCTTTGCACCTCATCATATTAACTAGTAAGCATGTTTCTTTCATTTTTCATGTTTCCTTATCATCTGATAAGTATCTCTTCATTTTTGGAGCAAGCATGCATGATTTGTGTTGTTTATACAATTTTTACTTGATTTTAGAGTTATATATATATTAAGGTCATCCTATAGTTATCCCCTTGGTATATGTTGGTATTGATGGTGATTAGGAACCCATGACACCCTAAGAAGGTGTATGGTAGGATTAGATTAGCGTTGGAGTTGATTTGAAGGGATTAGAATAGGTTTTGTCCGAGAAAAACTATTTTCGATAAGTATATAAATGTGTTCTGTCCTTGTTTTGATTTTCGGAAAAACCGACGGTAGGCACGACTTTTGGCCTTGATATTTAGAAAATATACTTTAAAACGAATCCGTGGCGCTTGAACGGATTAAAACGGAGTTATAACGAAGAAGTTATGGATTTTACAAGTTTGACGACTAAATATATACTTTTCGTAAAATTCAGCAACACATTTTTGGTTTGTTCGGTCAAAAGCAGCCTTAAGCTTCACAAATTATTTCGACTTATCAAAATCTATTAGTATACTTTGATACGAAGTTAAGGACGTATATCGTGAAAGCGGATTTGAAACGACAAAGATATGCACGTTTTCATAAATTTGCCGTAACTATTATTTTCTGAAAAACTATATTATTTTTACGATACAAGTGTTACGGTAGCTGAAACGACCATGTTTGAGGCTGTTTTTAACTATGATGTGGAACTTTTTGGAACGAGATGTCTTCTAGTAAAATCAAGTTCACCGAGCATATTTTTCAAAACGACAAGCCGTTTGTGTAGCGGAGTTGTAATAAGTTAATTACGGATGTTTAAACTTGGCCGAAACTCACTTTTTACATAACAATTAGACAAAATCACCATCTTTAACCTTTATTATCTTTATGTTCGAGACCTTTTTGACGAAAACTCCTGAACTGAAACTTCTAGATTTCGATACAAACTTTCCAAAACCGTCGAGTTCGTTCTCTAACGATCGACGACACCATTTTACGACTAGTTTTTCGAGCCATTTTGTTAATTTCATGACAATTCCGACGACTTTGTTTTATGACGAAAAGTGATAATTTCACCATAAATCATTACGAAACCATTGTAGGATGACATTTTGATGTAAAACTTGTAAAGTGATTTTGAAGGGTCAAGGCGTCAAAAGAGTATTTTTCGACGATAAGTATCATTTTCAAAACTCGCAAATGGTATAAATAACATCTGAAATGCATGCATAACATTACATTGCAACTCATTACATATCATATCATTCGTAATAGGTCCCGGTTAAAGCATCACTTTATACCTCGGTGTAACCACTTTTGTCATCGCATCTATTCATCAAGTGAGTAATCACACCCCTTTTACCGTTTTACTATATTTTTGGGGCGAAATGCATGAACCATATTTGAACTAAATTGATTTTACTTCTATGAACTCTTTAGACTTGAACTTTTGAACTTGACTTAGAATCTTGGATTTAATTACAATTTATGACTTGTTGGAATTTATTGAACCGTACATGTTATGACCTTGACCTAAAGTCTCCCATGTTCGAGCATCACTATAAAGTCTCCCATGTTCGAGCATCACTATAAAGTCTCGCCTTATTGGTGGAGCGTTCTCAATAAATCTCGCCTTATCGATGGAGTGTGCAAAGTCTCGCCTTTTGGTGGGCGTTCTCAATAATTCTCGCCTAGGTGGTCGAGTGACAAAGGAGTCTCCTTGTTGGAGCAAAGGCAAAGTCTCCCATGTTCGGAGCATCCACAATTATTATATTCGTGGTACTATATTGTGAACTATTATGACCGCTTATATTTGACTTTTAGACATACTACTTTTGGCGTGGGTTGTGAACACACAGTTGCAAGTTTTGTATGGGCGGAACTTGGAACCGAGTGGATTTACAATGCCTTTGCTTTATGGACCATTTTCGTTGATTGAAAGCTTTGAATATTTCTTACGAGTTTTCTTATTCTTGCTAAGAGTGTTTACTCACCAACTATTTTCATAGTTGACCCGTTTTCTCTCATGCATTTCTGGTGATCGTTAGTAAGCTTTTTCTACGTGTCTTGCATAATGAAGTTTTCACTTGTCACTACAAATCATTATGTAATAGAACGCAATATTTTGGGAACTAAACTTTGTAATATATTTGCGATGACGGCTAAACTAGTATTGTAATGGTGTACTCTTTCTTTAAATATTAATGTTGGTATGTTCTATTATCTTGTGCTTATGTTCCTCCGTTACACCTCGTGTTTCCGCCTCCGGCGGTGTGACAGATTGGTATCGAGCCAAAGGTTATAGAGAATGCCGATTTTCAAAAATAAAATCACGGCCTATAACGGAATAAATTTTTTTTATATTATTTCATTAAACATTGAACACCATTCGAAGTCAACTAGTTCTATCGTTGCATCGTTACTCATAAATTATACATAGCACGATCAACTATGTCTAATTTATGAAGAACCATGCAATGATAAGAAGGGTAATTTTAAGTCATGTTTAGTCGAGTCTTTAGAGTCTGGTCACCTGAAGTGCATTGGTCGGGTGGGTATGCATAGCATGTTTTACGTTCACGTCTACATTACCGTACCTTGTCCATATCTTCTCTTTTCCATCTTTCGACTTGTTAGACATAGCATGTCTCATTCTCGTCATGTTTCGATCACTATAACACATTACCACCGATTCGCACCTCATCGACTTCGTTCGAATGTCGTTTACTCAACCCGATGTTTTGGTCCTCTGTAGGATCATGGCTGCAAGAAGCACACGCTCGGAGGTAATCGTCAAACCGGCATTGGCAATAGAAGGCCCACAAGATCGAACATTGAAGTTCCCCGCACGTGGTCGAGCATTCTATCGGGTACCGAGGAAGCCCGCAACGCGTAACGGTACATTCCTTTGAACAACTACCTTATTTACGCATGCGACATGATTTTGAGTACATAACTTCCTTCCAATCTTTACCACGTTCACGTCATTGATTAATTTGAGACCTATTGATATCGACCTTAGTTGTTATATATTTTGTTGATTTGATTTGATTTGTGTAAGCAAATCCAATATCGAGCGAATCTTTCAAAAGACTTCATTCAAGGATGTTGAATCCTATCTTTCTAACAACTTGTTTCCTAGCTTGATCTAGTGCGGTTCTTGTTTGATGAGTTGCGAAAATCAAGCTAAGAGACAAGTTTATTCAAGTCGGTTTAGTTTAATCTCATGACGGTTCTTGTTTGATGAGTTGTGAGATTAAATTAGAATCGACTACCTAAAGGTCTTTTGAGAGCTACGTTCGATATTGGGCAAGTTTACCCTATCCAATCTAATCACGGGCACGCATTTTAGTGGAATGGGGAACCCGCACGCATGGGCATTGATATGATCATTTAGACTGCTCGCATACGAGCATGAACTTTAGAACTCTTGTCGAGGTTCGGACTATAGTATCGTTAATCGAATCACGAGGACGTGATTCCACCGACATGGGAAGAATGTCACAATTCTCAAATTCGGTCATTTCTTAAATTAAATATGCATCATATTAGTTCATTCATGACATTTCATTTCACATTTAACGCGTAATTTTATATTTAATAAACGTTATCGCGTGAGTTATTATTTTAAATATTTAATCCGTTACTTTCAAAAATGATCCCGACATATTTTTATACTTACATTTAGTTATAAAAACTATATTTTGAGTTTAACTAGTGTTTTGGATTTATTTCGTATATAAATCGTTAAAGTTATATTATTACGACGTTTTTCTTAAAAATTACTCGATAATTATTATATCACTCAAATTTTGCAAGAAATATAATTTCACAATTCTTATGATTTCAACATATTTTACTTTGATCCATTAAAATTTATTATTTTTTTTTTGCCAACACTACTCTAATTGCACATATATATATATGTACTAGTTACAAATTATGTTTATATGACCTCATTTTTCTTACACATTCATTTACATAATAAATATATGAACTAGACAAGATCCATCAACTCCCCTAAATGGTGGATCTTGTCTTGCAAATATCTCTTATACATATACATTATTATACATATACTTCATTTCATTCTCAACAATTATAAAAGTTAGTCTAGTTTTCATTCTCTCTTGTCTTCCTCTCCAAAGAAAACGGTGACCACAAGGATCCAAGGAGATCATCTCAAGTTTTTCCAAGTCAAGTGTTTAAAACAATCTAGTTAATACTCTTTATTAGGTTTTGAAATAAAACCAAGAGTGTTTAGGTTTAACCTTGTTCTTTGCACCTCATCATATTAACTAGTAAGCATGTTTCTTTCATTTTCATGTTTCCTTATCATCGATAAGTATCTCTTCATTTTGGAGCAAGCATGCATGATTTGTGTTGTTTATACAATTTTTACTTGATTTTAGAGTTATATATATATTAAGGTCATCCTATAGTTATCCCTTGGTATATGTTGGTATTGATGGTGATTAGGAACCCATGACACCCTAAGAAGGTGTATGGTAGGATTAGATTAGCTTTGGAGTTGATTTGAAGGGATTAGAATAGGTTTTGTCCAGAAAAACTATTTTCGATAAGTATATAAATGTGTTCTGTCCTTGTTTTGATTTTCTGGAAAACCGACGGTAGGCACGACTTTTGGCCTTGATATTTAGAAAATATACTTTAAAACGAATCCGTGGCCGCTTGAACGGATTAAAGCGGAGTTATAACGAAGAAGTTATGGATTTTACAAGTTTGACGACGAAATATATACTTTTCGTAAAATTCAGCAACACATTTTGGTTTGTTCGGTCAAAACGAGCCTTAAGCTTCACAAATTATTTCGACTTATCAAAAATCTATTAGTATACTTTGATACGAAGTTAAGGACGTATTATCGTAGAAAGCGGATTTGAAACGACAAAGATATGCACGTTTTCATAAATTTGCCGTAACTATTATTTTCGAAAAACTATATTATTTTTACGATACAAGTGTTACGGTGGTGAAACGACCATGTTTGAGGCTGTTTTAACTATGATGTGGAACTTTTGGAACGAGATGTCTTCTAGTAAAATCAAGTTCACCGAGCATATTTTCAAAACGACAAGCCGTTTGTGTAGCGGAGTTGTAATAAGTTAATTACGGATGTTTAAACTTGGCCGAAACTCACTTTTTACATAACAATTAGACAAAATCACCATCTTTAACCTTTATTATCTTTATGTTCGAGACCTTTTTGACGAAAACTCCTGAACTGAAACTTCTAGATTTCGATACAAACTTTCCAAAACCGTCGAGTTCGTTCTCTAACGATCGACGTACACCATTTTACGACTAGTTTTTCGGAGCCATTTTTGTTAATTTCATGACAATTCCGACGACTTTGTTTTGCGACGAAAAGTGATAATTTCACCATAAATCATTACGAAACCATTGTAGGATGACATTTTGATGTAAAAACTTGTAAAGTGATTTTGAAGGGTCAAGACGTCAAAAGAGTATTTTTCGACGATAAGTATCATTTTTCAAAACTCGCAAATGGTATAAATAACATACGAAATGCATGCATAACATTACATTGCAACTCATTACATATCATATCATTCGTAATAGGTCCCGTTAAAGCATCACTTTATACCTCGGTGTAACCACTTTTGTCATCGCATCTATTCATCAAGTGAGTAATCACATCCCTTTTTACCGTTTTACTATATTTTGGGCGAAATGCATGAACCATATTTGAACTAAATTGATTTTACTTCTATGAACTCTTTAGACTTGAACTTTTGAACTTGACTTAGAATCTTGGATTTAATTACGAATTTATGACTTGTTGGAATTTATTGAACCGTACATGTTATGACCTTGACCTAAAGTCTCCCATGTTCGGAGCATCACTATAAAGTCTCCCATGTTCGGAGCATCACTATAAAGTCTCGCCTTATTGGTGGAGCGTTCTCAATAAATCTCGCCTTATCGGTGGAGTGTGCAAAGTCTCGCCTTTTTGGTGGAGCGTTCTCAATAATTCTCGCCTAGGTGGTCGAGTGACAAAGGAGTCTCCCTTGTTGGAGCAGTGCAAAGTCTCCCATGTTCGGAGCATCCCTGAATTATTATATTCGTGGTACTATATTGTGAACTATTATGACCGCTTATATTTGACTTTTAGACATACTACTTTTGGCGGTGGGTTGTGAACACACAGGTTGCAAGTTTTGTATGGCGGAACTTGAACCGAGTGGATTTACAATGCCTTTGCTTTATGGACCATTTTTCGTTGATTGAAAGCTTTGAATATTTCTTACGAGTTTTCTTATTCTTGCTAAGAGTGTTTACTCACCAACTATTTTCATAGTTGACCCGTTTTCTCTCATGCATTTGTGTGATCGTTAGTAAGCTTTTCTACCGGGTCTTGCATAATGAAGTTTTCACTTGTCACTACAAATCATTATGTAATAGAACGCAATATTTTGGGAACTAAACTTTGTAATATATTTGCCGATGACGGCTAAACTAGTATTGTAATGGTGTACTCTTTCTTTTAAATATTAATGTTGGTATGTTCTATTATCTTGTGCTTATGTTCCTTCCGTTACACTCGTGTTTCCGCCCCGGCGAGGTGTGTGATTGGTATCGAGCCAAAGGTTATAGAGAATGCCGATTTTCAAAAATAAAAATCACGACTATAACAGGAATAAATTTTTTTTGTATATTATTTCATTAAACATTGAACACCATTCGAGTCAACTAGTCCTATCGTTGCATCGTTACTCATAAATTATACATAGCCCGATCAACTATGTCTAATTTATGAAGAACCATGCAATGATAAGAAGGGTAATTTTAAGTCATGTGTAGTCGAGTCTTTGAGTCCGTCACCAAGTGCATTGGTCGGGTGGGTATGCATAGCATGTTTTACGTTCACGTCTACATTACCGTACCTTGTCCATATCTTCTCTTTTCCATCTTTCGACTTGTTAGACATAGCATGTCTCTGCTTCTGTCATGTTTCGATCACTATAACACATTACCACCGTTCGCACCTCATCATCGACTTCGTTAGAATGTCGTTTACTCAACCCGATGTTTTGGTCCTCTGTGGGATCATGGACGCAAGAAGCACACGCCAGGAGGTAATCGTCCAAACTGGCATTGGCAATAGAAGGCCCACAAGATCGAACATTGAAGTTCCCCCCGCACGTGGTCGAGCATTCTATCTGGGTACCGAGGAAGCCCGCAACGCGTAACGGGTACATTCCTTTGAACAACTACCTTATTTCTGTACGACATGATTTTGAGTACATAACTTCCTTCCAATCTTTACCACGTTCACGTCATTGATTAATTTGAGACCTATTGATATCGACCTTAGTTGTTATATATTTTGTTGATTTGATTTGATTTGTGTAAGCAAATCCAATATCGAGCGAATCTTTCAAAAGACTTCATTCAAGGATGTTGAATCCTATCTTTCTAACAACTTGTTTCCTAGCTTGATCTAGTGACAGTTCTTGTTTGATGAGTTGCGAAAATCAAGCTAAGAGACAAGTTTATTCAAGTCGGTTTAGTTTAATCTCATGACGTTCTTGTTTGATGAGTTGTGAGATTAAATTAGAATCGACTACCTAAAGGTCTTTTGAGAGCTACGTTCGATATTGGGCAAGTTTACCCTATCCAATCTAATCACGGGCACGCATTTAGTGGAATGGGGAACACATGCGCATGGGCATTGATATGATCATTTAGACTGTTCGTACGAGCATGAACTTTTAGAACTCTTGTCGAGGTTCGGACTATAGTATCGTTAATCGAATCACGAGGACGTGATTCCGCTGACATGGGAAGAATGTCACAATTCTCAAATTCCGGTCATTTCTTAAATTAAATATGCATCATATTAGTTCATTCATGACATTTCATTTCACATTTAACGCGTAATTTTTATATTTAATAAACGTTATCGCGTGAGTTATTATTTTAAATATTTAATCCGTTACTTTCAAAAATGATCCCGACATATTTTTATACTTACATTTAGTTATAAAAACTATATTTTGAGTTTAACTAGTGTTTTGGATTTATTTCGTATATAAATCGTTAAAGTTATATTATTACGACGTTTTTCTTAAAAATTACTCGATAATTATTATATCACTCAAATTTTGCAAAAAATATAATTTCACAATTCTTATGATTTCAACATATTTTACTTTGATCCATTAAAATTTATTATTTTTTTTTGCCAACACTACTCTAATTGCACATATATATATATGTACTAGTTACAAATTATGTTTATATGACCTCATTTTTCTTACATTCATTTACATAATAAATATATGAACTAGACAAGATCCATCAACTCCCTAAATGGTGGATCTTGTCTTGCAAATATCTCTTATACATATACATTATTATACATATACTTCATTTCATTCTCAACAATTATAAAAGTTAGTCTAGTTTTTCATTCTCTCTTGTCTTCCTCTCCAAAGAAAGCCGGTTCCACAAGGATCCAAGGAGATCATCTCAAGTTTTTCCAAGTCAAGTGTTTAAAACAATCTAGTTAATACTCTTTATTAGGTTTTGAAATAAAAACCAAGAGTGTTTAGGTTTAACCTTGTTCTTTGCACCTCATCATATTAACTAGTAAGCATGTTTCTTTCATTTTTCATGTTTCCTTATCATCTGATAAGTATCTCTTCATTTTTGGAGCAAGCATGCATGATTTGTGTTGTTTATACAATTTTTACTTGATTTTAGAGTTATATATATATTAAGGTCATCCTATAATTATCCCCTTGGTATATGTTGGTATTGATGGTGATTAGGAACCCATGACACCCTAAGAAGGTGTATGGTAGGATTAGATTAGCTTTGGAGTTGATTTGAAGGGATTAGAATAGGTTTTGTCCGAGAAAAACTATTTTCGATAAGTATATAAATGTGTTCTGTCCTTGTTTTGATTTTCTGGAAAAACCGACGGTAGGCACGACTTTTTGGCCTTGATATTTAGAAAATATACTTTAAAACGAATCCGTGGCCGCTTGAACGGATTAAAACGGAGTTATAACGAAGAAGTTATGGATTTTACAAGTTTGACGACGAAATATATACTTTTCAGAAAATTCAGCAACACATTTTTGGTTTGTTCGGGTCAAAAACGAGCCTTAAGCTTCACAAATTATTTCGACTTATCAAAAATCTATTAGTATACTTTGATACGAAGTTAAGGACGTATTATACGTAGAAAACGGATTTGAAACGACAAAGATATGCACGTTTTCATAAATTTGCCGTAACTATTATTTTCTGAAAAACTATATTATTTTTACGATACAAGTGTTACGGTAGCTGAAACGACCATGTTTGAGGCTGTTTTTAACTATGATGTGGAACTTTTTGGAACGAGATGTCTTCTAGTAAAATCAAGTTCACCGAGCATATTTTTCAAAACGACAAGCCGTTTGTGTAGCGGAGTTGTAATAAGTTAATTACGGATGTTTAAACTTGGCGAAACTCACTTTTACATAACAATTAGACAAAATCACCATCTTTAACCTTTATTATCTTTATGTTCGAGACCTTTTGACGAAAACTCGAATCGAAACTTCTAGATTTCGATACAAACTTTCCAAAACCGTCGAGTTCGTTCTCTAACGATCGACGTACACCATTTTACGACTAGTTTTTCGAGCCATTTTGTTAATTTCATGACAATTCCGACGACTTTGTTTTGCGACGAAAGTGATAATTTCACCATAAATCATTACGAAACCATTGTAGGATGACATTTTGACGTAAAAACTTGTAAAGTGATTTTGAAGGGTCAAGACGTCAAAAGAGTATTTTTCGACGATAAGTATCATTTTTCAAAACTCGCAAATGGTATAAATAACATACGAAATGCATGCATAACATTACATTGCAACTCATTACATATCATATCATTCGTAATAGGTCCCGGTTAAAGCATCACTTTATACCTCAGTGTAACCACTTTTGTCATCGCATCTATTCATCAAGTGAGTAATCACACCCCCTTTTTACCGTTTTACTATATTTTTGGGGCGAAATGCATGAACCATATTTGAACTAAATTGATTTTTACTTCTATGAACTCTTTAGACTTGAACTTTTGAACTTGACTTAGAATCTTGGATTTAATTACGAATTTATGACTTGTTGGAATTTATTGAACCGTACATGTTATGACCTTGACCTAAAGTCTCCCATGTTCGGAGCATCACTATAAAGTCTCCCATGTTCGGAGCATCACTATAAAGTCTCGCCTTATTGGTGGAGCGTTCTCAATAAATCTCGCCTTATCGGTGGAGTGTGCAAAGTCTCGCCTTTTTGGTGGGCGTTGCTCAATAATTCTCGCCTAGGTGGTCGAGTGACAAAGGAGTCTCCCTTGTTGGAGCAAAGGCAAAGTCTCCCATGTCGGAGCATCCCTGAATTATTATATTCGTGGTACTATATTGTGAACTATTATGACCGCTTATATTTGACTTTTAGACATACTACTTTTGGCAGTGGGTTGTGAACACACAGGTTGCAAGTTTTGTATGGGCGGAACTTGGAACTGAGTGGATTTACAATGCCTTTGCTTTGCGGACCATTTTCGTTGATTGAAAGCTTTGAATATTTCTTACGAGTTTTCTTATTCTTGCTAAGAGTGTTTACTCACCAACTATTTTCATAGTTGACCCGTTTTTCTCTCATGCATTTCAGGTGATCGTTAGTAAGCTTTTTCTACCAGGTCTTGCATAATGAAGTTTTCACTTGTCACTACAAATCATTATGTAATAGAACGCAATATTTTGGGAACTAAACTTTGTAATATATTTGCCGATGACGGCTAAACTAGTATTGTAATGGTGTACTCTTTCTTTTAAATATTAATGTTGGTATGTTCTATTATCTTGTGCTTATGTTCCTTCCGTTACACTCGTGTTTCGCCTCCGCGAGGGTGTGACAATGCGAAATTCTCAAGTGTGAATTTTGGATACCTACTGCAATTCTTAGGTCATGTAATCGACGGTCAAGGCATACATGTAGACCCCGCTAAGATCGAGTCAATAAAGGATTGGGCGACACCCACAACTCCCTCGTAAATACGCCAATTCTTAGGACTTCTTTGGGTACTACTGAGATTTATTGACGGTTTCTCAAAGATTGCCAAATCTTTAACCAAGCTAACCGTAAAACGCTAAGTTTGGTGAGAGAGAAAGAAGAAGAAGCTTTTCAACTCCTTAAAGAAAAGTTGTGTAGTGCACCTGTTCTGGCCTTACCAGAAGGTAGTGAAGACTTTGTTGTATATTGCGACGCTTCACATAAGGGGCTCGGAGCAGTATTAATGCAAAGGGAGAAGGTGATAGCATACGCCTCTCGCCAATTGAAGACTCACGAGAAGAACTACACGACACACGATTTGGAGTTAGGAGCAGTTGTGTTCGCACTCAGAATTTGGAGACACTACTTGTATGGCACAAAGTGTATCGTATACACCGATCACAAAAGTCTACAACACATTTTGGATCAGAAAGAACTGAACATGAGACAGCGCCGATGGTTGGAATTACTCAATGATTACGACTGCGAAATTCGTTACCATCCGGGTAAAGCGAATGTAGTTGCTGATGCTCTCAGTAGGAAAGAGCGACCAAAACCTCTTAGAGTCAGATCCTTGGGTATGACAATTAGTTCACCTCTTCCAACCAAAATTCTCGAGGCTCAATTGGAAGCACTCAAAGAGGAAAATCGTCCGAATGAGAACCTTTACGGGATGCCAGAAAGTGAAAATGGATTCGTGAAAAGGTCGGATGGAACGTTGTGTTTCAAAGAGCGAAGTTGGATACCACTCTACGGAGGAATTCGCGGCGTCATTATGCATGAGTCCCACAAGTCTAAATACTCCATCCACCCGAGGATCCGACAAAATGTACCTTGATTTGAAGAAATTGTCTTGGTGGCCTAATATGAAGGCCGACATTGCAACATATGTCACCGATGTTTAACTTGTTCAAAGGTTAAAGTGAACATCGAGACCCTCGGTCTACTAGTACAACCCGAAATCCCGAGTGGAAATGGGAGCGCATAACAATGGACTTTATCACTAAGTTACCTAAAACCTCTAGAGGCTACGACACTATTTGGGTAATAGTTGACCGTCTCACCAAGTCGACACATTTCCTACCGATGAAGGAAAGTGATGGAATGGAAAACTAGCTCAACTATACCGAAGGAAATCATCGCACGCCATGGTGTACCAATTTCCATCATTTCGGACGAGATAGCCGTTTCACCTCAAACTTCGGAAATCACTTCAAGATGCTTTAGGATCTAACCTCGACATGAGCACCGCTTACCATCCTCGGACCGATGGATGAGGCGAGAGAACAATCCAAACACTAGAGGATATGCTAAGAGCATGTGTGATAGACTTTGGAAATGGCTGGGATAAACACTTGCCATTAGCCGAGTTTTCTTACAATAACAGCTATCACACAAGTATCAAAGCCGCACCATATGAAGCACTCTATGGTCGGAAATGTAGATCACCTGTGTGCTGGGCCAAAGTTGGAGAAAGTCAACTTACTGGTCCGGAGTTAATCCAAGAAACTACCGAGAAGATTGTACAAATCAAGAGCCGACTACAAGCAACTCGTGACCGCCAAAAGAGCTACGCGGATAAAGGAGGAAACCACTTGAGTTCCGGTGGAGATAAAGTTATGCTCAAAGTTGCGACATGGAAGGGCGTAATCCGTTTCGAAAACGTGGAAAGTTAAATCCGCTATATTGGACCTTTCAAAATTCTTGCTAGGATCGGACCGGTAGCGCATCGCCTTGAATTACCACAAGAACTCAGCTACATGCACAACGTGTTTCACGTGTGCAACTTAAAGAAAAGTCTTTCCGACGAAACTCTTGCTATTTCTTTGGAAGAAATCCAAGTCGACGAAAGATTGAATTTTGTCGAGGAACCCATTGAAATCATGGATAGGAAATCGAGCGGCTTAAGCAAAGCCGCATCCCGATCGTCAAAGTCCGTTGGAACTCTCAAAGAGGTCCGAATACGCGGGAACGCCAAGACCAATTCAAGCGCAAATACCACACCTTTCTCTACTTCACCAAATAATTCTAGCGAAAACCGAGGGCGGTTTTCTCTTCCAAACGGGGAGGATGTGACACACGGTAAATTTTCACCAAAATTTAAGCGATAATTAGTAATTCATTTTTACTAAGCCAAATTTATTAAGCATGCATAAGCTTTGCACGATCATTCGAGTAGCTAACTCGCATACTGATAAATAGCGCATCACTTTTCATTCATATCGTTTTATGAATATTTTATTTTGTCTTATGATTTAAATTGTAAGACGAGAGGTTATCTCGTTTTCTCCAGTGGCCGACACTGCACGCGTACCGACACTATGATAAGGACCCGCTAAAACAATTAACCGATGTCCGCGACTTGGAATATTAAAAAGATAAAGTATTTCAGACACGTAACAATAAAATACCACGGATAAAAAGCTGTCAAACAATGATACCTTGGTCACAATATGGCTTCGCGAGACACAAAATACTTAAACACATTATCACTTAAACAATGACTTTATAAGACTCAAGTGCAAACATACATAACTATAATGTATATGCATACATCTCATACAATAAATATTCCACATACAAAATACTTACACAAAATAATCATAAGTATACAACACACCTACTTTACTTACATTTATTTACATCACCACTTTGGACTTTTATTTTTGTAACTCTTATATTACATTTACAATAAAAGGAATTACAAAAGTTAAATATGTCCTCCTTGTTA
This sequence comes from Chrysanthemum lavandulifolium, assembly GCA_022545495.1. Lineage (NCBI taxonomy): Eukaryota > Viridiplantae > Streptophyta > Magnoliopsida > Asterales > Asteraceae > Chrysanthemum > Chrysanthemum lavandulifolium. The sequence continues at coordinate 3,976,626 of CM040240.1, read as the reverse complement.
TCCTCCTCCACACACGACAAAGAGATACAAAATCAAAGGAGAGATATATCCATCTCTTTCATCCAGAAACCTGCTCCTCCACCTTCACACGCCTCCTAGGCGAATCTTTACCAAACCACGTAAACCGACACCCCTCATCTTAATATTCCTCACCTCCCATACCATATTCATGAAAGAATCTCTTCCCCAACTCTATCTAGATGCGCCCCTACCTTCAAGGAAATCCATGAAAATCAAGATAAATCACAAGCAAATCTTTACACCAATCCAAGAAATCCTTTGGCTTTGGAAGTATACCATTTTCGGCTTCAAACAAAGAGGCAAGATGGTAGGACTTGGTCAAAGACTCCCTTTTTATTTTCTTTTTATGCTACTCGAGAGACTAAGGGCTCACACAAAACAAATCTCAATCCACCACACAAGAAAAGTGCTCTCAAGGGTATAGTGAAACAGTTGGGTTCTTACTCGGATTCGGATTTGGAGGTTTGGGTTGTGTGGAGCTCTCGAGTTAGCCTTCATCCTTGTCATTTTCGCCTCACTTACATAAGGTTCATCCTTGTTTCTCTTCCTTGTAAATTGTTATGCTACAATCGTGATTAATGTAATTTAAATGGTGAAACTTTGTTTTGATTTTCGATGTCTAAATAAAGTGTTTGGTATTACCTAAATGTCACTTTGATATGATATAAGTCACTTGAGTTTTGAGTTAGTCTTGATTCGGATGAAAAGCAGTTTTACAGTCGAGGTAAACGAGCCAAGGAATGAGAGTTAAGTCTTATTGAAACTTGGTAATTTGACTAGGTAACTAAGTATTTTGATGTTGATAAACCTTGTATATTTTTGTAGATGTTTTGGGTCACGTTAGGAGATGGTTTTTGTTGTTGGTTAGGTTAGTAGTGTTTCTGTCGAAAGGTATGAACCAAAGAAAATTTGCAAAGTTAAGTTCTATAAATCTTGTAGGAAGTAAGTATCATATTAGATTCGGGATATTGAGTTTGGTAGCGAGATATTGGGTTGTTGTTTGACGCGACTAAGAACCCATCTTGATACTCGTACTTCTTTTCCAGTCGACCTCCGTGTTACTCTTTGTGTCCATAAAAGTCATGTACTAGAGAAACCATTTCGATGCCAAGAAAATTGATAACTTGAGAAGTAGATTTGTTACCGAAATGTCTTGTGTTTAGGATTAGTCACACTCATGCGAGTCATGGTTAGTCCTCATAATGGGTCGGAGCTCTAGCTATGGTTGTACCATAGTGGCTCGTCAATATGAATGTCGACTTGTAAATCTGAGCTAGTCTTTGCTCATCTTCATTTTGCTATGAGAATGAGTATATGGTGTAAGGAAAATGGGTGTTTGCTACTCACTGTTGACATAAGACCACAAGGGTGGTCTTGAGTATAGATCATATATCCTCTTAACTTATATTGCGACACTATAACTCGTGATAGGAAACCCATATAGCTGTCGAGAGCCTACCCATCGAGACAACTTCACTAGTCATGAGACGTTGAAAGATATCATCGAGCCAAAGATTGTGGGTCTAACTCACGAGTATAAGTTGTATCACAAAATACTCTTGTGTCGAAGGGAGAATGCATTGAGTCATGAGGTGACAAATTGAAATCTCCCTAAAGCGTATAAAACTCTTCCTGTTGTAACTTGGGCATGACCAGGTTTGGCCCAAGCCATATTTGGGCGAAACTTCCCTATTGACCCAATACAAATTCGGGCTTAGGCCCAACGCTATGCTCATCCCTACCAGGCCACAGCCCATCCGTGTGTTGAAATATTCGAGTGGTACCTAGTCGAGTCACCAAATAAAACCCGACGTATATGATCGAAAACCAAATATAAAAACTAGACCCATTTGTCATCTATACGAAACCTTATACCACATATACATGTATGAATTTACAAGTGAACAAGGGTTGAAAGTATAACCTACTTAAATGAAGTTTACATAAAACGGTTTAACGTCATGGTGAAATCAAATTTATGTCATAAGGATTACTAGTCTCACATTGTATAAATTTTAAGAAAACAAATTTGACAAATAAATAAAGACCACTACATCATTTTATCATTTTTGAATATGAAAGCCTTTCACTTCAACTTACATATTTTCTAAATTCAATTGGAAAATAAATCAACTATTATGTGATTTTGATACTACTATCATGTGTCAACTTAAATAAGAATATATACATTATATACTGCTAAAAGAATAACGTAAATATACTCAAACCAAGTCTTGGATTTTAACGCCGTTTTGCAACAATATGAAAAGTATATATACACGTCGTATACTTGCCAGTAAAACCATTTTTACAAATTTTACAAATTTACGTTTAGTATTAACACAATTATAAAAACCATTGGACTATTTTAAGTAAGCAATACTTAAAAACGATGAACTAAAACATTGTCCTCCTTATCTAGGTCGCGTGTCGGTGCCGTTTCACAACAATCACTAATCCCACATTTGGATTTGCACTTTTGCTAAGGTGAGTTTCATAGCCCCACTTTTACTTGATAAATTGTTTTATACATTTTGGGGTGAGAAATATGCAAAACATTTTATGGACCAAAACTATTACATGATTACTATTATGTGGTTTAGCCTAAGCCCTTATGTCTCTAGAGAATGCCCTTTCATGAACCGTCAATTCCCCATTGGGAAACGCGAATGTTATAAATAGATCTATTGAGGGTGACTCCTCCGTTCGGTTGGCCATGCTTAGGCCAAGGCGAAACGTATACCATGTCGGAATCAAGTGTTGAGGGACAAAACACTTGCTATGGGCCCCTATATTGTATGACATCTTTTAGCATCTGAACTGTCGTAGTATCGGTTGCATGAACTTAGAGCTAACGTAATAGACATTCATACATATATCATTATATTCGTTGTAATGATTATATGCCTTTGCTTATGGTCCAAGCTTACTATTTTAACTTAAACCTATGAACTCACCAGCCTTTTAGCTGACCTTTTAGCATATTTTCTCAGGTGTTTAAGATTTGTTCATGAAGGCAAGGCAAGAAGCGGATGTATGGTCGTAGTAGTATTAAAGAAGTGTTTTTACACAAAAATGATGTTTTTACATTGGGACCACTATATTTAATGGGATGTACCCATTTATTTAAATTATGTTGTAAGACAGCGTTTTAAAACTATTTTATAAAATCAAACGGAGTATGTATTCCGTTCCTTATTACTTGTGTTATGATTCACCAATTCCGTAACGCTCCCGAATAATACGTATGCTTCCGCTAAACAAAATTTGGGGGTGTTACACCCTCTATGGATACTTATTGGTAAACAGGTTGCGTTCCCTGTCGTGGAGTATTATGTTCGAAATACATGGGAAAAGTTTGGAATTAACAAGGTGATGATGAACTCCAAGGGGTTTTTCGGTTTGGAGGATGTGCTTGAAGAAGGACCATGGATGATCTGTAACATTCCAATTATCCTTAAATCTTGGACGATGAACACCAATCTATTAAAGGAGGATCTTACTCACGTTCCGGTGTGGGTAAAGCTACATGATGTTCCTTTGGCTACATTTTCAGAGGATGACCTTAACCTTATCGCGACAAAACTAGGTAACCCAATAATGCGCAACTATTTTACTAGTACCATGTGCATGGAATCTTGGGGACGTAGTAGTTGTGCGCGATGTTTGATTGAAGTTAGAGCTAATGAAGCCCTCAAAGAGAGTATTACCATAGATATACCATTGCTTAATGGTTCGGGATTCACTAAAGAAACGGTGCGGGTTGAATACGAGTGGAAACCACCTGGGTGCGATGTATGTAAGATATTTGGCCATACTCTAGACCAATGCCTTAAGAATGTTACTATTTCAGCCCCTAGTGTTGAAAAAACAAATGATAGTTTCCAAATGATGGGTAAATGAAGTAATGGTAAAAATGGTAGCAAAAATGGTATTAACGTGGGTAACAAGTTACAATAGCGACCTGAAGCTACCTCAGTTAAGTTGAACAGTGACAAAGGATAAAAAAGTGTTACTAGTCCTTGTAGTGCAAATGGAGTTGGTACCTCATCTAGTGCTAAAAACGTCTCAAAAGTAGCAAGGGTGTGAATGTGAGTAACCCTTTGGTTGATAACGAGGTACAAACCCGCTTGGTATGCGAGTTTTGTTAAAAAAATTTTTGGGCCCTTAAATACGTTGTATTAGGTTTAGACACTTTGTTTCGTCTCTTGTGCATCAACTTCAAGTGCCTATCACACAAATAAAAGAGCTATGCGTAGATTAACTTGAAGTTGATAATATGCAAAACTGATAATTTAGAATAGCACACGTGTAATTATACAATAAAAGGTGCGTGTATCAACACCCTTAAATACACATATCGTAAGCGTCAATTTGTTCTTTGCTTAGAATTAGAATGAGGGGTTTTCCTAAGTGTTGTATCATTTTAAATTATGCCCTACAGAACCAATAGGCAACCTCGACAAGACCTGTTACAACATAATTTTTTGTAAGCGGAGATCGAACTAAACGGGCATCATGCAATCTTTACTGTAACAACTTAAAGGTGTAAGATAATATAAAGGTCTTTCGTTGTGTCATCGAGTTGAATTTTCCAACACGAAAATACATGTCAATCGTTAGTCTATGATGTCGACGCATGATGTTGAGGATAGTAACATCCGTCTAATCGCCCCCTCAAATACCTTTTGCTGTGTCAAGAGCCTTTGTGCAAAGCCATTGCTAGGCCGATGTCACAACGAAAGGAATTCGATGGGAAAATAAGATGCGGCAAATATCCCAAAGAGCACTGTTTGCCCAGCTGCAATCCAGGTTTGTAGCTCGAATGGTACGCCAGATCTAGAATGATCTATAAAATGCACAGATGATCCTAGCGGTGACATGCCATTCAATCAACAAAGCTGTATTGCAAGCAAACAAATTATCTGTGGTTGTCGTCTGTAGATGATGTTGACAAGCGATGTTCAGGATAATTACATCCGTCTGATCTCCCTTTCAAATTCCTTTTGCTGTTTCAAGAGCATTTGTGCAACAGTCTACACTAGACGTATTTCTAGACCGTTGTGACAACATAAGAAATTCGAAGGGAAGATCATAATAGGCCAATATCTTAAACATAACGCATCACTATTAGCAACCGAAGACATGACTTACATGGATAAGAATCATTCACCTTTTGCAATGGTTGAACCTGCCCAGGTCGTACCATGCGCATGATCCTTTTGTTGGATGCGCGAATGTCGTCGTGTCACCGAGTTGAGGCCCTGGGTTCTATAATATACTGCAATCGTGAGACGATAAAGCTGATACGGGGCGCTTAGGATAGTGAGACCCGTCTAATCGGCCCTTCAAATTCCTTTTGCTATGTCAGTAGCCTGTGTGGAAATGTCTGTATAAGATGTATTGCTAGACTATTGTGACAGCGAAAGCAATTCGATGGGAAGATGAGATCCGACGAATATCCTTAACACCCCGTATCAATATTAACAAATGAAAGCTGCACTATTTTATCTAGCCAGAGGATTCAAATCGATGACGCAACTATTTACCTACGTGAACAATTCATGAAAGCTCAGCCTGCACAGACTGTGTTTTCAAAAACTTAGTTTGCCTGCGTACCTGAATATTAATGCATCATCGACTGAACTCTTTCCACGCGGAAGCACATTTCAAACGTCAGTTACTTATGTTGAGACGCGATGTTCAGGATAGCGAGACCCGTCTGATCGACCTCTCGAAGCCCTTTTGCTATTTCAACAATCTTTGTATAGCCGTCTGCACCAGACGTGTTGCTACATTGCTATAAGAACAAAAGGAATTCGAGCGGAAAATCAGAATAGGACGGTACCTGAAACATCTCATTTCAACATAAGCAAATGATGGCTGTAATATTCTGACTCCTACCGCTGGGCAGGTTGTAAGCCCAAAAGGTTTCTACGCTTCCATACCGGAATATTGTTGCATCATCGGCTGGGCTCTTTCCACTTGGTAGTGCATATCAAGCGTCGCTCGCTAACGTTGAGATGTGATGTTCAGGATAGTAATACTCGTCTAGTCGCCCCATTGAATACCTTTAGCCATTTCAACGGCCGCTATGCAAAGGCCTGCTCCAGACGTTTTGCTAGACCGTTATAAGGACAAAAGGGCTTCAAGGAGTGAATCAGGGCAGGGGAGTATCATTAACATCCCATATCAATATTAGCAAATGGCGCTTGAAATATTATACCAGGTGGAAAGATCCCAATCAGTGACACGACAACTCGGTTAGATAAGACTCCAGTCGAACTGATTACAAACGTATTGGCAACTGCTATCTATCCCTGTTTTGCAGCAATGCGGGCGCCTATGATCCTGAAAGGTCACATAAACGTATACACAATATGTGAATATCGGTATTCCAAGTAGTCTTATTGCAGCATTTGAATTAAAGCCTACTGGTACAACGATACGTAAAAAGTAGTTCTCACCCAACATTAATTGCCGTGAAACTTTTTTATATTCATTACTTATGCTCCACGATGTAGCATTAAGTGAAGGAAACATGTCCGCTACGAACCTGTTAAAAATCGTTAGAAGAACAACGAAACTGAAATGGGAAATAAGTACCTGTACCCGTAAAGGCGAAAAGATTCTGTGAAATATCAAACCTTGTGATGGATACATTATGGAAACCATAAACGGTGATCAGTATTCAACCAAGAAAAAGCAATGCTAATACATCTGTAACGGCATTAGTTTTTCGTGGCTGAATACTGGTCACAACATCCATGCACCAAATACTTCTCAGAAATGGTGGACGCCAGAGAGATATATGGACTAAGGTGAGATCGCAGGCCAACAATTTTGCAGCAGTTTGTCTTAACATATACAAACCATCAAAAACCCCATTCTTCATTAAAAACAATCCTTTTCATATTGATATTTTGAAAAAGTGATACCGGGAAAAAAAAAAGCATGTCTACCGACATAAGGTGCCACAAAGGCTGCTCAATTTTGAGCGCGCCCAATATCTATAGCAACCGCATTAAAAGTTACCAAAGAGTGTATGGAAACGGAACGTTTAGGCTGCATAAGAAAACCGATAGTGATCATCAAAGGTCATAACGCTATATATACATGTTCACCCACACATATTAAAAATGTATAAACGGATAATTTTTTAAAAAAATTGAATAAAGTAACTAATCAGGCTCAGATTCTTGAATGCGAATGGATAACAGAAATCTGGATTCCGCCATGGCTGCAAATAATAGGGTTGCATAATGAGAACTACATGCTACCCAGTCACTGCCATGCCAAGTTACGCATCAAACCTCCTATTACCCACCTCATTTTATTCAGAAAACATGTAATCATCACTGCCCCTTAGTATACCGCATGTTTGTAAAGTCCTCACATAACAGTGGCTGCACGCTAAGTTAGCTGCACAGCCAACGTGTTATTGGGTTCATTTTCTATCAGAACGTATCACACGCAATGCCATTATACAAATCACTTTAGCAAACCACTGAAGCCAAGTACACATGAAGAGATTAGATCTCTAATGAAAAGAGCAACAACGGTGGCAGTTTAAGAAAAAAGAAACGCGCCTATCCCATTTTATACATTCAAGACCAAACGTCCCAGATAGGTACGAAAGCAAACGGCGCAAGTAAGGGATGCGTAGTTTCACTAACGCGTAGCAGGTCACGAAAACGCAATTATTCATAAGTTAAAAACCCAGCGACCCAGGTAGAGGCCCCAAGCCAAAACCTATTAAACACCAGCCCTTATAATGGATGCATTATGGAAATCATAAGCGGTGATCAGTATTCGACCAAGAAAAAACAATCCCAGTACACTAGTAGTAGGATTAGTCGTTCGCGTCGAATAACGGATGGCACAGAAATGCAACGCTGAGATAAGCTCACAGCGCAAGACTTTGGCGGCAGTTTGGTCTAACGTACCCAAACCATGGCCAATAACAAAAGGGACGCAAAACATCTCTAACAACCTCCGCCATCATATAGAAAGAAGCCAAGAAAGAAAAGCAACAAACCACCACCACAACCTAAACCCACCAACATACGTAACGGCTAGACATCCATAACGAACCTAAAGTCGAACGTATCCAAAAGAGCCACACAACACATGGAAGCACACGGAAAACAATATAACAAACCACAAACCCACAATCTAACTATCATAAATAAGACAACATAAACATTTGCAACACACGTAACAACACCAAGAGCAATCCTGCGACATTAAAACCCACGCATGCCAAGGAAACTATACATAAAACCTACCACAAAAGTAACTGCAACGCAAGAATATAGTGAAAACCTATAAAAATCTTACATCCACTCTACCTACCAAGTTTCCTCCCGTGTGAAGAAACGTAGTACAAATGATTCAAGAACGAAAATGAAGCATCATGCTCAATATTTATAGGTTGAAACACCGAGCCTATCATATACTGTGGTTCCGGGCCAAAGACCCAAAACATGCAAAACACAGCCCAAAGGCCGAGCATGACGTAAGGGAGCTTGATTCAGTTGTCGACCATTAGGTAAGTAAATATAAAATGGCGACCATCGTTTCTCTTTACATTAGAGTAACCAAATTCGAATAAAATAAGTAATTAGGGTCAGATTCTTAAATGCAAAAGAGCCAAAGAATTTCGAATTCCGCCATCGCTGGGAAAAAAAGGTTGGCTCAGATTGATCAGTAATCTCGAAAACCGAACACATCCACCATGGCTGCAAACATTACTGTCTGCCCCGCCAAGGTGCAGAGGTTCGTGTCTCTGATAAAACCAATGCAAATCCATCATCGCCTCTCATGTCCAAAGACAGCAAGACTTTCCCCGAAACGCACCGTGGCTGCAACCAAATGGCTACCACACCAAGATACGGGCATGGGCAAGCCAAATTCGGTTACCTAAATATCGTCACTGCCACTTACTACACGTGTTAACATGAGGTGAGGCGATAGAGATAAGAAACGGACCCCTTCCGTACAGTAAAAACCGAACGGCCCAAATAAGTGCAAAAACCAAAACTGACAAAGTATGCATCGACATCTCCGATTTTCCAATAAAATTCAACCATCGTTGCTCTTTGCATTACGGGTCGTGCCTCTAATGACCCACATCATTTTATTCATAAAACATGTATCATCACTGCCACTTAGTGCACCACATATTTCTAAACTAACCGCGTGTAACAGTGGCTGCAAGCCTAGTTAGCTGCCTCGCCAACATGTTACCGATGGCATCTATTACCGAAACCTAGGACAGTCAATACTATTATACAACAAATAAGGCGGCCCAGAAATAAAACAACAACATAGACCAACTGAGCTAGCAAAGTATTGCTTGTTTTTTTAAAATGCCACCGTCGATGCTCTCTAGATTTCGACATGTAACCTAAACAAAAGCAACACAAACATACGGGTCATACACAACAACAACCACATCAGTTGTACAAGACTAAAAGCTACATATTGCAACAGAATGCTTAAAAAAACTCTAATCAAAAGCAACACACCACCTACCAACTTTGCCCCCGTGTAAAGAAACGTAGCACAAACTATTCTATAACGAAACTGAAACATCTTTAGCAACCGACCATTAGCAAAGCAAGTACTAAATGGCCACCGTCGTCGGCTGTCACGTTCTGGAGGCTCAGATAGATTAGTAATCTCGAAAACCGAACACATCCGCCATGGCTGCAAATGTCATTGTTTGCCCCGCCAAGGTGCAGAGGTTCGCGTCCTCGATAAAACCAATGCAAATCCATCATCGCCTCTTATGTCCAAAGACAGCAAGACTGTACCCGAAACCCATCATGGCTGCAACCAAATGGTCACCCCGCCAAAATACGGGTCTGGGCAAGCCAAATCCGGTTACCCAAAAAACTGATCTAAACGCATCAGATGAAAAGAAAACCCAAATAAAATTCACCCCGAGATTCGGTGCAAAGAGATGATAACATCAACTTATCACAACACGTGTTAACATAACGTAGTAGAAAAAAGAAGAGTCATCACAACACGTGTTAACATGAGGTGAGGCGATAGAAATAAGAAACGGACCTCTCCCGTACAGTAAAAACCAAACGGCCCAAATAGGTACAAAACCAAACGGCCCAAGTATGCACCGACGTCAAAGGCCCAAGGATCCACCAACGTCACCGACTTTCTTATAAAATTCCACCGTCGTTGCTCTTTACATTAGAGATATAATGTTATTAAAACATGTAACCCTTTTGATATTTCAAGAATTATGGACGTTGGGAAGAGTGTTGATGATCAACCTAGTACTTCTCATGCGAATACTCTTTCTAAGATAGCTCAATCAATGGACGTCAGTGCGAAGGTGAATAAAGATGGTGTTAGCTCAAAAATATAACAAAGAAGGTTAATGATTTGGTTAACGAGGAAACTGATAATGAAGGTGAAGTGGAACATGTCTATGATGAAACTACCAGTTTTATGGCAACTACAAGTTCGAAGGTTAATAATGTTTCTAAAAGTGACAGCGGTGGCGGGAATAAAAGCCTATATGAAAAATGGAAGAAAACTTATGATGAATACATGTACGATGATGATGACTTTGACGACTGCAGTTTGACTGAGGATCAATTGCCGTTTGTTAAAGCTTATGATATTAGTTTTCGTGATCAACTTAGATAGAGTATTTGTTAGGTCTCGTAAATTTGACATGTCATTTTTATGATAGTTTTGATTTGAAGCACATTTGGTCTGTTTGTTTTGCCTAGTTGTGGGCTAAGATGTGAGAGTCACCCATATCCATTATACTTGTTTGTTTTTTACCGTAATAATATTACGGAAAAACTCTTTACAAAAAAAAAAATTATAAAAGAAAATACTTTGATATAGTGTAACTGTAACCGAATTGAATAACAAACACGGGTAAGGATCCAGTGAGAAGAAAACTTAAAATGATAAGAATGAGAAATAACTATAATCGCATATTTGAGATGCATCGACTTGAATTAGATGCATCTCTATTCATTTAGATGCATCACAATTAGTTTCAAAAGTGATTTTGAAGTGAAAACGATGCGAATTAGTACTAGCAATAAATTTGACCCGCAGAGGACGAAAATACATAAGATTTGTCTAACTTGATAAAATGCATCTAATATATGTATATGCATCTAATTTTTTGCTAAAAAATATATTATGATGCATTTAAAAGATTAGAGATGCATCTAATTCAAATTGATGCATCTCTAATGTGTAATTATATTTATTAATCATCCTTCTTATTTTAAAAATTCTTTCATTTGATCCTTAGTCTAACAAACACATGCAAGAATAATGTTTAAGCAAACTCTTGGTTCTAAGAATTATTAGTATAATTTTTTCCGTCCACTAATAGTGTTTATTTAATAGAAATTTTTCTCATACTTATAATGGACTTTTTGTACGTTAATCGTGGTCTTGTATCGAATATTTAATTGTAATCCGACAATGACTATATGTTAAAAATAAGTAAGAACTAATTGATGTTTGTTTTACATGTAATAAAATACAAATTTCAGAATAAAAACTAGTTAAAATACATTACTTTTTTCTGACTAACTTAGGTGCATTTGTACCACATTATAAGTATATATTAAAACACAAAGTACTGTAGCTACAGTGATGCAATTCACGATCTTCTTCTGATCTTTTGTGTTTTTGGGCAGGCTATAATAGTGTAGCGGTAGGGCTGTCTGAAAAAAAATTATATTACTATTTATTAATCGCAATCGGCTTGGTAAAAATTAGCGAAAAAAAAAAATATTATATTTATATTTATTCTTGACAATCACCTCGATTAAAAATTCGTCCGCCATGCAACGCGACGAGATGATCTTACGTCTCGTGAAAATATATAATTCAAAAGTGAGAATGAAAGCTAATGGGTCGCTCAAATCCACAAAAGGTTTCATATTGGGCCACGTAATTTTACTTGTCCACATGTACCACCATCTCATATATCATAATCATAATTTAAGTCATCTACAAACATATAATTTAATCAAATAATCTTGGCAAGTATGAGTATTTTCTAGCTCTAACTTGCCCTTTATATTATCAAGACCGACCAAGTGACGTAAGTTTTCTTTTATTAATTTATTGTATGAACAACTTTATTTCGCAACTAGCAGTAAAAAAGTTTTGTTTTCATGAATGAAAGCTTGAAACATCTACTATGGTTGAAAATATAGAAGGACAAACTGCTATTCTTAATCTTATGATTAATTCCTAACTAATACAACTTTAACAAGCTCAAAGTTTACAGACAACACATACTATAGTAAATGATCATATATACGAGATTATTCTGTCAAAATATCGACAATCATAGTTATTCAAAAGGAAAGAATCTTAATCTTTCGTCCAAAATTATTCTGTCAAAATAACATGTTGTATTGACATTTGAAAATCATTTAATTTGGTTAAAATATGTAAATATACACCGCTGAGACAAACCAAAATAGAAAGATAAACATGTAAGACGGGTGTAGTATAATATGACATTAACACTGTGTTCTCGAGTTTAGTTGAGGAGTGAAAGTGAAGGAATTTTTTTTGAATTAAGTGCGGATTTAGAACTAAAAAGCCAGGTTACAATGGCAATTCCAAATAAAGGAAATGGTTTTACTACTGAAATTATTAATGTTGAATATGAATGGAAACCTCCTCAGTCCTCATGATGGTGAATGTAAAACTTTGGGCATGCATTGATTGAATGCCCAAATCATGTTAAGGAGAGCCAAGGCTTCTGAAGTGTCTACTACCTTGGATAAAAATGATGATGGTTTCACCGAGGTAAGGAATCGTAAGGCTAAAAGTAAGAAGGTTGGGGTTCAAATGTCTGAGAGAAAGCCGTTTTGTAGTATTGATGTACATAAAGGGGCTAAATTTAGCCTTCTAAATCTAAGCAAGTATATGTAGTTGTATCGAAAAAGCTCGATGCTACTAAGAAAAATAACACAAATGAGGCAAGTACGAGTGAGACGTATATTTCTACATCAAAACCTTTTGATGCTTTTGATATGAACGACACTGATGTGAATGGTATTCTTTGTACTACTCCTACTGGTGAGAAAATTGGGAAGCTTGAAAAGCTACTTATTGTTGGAAAAGCTACTCTTATGGATCATGATGGTAAGCCTCTTAAAAAGGTTGATCATCGGTGTGATCATGATAGTGAAGATAAGGTTGAATCTGTTGATAACGATATGGCTAATTTTTTAGCATCTGGTATGCCTGCTGTTGCTAGTGCTTCTAAGGGTGAGTGTGGAAACGGATATGGGGGGAAGAAGAGTTTATTAGAAAGTTGAAGGGAGAGTTATGGAAATGACCCCTATGACGATGATCCTTATGATGATGATGATGAAATCCACGAAGAGCTTTCTGCTAGTTAAATTGCCTTTTGTGATTCCTATGAAGTGAGTAGTGGTTTGTTTTCTTATTTTAAAGGATGTAAAGTGTCTTGTTATGTTAGCTTTAATATATAATGGGCTGAGATATGAGACTTCAGCCATATCTTTGTATTTAAACGTTTTTTGGAGTAATAAATTTACCGGAAAAACCCTTTACCCTAAAAAAGAATGTGAAGAAAAAGTGGAGAAATTACTTTTTTTTTTTTTTGTGTTCTTAAGATTTTTGAAGGATGAAAGGAGATTGAGAGGAAAGAAAGTGGGCGGAGATTTAAGGTATTTTAGGGCCAACATTTTCCGCTAAAAATTAGAGTGAAAGTAAAAAAAGATAATATATACTGTAGTAAAAAGACCAAATTATTCTTACATTGTTACTTGAGAACACAAATTAGATCTCTATCTTTCTTTTCTCTTCACTCTATTTCTTTCAATCACTTTCATTTTCGTTACATACCTGTTACCACTCTTTAGTTTAACTCGACAAACTGTAAGAATTTTGCATGTCAAACTTTTTAAAGTTAGGTAAGTTTAGAAGTTTCCCTTATTTTTACAATATAACGTTTGATATTATATAGACACGTTATTCTGTTTACACTTTTAAACTAGTATAATTAGCTTAATTTCCATGACCTACGCCAACCTATAGGAGTTTTATAACTAGTAACATCCACGAGGACAATTATTTATTGCAACCAATCAGGTAACTTATATGTTACTTTTGATATTTAAAAATCTCTAGAAGACATATATCCTACGCATGCAAGTCAATTATATATAAATCCATTTCTTTCAACATTAGTCTCCATCTCATTTGCATAAGATTTCTCACATTCCTATCTAAGCTAAAAAACATGGCATCACCATCTAAGCAACAACAACAAAAACTACCTATTTGCAACCCTAAAATCGCGGTTAGATGGTGGTCGAAGGACACGGTAGCTATTGTAACAGGAGCAAATAAGGGTATTGGGTACGCGTTGGTTAAAAGATTTGCTGAATTGGGGTTGAGTGTTGTGCTAACGGCTCGAGATGAGTCCAAAGGTTCAAAGGCTATGGATTCGCTTAAGGAACTAGGGCTTGATCGTAATGTTTGTTTTTGTCAGCTTGACATATCTGATTCGGCTTCCATTCGCTCTTTTGCCTTTTGGTTTGAATCCATATTTGATGGGTTTGATATTCTGGTAAATACTCTTTAACTCTTTGAAATGTGCATGCATACATGATAATCATAGTATATGCATGGTGTTCAAGGAATGATATATGTTCTCTTTCACATATTAATCAAATAGTTCATTTTTTTTTTAATTAGGATTTGTTTTGATGATCAAGTCGTTAATTTTAAAAGTTAATATAGATGTGATTATGAGAAGAATAATTTTACACAAGTAATAACTAGATAATCAAGGCGAGCTCGACAACCCTAAGTTAAGCTCGAGCTCAATTCAATACTTTTGTGCCAATCCTTCATTATGCAACCTCTAACGCAACAAAGGAGTTTGATTCAGTTTTCTTGAACGGGCTTGAGTATGTTAAGTTTAAGCTCATGTTAACTTGATATATGAAACATGCTTCATTTACTACTCTAAGTACCTGTGTATTAGCATTACTATACATATCGAATGATCAAGCTCAATAATCTCCATAAGAAGTTAACAAATATACTTATAAACTCGACTCAAATGAGCTTGAGTAAACCTCGAGCTCGAATAACTTGACAAGCTCACATCCTTTGCGGCAAAGTATTACCAACTGAAAATATTAATATGTTGTCTGGCTTTTGAATATATGTATATATTGTTCATTATTTTGGGATATCTCTAACTTTACCAACCAAATCATATCGATTTGCTTCATTTCGTGATAGTATACTTATAGTAGTGATAATATATTAAGAGAAACTAGAGTCGTAACATATAGATGAACAAAATGTACTTCTAAAGTTATTTCCTATTTTCGATATTCATGGATATCAATGTTATAGGTGAACAATGCAGCAGTGTGTTACAACCCTATGGGTGAGAACTCGATAGACCATGCGAAACAGTGATCAACACTAACTATTACGGTTCCAAACTATTCACGAGGCCATGTTGCCATTTTCTCGTCGTTCAGCTTCCACAAGCCGCATCCTCAACATTAGTTCTAGACTTGGGACATTAGATGTAAGTACCTAGCTACATTATATGAGCATTACTTTCCTAGCTTATTATATGGAGTACTTAATTCGTTTACTAGCTAGCTATATGGAAAATAAAACTCAATGAAAGCAAGACACTGAAGTTCATAATGAATAAGTTTATAATTTTACAGGTTAATAAAAAATTGACGTAACATGACGTGGCAGTGCTATGAACTTGATAAAGTCCATACCATTTGAGATGCTCGGTCTAACCAGTTCTTTTGTTTATATCACGTAGAAGCTTAAGAATGCAAAAATGAAGGCTTTGCTTGGTGACAAAGAAACACTAAGCGAAGAAGCGAATAGACATGGTGGTGAATGTTTTCTACAAGATGTGAAAGAAGGAAGATGGAAAAGCATAAGGGTGGCCCGAGATATGGAGTGATTATTCATTGTCCAAGCTTGCCTTGAGCAGCGTACTCTCAGGTTTTGGCTCGTAAGTATGCAGGTGTGGCAAGTGTGAATTGCTTTTGTCCGGGGTTCACTCAAACATCAATGACGGATGGCAAAGGGAATCATTCGGCTGATGATGCTGCTGAAATGGCTGCAACGATTGCATTGCTTCCACCCAAAGCTCTAACCACTGGAAAGTTTTACGCAGGGTCCACAACTCGTGGCGTGTTTTCAAAATTATAAGCTTGTATCTTTTTTCCTTCTTAGTTAACAGCGGACTCTAACGTTTTTGGACTTTAAAGATGCGAATTACAGTAATATTTTATATAGGGGAATCTAACGTTTTTGGACTTTGGTGGTATATTGAATTCAAAATTAGTCAATGTTGATGACTAAGAGACACAATCGAGCAATGAAAGTCGCAATAAAGAGTTCACTAGATTCTATTCTTTCTAGAATGACTTCTGATTTAAATGAAACGAGATGATGCACCCGCGCGTTGCGGCGGGTTTTTTGCATTTAATTTTTTATGCTATATGAGTTTTGTTATATGTGTGGTGTGTAAATTGTGTGCAAAAATCTTTATGTAAATGTGGGTATATTAATTTTCTATGACACATTTGTATGATGATAGTTGGGTCGTGATATGAACGTTGACCTTAAGTTTGTTTAGCGGGTGTGTTTTAAAGTTTTTTTCTTTTAGAAAAATTTAACGAATAAAGTTTGCAAAGTGTTGTGTACTTTGGGGGTACTTTTCGCTATTTTTTCAAAGTTTGTGATAGTATAAGAAAGTCTAGTATTGATTGTGTAAGCGCATAGTTTGGCGGGGTTTTGCCGTTTTCTAAATTGTCCGAAGCGACGTCGTTTTAATTTTGTCGTTTACCCTTTATTATGTCCCTTTGAATTGTCGTTTTGGATGTTTTTTCACCCACAAAAACTACGTCGTTTCGGCGAATTAATAATATATATAATGTTGATTGAGTTTAACTTGGTTATGAACTTGAAACTTGTGTGAGCTTGATCAACTTCTAATTTGCTCTTAAGTTGTTGAAGCTTGATGAATAAGTCGTTACTCTTATACTAGATATAGTGAAAGCGTGAATGATATTGATGATCCATTATACAATACATACGGTACAAAATATAGTGAACGTTGGACTATTTTAGAGATGGGCTTGAGCCCAAAATACATATAAACCCATAATACAATCGACTAACACTTGTAATTTGAGTGAAAAAAATACCGAACACTCAAACTGGAACGAAAATCCTCAAATAAAGCAGAAGGAAATCTCTAGGTGAAGATATCCGCATACTGATAATGAGATGGAACATGAAGAACCCGAAACTAACACGCAACAACCAAATCACGCTCAAAATGAATATCAATCTTGATATCTTTCGTACGTTGATGCTGAACTGGATTGAAGGACAAATATGTTAGCCTCTAATTGTGTTAAGATCAGATTAGAATATAGTTTTAATTATTTAGTACTTATGCTAAAGACATGGTTTATGTATTAATTATGTATGGGTCGAATTCTAAGCCTGCACATGGGTCAAATTTGGTTAACCCAACCAGCCCATATGTAGGCAGTTATGAAAGGTAGTTATTGGCAGTTATTCATCTAAAGGTAACAATGGTTGGATGATGGAATAACTGTCAATTGGTGTCGTTTAGAAAATTATGTATATGTTTTCTCCTTCAGAAAACATATAACAACATTTGCAGTATTATATACAAGTTTGTTTTAAGTATCTCTTGTTTTACCCATTAGTGTTCCATTGAAATCACATCATTCACACAACTTTTATCTTAAACATGAAACACCTTTTGAAACCCAAACTTGTTGGCCACAAACCTGTGTACCATTGGTATCAGAGCTATGGCTCTCATCCATGGGAAAGGCCAACTTCTGGATTTCAATCAGGGAAATATCTTTTAGGAAAAACACCCAAGAGAATGAATCTGTGGAACACAAGAAGAAAGAAAAGCATATCACCCAAAGGAAAAGAGATTTTAGCACAAACTGTGTTGGAGAATGAAGCATTCAATACCATAAAGAAATCAGAAGGCTTGAAGAAATTAAAGAAGAAGGTTATAGGCACAAAAAAGGACAAGAAATCTAAGTGTTACATTTGTAAGGAAAAAGGACATGCATTCTGGGCATGCGAATATAGAAAAAAACTTGCTGCTATGGAATTGGAACAAGAAAAGGACATCACAAGAAGAATCATAGCAGAAGAAGCCAAGTATCTTGAGAAAGTCTTTTGAACTGCAGATTACATGGTAGAAGGTACAAACACAAATACTCGGAATGAAATCTGATATGCAAGCAATGTTTATAAGTTCCATATGTATCCTAATATAGCCTTGTTTAATGAAGTTAATTATAAGTTTAAGATGATAGGAAAGGTGGAAAATGAAAAGAAATTTATTTTCTCCTATGGGATTGGAGATATTATTGTTAGTACAAATGAAGGTGATGTTGTGATTAAGAATGTGCAGTACACCCTTGAAGTTTCATTCAATATGCTCAGTTGAGAGTTGCTTAAATCACAAGGATATAGGGTAGAGATTAACGATGACCTGTGTAGCATCTACTACATGTATCATGATCAAGATGGTGGAGAACAGGCACCAAGCAAAGAAATAAGAGAAGAACAGGTTGGGCTAAAGGAGATTGTGGATGAACATAATCAGTATTTGGAAGACCACTTTGGAAAATTAGACCCAACAGATGAGTGTTCTTTGATAAAGGGCTTGGAAGACTTGGATTGGAACAGGGAAGATACCCAAGATTATGTTGATGAGGAGTACCTTAGTTACAATGGAACTCTCTATGCACTAAAGGTTAATTCTTTCTCAAGGTATCTTTCCTTTATGAATTTGTTGAAAAAAGATGATCTGTTATACAAGAACTGGGAAGTTTACAACAAAAGGTTCTTATATTAGTGAAATGGTTTTATCTTGTACATCTGAATTATGATGCACTGGATATAGGGGTGTTATTCGGGTTGACCCGGTCGGGTTCGGGTCAACTCTGGTCGGGTCAACTTGGGTCAAGCCCTACAAAAACATACCCGTGCCCGACCTTGTTTAGAACTCGGGTCAACTCGGGTCGGGTCAATTTGGGTTCGGGTTAACTCGGGTCGGGTCAATTTGGGTTTGGGGTCAACCCGAGTATTTTACATTGTAAAAGTGTTGTTGAACCAGGTTAATCGGGTTCGGGTCGGGTCAAGGCTAAAAAACATACCCGAACCCGACCTTGTTTAGAACTCGGGTCAATTCGGGTTGACCCGATTGACCCGAATATAATTTTGAACCCGATTGACCCGACCCGAATTGACTCGGGTCGGGTTCGGGTCGGGTCAGCCCGAATGACACCCCTAACTGGATACTATATCACCAGTTGTTAGGGATGTGGAGTTGAATCTGTTATGTTTGCATAAGGTCGTTGAAGGATTAGGAGGTTACTTTTTAGTCACATTAGGTGATAAGTGGGGAGTAATAGCTCAGTTGCAGGGTCTAGATACCAAATATAGTGATGCAGTTAGAATATGTTATAAAATGTTTGTTGATCTCATTGTGATATACCATGAAACTGCACAAGTTCCTTGGGGTGAAAAGCAAGTAGAAGTGGGTGAAACTATCAAAAAGCGAAGCCGGGACCCACGGGCGGAAGGAAAGCCTGTGAAGGATGGAGCACATGAAGAAGGATCAAACAAGTTTGGTGTTAGATTGGACACTGATGATGAAGAAGGACAAGACAGCAGCCAAGACATCAATGACTTTGAAGTCATTGCTTGAAGAAATCAGCAAGAATCAACTCTGAAGATATTTTGATCTTAAACAATTAAGGGGGAGAATGTTAGCCTCTAATTGTGTTAAGACCAGATTAGAATATAGTTTTAATTATTTAGTACTTATGTCAAAGACATGGTTTATGTATTAATTATGCATGGGTCGAATTCTAAGCCTGCACATGGGTCAAATTTGGTTAACCCAACCAGCCCATATGTAGGCAGTTATGATAGGTAGTTATTGGAAGTTATTCATCTAAAGGTCACAATGGTTGGATGATGGAATAACTGTCAATTGGTGTCGTTTAGAAAACTATATATATGTTTTCTCCTTCAGAAAACATATAACAACATTTGCAGTATTATATACAAGTTTGTTTTAAGTATCTCTTGTTTTACCCATTAGTGTTCCATTGAAATCACATCATTCACACAACTTTTATCTTAAACATGAAACACCTTTTGAAACCCAACTTGTTGGCCACAAACCTGTGTACAAAATACACAACACTAACATTATCACAATAAACAAGCGTAGTGGAAGACAAAGGAGTATGCATTCCATGAAAAAGATTCCTATACCAACAAGAATCAGCAAAAATATTGACAACACAACGATACTCTATCTCAACACTAGAACGAGAAAGCGTGGGCTGACACTTAGAGGACCAAGAGAGTAAGTTGTTGCCAAGATATACACAATTACCAGAAGTCAATCTCCGAGTAGTAAGGCAAGTCGCCCAATCTGCATCTTAAAAAGCAACCAAAGATGTAGTAGATGATGCGAACAACTGCAACCCATGATCCAAAATACCATGAAGATATCTCAAAATCCGCTTGATATCAGAGAAATAAGGCTACCGGGAATCATGCACATGTAGACAAACTTGTTGCAGTGCATAAGAAATATCCGGACGAGTAAAGATAAGATACTAAAGAGCACCCGCAAGACTCCGATATAATATCAGATCAGAGAGCGTATCACCATCATCACCAAGTCTAGACTCACTGTTCACAAGAGTACGACTGGATTGCAGTTAACCATATGATCCCGCTCAAGAATCTCAGCAGCATACTTACGCTGAGATAAAAAACATCCCTAAAGAATCTCGCGTAACAGAAATAACCAGAAAATAATTAAGCAAACCAAGATTTGTTATAGAAAATTCATAATGCAAGAAAGCAATAATCATCTATACAAAAGCTCAGAAGAAGCAGTGATAACAATATCATCAACATACAATAATAAATAAGCAGTCTTAGTCCCTTATCGGTAAATAAATAATGACGAGTCGCATCGACTATGAGCAAATCCAACTCGAGTAGTATAAGCTACAAACGCTGAAACCAAGCCCGGGGTCCTGCTTGAGCCCATAAAGAGACTTCTGTAATAAAAAACCATAGTCAGGATGCTCAGAATCCCAAAAACTTGGAGGTTGATGCATATAAACAGTATCAGATAAAACATCATGTAAGAAGGCATTCTTGACATCAAGCTGATGCATAGGCCAATGCCGAGAAGTAGCCAAACTAAGAACGGTCTGAATAGTGTCCGGTTTGAAAACCGGACTAAAAGTCTCATCAACATCAATTCCCTCTAACTGCGTAGTGCCCTTCGATACAAGCCGAGCCTTGTAGTGATTAAGAGTGTTATCAGCTAACTACTTATGGTGAAACAACCACATACAATGAATAATATTTGCGTTCGTTGGTCGGGGCACAAGAGTTCAGGTGTTATTTTTAATAAGTGCATTATATTAATCATTCATTGCATTTTGCCAATTGGATCATTAAACGTATCAGTATACGATTTTAGTAAAGGTGAAATGGAAGACACATGAAGTGTAAGTCGATTTGTTCTGAAACGAAAACATGTGACCATGGGATGAATAGAAACCGGGTTTGGGTTAGCGTTGGCAGGTAGGTCAGGAATAGGTACTTGTTGGGCCACTGTTTGGTTAGGGGAATTATAGGCCGCAGGTTCATTGGGAAAAGCTTGTGCCATGGGTTGAGTGTGAGACAGTTGGGTTGTCGTGTTTGGACTATTAGACCCAGTATAGGTTGGAATGTTATTTGGTAAGTGGGTTCAGAAGTATTGTGAGTGGATGGAGCAATGGGTGTATGGCGAATGGTTTGAGTGATGATATCGGTGGGGTTATCTAAGAATGGGTAGGTGAGTGACGGCTCCGAGGTGCGTTTAATAGAGCCATATGGAAACACTGTTTCGTCAAAAGTAATATGGCAGAAAATAATTATTTTATCAATGTTTAAGTCAAGACAATGATACCCACAATGATTGGAGGCGTGTCCCAAAAAAATTGAAGGTGTGGAATGAGGTTCAAGCTTGTGAGTGGTGTAGAGGTGAGGGTAACATACACACCCAAATGTGCGTAAAAGGCTATAGTACATGTTTTTTTCAAAGAAACTGGTATATGGTATTTCGTTGGCGATAGCAATGGAAACCATCAAGAGATACCGTATAACCGTATTTTTTGGGTAAACCTTCAAGAGCAAAGATAACCACGAACAATCTCATTCGGACTTTACTATTCCTTTCTCTTCTTTCTAATACCTTTCGGGTTGAAGCTCTCAATATGGCCGTCGTTGTAAAGGTAACCACGTTGTCATTAGTTACAGGAGAGCCTAGACTTGTCAAAATAGTGGCAATGGACTCTATTTTGTGAAATTAAGCATCAATACTTAGGTCCCTAAGTTTAAATGATCGTAACTCCACCTTCAATGCAATAGTACTAGAGTGTTTGTTGTCGTTGAAAATATCGGCTATTAAGTCCCATGCCTCCTTAGCGGTTTGTGGATCCTCCACAACCAACCGCGCCCGTAGAGTGTCCGAAAGTGTCACAAGTATCCACGAGAGAACAATGGTGTCCACTTTTAGCTCCTCCGGAGTGGGAGGGATGGTGTTGCTTGCACTGGCTCCATTAGACGAGCCTAATATGTACTTGAGCACATCATAGCCCTTGCATAGATTCTTGAAAAAGTAAACCCAAGATGCGTAATTCTAGTTATCAAGATCAAGTTTAACCAGAGCATGAGTAAGAAGGTGATTAGTAGTGATAGTGGATAGTTTATCCGAAAGAAGAAGGACGGGTGGTTGGCGGTTTCGGTAATGTGATTAGGGTTTAGTAGGATACGGTTTATGATAAAGAAAATGTAACAGGAAAGATAAAAGACCCGTGAACCAAAAGCACGAGTAAGAGACCATTTGGATTCGCGAACCAAAGAACGAATCACCAATGGAGACGACTTGTTAAGGTGAGAACAAGTAACAAAGGGTTTGTACAGATCGGTAAAATTGTTTTTTAGGGTTTTGGCGTTGATACCCTAAAGGTGTGAATGATTTTGATGATCCATATACAATACATACGGTACATAATATAGTGAACATTGGACTATTCTAGAGACGGGCTTGAGCCCAAGATATATATATAGAACCATAACAATCGCCTAACAGAGTTTAACTTGGTCATGAACTTGAAACTTGACGCAAGCTTGATCAACTTTCAATTTGCTCTTAAGTTCGAGCTGAAGCTTGATGAATAAGTCGGTATTCTTATGCTAGACTCAAGCTGACTCTGTTGATCAATATATGTGCAATGTAAAAAAGTTTATAATAGCATTAGTTATAGTATGTTTGGCTCAACATTAGCTCGACTCGATAACTATATATACAATATATACACATTGAAGGTTAGCTTTGAGAAAATGAAATTAGTTCGATTACACTTGCATGCTACGTATGTTGAGGTTCAAAATACTTGCACTTAATTAATTTGCTCAAAAATCTGCTCGTATGCTATATTATATACTTCGAACTCTAATCAACTTTATCGAATATCCATCGAGTCATATATAAATAGCTCGGAGTTACCTTCAGCTTCATTATATACGTGAATCGTTACATACATTGGTTTAAAGTGTAACCTTTAAGTTATTAATTTATTTATATATTGGAATCACCGTGATGATTAAACATTCTAATATCCTTACAAGATATCACAGATTAAAACCCTATAGTTACACATCTTGGAGTACGTGATCAAGAAAAAATCAGAAACGTAGGGTTACAAGATATTCAGATTAAACCGCGTATATCTGAGTTAAATACTTACCCTTTCGGTAGAAACTATTATTCATTGGCCGGAACAGTCACATGTACTAACCTTGTATGAACAATCGATTGAAATGTCAAATTAAAAGATATCCGTAAAGGGAACTAGCTAGGTAATACAATATTAAGGGTTATGAGGGTTAGTGCTAGGTCACATTACTAAAGGTTTAGGCTTTCAAAAGCATAAATTAAGGATTATTTAATGATAAAAACACATGTTACAATTAGCATTGAGGGCTGCATGTGTAAGCACTGGCATTCAGACCCAGGCCACCTTTTAGTTTCTTGTTTGGCTCCTTCTGTGGCTGCATTGTCACAATTAGTTTATTACAAATTTTAAATTGATTATTTTTGTTAATGAGGCATACAATCTTGAGGTAGTCGTGTCAATATTTTAAAAAGTAATTGATTTTTTGGTTAATGAGGCATACAATGTTGAAGTAGTCGTGTCAAAAATCCGATGTTACTTCAAATAACTAATAAAGAATTGTATAAGCTTCAACTTCAATTCCATCTACGGTTTAAAGCTAGTTTTACCAAAGATGCCGACAACCCTAATCGCTTATACAAACCCGCTCGATCTAATCTAGTTATTAAGAATCATGTATGGTGTTTTAATATCCTGTGTTAATTCACTATTATCATCCTTTTTTTTTAGGTTGCCATGGTTCATTTTTAGGGTTTCTCTTAAAAATCATTTTTAGGGTTTGGTTCTTATGCGATCAGTTCTTTGCTGCGAATCCTAAGCTTTTAGTTTAGTGTTTGTTTCTTTGATCATTTATTATTATTAAGGAGGATCGACTATTGCTTTAAACCTAAATCGAATATTTCTTGCTAGTTTATTGGCCGTTTTGTGTGAAGGTGGGCTGTTGGTATTTGGTTTTGGTTTGATTTCATTTGTGTCTGGTTTGAATGAATTGATTATGAGAAAGGTTTCTTGAGTCCAAAAGGGAGAGGGAGAGGTAATGGTGATAAGGATATTGCTACTATTGGGCAAGACTTGAATATGAATATGATCATATTGTGGAAACTACGATTGGGCAAAATGTGGATTGTGCTTCTATTGCAAAGAATTCGAGTGATGAGGATATGAGTTCTATTGCGGCAAAGATCCATGATTTGGAACGTCTAATGTTGGAGGGTAAGCTCGTGTTAATGGGAGATGATGGGTTACCTGTGAATGCTAAGCATGCTAGTGTGGTGTCTTCTAAAACATGTAATGATTCGATTGGTAACTCTGTGTGACCTATTTCGTATGCAAAGTTGTTAAATGGTAAACCGAGTAGGAGAAGTGCTAACATTTGTACATTGTTAGCACCCGCCGGTAGTGGGGCGGATGTTGCTATCTCGTCGGATTCGATTCGTGTTGTCCATGAACATTTTAGCAACTCTGTGTATGGGTTTTTTCTAGGGAAACGAGTGTCATATCCGGTTGTTAAAAACTATGTCATGAATAAGGGTGTCAACCGGGTTATCGGGTTTTAAAAAAAAAACCCACAACCCGACCCGATAAGCTATTAGGTCTATCGGTTTCGGGTCTATCGGGTTGCGAAGTGTCAGGTTGGATCTATCGGGTTATCGGATTACATGCTATTCTTATCACACAATTTACTTCTTTTATCAAAATACCACTAAACATAGAAATTTATTTTTTTAAAAAAATCCAACACATCATTTTTATTTGGGCTAATAACCTATTAAAGAATCATACTTGTCACAAATGTCAGTTCGACGTAGCGAACAAAAAAAATAGCTCTTCTAGACATTAAACTTGACATTCTTGTCTTCCTTTGAGTATTATGACCATTTTACCATTCCAAATTACATAAATGGTCCCTGTGGGTTTGCGAAAATTGCATCCATCGTCCCTATGCTAAATTACATAAATGGTCCCTGTCGTTTGGAAAAAATTGCGTCCATCGTCCCTTTTTTTTCAAAATTTTTGTTCCATTTTTTTTTTTTTTTTTTTTTTTTTAGATTTTGCATCAAAATTAATGCAATAGTATAGGATGAAGCACAAGGTTCGTTATGCATACCATCAGGACGAACAACACCTACTAACGGTATAAAGAACAAGGTTAACTAATAAGCTTTTGTCCGGAATACATGTCAATGTTATACAAACATTTTGATTCATAAGTATAAATCTAGTAATCTTAATCCGAAAAAGCTTGCTATAATCATGAAGTCATCTGTGAAAATCTTATCTACAAGAACTTCTCTAAGCCGTAAACGAGATTCTACAAGTCAAGAAAACGATAAAAATCAATCAGAAAATAAAACTAGCGAAAAGTTAAGGCAGGCAAATTTGATAGTTCAGCTGAGTACCTTAAGACACACAACTTGTCTGATCGCTAAAATAAGTCCAGCCATGAGGCACTCCATGTTTGTGATATCGTGTTTGATAGAATACATCTGTCATGACCAATGAATTTCAGCGTTATGTACAATTTATAGAGAGAAATAAAATGTGCACGTTCAAAATGTTCTAGACAAGGACAGGTTCAAAATGAGAAAAAACTTTTTGTATGAAAGCTCACAATAAGCTGTTATAAACATCTTATTGAAACTGTTCTAGACAGTGGCAAAACAAACAACCCTTTGTGGTAATTGTTAAGCACAAATAAGCAATAGGGCAGATTTTTAATGCAAATGAATTCAACAATAAGCTAAAACATGACTGAGATAAGCTACAAAAAGCAGAAACTAACAGGGAAAAGCAGTTGGTTTGAAATTAATGTAGGGGAATCCTAAGACGCTAATAAGACATGAACAAGGCAGTTAAATACTACACAATAAGCTATAATGAGCTAAAATCTAATCTCACCTAATCTAAATTAACCTATGGGATTATAAAGTCTCTAAATAAGCAAACTTAATTCTAATAAGCACTTAAAACAGAAAAAAATCATACCTTCTGATGTGTTGCTGTTGCAGTCTAAAACAGGCCAAGGGGTCAATTTTTGAGCTTATTTTGGATAAGCTACAGAGGGGATAAGCTCATGAGCTTATTGGATCATGAAACCCACCCAGCTGACTTGATTTTGCCCCACTTTCTGGGTTGATAGGGGCTGTTTACAGCTTATAAATACGCTGAGAAAAACTGTAGTTGAGGTGAGTACCCTGTGCACAGAACATAAACTTGCCCAAATTACCCACTTTCAACCCACAGCAGACCTAGTAAACCATTTTTTTGATTTTTTTCCTTATGACAAAAGTTAAACCACCTACTTAAGTTTGTATTTTTATTTTTTAAAATTTTTTATCTCAACTAATTTTTAACTAAATTGCTTGTAAAATAAGCTGACAGATTTGTAAAATTCTTTTTTTTTTCACAAAAGCGCTTCTTGCTTACAAATAAGCACTTATTAACTGATTACATATAACTACTTGGGGATATAGTGTTTAGAAATATAAAAGCATTTTATTGCATCTCACATTGATGATCAGAAACTGCTTATTTTACCTCAAAGTAAGCAAACTCCTAAACAACCTTTGGATGTAAACAAGTCAGGTCAACTTCCGTCAACGAAAACATAAATATCTATTTAATCAAGCAAATTATGTATGCATCATGCTAACATCACATATTCAACGATCTACCTACAATAGCTATTTAAGCGCATTGAAATTAGCTGCTTATTTTAAGCAGAAGAGTCACAAAACTGCTTATGCTTAAGCAGATAAGCAAAACACCTCCTATCCTATGTACATAAACAAGCCCTAATTTAGGTCAACTCGGTCAAAATCGCTACGAAAACATCAATACCTATAAAATCAGTAAATCACACAATCTACATCATCCTAACAATACAAAACATCACAATTTCAACGATCTACCTACAATCGCTATCTAACAGAGGTTTTCTTTTTCATTTTATCAAACACTTGGCTTGCATTTCGTGTAAACCTCAAGAGCAATGAACTAGACACACTTTTTACCTTACACTTGTATTCACATCACAAATAAATCAAGAGATAATTAGGGATCTAGTGTGTACAAAAGCATTTGAATCACAACAAATAAATCATATTATGACTTTTATTAATTGTTCATGAATACCTAAAAAACAAATATGAATAAAATGGAACCAATATTGTGGCGGAGATTCAATCAGTGGAGAAGAAATCACCGGATGGGTCAAACTGGGTAGTTCCGTGATAATAATAAAAAAATGATTCACAAAAACTATACTGTAACAATAATAATCTAACATCTGTTTAGATAAAATAGATGATTCAAACTAGTTTGACCTGTTAAAGCTCAAACATAGCGCAAATCAAGTCATGTCAAAGTTACTGTAACACGATTCCTATATTTGTGAGATGAAAATGAGTGGGTGAGATAAGTATTCCCATGCCTAGGATGGGTCCGTCCAAGATCTCCATGAACAAATTCCTTGATGTAAGTTCCAGCCTGTCAAAGATAATCGGAATAATTAGCGGCATAGCATCAAAAACTCATAAAAATAGTCAACTAGGCATCCCACATTATAGTGATGATCCATCAACTGTAATCTGCATATTGGTAAAATGAGGTGACAAACAAGTTGAAGATGAAAAGCAATTGTTCGGTGTTAAAATGAGCTAAAAACCCTAATTGGGTTATTTATATACATGGGACAATAGATGCAATTTTTATAAATTTAAGGGTAAAATGGTCATCAAAATTTATTTTTACTTAAAGGAAGACAAAAATCTGAAGTTTAATGTCTAGAAGAGCTATTTTTTTTGTTCGCTACGTCGAACTGACATTTGTGACAAGTATGATGCTTTAATAGGTTATTAGCCCTTTTTATTTCCTAGAGCCTAATATATAACGAATAAAAGTTCAAAGTATATTAAGTAGCCATTTGGCCTAAATTGTTTGGGTTAGTAGTTATGTTGTTTTTTTCGCCTCAGGTAGCACCAACTTATAAAATAGAGAAGTGCAATTAAGCTATTCATGCAAATATGCAAATGCACTAGAACTAAGTTTAAAGATCCAATTTATGAAGTTGTTCAAGAATTGTACCAATGGAGTACATTAAACTGGCAGTAGTTAAAAAATTATAGATTTGTTAATGGGACATTATAGCTTATCGGGTTACCCGATAACCCGATAACGCACAAATTAAAACCCTAACCCGACCCTATAAGGCTATCGGGTTTATCGGGTTGACCCGATATACCCGATAAGCTAAGTTGAACCCAAATCAACCCGACCCTATAAGGCCTTATTGTGTTCAGTTCGTGTCGGGTCAACTCATTTGACACCCTAGTCACGAATACTTGGAGTAAGTATGGCCATGTTAAATCAATGATTAACTTTAAAGGCTTATTTTTCTTCAAGTTTAGTTCTAAAGACGGAATCGACTCAATGTTTGAAATTGGCCCAAGGTTAATTATAAATGTGCCATTAATACTGAAAAAATGGTCATCGGATGCGAATCTTATGAAGGAGGACGCGTGTAATGTTCTAGTTTGGATTAAGTTCCATGATGTTCCTATTACTGCATTCACGTATGATGGGTTGAGTGCTGTTGAAACCAAACTGGTACCTCATTGATGTTAGACTCTTATACATCAGTTATGTGTACGGATTCATGAGGTAGGTCGAGTTATGCAAGAGCCATGATTGAATTACGAGCTAATGCGGAGTTGAAAGACATTATCGTTTTGGTTGTTCCAAAAATCAAAGTTGAGGGGTATACTTTGAGCACTATTCGTATTGATAATGAGTGGAAACCTCCAAGATATTCAAGTTGAAAGGTTTTTGGTCACGTTTTAGATGAGTGTTTTAAGAATGTCTTAAAGATGCCAAGGCAAGCTATTTGTGGAGCTCAGGTTGGTCCGAAGCCTCACTCGGTGGAGGACCAAAATGGGGATTTGTAGAGGTTAAAAGGAAGGCTTCGACATATAGGAATATTGATGGAGTGATATTGAATAAACCAAAAGTCTAATTTTGTGCATCGCCCTAAGTCGAAACCAGTTAAACTAAGTATAGACAAGAAGACCAACATGGCAAATGTGGCATCTACATCAAATAATATGGTTAATACGAGTAATTAGTTTGGTGTTTGAATTCATTAGATGTGGAAAACAATGCTACGGGTCAAAAGGAGGATTTGCAAAATAGGGATGATGTTGGTTCAAACACTGGTACTAAGAAGTGTTAATACAAATAAGCCGTAAAAACGTTTATTTATATTTTACGATCTTCTAATGTTTTGTCGATAACAAACGTAAAATCATTTTAACGAAACAAATAAAGTACGTAAATAGTTTGAGTTAATATTTTTCTAACACACTTACGTTTTCACATAAAACACTAAAATAAGTATAAGTGTATTTATGATTTAGATAC
Organism: Chrysanthemum lavandulifolium; assembly: GCA_022545495.1. Classification (NCBI taxonomy): domain Eukaryota; kingdom Viridiplantae; phylum Streptophyta; class Magnoliopsida; order Asterales; family Asteraceae; genus Chrysanthemum; species Chrysanthemum lavandulifolium. The sequence continues at coordinate 3,946,312 of CM040240.1, read as the reverse complement.
ATATGTACAACAACTAGTGTCTACATATTGGGTTAGCATATACTTTACTAAGTATATACTAAAATGGGTAAAAACATGTAAATACCAAAATGGGTAAAAACTAAGTGTATACTAAAATGGGTAAATATAAGTATATACAAAATGGGTAAAAAACTAGCAAATGGTATTGACCCATAACCCATGGTTTCATACAAACCACTTAACCAAGTTCATTGTATCTAGAAAGAAAACCATGGATCAACCCATAACCCATGACCCATGACCCATGAACCATAACCAAAAATACCCATGGGCAAAGAGGAGCGTTCCACGGATCCCTGGCTTTGTGCTATCCGGATCCCTTGTGGAAGGGATCCGTGAGATCCGGGGAACAGTAGAGAATTTTCTCTATAAATAGAGAGCCATTTATTCCTTTCTACTTACCACTTCACATATACTCTTCCCAAATATTCTAACCCTCTAACCTCAGATCCAAGTGATCTATGTAGTTTGTTCTTTGTTTTTGTGTGATCTTCTAGGTTCCTCTTAAAGGAAAGATCACCACCTCTTGAAGACGTGCAAGCTCAAGTCCATGAGTTGCCATGCTTCGTCATCATCAAGACAACGAAGGTTCTCTTGTTGATAGTTCTACCTTTCTCCATAGATGTTGGGTTGAAGGCATTAGTGAAGAATGCCGAAAGTGTCAAGATGAATGCATTAGTGAAAGGAGCTCATCATTCGTGTCAAAGCATTAGTGAAGAATGCTAAAGGTGTCAAGACGAAGGCATTAGTGAAGGGTGTCAAGCGTTGTGTCAAAGGCATTAGTGAAGGATGCCGAAGAATCAAATCAAGTCGCATTTGGGAAGAATGCCTAGGTCGTATAATCGATGAGGTGCATCGTTATACATATAAGTATTTGTTTATTTCAAAGGATGGTGATATCCTTGAAGGTGTTGTAACAAGGAGTAGATCTCCTTGATATTAGGTGTTGTGTTGTGAAGGGTAGTAGTTCCTCCATAGTAATGGAACTAGGTGCTTAGCCTAGTACCTAATAAAGGGTAGGCGATGTTGTGATAGGATTAGTTCTCCTAAGGTGTGAAAGAACTCGGTGGTTAGCCTAGCACCGTATAAAGGGTAGGCGACGTTGTGTTAGGTGTGGTTCGCCTTGGTGTGAAAGAACTCGGTATTTAGCTTTGTTCGGAAAAGATTAAGCGGCGTTGTGAAGGCTTCTCCGCCATAAGGAGATTGGTGTAGTGCTTACGAACTCTCGAGTAGGTGACTCGGGAGTGGAGTAGGGCAAGGAAGGTGTCCTTGTAGCCGAACCACTATAAATAACTTGTGTCGTGGTGATGTGCTTCTTACTCTTTATCTTTCATTACACGCTTATATATCCATCTATCAACGTCCAACATAAACAATCAAATAGATTGACATAAGTCGATCTAAATATTTAAAAGGAAGTTTTAAATTGGTAAACTATTCATTCTCTAGTTTTCCACAATTGGCATCGAGCTTCGTTACCAAGTTTCTTAAAGTATGTTGTACTTTAAAGACTTGATACGATCCATGTATGTTTGAAAACTACAAAGAAGGATTTTTTTTAAAGGGTCATATTTTTTTTAAATCATTTTGTTGGACATTGATAGATCATTCTAACAAGTTTTATTTCAAGAAATTTTCATGCTAGAATCGCTTCAAAATCTTCATCTCCATTCAAAGATTAATGAAGTCAACATTCAAGGAAGAATCTACAAAGTAATCACAACTTACGTACACCAAGTACAAAGGATTACTTTAAAAGCTCATGAAGTATTTTTTGGTATTATGCTAAACCAAGACGCATAGAGGTATGTTTTACTTTTCATTAGATAGGTTACATGAGTTCATTTATTTTCATTAGTTCTCTTTGTTTATTAATCACTAACATCATTAGAAGTCTCTTTCGTCATCTTTCCGTCTTTTTCATCATCGGGAATAGTATTCCTTTTGATTCGTCAAACTAACGCCGTCATCACATATGAACCCTCGATATGTGATTCATCAAAAGCCGTCATCCAAAAACAATCTTTATCTAATACCTCCGAACTATTTTTTAAGCTAATGTATAAGCCTACTACAAAAATAATGCCAAACAACTCCTTTTACATCACGTGGCGGATCCTCTAGTTGTACTAGCGGATCCCAAATATAAAGGATCCGGGAACCGTGGAATGTAACTCACTATACGCTTTCAAAAATTCACCACCGATTGTTTTTCCTCTATTCACACAACACAAAACGACCAAGCTACGAATTCATCCTCATTGGCTTCCATACTTTCAAGTATTCCTCCTAGAACACCATTGTAAGTAATTACATTAACTTGTTCTAATTTTCTTCATCCTCATCCTTGGGTTTATAGTTTCCTAATATCTAATCAATTAACTCAATTAGGGTTTTTCAAATTAATCATGAAAAGGGGATTTTAAAAAATCACATTGTGTTCACAACATTGTTAATACAAATTAAAACCATAAACCCGTTCCAACTAATTTTTCTTAATTAAAAATTTGTATTTTTAGGACCAACCATGCCCAAAGCCACTCAACAAGATCATCATGACACCGTCCATTACCTTACTCACTACTATCGTAAAAAGGGATTGACCCAAACCGACCGTCAAATATTCAAAAGACTTGTAAAATGACTTATCCACGAAGGTCGTGTAGTCAAGGAATGTTTCCTTGAAGATACCGACATTCGTCAAGTTTTCTCGACAATCAACTTTGATTGTCTCCTTAACATAGATGAACAAATTTGTCCGGTCTTCATTTTGAATTTTACAAAAGCTTTAGGATCATTAGAAACACCGACAATAGCATCTCAATCGCCTTCATCATCAACAAACAAAACTTTACTTTTCCTCTCAACACCTTTGCTCAAATTCTTCGCATTCCTTGTGAAGGAATTTGTATGTACTCAAGATTGGGCAATTAACGCTCAAAACCTTGCACTTGATCCTAAGCCTCTCTATAACACTCCTCTCGACGATCCCGAAACCATTAGAGATACTATCTTCAAAGTTAGGACCGACCAATCTCGTTACAACCGTAACAAAAAGCTTATTCACCGTGATCCCTTTCAAATGGAACTTTTCGAAATGCATCCCATGTTTAGAAAATGGGAAGAAATCCTTAGGGAAAATGTCATTAGCCTAGTTGGAAACGAAGATCATCCAAACGCATGTCTTGTGCAAATGATCTATTGTCTTACCCACCAAAGGCCATTTAATCTTGCCTATTACATGGTAAGAAGAATGGCTGGGGTATTCAAAGCTTCCAACATGGTACTTCCATATGGTATGCTCCTAACACGACTTTGTAAGTATGTTGGTACATTGCAACCATCTCCTATTAACGATGATCATTACCTTTCCAATCACGTCATGGTACCTCTTACCAAACAACGCTCTAAACGGTTCATGGTCAATGGAGAGAAACCTGAAGCTCTCTCGGACTCCTCGGCCGGTGAAGAAGAAGATGAGGAAGACGTCGACCCCGTAGCTAACATCAAATTGGAAATCCTTGAATACCACAAACAATTTCCAACCATTCCAAACGAGACCGCGGAATTTAAACAATTGAGGGGGATGATTCAAAGCCTCGCTTACAACATCACTAAGCCGTCAAAAAGGAAAAGAAAGGATTGACGAAAGAGACAATAGGAATATGCTTACTTTCTTATGATTGGATGTTTATGTTCTAGCACTTTGGTTTACGGTAATTTAGATATTGTTACTTTATCATGACTTTATAATTGGTGTTTGTGAGATGTAATGCTTGTTCTTATTGTTTAGTTTAATGATTTATTAGTGTGCAAAGTCTGCACAACATTCTGTGAAGTTTCTGATCTGCAGATGCCGGATCCCTAAGATTAGGGAACCGTGGGATCCGTGACATCAGATCAGCAATACAGCATTTCTTGCATCAAGATAACCTTCTAGATAACATCACATTAGCTAAACATATATTTTTAGAATCCAACTAAAACCTCTTCAAGGATGAGAAAGGCTTAGACTCACTAAAGGCTCACTTAAGATCTTAGTCATAATGCCTCTTGATTTACCAACACATCAAAACTCACCATAATTCCGCTCCAATACTCACAAACTAATTCTCATCTTTCTAAACATTTAAGTGGACAAATTGAACAATTTTAGGAAATTGTTTCTAGTCATCTTTATCTCAAAGTGAGTCAAAAATTAGTTTTCCAATTTTTATGATTTTTAAGGATTTTTCAAATATCACCTCAAGCTTAAATCTGATCACTAGGATCATTTATTATGACTTGACACCTCCAAAACTCTTAGTGTTATCCTTGGACATCCATTGGTAGTCATCTTGTCCCATCCTCCTTCCATAAGAAGCAATCATTTGCTATAACACTTATTACCTTTGATCATTCAAATACCCTTTCATTTTAAACACTTAGGAGAACTGAAACATTCAAAATGAGATAGGTTTTAGCTCCTAGAAATCTCATTTCAAACCTGTCATAACTGCTGAGAGCCGGATCCCTAGGATTAGCCTAGCCGGATCCCTCAAAGGAGGGAACCGTGGGATCCGGGTGACAGTATATGTCAAACATTGCTAAAACAATCATTTCAACTCATCTTCCTAACTCAAACACTCCATCTCATCTTAAATGAGTCCCTAGATCAGTGAAACTCTGAACTTCAAACTTGTGCATGTTAATCATCACATTTCTAAGAACATTAGTGGATTAAATCTTAAATGCACTTGCCAATATCTTCCCTTTATAAGCCATATTGCTAAGAACACTTTAATCATCAAACACAAACACAATTATCAGCAATTGCAACCATATCCCTTAGTCATTTCATCATGAGAAAGACTCCTAGTGCTAACTCATCCACTCAAGAACCACCCAAGAAACTTGCTAGGATCATACACGAAGTTTCCTCAACCGAATCATCTCCGGTGAAGTCCACAAATGCTAGGATTTCTCCTACACCTAGGAAACCAATCAAACTAAGCCCCAAGAAAATAATTCCCACTTGGACTTCATCACCAAACTCTACTATACAAAACATACCCTCCACAACTCAACCAACACCATTAGTGTCTAGAGCCGCCTCACAATCATCTCCACTTTCTCACAATATAGAAGATTTACCTTCTTGGCCATCTCACCTTTCACCTTTACCAACAAATTCACTTGAAAAGATTGAGCAACAAAATCAAAGTGTTGAATCAACACTTGCTCCAAAAGCAAACTCTCTTATTCCCCCCAATAGTCCATTTTGGATTATGAGAAGACATCAAAGGCAATCACCCGACCATATGGAAATTCATACTTCCTTACCTTCACCCTCAAACATTGTAGAGCCATCACTTAATGAGCCTCCACAAATTCCTCCTTCACTTGAAGATACTCAACCCACTTTACTTGAACTTCCACTACAAGAAATTCAAAACCATGACAAGGATTGCTATCATTGTAAACATGTTGATACATGAACTACGTGAAGAGCAACGTTTCATGTTTTATCACCTCCTCGAACGTTTCGAAGAGGTCAACAAGCCTAAACTACAATAAGCATCATAGTCAAAAGCTCAAACTTAGAACGTTTAGGAAACCTTTCTCATCCTTGATCATCATCAAGTTTTAGTTGAACCTTGAGTTTGGGGTAACTCATTAGCATTAGTAGCACTTGTTTGGCTAGTTCATTCTCTTAGTTTTAGAGACTTGTTTGGTTATCTCTTGTTTTATTGAATGAACATTTATATGCTTTGATTATTCTGTGCGTTGTGCTCTTTATTGCACACATATATTGTCTCCTCACTAGCATTGTTTGACACAACTTCACGGCTGAAGTAACTGTCATCAGGTAGCCGGATCCCTCCAAAATAACTAGATGGATCCCTCCAAGAAGGGAACCGTGGGATCCGTGGCACAGAAGTACAATTTACTACTAACATGAGTCTTATTTGCAGGAAATTATGCACTATACTCTTGTTTTCTAACCTTTGTTTTGTAGTTATTCAAAATACACATAAAGATATTGACACCATAAAGCTAGGGGGAGCTTCGTGTCAAACGACATTGCAAAATCATTTGCAACTTAATCCAATTTTGGATTACACTTCATGATACCCCATTGCAACTTTGTAATATTAGAGGGGGAGCACATTTTCGTCACTTAGACGAACCATTTGCAAACATATTTTGCAAACACAATTAGTTTATTTTACGTCATGTCTTTGACGCCCTTTCAAAGGGATGGACTCGTCAAGGGGGAGTTAAGACGAGTACCATTCCCGTCACTTGCTCTCTTTACATTTTTTCATACTTTTTCCTATAAAAAAAAATTGTGTTAGTTTCTTTTAACACTTTTTGTTTCGACAAAAAGGGGGAGAAGAAAGTAAAACTACAAATTCAAACTTCTACGAATTTTAGCTTTTCCTTAAAATAATTTTATGTTTTGTCATCAACAAAAAGGGGGAGATTGTTAATACAAATAAGCCGTAAAAATGTTTATTTATATTTTACGATCTTCTAATGTTTTGTCGATAACAAACGTAAAATCATTTTAACGAAACAAATAAAGTACGTAAATAGTTTGAGTTAATAGTTTTCTAACACACTTACGTTTTCACATAAAACACTAAAACAAGTATAAGTGTATTTATGATTTAGATACATTTGTACAACAACTAGTGTCTACATATTGGGTTAGCATATACTTTACTAAGTATATACTAAAATGGGTAAAAACATGTAAATACCAAAATGGGTAAAAACTAAGTGTATACTAAAATGGGTAAAAAACTAGCAAATGGTATTGACCCATAACCCATGGTTTCATACAAACCACTTAACCAAGTTCATTGTATCTAGAAAGAAAACCATGGATCAACCCATAACCCATGACCCATGATCCATAACCAAAAATACCCATGGGCAAGAGAGGGCTGCCCACGGATCCCTGCTTTGTGCTAGCGGATCCCTTGTGGAAGGATCCGTGGGATCCGGGGAACAGTAGAGAATTTTCTCTATAAATAGAGAGCCATTTCTTCCTTACTACTTACCACTTCACATATACTCTTCCCAAATATTCTAACCCTCTAACCTCAGATCCAAGTGATCTATGTAGTTTGTTCTTTGTTTTTGTGTGATCTTCTAGGTTCCTCTTAAAGGAAAGATCACCACCTCTTGAAGACGTGCAAGCTCAAGTCCATGAGTTGCCATGCTTCGTCATCATCAAGACAACGAAGGTTCTCTTGTTGAGAGTTCTACCTTTCTCCATAGATGTTGGGTTGAAGGCATTAGTGAAGAATGCCGAAAGTGTCAAGATGAACGCATTAGTGAAAGGTACTCATCATTCGTGTCAAAGCATTAGTGAAGAATGCTAAAGGTGTCAAGACGAAGGCATTAGTGAAGGGTGCCAAGCGTTGTGTCAAAGGCATTAGTGAAGGATGCCGAAAACTCAAATCAAGTCGCATTTGGGAAGAATGCCTAGGTCGTATAATCGATGAGGTTCATCGTTATACATATAAGTATTTGTTTATTTCAAAGGATGGTGATATCCTTGAAGGTGTTGTAACAAGGAGTAGATCTCCTTGATATTAGGTGTTGTGTTGTGAAGGGTAGTAGTTCCTCCATAGTAATGGAACTAGGTGCTTAGCCTAGTACCTAACAAAGGGTAGGCGACGTTGTGATAGGATTAGTTCTCCTAAGGTGTGAAAGAACTCGATGGTTAGCCTAGCACCGTATAAAGGGTAGGCGACGTTGTGTTAGGTGTGGTTCGCCTTGGTGTGAAAGAACTCGGTATTTAGCTTTGTACCAGAAAAAGGTTAAGCAACGTTGTGAAGGCTTCTCCGCCATAAGGAGATTGGTGTAGTGCTTACGAACTCTCGAGTAGGTGACTCGGGGATTGGAGTAGGGCAAGGAAGGTGTCCTTGTAGCCGAACCACTATAAATAACTTGTGTCGTGGGGATGTGCTTCTTACTCTTTATCTTTCATTACACGCTTATATATCCATCTATCAACGTCCAACATAAACAATCAAATAGATTGACATAAGTCGATCTAAATATTTAAAAGGAAGTTTTAAATTGGTAAAACTATTCAACCCCCCCTTCTAGTTTTTCACAAGAAGGTTGTTGGTTTGGTTAATGAGGAAAGTGAAAGCGATGTGGAAGATGTGTGTGATGAAACTGTGAACTTTATGACATCTAAACTTCCAAAGGTTAATAAAGGCTCTACTAGTGCATTTGTAGTTGGGAAGTCTAGTTTGTACGAACAATGGAAAGAGAACTACGAAGAAGACCCTTATGATGATACTGATTTCGATAATCTGGGCCTTACCATAGAACAAATGGCTTTTGCTAATTCTTTTGATATTAATCTTTGTGGCCAAATTAGATAGGAGTTTTTATATCTGTTGTAAAAATCGGCCCAGGCGGCCGATTAATCCTCGCATAATCGCTGATCGCTCACTAAGCGCCTTGATTTATCATAATCGGCCTATTTAATCGTTTTGGTCAAAGATCGCTTAAAAATCGGTCAACAAACCGATTAATCGGATAAAATTGAGCAAAATCGGTCTAATTGGATTAATCAAACAAAACCGCTTAAAAATCGGTCAACAAAATCACTTAAAAATCGGACAAAATCGCTTAAAAATCAGTCAACAAACTGATTAATCAGTCAAAGATCACTTAAAAATGGTCAACAAACTGAGTAATATCTATGTTTGACTTTGAACTTTAAAGAATTAAAATATTTGAACTTTGATGCACTATGCTTATCTCATACATATAATATAATATAATATATAAAATTACAATTTTGTGCATAAAAATTCCAATCCGATTATGTAACACCCCAAAAATGACTCAGCGGAAGCATACATGTATTGGGGTGCTACTAAATTGATATCACGACATAAGCATAGAACAATTGGTTTTTCATAAAGAACTTTTATTCATTTCTTGAAAACAATGTTTACATTATTGAATAGTGCGGAAAATGGCCCATCATAAATAAGTGGTCCCAATACATAAATCAGAGTCGTCTATGACCATGCCATGCCTTTGCCTTGCGCCCAAAGATAAGCTATCGCTTCAAAACCTGAAGATACATGCTAAAGGGGTCACTTCTTTTGGTGAGTTCATAGGTTTATTTAAAAGGGATTTCAAGACATTGTTTCAAATTTGGTTCTTGATGATCATTTCGTCTTGCATAATATCATAGAGTTTATGATTTCAGTTCATAAAAGGATTTCATAAAAGAGTTTTCATTAGTGGACCACAAGTAGGGTATATGTACATTACAACGAATATAATGTCATATATATTGAATCTATTACGCTAGCACTAAGTTCATGCAACCGAAGCTATGACAGTTTCTGTATGCACAAGGAAGTCATAAAAATACAGAGCCCATGGCGAGTGTTTATCCTAATACACTCGGTCCCGACATGCTATATGCTTCGCCTTGACCCAAGCGGGGTCAACCGAACAGAGGAGTCACCCTCAATAGATCTATTTATAACATTCGCGCTTCCCAGCAGGAATTGACGGTTCATGAAAAGGGCAATTTGGGATCTAAAGACTTAGGCTAAGTTGCGTAATATTCTAGGTCAAAGGTTTTGGTGTGCTCTATAAAACATCTATGTATGATGAAGACTTTAAACATGTAAAGCATAGTATGCATGGAATGCACAAGAAATGATTTAAGTAAAATGAGCATGTATCTTCCCCCAAAACAAGTATAAAGCAGTTAAAAGTTGGGGCTATGAAACTCACCTTGGAAATGTGCAATATGAAGTCTAAAGAGAATTAAATCAAGGAGTGATAGTGCACGGCTCCGACATGCAACCTAGATAAGTATGGTGTGGTTTTTAGTCTAAGTCTTGTATTCAATAACAACGTTGGTAAGTTTACTAGTATTTATATTTTTGAAATGCTTGAAGTTCAAAAGCAAAAGTTTCCACATATTTGGATCTTTAAAATGCTTGGAGTTAAGAACAAATATTTTAAATATTTGTTTTATAACATTTTATGTAAAGTTTCATGAGTTATTTTGATTGTCGTTAAGGATCGAAAATGTAGTTGCGAAAATAATTTGCACTTCTTGGCTCTTGGAAAAGATGGAGGAATAATGTATACGAAACTTTCGTATAAGAGTTGACTCGTATAGTGACTCAAGTATTCTCATGCCAAATAAGGAATAGATAATCGACACAGTCGAGAAAAAGCACTGGCGCGTACTCGAGTCGAAAAGGAATGACAAAAGAAGTCAAGGATATAGCGACAAAGACAAACGTCGATCGAGAAAGTCAATTAGTACGTTTCGGTGTTTACCCCATGTTCCCAAATAGTTTGTATAAAACATACATGTTTTACAAATAATGTTATGATTGAATTTGCAATTCGAACAATAAAGTTTTACTACATAAAAGTAATACGTGATTGGATTTTGTCGAGTTTTATAACAATAAAAAGGGATTTTGATTTAAAGTATAAGTTAGAACGTTTTTATAAATTTCGGCATGACGCGTCTATTTATATAACGTGCCCAAGTCATCGTGACTTTATTAAAACTCATGTTGCAAAACAATATTTCTCGATAAGTTTATAATTGACAGTCGTTATTAGTTGGATAAGTGTTTATTGCATATTTTAGGTTTGTTACGAGTCTAATATATTAAATTCTTTACGAGTCTAATATATTGTGTCGTCTCAAGTCCAAAATGTCCAATAAATGCTCATACCACTACAAACGATTGTCCAAATTATTCCAAGTCCAATTTTTAATAGTTTTCGTCCCATAATGTCCAAATCCAATGATCAAATCTCAGCATAGGCTTTCATAAGTATTTCCAAGTCTAAAATATTTAATCCGTTAAGTATTGGTTTTGTCAAATTTTCCAAATCAAAAACAAATCCATATCGATCCCAAGTTATCATCCATTATATATAACCGAAACGTCATCGACTAAAAACAAAAATAGTGTGTTACGTTATGAAAATAGAAAATCCGAAAAGTATAAGGCATATTAAAACACTACTTTTTGACATAACAATATGACCAATTTGAGGTTATCTAAACCGTGCTAACTTACCCGAAGTCATTTCGTTTTGGCCAACAAATATAAGTCCCCACGACACTTCGTATGTCGTGGTACACAAAACAACACTCGCCGTGAGTGTCGTTAACTCAATGTTTTCACAACAATTTACCAAGGTCAATCTAATATTTCCAACATCAATAATATTTATCCCACATTGTTTTACAAGACCTCTTCCTCGGCTAATAGCTTCGGTTACCAAAACTTGTGGTCGCGACTCACCGTGAGTCGCGGTTCATACCAACGATACCAACACCATCAAATCCACCTAGACTTACAATTCGTCACAGCAACAAAATACTAACCAATTTTTGAGTCCACACCGGGTCTGACCCGACCCGTTTACAAACCCGAATCAAAACCCATAAAAATAATAACAACAAGGACAAATACCCGCTCAGATTTAATAACAACATGAAAAGAATGAGAATCGGACCTGAGTCAACTCAACTCGTGAGTTGACTCGGATGAGTCAAGTGACTCGGAGTGAGTCGTGGCGAGTCGTGAGCCAAACATCAAGATCCAACCATTTTTCTTTATAAAACATAAGTTTTGTTGGATGATATTATAAGAATCGTTTAGTTAATTAAAATCCGATTAGGGTTTAGATTAAAATGGAGAAATAAAGAGGAAGATGGCGCGTGAGTGCTTACCAACGAAGGAGAAGGCGAGGGGAGGCGGTGGTGAGAGGCGGCAGGAGGTGGTGAGCGGCGGTGGCACCTCAAACGAACCCACACTTGCTCCGTCTGAACCCAAACACTCCAGAAACGATCCCCATGTCTTGATCTATGCGTTGGTAACAAGAAAATGGGTGGCCGGAATTTGGCCGGAACAGGCGACGGCGCCGGATTATAAGAATTCCGGTAGTGGTGGTGATATATTAGAGAGAAAACCTAATTTGGGGTTTTTATACCCCCTTGAGGGCTAAACGTGGACAAAAGAAAGATCGGGGCGGTTGGGTAAATTAACCGTGGACCTGCTTTTGAAACTTTTAATAATCTTGTATAAATAACACATGTGGGCCCCATTTGACGTGTAAGTAAACGACCGCTAAAAATACGGGACTTGCGCATTGCGTCGAAATAATTTTTCCGATAAAATGAGTATTCATATGTATAGTTTTCGAATTTAAATTGATTAATAAATCAAATTAATTCAAGAGTTTAAAGTCGCAAGCTCATTTATTTAGTAGTTTTCGCATTTCACGAGATATCCTCTCGTTTTCAAGCTCAATTAGGTTTAGGTAAGTTCGAAAGAAATACTTTGGGAATAATAAATATAATTTATTATTAATTCTGTCTGGAAAAACCACGGTTGGTTATTTGAATGGAAACAAAACTATAACGAGAAATGTGTATTCGAAATTCATATAAAACGAGTTGGATTGTGTTTCGTTGCATAAAGTGTGACACAATGAGAGTAGAAAATATAGTGGGAAGCTAAAACGTGAACTTTCCCAAAGTTTTTGGTATTTTATTTACGTTTTAAATCGTGAGTTGGAATATTTCAGTTACACGTTGGAAACGGTTAACGTGTAAAATATGTTTTCGAGTGTTTTTATAAAGGAAATATAAAAACATTAATATCGGTTCAAAATGTGTTTATTAGACTAATACCATACTTTCTATTGGTCGGTTCACATGCGAGCTCGTGTTTTAATAAAGTGAGAAAACTTCTCAAACAATGGATTAAGCTTATGTATGCTTAAATTTTAACTTGGACAATAATAAATTTCACATTTACATACGGATACTTAGTAGACAGGTATCATGTGTGCGGTGTCTTATTTTTAAAAGAAACGAGATGACCTCTCGTTTTTAAGTTTAAATATTGGCATTTGTCATAAAATAATTGATTTGAATTTTATGACGTGATAAGTATTATTATAATAATCTGAAATTTTACGGGTTGTTATAGATTAATCCCCGATTAATCCTCGCCTACCCGATTAATCGCTAGGCCCTACCCGACCGCGTCACTAGCGCCTAGCGATTTTTACATCCTTGGCACTTTTTATAGTTATTCATAAGACTGGTTTGTCATTCTTATGATAGTTATGGTTTGCAACACAATTGATGCGTTTGTTTATGTCTATTCACCCACATCTTATATAATCAAATATTTTTTTGAAGTAATAAAATTACAAAGGTTTAAAACCCTTTACCCAAGAATTCTCTGTGACAACTATTGGAGACTCGAAACCCTAACTCAATATCTTCCTTCTCAATTCCAAATGATTAATTGATCTTAATTCGGTTGTTGAACTTTCACATTTTATTAAACATTCTGTTTAATTCATAGGCAGGTTGGTTCTTTATATCACGTTAGGATTTTTTAATCTTGTTTAGGCATTTTCGCTAAATCGATTTATGGTTTTGTTTTATTAGTGATACTCTATTAATTACATATAATTTTTCTGTTGTTGCTGGATCTCTAAACGCTTTTATAAACCCTAATCTTTGGTTTGGGTTTGTTTCATTATTGATTTGTTTTGATCGTGTGGTGCTTAAACATATTGATTAACCTAACAGATCCTTGGGTCGGTTGTGGTTTATGAAAGGTTTTATGGATATTTAAATAATAGTATGTCCGGACTCGAACTTGAGACTTCGGGATTGCACACATTACGTATGAGAATTGATGTATATAATTAATATTAATAAAACGTTATTATTATTAATTATTAGTCGCGAAATAAACATAACGATAGTTAAATAATTAACGAGGTTTGGTTAACGGTCGTTAAATATTAACTACAAGGACTAAGAATGAAATTAGAAGTCGGAAGGTTCTAGAATCCTCTTGGGGACCTTGGCGATCGGTTTGGGGTTAACAAACCCTAACCCACACAAACTTGGTCACCAAGTTGTTACCTATAAATACAAACCTTGTATTCATTCATAACTTAATCTTGGATCACCAATAACCTAATTCTCTTCTTCTCCTCCTCTTTCCTTGGCCGATCGTACAAACCCCTCCACAAAGGGATCGATTTTCCAAGTGAAAAAACGGTGTTTGGTTTATTTGTGATTCAAGGAACTAGCTTATCCACATCAAATCGCTATTAGTGCGTGTGTACAAGAACGAAGAACAAGCACGCTTGAGCTTGTAATCCTTGGTGGTCGATTTTTGGGTGGACGATTTTGTGAAACCCTTTGTTAGGGTTTTGGGTTTTGTTACTTAATCACATCATCGTTGATTCTTGAATTGCTAAAAGGTACGCGTTTTCTTATTCGGTTAATTACTTACATATATTATTCCTATTGTCTTCCATTGCTTGCTTTGATGATGTTATTTGTTTTATATAATTGTTATGAGTATAAAATCCCAACGGTGGCATCACGTAGTTAATATGATGTAATTAATTGCAAACACATAAAATTGGATCTTTATGATTATATGCATGTTTTTATGGTTTCTAGGGTTTTAATTCGAAACCCTAATTTTATATATATGGGTCGATTACCCTATATTTGTTTAATTAGGTTTTAATTTTGTAAAACTTGTAGAAACCCTAGGATTGCATGCTAATTTTATGTGGTTAATTAATGAATAATTGTTATGTGACATGTAATATGCGTATCTTGGGTGATAATTGTTATGCGAAATCCATGGTGGAACATGCATGTTTTGCCATGGAGTATTGTTTTTATTTATTGATTAATTGTTAAGTAATACACACATGTTTTATTTATTTAATAATTATAAAATTGGGGAAGACCTCAATTATAACTAATAAAATTCGTTATGTGCTATTTGGTATACTATTAACTTTGGTTTACGCAATCGACTTGTCGATGTATGTGGCTCATCTTCTCGCGAGATGAAAGCCCTAGTTAATGTATGCATTTATTTACGCCTAGAATTGTTATTAGAGTTTATTGAAATAATTATGCATGTGGCTAATTGTTTTACATATGTTTAAATTGTTTAGTTATATGTTGATATTATTTGAGTGTGTTTAATTTTTATTAAAGTGCTTTTTTGTTTATATATTGTTTGACATGTTAGTAAGCAAAAAGGGTTTTTTGGAATAGAAAATTAAATGGACTAAAAAATGGCGAAACTGATTTGTTATCTAAGAATAATTCTTGAACTTTTAATCGACTGATGCGACTGTACTAAATGGTTAGAACGGCTCACCCACTAGAACAAACTCAAAAGGGGTTTAAAGAAGTGCGCTTAGTCACATCGAATAGGATGTCTAAGGTTATGCTTCAACACACCGGTCCTCTGCCCCACAATGCGCTCGATTGAGCTACCTAGTATAACCATTCTATGTACGAAGCATCTTAGTGCAAAGTTGTAAGTTTCTCAACGATCGATTAAAACTTTGTAGAATTCAATCTTAGCAATTAAAATCTTAATGTAAGTTTTTCAAAATTTTGTGTTATAAAGTTGTATGCATGCTTCTTTATACATAAGTTTTGATTACACGTCAAAAATTGTACCCTTTAAAAAATTTAAGTTTATGCCATCTAATGATATGAAACACTTGAAATTGTAATTTATTTATGTGAGACCTTGATCTAGATTACAATAACAAGGTGAATTATTTTGTTGTGTGAGACCTCAGCTTTATGATTTGCAGTTTCTAAATTAGACAACTTAATTAAGTTAGTTAGTGAGACCTATGACTTAAGGCATGAGATGGGATGAAACATGCTTACGTTTTGCATTAATTGTTTTGGCAAAATTGTAAATCCCATAACTTTTGGAATTGAAAACTTGTTTGTCAATTATCGTTTTTCAACGATTACCTATTCTATACTTTCACCACTAGCAGATCAACTGATGTGGTGAAACTATGATAATGAGGATCCAAAATTCAAGGAAAATACTAGGGTTAATATGAATATTGACCAAAGGGTATTTTACTTTCTTGAATGTTTTACTTATCGAAAGTACTAACTTTTGAACTTTCATTTCTGTAGAAATGGCTCAAGCTGAATCTCATCGCACTAGCCTCGCTCGCTCAAATCTATGTTTGATCGAGAGAAATTGATCGTAGCGCGAATTTTAATGATTGGCATCGGCAACTCGTAATTGTCTTGAGGTTGCCAAAGACTCAATTATTTGACTACGCCTTGTCTCCGAACTGCCGCAATGATGCTACCATCAAGCACGAGCCGCATGGCAACTGAGTATGACAAGTATAATGAGGTCGCTTTGCATTATGCTCGGGAGTATGAATTCAAACTTGCAAAACAATTTGAAAATTACTTCCCTAATCTCATGCTTGAAGAATTGCAAAGGTTGTTTGAAAACTTTGATTTGAGAGTCAGTATGACTTGATAGATGCTCTCCATAGTTGCAAGCAAGGAGAAGGAAACCTGTATGGCCCAACGCTCGAAATGATGAGTTACATGGACCGGTTGGGGTCTTAACTATGTCTACCCAAATGAAATACAAATTGGCCTTATCAACGATCCCTTAACAAGGAGTTTGATGGTTTCGCAAGAATTATAATATGCATTGCACGGAGAAGACAATCGATGAGGTACATGCAATGCTCATTGATTACGAGAAAGGTTTGCCAAGAAGGCTTCTACCCCTACGGTTCTAACCATCCAAAAGGGTAGAATTTCTAAGCCTAATAAGCCGCTAGCGAACAAGAAAGTGAAAGGTAAGGGTAAAGGCGATAAGGAAAACAAGTTATGACTTATCGAAGAACCCAAAAGAACCCTCCCAAGAAGCGTGAGAATCCGAAGAAGGATATGGCTTGTCATCATCGCATCGAGGTTGGACAATCGGAAGAGGAATTGTCCATTGTACCTTGATGAGTCACAACAAGAGGTATAAAAATATCGCACCGTGGCGTGACTTGTGTACTCTTTTGATGATAGAATTATTTGCTTTTCCTCATAAAATAAATTCTGGGTATATGATATCGGATGTGGTATTCATATTTGTAATACACCGCAGGACTTAGAGGAGCAAGGAAGCTTGCCTATGGACGAGAATACCGCACGCGGGTAATGGAGCACATGCAATCGTTGAAGCTATAGGCACGTTTGATTTAGTTTTACCTTTGGTCTAATCGTCATTAAACGATTGTCATTACGCACCTTCCATTGTTAGGGGTGTTGTTTCGTTTCCTTGTTAAATGATATTGGTTTCGTTCATACATTTACCGATTATGGAATTTCGGTTCTTTAAATGATGTTTTTACTTTAATGTTATTCCAAAGAATGGTGTGTTTGAAATTGATTTGCATGATAATATGATTGATAAAAATAATTATGTCTTTAGCATCAATAATAAAAGAATCAAAGGTGATTTGGATTCTTCATTTCTTTGGCATTGTAGACTTGCTCATATAGGCAAGAAACGCATGTAACAACTGCAACACGATGGGCTTTTGCAAGACATCAATGATGAATCATTTGATAAATGCGAATCTTGCATATCCGGGAAGATGACCAAGAAACCTTTACAAATAGTTTAGAAAGGGCTTCGATCTTCTTGGTGTAATACATACCGACGTATGTGGACCACTAAGACATGTGTCAAGAAAGGGTGCTAGCTACTTAACGTTCATCGTTGATTTCGATCGTTATGGTTATGTTTATTTACTTAAACATAAACATGAAGTCTTTGAAACATTTAAGGTTTTTAAGAGGAAGTAGAACCGCAACTAGGAAAGAAGATTAAAGCTCTTCGATCCGATGAGGTGGTGAATATTTAAGCCAAGAGTTTAAAGATTATCTAGCCGAGTGTGGTATCGTCGAAGAACTCACATCTCCATATACTCCACAACAAAATGGTGTATCGAGAGAAGGAATCGTACAACGCTTGACATGGTACGATCAATGTTTAATCTACAACTCTTCCTTATCCTTTTGGGATTATGCTTTGAAACCGCCGTCAGATATTGAATATGGTTCCAACTAAGAAGGTTGATAAGACTCCTTATGAAGTGTGGTATGGGAAAGCTCCCAACTTGTCTTACTTAAAGGTCTGGGGTTGTGAGGCGTTTGTTAAGCGTGACTCTGGCGATAAGTCGCAACAAAGATCTGTTAAGTGTGTCTTCGTGAGGATACCCTAAGGAAACTATGGGTTACTTCTACTTTCCACCGAAACAAAGTAATTGTTGCTAGGTATGGAGACTTTCTTGAAAAGGATCTCATATCTCATGAATTCATGGGAGAGTTTATGATCGGAATATGATCAAGAAGATACAACACCTTCGAGAACACTAGCCAACCTCAAGTAAAACCACGAAAGTCCGGGCGCTCCACCCGAGATTGAAGTGGTTCCCATTCGTAGGTCTTCAAGAACTACGCGTGCACCTGAGCGTCTATGTCTCAATGTAGAAGCTGAGGAATATATGTTAGGGGATCTTGGTGAACCTGCTAACTATAAAGCTGCCATGATGAGTCCTGAAAAGGAAAAATGGCGAGTTGCAATGAATGGGGAAATGCAATCCATGAAAGATGAAGTCTGGATAGAGGTTGACTTACCTCCAAATGCTAAGGTAGTTGGAAGTAAGTGGCTCTTCAAGATAAAGACTTACATGGATGGCAATGCGCACACCTATAAAGCTCGTCTTATAGCTCAAGGGTATACTCAAACCTTTGGGGTAGACTACGAGGAGACATTTTCTCCTGTAGCGCACATTAGAGCTATTAGGATTCTTATAGCAATATCTGCGCACTATGACTATGAGATATGGCAAATGGATGTCAAACCGCCTTCTTAAAGCGGTCGCCTAGATGAGGACATCTATATGGCGCACTCAAGGGTTTGTGAATCCAAAGTTTCGAAGCGTGTATGCAAACTTCAAAGATCCATTTATGGATTGAAGCAAGCATCAAGGCAATGGAACAAGAAGTTTGATGAAGAAATCAAGAAATTTGGTTTCACTCAAAATCTTGATGAGCCATGTGTGTATCACAAAGCTAGTGGGAGTAATGTTATTTTCCTTGTCTTATATGTCGATGACATATTGATCATGGGAAAAGATATTCCAAGTATGCAAGATGTAAAGTCTTATCTTGGAAAATGCTTTTCTATGAAGGACTTAGGGAAGCGAGATTTATTCGGGAATCAAGATCTACCGAGATAGATCAAGGCGGTTAATTGGACTAAGCCAAAGTGCTTACATTGATAAAATATCAAGAGATTCAAGATGCAAAATTTCAAGAAGGGATATTTGCCGATGCAAGTTGAACATGGCTTAAGTAATAAACTATGCGCCAACACCAAGAGGTGGCGTATATGAAGAAGGTTCCTTATGCTTGGTCAGAGGATCTATCATGTATGCTATGAGATGTACAAGGCTCGATGTGGCGTTTGCACGAATATCACCGGTCGGTATCAATGTAACCGTGTGTGAAGCATCGCAAGTCATAAGAACATTCTTAAGTATCTAAGGGCTACTAAAGAAGTGTTTCTAGTATGGAGGAAATCCAGATGCGTAACTTGAAGTTCTGTGTTTTTGCGATGCGTCATTCCAAATCGATAAAGATGATACGAAGTCTCAAACTGGTTATGTCTTTGTCATTAATGGAGGAGCGATTATTGGAAGAGCAAGAAGCAAACAACGGTATGGCGATGTCTATTACGTGTGAGTACATAGTCGCTTCGAAGGCTGCGATGGAAGTCTGTTGATTAGGAAATTCATTTCGGGACTCGAGTAATGCCCTCAATCGAATTACCTTTAAATGTGTATTGTGACAACTCGCCGCAATAACATTTGCCAATGAGCCCGAGTCATGAAAGGCGCCAGACATTTTCCTCGTCGATATCACTATGTTCGAGAACAAGTCGACATAGGTGAAATCAATCTACTCAAAGTTCATACAGATGATAATCTAGTCGATCCCTTTACGAAGCCTTTGCCAAAGAAAAACTTATCGACCATCTTTGTTGGGATAGGACTTCGCTTAGCTAGTAGTTTCATGCAGATCCGTGATTAGTATTTGGATAAAGGATGTTATGAACAAATATTACTTAAATGAAATAAAATAGTTGTTTATGTTTATTTTTCATTTTCTTAATATTATATCCTATATTTGCATGTTTAATCCGTGAATAACTTATGTTATTCTAAATAGTCCGTTGTCGATCAATGATGTGGGAATGTCATTGAATTAAGACAAACTGAAGTTTGGTAGAATATACTTTTAAAGTATATTGATGCGTGGACATACCGATTCACATGATATTCGATGAATTGAATATAGGACTCATCCCAACTTTACATGATGATACTTTATGGATCTTTGTCATTAAGTATATCATGAAGTGTTTATCCTCGGACTTGAGATATCGATAAGCGATATGAATGTAGTGCATTTGTGTGAGATAGTCTAACGCTATCCGTGAATCGTAGTTATAAGCTTATTTTCGAAGTGTTGCAAAGTTCATGAGTTATGTTCGTAGTCAAGAGAATTTGTTCCTTTGAATTTGTTTCAAAGCATAATACTATATTTGGGCCCTCGTAGGGTTGACAAGATGTTTGTATGGCCATACCCAAGATCTATCTCGGAATACGCTCGTAAGATTTGGTAATCTTTTTCAATCATATACAACGAGAAAGAATATTAACTTATGAAATGACTTGATCCATATTCATAGTTAATGTAGTATTAGTAACAAAAGGATAAGTAAAATGATGAATCATTAAATGGTTTTTCCAGAGACCATACTCGATTCGATCCGGGGCATTCGTGAAAGCTAGACTAACCAATGTCATTACTATATTTAGTAATATCCAAGTGGGAGTGAAAGGTTTTATGGATATTTAAATAATAGTATGTCCGGACTCGAACTTGAGACTTCGGGATTGCACACATTACGTATGAGAATTGATGTATATAATTAATATTAATAAAACGTTATTATTATTAATTATTAGTCGCGAAATAAACATAACGATAGTTAAATATTTAACGAGGTTTGGTTAACGGTCGTTAAATATTAACTACAAGGACTAAGAATGAAATTAGAAGTCGGGAAGGTTCTAGAATCCCTCTTGGGGACCTTGGCCGATCGGTTTGGGGTTAACAAACCCTAACCCACACAAACTTGGTCACCAAGTTAAGTTACCTATAAATACAAACCCTTGTATTCATTCATAACTTAATCTTGGATCACCAATAACCTAATTTCTCTTCTCTTCTCCTCCCTCTTTCCCTTGGCCGATCGTACAAACCCCCTCCACAAAGGGATCGATTTTTCCAAGTGAAAGAAACTGGTGTTTGGTTTATTTGTGATTCAAGGAACTAGCTTATCCAAATCAAATCGCTATTAGTACGTGTGTACAAGAACGAAGAACAAGCACGCTTGAGCTTGTAATCCTTGGTGGTCGATTTTTTGGGTGGGACGATTTTGTGAAACCCTTTGTTAGGGTTTTGGGTTTTGTTACTTAATCACATCATCGTTTGATTCTTGAATTGCTAAAAGGTACGCGTTTTCTTATTCGGTTAATTACTTACATATATTATTCCTATTGTCTTCCGCTGCTTGCTTTGATGATGTTATTTGTTTTATATAATTGTTATGAGTATAAAATCCCAACACTTTAATCTTTCATTTTTTTGTGTTACTGTTTGAGATCTAGTTTTCTAGTTGTTGATGTGAATCATTGGTACTCATATTGTTGTCGTTGGTAATATGAAAAAGGGTTTTTTGAATGGAATAGGGGGTTAAATAGAAGGGTACAAATGGGCAACTTGTTCCTATTGCGACGAATGTAGTAGTTAGGGATTCGAATGTTGGTAAAACTTCTATGACTAATGGAAAGGAAGTTGAGGGCGTGTCAAGTGTGAAAAGCTCCGAGCAAACCATTGCAAAGATTTAGGACTTTGAACGACGAATGCTTGAACGTAAGCTCATGTTGTTGGGATATGATGGGTTACCTTTCAAACCTTTGAATGCCGATGATACTATTGCTAAGAATGTAACCGAGTCACATGTTGCTACGAAGAAAGTTTCGTATGCAAGTGCAACAAGTCCTAAAACAAGAAAAGCTAAGGCTAACTTTCGTGCTTTTAAAACTGAAAATATTTGTGATGGTGTGGACCTTTCAATCCCATTCAAGGTTGCCGAAGAGATTAGTAATTGGTTTGAAAACACCCTCTATCGATACTTATTGGTAAAAGGTTGCGTTCCCTGTCGTGGAGTATTATGTTCGAAATACATGGGAAACGTTTGGAATTAACAAGGTGATGATGAACTCCAAGGGTTTTTTTGGTTTGAAGGATGTGCTTGAAGAAGGACCATGGATGATCTATAACATTCCAATCATCCTTAAATCTTGGACGATGAACACCAATCTATTAAAGGAGGATCTTACTCACGTTCCAGTGTGGGTAAGCTACATGATGTTCCTTTGGCTACATTTTCAGAGGATGGCCTTATCCTTATCGGGACAAAACTAGGTAACCCAATAAAGTGCAACTGAAGACGAGTAGAAACCACCTTGGGGACGTAGTAGTTTTGCGCGATGTTTGATTCAATTTAGAGATAATGAAGCCCTAAAAGAGAGTATTACTATAGCTATACCATTGCTTAATGGTTTGGGATTCACCAAAGAAATAGTGCGGGTTGAATACGAGTAGAAAGCACCTTGGTGCGATGTATGTAAGATATTTGGCCATACTCTAGACCAATGCCCTAAGAATGTTACTATTTCAGCCCCTAGTGCTGAAAAACAAATGGTGGCTTCCAAATGATGGGTAAACGAAGTAATGGTAAAAATGGTAGTGCGAAATGTGGTAGCAAAAGTAGCATTGACATGGGTAACAAGTTACAATATCGACCTAAAGCTACCTCAATTAATTCGAACAATGGCAAAGGATAAAAAAGTGTTACTAGTCCTTGTAGTGCAAATGGAGTTGGTACCCCATCTAGTGCTAAAAACCTCTCAAACAGTAGCAAGGATGTGAATGTGAGTAACCATTTGGTTGATAATATTATTAAAACATGTAACCCTGTTTATATTTCAAGTATTATGGACGTTGGGAAGCGTGTTGATGATCAACCTAGTGTTAGGCTGCATGGTTTTGTAATGTTGTAACGGGGTAAAGCCCGAATCTAAAATGTTCTGTAGTGTGCTATATATTTGTCCCATGTAATTAGTTATCAATCAATAAAATCATTCCTCATTATACGCTTCTACATGGTATCAAGCCTTTACACATAACGATCCTTTCCAAATACACACCCCGCTCCCTCCCTCAATCTGTACAAACACTCATTCTGCAACTGTTATTATTTTTGCTTTATGTGTTGGTGATTGGTGTTTAAGTCACAAATCCACACGCTTTAACTATTGGTGATTTGTTACTTGTGCTTTGAAGGTCACAAGTCTTGGTTTCTGTCTATACTCTCTTTCTTTTGTGGCTACTACATCATCGCACGATAAAAAATGGGGTCAAACATTGCGGCTGACCATAATTTATATTATTATTGGTGGCTAGAAGTAGAAAAGGGATATCTCCCTTTGTTACATTTGACACGAAAAAGACAAATAATTATTTATATTATTTATATTATTATTGGGGTATTGTATTCACCTATTTGTTTATCATTCGAGGGCAAATAGGACGAAGGGTTTAATTTATTTACTTTTGGTTTGGCGTATTGTGAACAAGCTACAACATCAAGATGACAAGCCCACCAAGATTTAGTGTTCTTGGATGACTCTCCCGATATAAATCCTCCATTCATTCCATCCGCCCCCGTTGTGCAACCCACTGTGCCTCAACCCACAAATGAGCCAACAACACCAATTCCCACCAGTCCCAATACGGCCCAACATGAGGCAGCCCATGACCCATCAACATCCCCATCACCACCCGCCACCCAACAACATACTCTAAATCCATCACCACCCGCGAACTAACACCAACAAATTATTCCGAACCATCCTCAAATTATTCCGGACCCCCCTCACAACTCAAACCCTTTCTCGATTCATCCCATGGTCACACGATTTCGTGTCGGTAGTAATCATCCTACTGAGCGTCTCAATATGCATGTGTCTTCGGTTTCACCATTACCAAAGTCCTATCGTGATGCGTCTAATGATCCAAATTGGCAAAATTCTATGCGTGATGAATACACTGCACTTATTAAGAACGGAACTTGGACACTAGTTCCTCGACCCATGGACACCAACATTATTCGATGTATGTGGCTTTTTTGCCATAAGTATTTGGCTGATGGCACTCTTAGTCGCTACAAAGCTCGTCTTGTGGTGAATGGTAGTACTCAATTAGAGGGGGTTGATGTAGATGAGACCTTTAGTCCGGTAGTTAAGCCGGGTACTATTCGGACTGTTATGAGTTTGGCTACTTCTCGACATTGGCCGATTCATCAGCTTGATGTCAAGAATGCTTTTTTACATGGTGACTTATCCGAGACAGTTTATATGCATCAGCCTCCCGGGTTTCGAGATTCTGAGCATCCTGATTATGTGTGTTTATTACAACAGTCTCTCTATGGGCTGAAGCAGGCCCCTAGAGCTTGGGTTCAGCGATTTGCATCTTATATCACTCGGGTTGGGTTTTCTCATAGTCGTTGTGACTCATCATTATTTATATACAGACAGGGGATGGATACTTCTTACCTGTTATTATATGTTGATGATATTGTTCTCACCGCTTCTTCTGAGAGTTTGTTGCAGCGGATTATTGGATCCTTACATCAAGAGTTTGCTATGACAGATTTCGGTCCACTTAATTATTTCCTGGGTATCTCTGTTACACGTGATTCTTCAGGGCTATTTTTATCTCAGAAGAAATATGCTATTGAGGTTTGGGAGAGAGCGCATATGGTTTATTGTAATCCAAGTCGGACTCCTGTTGACACTGAGTCTAAAGTGGGGGATGATGGTGATCCGACATCTGATCCTACTTTATATCGGAGTCTTGCAGGTTCTCTTCAATATCTCACCTTTACTCGCCCAGATATATCTTATGCAGTTCAGCAGGTTTGCCTTCATATGCATGACCCTCGAGAGCCCCATTTCTCGGCTCTCAAACGGATTTTGCGGTATGTTCGGGGTACCTTAGACTATGGGCTACAGTTGTTTGCATTTTCTACTACATCTTTGGTTCCTTATTCGGATGCGGATTGGGCTGGTTGTCCTACCACTAGAAGATCGACTTCTGGGTATTGTGTATTTCTTGGCAACAACTTACTCTCGTGGTCCTCTAAGCGTCAACCGACGCTTTCTCGTTCTAGTGCAGAAGCCGAGTACCGTGGCATTGCCAATGTTGTTGCTGAGACTTGTTTGTTACGGAATTTACTACGTGAGCTACACAAACCTTTAACTTCCGCTACGCTTGTCTATTGTGATAATGTTAGTGCTGTCTACTTATCCTGTAATCCGGTTCAACATCAGCGTACGAAGCACATCAAGATCAATATTCACTTTGTTCGAGACTTAGTTGCTACTCGTCAAGTTCGGGTTCTCCATGTTCCTTCACGTTATCAGTATGCAGACATTTTTACGAAAGGACTGCCATCCGCTCTGTTTGAGGAATTTCGCACCAGTCTGAGTGTCGGGTGTCCTCCCACTCCGACTGCGGGGGAGTGTTAGGCTGCATGGTTTTGTAATGTTGTAACGGGCTCAAGCCCGAATCTAGAATGTTCTGTAGTGTGCTATATATTTGTCCCATGTAATCAGTTATCAATCAATAAAATGATTCCTCATTATACGCTTCTACACCTAGTACTTCTCATGCGAATACTCTTTCTAAGATAGCTCAATCAGTGGACGTCAGTGCGAAGGTGAATAAAGATGGTGCTAGTTCAAAAATATAACAAAGAAGGTTAATGATTTGGCTAACGAAGAAATTGATAGTGAAGTTGAAGTGGAACATGTCTATGATGAAACTACCAGTTTTATGGCAACTACAAGTTCGAAGGTTAATAATGTTTCTTAAAGTGACGGTGGTGGTGGGAATAAAAGCCTATATGAAAAATGAAAGAAAACTTATGATGAAAACCCGTACGATGATGATGACTTTGACGACTGCGGCTTGACTGAGGATCAATTGCCGTTTGTTAAAGCTTATGATATTAGTTTTCGTGGTTAACTTAGATAGAGTATTTGTTAGGTCTTGTAAGTTTGACATGTCATTCTTATGATAGTTTTGATTTGAAGCACATTCTGTCGGTTGAAATGTGAGAGTCACCCATGTCCATTATACTTATTTGTTTTTTAACGTTATAATATTTACGGGAAAACTCTTTACCAAAAAAAAATTAGAAAAGAAAATACTCTGATATAGTGTAACTGTAATCGAATTGAATAACAAACACATGCAAGAATAATGTTTAAGCCAACTCTTGGTTCAAGAATTCATAGTATAATTTTTTCCGTCCACTAATAGTGTTTATTTAATACAGTAAAATTTTTTCTCATATTTATAATGGACTTTTTGTACGTTAATCGTGGTCTTGTATCGAATATTTAAATTGTCAATCCGACAATGACTATATGTTTAAAAATAAGTAAGAACTAATTGATGTTTGTTTTACATGTAATAAAATACAAATTTCAGAATAAAAACTAGTTAAAATACATTACTTTTTTCTGAGTAACTTAGGTGCATTTGTACCAACATGCAAATATATAATTCAAAAGTGAGTATGAAAGCTAGGGCTCGCTTTGGGCCAAGTAATTTTATTTGTCCACATGTACCACCATCTCATATATCATAATCATAATTTAAGTCATCTACAAACATATAATTTTATCAAATAATCTTGATCTAATCATATAATTGGTGTTTAAATTAATATATATGTCAAAATACGTCTTTTATATTAGCAGACCGGCCCCGATTGCTACAAATCAATTAAAGTATTTGGTGTGGTGGTTCATACCGTCGTATGACATTTATGAAGCTATAAAAACAAGGTGACATTTTCTGTGAGCGGCCTTCTAAAGACTGCATATTCAACGATATAAAACTCTCATCCTGTACATGGATTTCTAGTAGGAACAAGAAAGCTTCGCTTATTTAGATGGATTGGTTTAGTGACCCATATAATTGCTTTATCTTTTTCTTCATCCTTGTAATTTGTTTCCTTTAACGTCTTGCTAGTTTAATGCAACACCGTTAAAAAAAAATTGTCTTTTCATATTAGTAAGACCGACCAAGTGACGTAAGTTTTCTTTTATTGTATGTACAAATGTACAATTTCATTTCACAACTAACGGTAAAATGTTTTGTTTTCATGATTGAAAGCTTGAAACATCTAATAAACATCTACTAAAAATATAAGACAAACCTTCTTAATCTTATGATTAATTCCTAGTTAAAACAACTTTACTATGTTCAAAGTTGACATACAATCTTTACTGTCATTTTATTTTACCTGGGAACCCGTTAAAAAAAAAAAAAAAAAAAAAGAAATTTACAGACAACCCATAGCGTAGTAAATGATCATATATACGAGATTAGCATGTCAAAATGTTGACAGTCATAGTTATTCAAAAGGAAAAATCTTACTCTTCCTTCTAAAATTATTAGTCCGGCAGATAGCTTAAGAAAAGTGGAGATCGATCATTACAGTGTACACCGATATCATGATGTGTTGACATATGAAAATCATTTTAATTAGTTGAAATATGAGAATATACACTTCGAGGCAAACCAAAATTGAAAGATATATAAACTTGTAATTTAAGACCGGAAACAAACTTTTTTAAGCTAGGTCACTAGTACAATCAGGACCTCCGCCTACAAATTTTTTCACTTCATGTCGACGCCCCGTCGTCGGCACCAACAATGCCGACGACAAGAAGTAGGTGAGAGTTAGTCGGCTGAGCCTCGTCGGGAACCACTATCCCGACGCCAAACTTAACACCGTGCTGACGACAAAGTGGGTCCCACAACATTTTCTGATCAAACATTTTTGTGGTGGAAACATATGGTGCCGACGACAGGGCGTCGGCACCATAATATAGTTTGGATATTATATAGACACGTTATTCTATTTACACCTTTAAACTAGTTTAATTAGCTTAATTTCCATGACCTACGGAAACCTATAGGAGTTTTATAACTTGTAACATCCACGAGGACAATTGTTTATTGCAACCAATCAGGTAACTTACATGTTACTTTTGATATTTAAATAACCTAGCTCTAGAAGACATATATATAAATCCATTTCTTTCAACATTAGTCTCCATCTCATTTGCATAATATTTCTCACATTCCTATCTAAGCTAAAAACATGGCATCACCATCTAAGCAACAACAACAAAAACAACCTATTTGCCACCCTAAAATCGCGGTTAGATGGTGGTCGAAGGACACGGTAGCTATTGTCACTGGAGGGAACAAGGGTATTGGGTACGCGTTGGTTAAAAGATTTGCTGAATTGGGGTTGAGTGTTGTGTTAGGATCGGACACGACACATACAAACACAATAAACTGCCACAATATAAGAACACAAGGATATAAGGTGGTTCGTATCGACCTACGCCCACCGTCGGTAACTAGGAGTATTTTATTTCTGCTGTGTGTTGTTATGTTTTACAAATACGAGCTATCTCTTAAATAGAGATTGGAATGATAACTGTTCAAAAAACACGCTATCAATTACGGCTATCAATTATGGTCGCCAATTACGGCCGCCCATCAATCACGTGGAACATGGTCGGTTGAAAAACTTGGCTTCTAGTTTTTCTAGCACTTCCTTTTTGACCAACCTAATAAGTGGCTTCACACTCACAATCTCCCACTGAAGCCACCGGAACAATCTTCACCGTGCTTCAACCGTATCAGATTGTAGAAACTTTAGCTCATTCCTAGTTACCCTTGCCTTCTCTTTAATTAACTCGAAGGCCGGTTGAAGCTATGAAAGCTTCAACTTCTAAGGTAACAACCTTAGTTAGCATATCGGTGAATTTTCGTTCCTTTGATCTTCTTCAACTCAGTGTCATCATTAATTTTTCTCTCGATGAAGTGATATCTCAGCTGTATGTGCTTTGTCTTCGAATGGAAGACAGGATTCTTTGCAAGATGTATTGCACTTTGATTATCACAAAATAGTGTACAATCAGCTTGTTCTTTGCCAAGTTCTTCGAGAAAGTTCTTCAACCATATAAGCTCTTGGCTTGCTTCAGCAACTGCCATATACTCTGCTTCTGTGGTTGAAAGGGCAACACTTTTCTGGAGTTTAGACATCCAACTCATCGCGGTGCCTCCCATCGTAAAGACATACCTCGTGGTGCTTTTGTATGAATCTTTACAACCTCCAAGGTCTGCATCTGCATAACCCCTCAGAATGATATCTTTCCCCTTAAAATGTAATGCCATCTTTGAAGTTCCCTTCAAGTATCTCAACAACCATTTAACTGCTTCCCAATGTTCTCTCCCCGGATTGGACATAAAACGACTAACAACCCCGACATCATGAGCTATATCTGGTCTCGTGCATACCATTGCATACATGAGGCTACCAACTGCAGATGCATAAGGAACTTTAGCCATTTTCTTCTTGTCTTCATCTGATTTGGGTGACTGATCTTTAGAAAGCTTAAAGTAACTTCCCAAAGGTGTGCTTCGATCTTGGCATCTTTAAGGTTGAACTTTCTAACACTTTCCCAATGTATTTCTCTTGAGATAGTGTCAAGAACCATCTTTGTTTCGAAAACACTCATCCCGAGTATTTGGTTTCGACTCCTAAGTCTTTCATTTCGAACTCTTCGACATCATCTCTTCAACTTCTTGATCTCGACATGTACGAAGGCAAGCAATCAACATATCATCTACATAAAGTAGTAGAATGATATAAGAACCCTTAAACTTCTTGATGTAACAACAATGGTCGTTGTCACATCTCCTGTAACCAACCCTACCCATAAAGTTATCAAACTTCAAGTACCATTGTCTGGGCGCTTGTTTTAGACCATACAAACTCTTCTTCAGTTTACACCAAGTTTTCTTTGCCTTTAACCTGAAAACCCTCTGGCTGTGTCATGTAAATGTCTTCATCTAGGTCACCGTAGAAAAGTCATCTTAACATCTAGTCGCTCTAGATGCAAGCCTTCACTGCTATAATATCGAGAACAAGCCCGATGGTAGTCATCTTCACCTTTGAGAGAAAATTTCATTGAAATCAATTCCTCTTCTGTTGATACCCCTGACTACTAACTGCTTTGTACCATTTAGTACCATCATGTTCATCTTTGACCCCGAAAACCCATTTGTTTCAAGAGCCTTCTTCCCGGATGGAAGCTTCGTTAGAAACCGGTCTTGTTCTTTTCAAGCGACTTCATTTAATCTTTCATTGCTAGCTCCCACGCAATGAATTTTTCAACCTCTTAGCTTGAGTAACACTCGGGTTCACCATTTTCGTCAAGAGAATGTAGTTGATGATGGTGAGTATCTTGTCGGTGGTCCGTGAGTCGGAAGATCTTCTTGGTTGAACTTGAGGTGTGACTGGGGATTCTGGAATTGGAGGATTGGTTTCTTCATCTTCGAATCATTCTTGGAATTACTCCCTGAGCTCCCACTGTCGGTTGAATCATCCCCAGATTCAGGGATTTCGACTGAAGCTTCTTTCTTCTTTTCACCACCTTCAAATTCAACATACTTTTGAACTTACGGACTTTTGTTGTTTCGTCTTTGTACAACTCACCGTTAAAGGTGACATTCTTGCTCGGATTAACTTTCGCTTTCACTATCCCAAAGCTCGTATCCCATTTCGTCGACCCATAACCAATGAATGTGCACTTGGTCTTTGAATCAAGTTTATCCTGCCACCATCATTCAACAAACTGTAAGCACTACAACCAAAGACTTTCAGGTGTTTGAGACTTACTTCCTTCCCTTGCCACATTTCTTCTGGCAATTTAAAACCCAAGGGAATACATGGTGAACGGTTGATCAAGTAGGCTGCAGTGTTAACTGCATCGGCCCAGAATGTCTTAGGCAAACTTGCATTCAATCTCATGCTTCTAGCCCTTTCATTCAGAGTTCTATTCATTCTCTCAGCTACACCATTCTGCTGAGGGGTTGCTGGAACTGTCTTGATCATCTTTATCCCTTGTTTGGCACAATAGTCAACAAACTCCTTGCTTATGTATTCACCACCATTATCCGACTTCAGTGCACTTTACCTTCAAATCGTTTCATTTTCAACAAGAGATTTCCATATCTTAAAAGCATCAAATACATCGATTTGTTTTAAGAAAATAAACCCATACCTTGCGTGTTGAATCATCGATAAAGGTTACATAGTAGTTTTGCCTCAAGAGATGAAACGGTGTTGGTCCAAATACATCCGAGTGAACAAGCTCCAACTTCGAGCTGTGTGTCTACCCGTCTTCACAAAAGTAACACGCTTTTGTTTCCGAGAACACAAGATTCACAAAATTCAGTTTCAACTTTCTTCAAGTCCGAAACTTCCCTCTCGAGCCAACATCTTCAATCCCTTATCGCTCATGTGTCCAGTCGTTGGTGCCATAAATTAGATGGACTCGGATTGGTGGTTCTGACATGAACACCATCATCGTGTCTCTACCATGTATAGAGTGCCTTTCTTCTTTCCTTTGGCAATCACCAAGTTGCCTTTGATCACTTTCCAATATCCACCCCCAAAGTGAACATTAAGCCCTTCATCATCCAACTTACCAACTGAAATCAACTTCCTCCTCAAGTTTGGGATAACCCTGACATCTTTCAATGTCAAGGTGGTTCCCATGGAGGTCTTCAAATCTACGTCTCCAATACCTGTAATATCAAGCACTTGATCATCGGCCAAACGAACTTTGCCATGATTACCTTTTCGTAGGTTCTTGACCATATCTGGGCATGAGACAGCATGGAAAGAAGCACCTGAATCCATAATCCAGGATTCCTCTGAATTCTCAACACAACAAATGAGAAAATCTCCTGATTCTTCAGAGGATACGTTGTTTACTTCTTTCTTTTCAGCTTGTGGTTTTGGGCATTGGCTTCTAAAGTGACCTTTTTCTTTGCAGTTCCAGCATTCAATATCCTTTCGGTTCTTGGACTGCCCCCTTTTTCTAGACCTTGATCTGCCTCGATTTTGTCTTCATCGTTCCTTCTTCCTACTTTCTGTATGTAACAAAGAACTTGAACCGAAGATTCTCCATTACTTCTTCTAATGTCTTCATTTAAAATCAAGTCACGAATGCTATCAAACGTTAGCTTAGTAGTACCGGATGCACTACTATCAGATTGTGTTGTGCTCGACCAACCTGTCGGGCAAAGGCGATAAAAGGAGAAGAGCTTGTACTTCATCTTCAAACTTTATTTCAACAGAGGTTAAACGAGAGATAATCGAGTTGAACTCGTTTATGAGCGGCAATGTAAATACCTTCCTTCATCTTGGTGTTAACCAATTGTCGGATGAAACACTTTGTTTGAAGCGGATGGTTTTCATACATGTTGGACAAAGCTTTGAATACACCATACGCAGCTTGTTTCATTGACAATGTTATACGCAACACTCTTTGCCAAAGAAAGCCTAACCACACCCAAAGCTTGTCTGTCCAGCAACTTCCAATCTTCATCGTACATGTCATCCAGTTGTACGCCCAACATAGGTAAATGCAATTCTTTCTGATACAACAAATCTTCAATTTTCATTTTCCAAAAGCCATAATCACTGCCATCAAACTTGTCAATCTTGATCTTACCATCATCTGCCATTTTAACAATCAAATTACCAAATTGCTACAAACCAAACAGGTTCGTACTGCTAAATGATAATTATACGAGCGGAAGCAAAATAGAAACACGAGACTTATCTGTTTCAAGTGTTAAATGGCGAAGAACTTGTGCAAAGATCTTGACTAAAATATGAAGGACTTCTTCTGTCAAGCTAGAAAAACTTGTGGGCACCTTTAAAAAAATAACACCATACCTTGTCTTTTCCTCCCAAAAAAAAAAGATGATTGTTATCTTCTTAAAAAATAGCACCGTACACTCTTTCTTTACACCTCCCTTTTATCTTCCCCAAAAAAAAAGAATCACCCTCCTTTTTTTTCTTTAAAGGGCCACGCCTGGTCTACCAAAAAATAAAAGCAAGCTTCCTTTTTTTTTTCTTAAAAAAAAAAACACGCCTGTTCTTTGTCTTCCTTCAATAAAAACAATGATCGGTGGTCTTTTCTTCCAGCGATCGGTGGCTTGGCTTTGGGGTTGTGACAGCCTCTGTCTCCGACGATCGGTGACTTGGCTGTGGGGAACAAGCGCTGGTAAACACGCGCTGGTGAACACGCGCTGACTGGCGCTGGTAACTGGTGGCACTGGCGGCGATGGTGAACAGAGAATGGTGGTGGCTGGAAACGACCAATACCCTGGTCTCTATATCAGCCAACAGGTAAGCTTCCTTCACCTTCTCTGTTCGTATGTGTCAATCAAGAGCCAAAGCTCTGGTGTGATACCAGTTGTTAGGATCGGACACGACACATACAAACACAATAAACTGCCACAATATAAGAACACAAGGATATAAGGTGGTTCGGTATCTGACCTACGTCCACCGTCGGTAACTAGGAGTATTTTATTTATGCTGTGTGTTGTTATGTTTTACAAATACAGAGCTATCTCTTAAATAGAGATTGGAATGATAACTGTTCAAAAAACACGCTATCAATTACGGCTATCAATTACGGCTGTTAATTACGGCTGCCAATTACGGCCGCCCATCAATCACGTGGAACATGGTCGGTTGAAAAACTTGGCTTCTAGTTTTTCTAGCACTTCCTTTTTGACCAGCCTAATAAGTGGCTTCACACTCAACATGTTGTGCTTACGGCTCGAGATGAGTCCAAAGGTTCAAAGGCCGTGAATTCGCTTAAGGAACTTGGGCTCGAACATAATGTTTGTTTTTGTCAGCTTGACATATCTGATTCGGCTTCCATTCGCTCTTTTGTTTCTTGGTTTAAATCCAGATTTGATGGGTTTGATATTCTGGTAAGTACTCTTTAACTCTTTGCAATGTGCATGCATACATTATAATCATAGTATATGGTCTCCAAGGAATGATATATGTTATCTTTCACATATTAATCAAATAGTTCAAATTTTCATTTTTAATTAGGATTTGGTTAGTGTGATGATCGAGTCGTTTTAAAATTTAATCTAATTCATAGATGTAATTATGATAAGAATAAATCACAAGTAACATAGTTAACTCGATAATCAATGCGAGCTCGACAACCCTAAGTTAACTAGCTCGAGCTCAATTCAATACTTTTGTGCCAATCCTTCATTATGCAAGCTCTAACTCAACAAAGGAGTTTGATTCAGTTTGCCTCGAATGGGCTTGAGTATGTTAATTTTAAGCTCAGTTAACTAATTAACTTGATATATGAAACTTGCGTCATTTATAACCTTAAGTACATGTGTATTAGCATCTCATGTCGAATGAGCTCGATAATCTCCATAAGAAGTTAACTAAGATACTTATAAACTCGACTCGAATGAGTTTGAGTAAACCCCGAGCTCGAATAACTTGACAAGCTCACATCCTTTGTGCAGTGGCAATGTAATATACACTTTGGGGTTGTTAGGATTTGCAACGAATATGAAGTTTTAAGTCGTAGCTTTAACGAAACTGATGTTTCATGTAATTACAATATTGTAGATATTAGCTTTCTATACTTAAGTTACTTTGGGATATCTTAACCTTACCAACCAAATCATATATAGTATGCGTGTGTGTTTCACATTCTATAATTATATACGAATAGTCGAATATATCGATTTGCTTCATTTCGTGATAGAATGCTTATAGTAGTGATAATATATTAAGAGAAACTAGAGTAACGTATAGATGAACAAAATGTACTTCTAAAGTTGTTTCTTATTTTCGATATTCATGGATATCAATATTATAGGTGAACAATGCAGCGGTGTGTTACAACCCTATGGGTGAGAACTCGATAGACCATGCCGAAACAGTGATCAACACTAATTATTACGGTTCTAAACTATTCACCGAGGCCATGTTGCCATTTTTTCATCGTTCAGCTTCCACAAGCCGCATCCTCAACATTAGTTCTAGACTTGGGACATTAGATGTAAGTATCTTCATATATGTGCATAAATTTCCTAGCCTATTACTTACGTAATCCGTGTACCAGCGAGATGCATATGGAAAATATAACTCAAATGAAAGCAAGACACTAAAGTTCATAATGAATAAGTTTATATAATTGGGAAATTTACCAAAATAGACTAGTCGCCCTACGGCTTATCACTTTTTAGGCCAGCAATAATTTTAATTTGAATATATACTGGACGACCGGGCAATTTGTACAACCCCCAACCATAAGCCGACACTTAGCATGTACTTGGGAAACTTGTCATTTGAGATGCTCGGTCTAACCAGTTCTTTTGTTTATATCATAGAAGCTTAAGAATGCCAAAATGAAGGCTTTACTTGGTGACAAAGAAGCACTAAGTGAAGAGCGAATAGACATGGTGGTGAATGTTTTTCTACAAGATGTGAAAGAAGGAAGATGGAAAACGCAAGGGTGGCCCGAGATATGGACTGATTATTCAGTGTCCAAGCTTGCCTTGAACGCGTACTCTCAGGTTTTGGCTCGTAAGTATGAAGGTGTGGCAAGTGTGAATTGCTTTTGCCCGGGGTTCACTCAAACATCAATGACGGATGGAAAAGGGAATCATTCGGCTGTTGATGCTGCTGAAATGGCTGCAACGATTGCATTGCTTCCGCCTAAAGCTCTAACCACTGGAAAGTTTTACGCAGGGTCTACAACTCGTGGCGTGTTTTCAAAATTATAAGCTTGTATCTTTTTTCCTTGTTAGTTAACCGCGGAATCTAACGTTTTTGGACTTTAAAGATGCGAATTACAGTAATATTTTATATAGAGGAGTCTAACGTTTTTGGACTAAGTCAATGTTGATGACTAAGAGACACAATCGAGCAATGAAAGTCGCAATAAAAAGTTCACTCGATTATATTCTTTCTAGAATGACTATTGTATTAAAGAATTAATTTGGCGTGTGGTCCTAACTTTGAGCAAGAGGTGTAATCGAACTGATTTAAATAAAATGTTACAAAGCTCGAGCTTAACTTGGTCATGAACTTGAAACTTGACGCGAGCTTGATCAACTTTCGGTTTGCTCTTAAGTTCGAGCTGAAGGCTTGATGAATAAGTCCGTACTCTTATACTAGACTCAAGCTGACTCTCTTGATCAATATATATGCAATTTAAAAAAGTTTATAATAGCATTAGTTATAGTATGCTTTGCTCAACATTAGCTCGACTCGATAATTATATATACAATATATATATTGAAGGTTAGCTTTGAGAAAATGAAATTAGTTCGATTACACTTGCATGCTACGTAGGTTGAGGTTTAAAATACTTGTACTTAATTAATTTGCTCGAAAATCTGCTCGCATGCTATATTATATACTTCGAACTCTAATCAACTTTATCGAATATCCATCGAGTCATATATAAATAGCTCGGAGCTTCATTATATATGTGAATCGTTATGTAAATTGGTTTAAAGTGTAACGTTTAAGTTATTTATCTATATATTGGAATCACCATTTATATGACATGGTGATCATTGACATTCTAATGTCGTTACAAGATATCTCAGATTAAAACCCGTTAGATACACATCTTGGAGTATGTGATCAAGAAAAAAATCAGAAACATAAAGTTACAGGATTTCATATTACACCGCGTATATCTGAGTTAAATACTTACTCTTCTTGTATAAACTATTATTCATTGGCCGGAACAGTCACATGTACTAACGTTGTATGAACAGTCGACTGAAATGTCAAAAGATATACGTAAAGGGAACTAGCTAGCTAATACAATATTAAGGGTTATTAGGGTTCGTGTTAGGTCACTTTACTACAAGGTTAGGCTTCAAAAGAATGATTATATAATGATAAACACATGTTACAATTAGCATTGAGGGTTGCATGTGTAAGCACCGGCATTCAGACTCAGGTCACCTTTCTAGTTTCTTCTTTGGCTCCTTCAATGGCTGCATCGTCACAATTTTATTAAAAAATGTAAGAAATAATTCTCACTATCATAAAGATTATATGATACGACCCGGTTAGGGGTTGTATCGGGATAAGGCACCACTTTTAGCGTGTGCGAGCTCCTTAATGAAAATAGAAAAAAGAACTAAAGATTTGTTTAAACTTTGATTGATTCATTCATAACATTATGACACCTTAAATACTAATTTATGAGATAACTCTCACAAACATAAAACTTATCCTAACATGACTCAAGATATATCCTAAACAATGACTCCAACACTTATCTTAAAAAACATAATAAATAAACTACGATAGTTATCCAACACGCCATGCCGGGATAGCCGTCCCTCATCAACCACGGGCGTATCACTCCCCACTCCTTCAAAATCACCTTGCCCTCAAGGTGTTGTCTAAAATAAATCTTAATTCTAGGATCCCATGTTCTTCTTTGAATTTTAACCTCCATTCCCATGGCAACATCCATGTTTTCTAAAGTTACCAATAATAGCAATGTCCTTGATATGCTGGTCTGTACCTACTTTAGAATAACAACCAAACTCTCACCAATATCAAAAACACCATCTATCGCGCTTCTGACCTCATCAACACCAATATATTCATCAGCATCTAACGACCTTTTAATCTCAGGTGAAGCGAATTCACTTTTTAATGATGGAATGGTATTTGATTTCTTTTCAATTATATGCTCTTTCTCCTTCTCTTCAATTGCCTCAAACGAGCCTCGACTATATGGGCTAAGGAAAAGGCTTCTCCAAAGTTGTAGGCCTTGCCTCATCGGCTCTATTTGTAACGCCGCTTAAGTCCGAATATATAAAACGATGTAAGTAAAGATTCGGAGATCCTTGTTACTCGATTTGCAAATACCACAAACTCACTCTCATATTCGGCCACCGTACCCATTTGCAAGAGCTTAGAGAGTGCATATTCCGCGTCTTGATCCCTGCCGCCTAATGCCATGAATAATACTCAAGCGATTAATAACTCAAAAAAAAAATTCCCGATGAATAGTACCCGCGATGAACAGTAACGAATGAACACTACAATGCGAATAGTGCTGATGAATAGTAACTTTAAAAAAAATTAGAAACCTAATCGTAAGCCCTCTCAACGAGAGCTCTCAATGAAAGCACCAATTTTAGCGTGTCCGAGCTCCTTAAGAAAATAGAGAAAAGAACTAAAGATTTGTTTAAACTTTGATTGATTCATTCATAACATTATGACACATTAAATACTAATTTATGAAATAACTCTCACAAACATAAAACTTATCCTAACGTGACTCAAGATATATCCTAAACAATGACTCCAACACTTATCCTAATAAAACATAATAAATAAACTACGATAGTTATCCAACACGCCATGCCGGGATAGCCGTCTCTCATCAACCACGGGCGTATCATTATATTACGAATTCTATATGCTAAATAACATTAAACAAATGCTTTAGATAGTCACATATTTTTTTAAGTTCATTATCTTAAGTTTTGGGCATGTTTAACATGGAAACTTATTAATATTAAGAACTGAAGTTTATATTCTTAAAATATAAGCTACCATATAAACAAGTTTTACTTGGCTGGCAAAGGGTACGAAAATTTGAAAATAGCCGAGGAAACCTTTATCCCAAAAAAAAAAAAAAAAAAAAAACTTTAAAATATTACTATTTTTATAAATTTCAAAATCTAATGTCACTTCATCAAATAACTAATAAAGAATTGTATAAACTTTAACTTTAGTTCCATCTACAGTTTAAGCTAGTTTTACCAAATATACTATACATTTTAGAAATGAAAATACTAGTATGATACAGTGTAAGTGAATTAAGATCCTTAAACAAATAATACATGCAAGATTAATGTTTAAGCTAACTCTTGGTTTAAGAATTCATATAATGTTTATTAAAAGATGACTAAAATACACCGTTGGTCCCTAAACTTGGCATGGTGCATCGCGATTGGCCGAAACTGTCCATATTCATCGCCATAGGTCCAAAACATGGCCATTAAATGCCAGATTAGTCCTTTGACCAAGTCAAAGTCTGATTTTTGTTTTGTAGTCGAGGGTATTTTAGTCCATACACATTTATACGTTTATAACACATTTATGTTTTACCCCTTCATCTTTCATCCTCTTCATCATCTACCCAAATCATTCATCTTCCCAACATTCATCATCTCCCCAACAATGTTCTTGCTGTTGGATCTTCTTCAGAATTATTTTGTCTTAACATAAGGTATACCATATAATCTGATTTTAGAAAAATAACTTTGGACGCCAAAGAAACAGAAAACTTTTTAGAAAAATAACTTTGGACAATTGTGGAAACAGAAAACTAATGGCTGGGATAGGGCTCTTTTGGAGTTCACTGCAGAGATGGTTGCTAGTTCATCGCCCGAATCAAATCCGCCATTGCCAGAAAGATTGAATGAGATCTCATGTCCAGTTCATATGCTTGCACTATCTTTCTTAAGTTTCATTTTCATTATGAAATTTTTATTAATCCGTAAATAAGTTTGAGTTATTGCTGATCAATTGCATTCAAAACTTTATTAAACAAGGCAAGAAGTGGAGGTTCATTATAGTGTTATGTCAATTTGTGGGTCTCAGTTTATGAATCTCACGACAATAAAATTAAGTAGTAATGGAAATTTTGAACCATTTACTTATGATTTAAGATCATTTGAGGACAAAACTTTACTAACATACCAAGGGATCAATCCTCACCCTTCATGTCATTTGATCTAATGGCTGAAATTAAACACAATATTTACACTACAAGGGCTTTTTCGTCAATATATAAACCATATTTTAAAACCACCCCTCTTTTTTACACACACAAAATGTGTGTTTTTCCTCCTGCATTTCACTGCGTATCACCTAACCTCCATAACCAAATTGAAACCCTAATTTCGCTATCTAATTCACCAATTGATCATCAAAATGATCTTTGTTCAATATCACCATTATGATTACGATAATCAACAACCACGATTTATATAAACAACCACGATTCAATCATCTCTGTATCTGGTTCATCAAGGTAAGGATCACAGTCAAACACTTTTATAACTATTTGGCCAAACATAGAGACATATAATGGTGGGACTCCTAACAGAGAAGCTAGCGGTGACACTCATCCTTGTGAAGGATGATTTTTATTGTTATATTTATGATGATTATTGTGACGTTTAATGTTTATAGTTTTGTAGTGCAATATTGGTGTGAATTTTGTTAGAAACCTGATTTTGGTGTATCTAATTGTAGCTTTGTTAGTATAGGGAAACTATGTGGATAGCAAGTTAATAATGCTAAGCGTGTGGTTCGAATCAAATGTAGAGTTGTATATTTTGAGTTGTTAATCAACAATGTTGGGTGATTGCTTTATTGACTGCTTAGTTTCTTACTGCAGATGTTTTGTTAGATTAATAATACAGTTTTGAGTGTTTGGATAGAAGCTTACGATTTCTAGTGATTAAGCAGTTTGGAGTTGTTGATTTGAATTGGTTATTTGATATTTGATTGTTACACCTCTTAAATTCTTAGATAAGCCGAAACACTCAAACCACTGGTATAAAAATGCAAACATAGTATTCTCTTAGAACTAATAAGTTGTTTGTGCATATTTCAAAAAACATAAGATGTTTTAATAACTAATCTTAAACACCCCCTTAATTAAAGCTGTTTAGATGGATGGATAATGATATTTGGGGTTTCTGTTGTTTTTGTTATGGATAGGACAGAGGGGAGGGTGTATGATCGTTGATTCTAGTAGGAAAGGGAAGAGAGGTTTGAGACATGTCGAAAATGATAGCAAAGGGAAGAGGATTGTATGAAAATCTGAATGAAACGGACACGAAGTAGATGATATTCAGTTTATTGTTGTATATACCGTCTTACAGACCTTTGTATGATCTTTGCCAATTATAATCTTTGCACTTGGAATTACAGATAAAGGATTCAAGCACCCATCCAAGTAATCAAGGTCCTTCTCAAAATTCCCAAGTTGCAATTTATAACGATGCAACGTTGAAATATCCATTTTCTTTGAGTAGGGATCCTTGGTCAAAAGCAGATAAGGAGAAACCTCAATAAGGGAATTATACAGCGAATCAAGGAAATGATGCTACAAAACATTTTCAGGTGCACTATTATGATACTATCATATCTTGAATTGGTAAATTTGCATGAATATGCAAGCCTTGCGCTTATTCAACTAACATAAATTAGTTTTCCCCCAATTTAACTCGAAAGATCATGAAAGTGCAGTACTAGGAGAAGCAATGCTCATTTAAAGTTACATGTATATCAGAATAATACAAGTTATGCTTACTCAAACATCAGAGAAGCAATGCTCAGAGCCATGGGTCTTTGCATCAATGGAGCTTCTTGGAGCGGAATCCCGAGCTACTGCCATTTCACTTTAGCCCTCAAAGATGCTGATTTTGATCGTGTTTTAGAATGCATTGTCAAATTCAAGGAACTTGTTAAATAACTGAATTCTCTTAAATAGATGACATCTTTCAAATATGTAATTTTGTACTTCTATTTTCATGGTTTTTGTGCCTCCAAATAAGCCACTTACTGTAGCTTAAGAACTTAAGAACCGGCATCATTACTTTATCGATGAGTGTAATTTGATTGATATGTTAAAAATCACACGTGATTTCTTCCTTTAATTGCATTTTATTTTTCAGTTCTTCAAATCACATATGATTGAATATTAAAGAAGTTGCATATCTATGTACTTTTCTTATTACAAAAACTAGTAAAAATCATATTGATTTTTGAAAATCACATGTGATATAACCTCGTGTTCGGTTATAATTTTTATATCACATGTGATCATGCATTGATTATTTGTTAAAACAAAATCAATATAAAATCATATATGATATAATACATGTCAATAAAGATGGTTCTACTTGGAAAGTCAATCTTAATGATTCAAACATCACACGTGATTTTTCTTATTACAAAAACTAGTAAAAAATCACATGTGATTTTTCTGAAAATCACATTTGATATAACACGTGTCTGGTTATATTTTTTTATATCACATGTGATTTTCTAAAAATCACATTTGATATAACATGTGTCTGGTTATATTTTTTTATATCAATGTGATCATGCACTAATTATTTATTATAACAAAAATCAATATGAAATTACTTATGATATAACATGTGTCAATAAAGATAGTTTTAATTGTCTCAAACATCACATGTGATTTTTCTTTATCACAAAAACTAGTAAAAAATCACATGTGATATAACATGTGTCTAGTTATATTTTTTTATATCGCATGTGATCGTGCATTGTTATTTCTAATAATAAAAACGAAAATCACAAATGATATAACATGTCTAGTAATAACTTTTATATCACATGTGATCATGCATTGATTAAAAAAAACAAAACACAAAGACATCTTAAATAGTAAGAACATCTTTGACGATTTGCCATTGAAACAAAAGAAATACATAATATCATTTCCTTATCTTACATAGAGAAACACCAACTATACAACATACTAAGATGCACAAACCCATGACTATTTGCTCTCACGTTTGAGTGTTTTATAAGTGAAGCATTAAGAAGACACTGCAATCTATTGAATTAAGCTTCATTATCCAATTCATCTTCATGATTGAAATATTCTTTGTCTTGACATCTTTTTGCCCTTTAATTTTGGTAGGATACCAAATGTCTCGAAAACAGCTTCTTCTACAAAAACAATCAATATGTTAGCCTATTAATCATATGTGATATTACACTAAAACAAGATCTAATTCTATAAAAAAAGGGGCGAAACAAGAAGTGGATCTTAAAGAAATAAGGTCAAGCCAAGGGCATAGCTGCTAAAGGCGGCACAACCGAACTCGAATTTAATACAAGTTAACTAATTTTTCTACTTACTCAAATCAACTCATCCTTACAACTTAGGTAGTCAAATATGCATATCTATGAATGTCATACCACTCGCGTATATCTATCAGTACAGTTTTGTGTATATAATTCTGATTTATGAGTGGTGTTTGAACCCATCTTGTCGTCTACAAAACGCACATGTCACTTAAGATTTATTAATTGACATACCTGTATCTAAAATATTCAACTGCATGGAAGCACTAGGCATGTCCCTGGGATGGCTTCAACAGTTGAGAAAGTACTTACAAGCTCTCAAAACTTCTATTTAATCCTATATCCACCATCAGAATGCATCTTTGCACTAATATTCTAACTAAAAGAAATGGCATCAACAATATAGTTCTAACTAAAAGAAATGACATTGTCTAATAACAATACCTAGCAATCTTTATTCCATCTTCCAATAGAACGTTCTACTGGTCCTCCTATGTCACTTTTGTTTCAGATTAACTACCAAACTTTGATTTTCACAACAATAGAAAGTTACGCAAATTATCACGACAGTTAAGATAGTACATAATGTTTACATATTGTTTGTACCATAAACATAACACAAACAAACAAAGCAAATAATATGTAAGAACTAACGGTATAACTCTCACCTCTTGCATGATTGATGCTGGAAGATGACACTTGACGAGAACAAGATATAAGTTTCAGTTTTCTGGCACCTGGCATGAATGGTAGTTTCAGTGTTAGATACTTCTACAAACCTTTAACACTCTGATGTTACAAATATCGGATATTACTACTTGCTTCTAAAACACAGATTTATTCACTAAAATCGTAACTATTGATCACACATTTATTCACTAAAATCATCAATTCAACACTAATCTAAACTTTTTCACCGCTAAAGTTTATTTGTTGATTCAACACTAATCTCAACACTAAAATCATCAATTCAACAAAATTTCTATAACTAGTGAAAATAGAAGTAGAATCTCACAACACTACCTTCAATCGGATTTTGAACCGATTTTAAAACTAGATCTTGAACGGATGCTGAAGATCATTTTGCACCCTGTATTGTTTAGAAATATTTATATCAACGCTAGATTCATCCATTTTATCGTGATTTGATGTAATTTTACGGTTCAATTTTGTGTTTTTTGTTGATCTAGGGCTTGTATTTTGGCCGGAGAGGCTACTGTGTGTTTTGTGTGTGTTTGGTGCGTGAAGTTATGATGAGGGATAATGATCTAATCTATTTTGTGAATGTTGTAATTTTACCAAACTGCCCTTCCGTGTTT
Organism: Chrysanthemum lavandulifolium; assembly: GCA_022545495.1. Taxonomy (NCBI): domain Eukaryota; kingdom Viridiplantae; phylum Streptophyta; class Magnoliopsida; order Asterales; family Asteraceae; genus Chrysanthemum; species Chrysanthemum lavandulifolium. The sequence continues at coordinate 3,901,998 of CM040240.1, read as the reverse complement.
TTTTAATTAGTAAATGATTTAATCTCAACCATTGATCAAATTTAAATGGATGGCAGGGATGTGTCCCTCGGTATGTGAGTTTTGTTTGGTTTGCAAATTAACTCCCCTCTTTACTTATAGTTTATAACTTTATATATTATCCAAGACATGTGAAATCAAAAGTTTAGCTGTAAACGAAAATGGGTCAAATGTAATTATGTACCTCTTATATTCATATTAAAGTGGACAAACAAAATGTTTGTGGGTCAACCCCCAGCCCATTTTGACATTCGTAGCAATAATGATGAACAAACGAAAATAGCATTATCACAGAATATATATTTACATCTTTGATACAGTTATGTCAAGCAACTTATTAATATTTGACCAATGAAACAATTCTGATTGTGACGGGTGATAGTGATCGACTTGTACCATCTTGGAACTCAGTGAAACTTTCGCAAGCCATCCCTGGATCTCGCCTTGAAATAATAAGGAAATGTGGTCACTTGCCTCAGGAGGAAAAGCCATAGGAGTTTGTTGCGATTGTTGATAACTTCTTGACAAGTGTCTTCTTCAATAGAATAGAATCACAACCACTTCAAGCAACAATATAAAAAACTCATAGGCATCTTGAGCTGTGCCACATGAATATTGGAGTTCAAATATCTTCACAACACTTAGAAATTCCTGTCGTTTTGTACAGTGATAATGTTATTTAGGACATAGGGTTATTTGATGTATGTAATCTATATTTTTAGATTAGAAACACTTCCATTGTACGACTTATTCTTGCTAGGGGTTGCTATTAGTGAATGCATATAACAAACCATACTAATACTACATTATATCATTTCTTGATTTTATCTTAACGTGCACTTATTTGTGCAATATAGATCGAACTACTGTTATATAGAACTGGAAATTTGATTGTTGTTAATCAAATACAACGAAAATGACTGAGTAAATGAGTAATAGGTTAATCCGGAATCTAGTTAAAACCAGTTGGGCTGCTTACCTTTTGAGACTTAGTTTGCAATGTCGTCCATCTTTTTATAGGTAGTTTCGAGATGCTAACCGATGTTTAAGTTTAGTTTCGTTTATGTTTGTGTGAACTGCAAGGTTTTGTGATGGTCCTTGTTTTCGCGTTGTTAGGGTTCATATCTTCCTCATTTCGCAATGTATTAAGATCAAGGTTTGCAACCATATCTGCCAAAAAAATTAGATTATATAAAAGACAGAAATGTTGATGATTAAAAGAAGACTAAAATCAGATTACATGGTATACCTTATGTTAAGACAAAATAATTCTGAAGAAGATCCAACAGCAAGAACATTGTTGGGGAGATGATGATTTGGGGAGATGAATGATTTGGGTAGATGATGACAAAGATGAAAGATGAAGGAGTAAAACATAAATGTGTTATAAAAGTATAAATGTGTATGGACTAAAATACCCTCGACTACAAAACAAAAATCAGACTTTGACTTGGTCAAAGGACTAATCTGGCATTTAATGGCCATGTTTTGGACCTATGGCGATGAATATGACCAGTTTCGGCCAATCGCGATGCACCATGCCAAGTTTAGGGACCAACGATGTATTTTAGTCTTAAAAGATTTTGCTCAAACTTATAATGACTTTTTGTCCAATTGGTATTTTATCGAATATTAATTGTCAATCCGACAATGACTATGTGTTTAAAAATAGGTAAGAATATTAGTTAATATTGTTTGTTTTACATGTAACAAAATACAAATTTCAGAATGAAAACTAGTTTAAATACCTTACTTTTTTCTTAGTAACTTAGGTGAAAGGTTCGCTAATTCAAAAGTGAGAATGAAAGGTTCGCTAAAATTCCAGTGAAAATGTTAGTTTAATTCGAGCCACGTAAATTTATTTGTCCACATGTACGCCACCATCTCATATACTAACACCAAATAAAACATCATAATCATAATTTAAGTCATCTACAAACATATAATTTAATCAAATAATCTTGATCTTATCATGTAATTGGTGTTTAAGTATATATGTCAAAATATGTCTTTTTATATTAGCAACTAGCAAGACCGACCAAGTCCTTAAGTTTTCTTTTATTGTATGTACAATTTTTATTTATTTATTTTTTTTTGGTAAATAGTTTTTACGGTAAATATATTACTCAAAAAAAACTTTTAAGCACATATGATACAGGTGGATCCCGCATGCCAACCCGTTACACAGACGATAAAGCTTACATAAAAAAGCACTACAATTCCTAAACAATGAAAATGAACTACTAAACTCTAGAATACATTTGATTTAAGACCAAACATAAACTAACGTCTAATATGTCTAGGAAGTCTAATATCATAAGCGTCACCGAATGCATGTTGATCTTCGGTTAAGTCTTCGCGTTCATCCTCATCATATGGGTTGTCATTAACTCATTATAGTCTTCATTCCAATGCTCATATAAACTCTTCCCACTTCCACCACCTCCTTTCGAGGGACTAGCAACCTTAGGATGATTAGATGCCATAAAATTCGAAGTTTCATTTTCTTCCTCAATCACGTCATTGTCACTTTCCACTTCACCCATATCAACTTCCTTGTTTTTTGGAACCCTTAGGTTTTCGGGGCATTGGATTCTCACCAATGTTTGTGTTACTCAAGCCGACATTCTCGCTTCCGCTTCGTCCATTACCGCTCGCCATTCTCATTATCCTTGTTATTACTATTGTTCACATCACTTTTATCAATACTAGTACTAACAATGCCACAAGAGGCATCAACACCAACATTTTCAACCATATTAAGAGCCTCAAACGGGTTTGAAGTCACTATTTTAATATCAGTAAGATCATTCACACCACTAGAACTAGCTAGACACATTAGCCTTATTACCTACTTTTTCAAAACCATTTGATTCAATAATATTACCAACCTTTGCATTATTCTTTGGATTGGTTTGCTTTGAATCCGTTTTCTTTGAAGTCTTGGGTTGAACAAGTCTGTTAAGTAACATGTGACTTGGGACCAATTGATAAACCATGAATGGCTTGCCTATCAAAACGTCGGCACACTCTTCTTTATACATTGGTCTACAATTTTCTTTGGACAAATATCCAAAGAATGTCCAATAACTATGCACGTTGGACATGTAGTAGGTTTCCACTCATACTCTACACGAATAGTATGGAAAAGATATCCACCACTTTCAATTTTAGGTACCGCCATAACAAGAATATCATTCAACTCAATGTCAGCACGAAGATCAATCATGGTTCTTGTGAAACTGGACCGACCCCATGACTACATGCACATAGAGGCCGTATACGTATCCAACATCAAAGGGGTTCCAAGTTTAGTAGCAATATGACTCAATCCATCCTTCGTGAATGTCGTGATTGGCAAATAATGGAGTTTAATTCTAACCGGTACACTCTTTAAGTCCTCTTAGAAACATTTTCCGTAGGAGACCATATACGAAGAATCAGTGGCACATTACGAATCAATCATGGTCCACCTTCGATCATTGCTTCCATATCCGTTTATGAGCTGAATTTAAAGAAAAAACTGCCTTTCACATTCCTATTACGAACAACCCCAAAACTAGATAACGCATTCTTAACATAGTTTTCAACCACCGGATACGCCACTCTCTTACCCAGAAAAAACCCATTGGTAATATTCTCAAAATGTTGCTTAACCTTAAGGACTGCTCTTATGCATACGGGTCTCAGAAGGGTGTGCAATAGGTGCCTTCGCACATGGCTTCAACTTAAAAGGTGCCACATATTTATTAGTTTTGCATATAAATACGTATTATATTAAACATTTATGAGTCATATAATTCAAGATTATTTTTATAATTTATCTTTAATTTACAAGTATAATAGAGTCTCTTTGTACTTATTGCCTAGGGCCATCAAAAACCAAGAGATGGCCCTTCTCTTATGGAAATGGCGACATCAACCTCATTACCACCTCGGGCTATTAAGGTAAAAAAGTTTGCAAATTTCTATCTAGGTTCACCATTAAAACTATTTCCAACGTTACTCGGCTTATCACCTCTTGTATTCAATGGCTTTCCATCATCACTTAAAACCACAAGTTTTCATTCCAGCATTTGTTTTTCAGTGTTGCTAATCATTTTTGCTAAGGAAACATTTGTGTCCGCATCAACGTTCAACACCTTGGCGTAAGATGGGGATCCTACACCTGTGTTCAAGTTGGCATCACCTTCATTGTTCGTTACAGAGATAGGAGTCGCAACAGATTGTCCAACCACGGTTTCCAAAGAAGAAAACGCTATGTTCGCATCATTCAACGAATTACTAGAATCCATTTTGTCTGAACCAGAAACATTAACCATACTATCAGAATTTATAGCATCAACACCTTACATCGATGCATTACCAAATGCCATCATGTTGGACGCATTCTTTTCCTTATTCTTATCATTCTTACGTCCACCCCTCTCCGTCCTGAGCCCAGAAATCCCTACTTCATGATGACACCATTCAACCAAACCCTAGTACTCTTGTATCCCTAGTTCAATCTAGCGATCCAAGAAAAACAAACCCAATAACATCAAAATTGAGCCAATCATAGCAAGTTAGAACTAATTAAAGAACCAACCAGAAAACAATAAACAAACCCTAAATTAGAATGAAGAGAAACCCTAGATCTACTAAAAAACCTTAAATAGATAAAAACAAACGTGTTAATGAAGAAAATAGAGATTAATCATAAACATGAATGTTCAACAAACAAGTTAGGGTTCAAGGGTCAATTATGATTGGTTAGGGAGGATCACGATTTAGAGTTATTTCACAACTAACGGTAAAAAGTTTTGTTTTCATGATTGAAAGCTTGAAATATCTATTTTTTGGGTAAAAAGTCAAAGACCCAGTAAATATATTACTCCAAAAAACGTTTAAGCTTGAAATATCTAATAAACATCTATTGTGGTTGAAAATATAGAAGGACAAACTATTATTCTTAATCTTATGATTAATCTTAACTAATACAATTATATCACGTTCAAAGTTTACAGACATCCCATAGTATAGTAAATGATTATATATACGAGATTAGACTGTCAAAATATCGACATCCATAGTCATTTAAAAGGAAAAAAAATCTTAATCTTCCGACTAAAATTATTAATCCTGCATACAACTTAAGAAAAGTGAAGATCGGTCACTACACTGTACATCAATAACATGTTGTATTGATATTTGAAAATCATTTAATTGGTTAAATATGTAAATATACGCTGCTGAGACAAACCAAAATAGAAAGATAAACTTGTAAGACGGGTCATTAAGAATTTTGCATGGCAAACTTTTTTAAGTTAGGCAAGTTTAGAAGTTTCCCTTATTTTTACAAACATCTATATATCTTATAATATAGATATAGATTAGACCCTCTATCTCTTATTAAATTTTTAAGATTTCCAAATATAGATTTTAAGCAAATACATATATTAATGCTTTATGTACAATTAATTTATGCGCAACCATTTGTATTAAACATATGCAATTAATACTCATCTTAAATCACCCATTTACTAAAAAACACAACTATTTTATCACATGGTACAATCTAATCAAGCTACTAACAATCTATTATTAAAATCCAATAACCCAAGCACTTAAAACACGAGCATAAAAACACAACCTACGCAACTTAAAAGACCAGCATTGTTAAAATTACTCAAATATAAAATTCTTACAATTTATAGAGTTGTTGTAACGAAAAGGTTTTATAGACAGATAGGTTACCCAACTTTTCAACTTTATTCGCCTAAGTTACCAAACTTTTTTTTTGTGCAAACAGGGTATTGGACTACACGGAGTTGACATTCAGGTTACTGAATTTGTAAAATGAGACATTTAGGTTACTTAACTTACCTAAAAAAATGCATTTGGGTTACTTAACTTACCTAAAAAAATGCATTTGGGTTACTTTGATTACACTGAAAAATGAAGGTTGAATGCTTAACTAAAGTTCAGTTACCTAAGTGAACAAAATGAAAGTTTGGTAACTCAGGCGTACAAAGTGGGAAAGTTAGGTAACCTGTCTGATATAAAACCCTAACGAAAAACATAAAATTAAAATATATTCTTCACCGCAAATTTTATTACAGGGTACCCGCCGCCGCATCGCGCGGGTCCCCTGCTAGTTTGATATTATACAGACACGTTATTCCATTTACACTTTTTAACTAGTTTAATTAGCTTAATTTCCATGAACTACGGAAACCTATAGTAGTTTTATAACTTGCAACATCCACGAGGACAATTATTTATTGCAACCAATCAGATAATCTCTAGAAGACATATATCCAACGTCAAGCTAAGTCAATTATATATATGTCCATTTGCTTTAACATTAGTCTCTTGGAGAAGACATTTCTCACATTCCTATCTAAGCTAAAAACATGGCATCAACATCCAAGCAACAAAAACAGCCTATTTGCCACCCTAAAATCGTAGTTAGATGGTGGTCGAAGTACACGGTAGCTATTGTCACTGGAGCAAATAAGGGTATTGGGTATGCGTTGGTTAAAAGATTTGCTGGGTTGGGGTTGAGTGTTGTCCTAACGGCTCGAGATGAGTCCAAAGGTTCAAAGGCCATGGATTCGCTTAAGGAACTTGGGCTCGCACATAATGTTTGTTTTTGTCAGCTTGACATATCTGATCCGGCTTCCATTCGCTCTTTTGTTTCTTGGTTTAAATCCAGATTTGATGGGTTTGATATTCTGGTAAGTACTCTGTAACTCTTTGCTATGTGCATGAATACATTATAACCATGGTATATGGTCTCCAAGGAATGATATATATTCTCTTTCACATATTAATTAAATAGTTCAAATTTTTGTTTTTAATTAGGATTTGGTTAGTTTGATGAGAGTCGTTTTAAAAGTTAATCTAATTCATAGATGTAATTATGAGAAGAAAAATTCACAAGTAACATAGCTCGACAACCCTAAGCTAACTAGCTTGAGCTCAATTCAATACTTTTGTGCCAAGCCTTCATTATGCAAGCTCTAACGCAACATAGGAGTTTGATTCAGTTTGCCTCGAATGGGCTTGAGTATGTTAAGTTTAAGCTCAGTTAACTAATTAACTTGATATATGAAACTTGCGTCATTTACAACCTTAAGTACCTGTGTATTAGCATTATATTACATATGTAATGAGCTCGATAATCTCCATAAGAAGTTAACTAGAATGAGGTTGAGTAAGCTCGAATAACTTGACAAGCTCACATCCTTTTGCACTGCCAATGTAATATATGGTTTGGGGGTGTTAGGATTTGCAACAAATTTGAAGTGTTAACAAAACAGAGTTTTTCATGTAATTACAATATTGTAAATATTAGCTTTTCTATGCTTAATAAGTTATTTAAGCCTTACATATATCAATCATTTCAGCGGCGAAATATTACCAACTGAAAATATTAATATGTTGTTCATTATTTTGGGATATCTCTAACCTTACCAACCAAATCATATATAGTATGCCTGTGTGTTTCACATTATATTATTATATACGAATGGTCGAATATATCGTTTTGCTTCATTTCGTGATAGTATATACTTATAGTATTGAGAATTTATATTAAGAGAAACTAGAGTTGTTAACATATCAATGTTATAGGTGAACAATGCGGCGGTGTGTTACAACCCTATGGGTGAGAACTCGATAGACCATGCTGAAACAGTGATCAACACTAACTATTACGGTTCCAAACTATTCACCGAGGCCATGTTGCCATTTTTTTGTCGTTCAGCTTCCACAAGCCGCATCCTCAACATAAGTTCTAGACTTGGGACATTAGATGTAAGTACCTAGCTACATTATACGCACATTACTTTCCTAGCTTATTACGGAGTACTTAATTCGTGTAATAAGTAGCTAGCTAGATGCATATGGTAAATAAAACTCAAATGAAAGCAAGACACTGAAGTTCATAATGAATAAGTTCATAATTTTACAGGTTTATAAAAAAATTGACGTAGGATGACGTGGCAGTGATATGAACTTGATAAAGTCCATACCATTTGAGATGCTCGGTCTAACCTGTTTGTTTATATCATGTAGAAGCTCAAGAATGCAAAAATGAAGGCTTTACTTGGTGACAACGAAACACTAAGCGAAGAGCGAATAGACATGGTGGTGAATGTTTTTCTACAAGACGTGAAAGAAGGAAGATGGAAAACGCAAGGGTGGCCCGAGATATGGACTGATTATTCAGTATCCAAGCTTGCCTTGAACGCGTACTCTCAGGTTTTGGCTCGTAAGTATGAAGGTGTGGCAAGTGTGAATTCCTTTTGTCCGGGGTTCACTCAAACATCAATGACGGATGGCAAAGGGAATCATTCGGCTGATGATGCTGCAGAAATGGCTGCAAAAATTGCATTGCTTCCGCCTAAAGCTCTAACCACTGGAAAGTTTTACGCAGGGTCCACAACTCGTGGGATATTTACCAAACTATAACCTTGTATCTTTTTTATTTAACATGGTTCACTTGCATTGTTACAATTGTTTCCACTAAGAGCAAGTGCACAGTAAACCTATGTCTTTTTAGCGTTTGACGACGTTTAACATTGTTCAAAAGTGAGTAATGGATCTAGCTAAACGACACACGACTTGATTAATCAGGATATCAAAACAATGTTTTTGATAAGCAACATAGTATGGGAACTACAACAACAACAACAACAACAACAACAACGAGCCCAATCCCGCCAGGCAGGGTATGGGGGAGGTAGAAATGTAGACAGGTCCTACCCCTACCCCAGGATAAATCCGGGAGTAGAGAGACTGCTTCCAACGAGACCTCCGGCAAGTGCAGGTGTGCGGTGGAGAAAAGAAAGGAAAGAGAGTAAAAGACTGTAAACCACAGGAAAAGCATGCAAAAGAGAGCAAGCAAAAACAAGCAAACAGAGCAAAAACAAGCAAACAGAGCAAAAACAAAAGGTCCCGAAGGAAAGGGACCCAGGCAAAAGAACACAAAAGCAAAGCGCAAACAAAAGGAGCAAAGGCACAAAGGAAAGACGGCAAACCAAAAGGAGCAACACAGAGCAAAGCACGCACAGACACGGGGCCTAAAGCTAAAGCAAGACACCAAACGAGGCAACAACAACACAAAGCGAGGCACAACAAAGCAGAAAACCAAAGGGAGCGCACAAAGCAAAGCAAAAGCAACGCCAGGGGCTTAAAGCTACAGCAAAGCAACGCAGGGTCAAGGCAACAAAGAAACGGCAAAGCCAAGTCGATTATTTTATAAATCTACAGTGGGAATGCCTTTCCTGCTATGATATAAAAGTGTCAAAAAAATGTTGCAGTGTTCTATTTTTAGGGGCTGTGTTATGAAAGTGTCAAATTTTTGTTAGAAGTGAAATGGGTCAAATCGGCCAAGAGTTGCTGAGAAGTATATTTCGATAAATTAAGCTAAAAGTAAAATGGTTCATTTTCATAAAAATGCAAGCAAATGGGTCGCATTAGGCGTCCAAAAGCACACGGCCCTATAAATTCCAACAGATGGTACTGCGTCCCAGAAGTTGAGTCGTCTTATGTTTTTGAAACTAAAAGTACGTTTTACTACCAGGAATCTCGATGTAAACGGTCAAAATTTGTGGATGAAACAGGCCAGCAGAACAAAAGTCACCCAAGATAGTCAATAAAAATTTAGCTACAAATTAAACACGCCGAAGGAACAATTGGATTAAAGGTGTAATCAGGTCATATTGAGTTTACGTAATACATATGATTGCATTAAACAACAGATTGCATTCCTTCAGAAATTGCATAGAAAAAGTCAACGCAAATTCCATCAGTCTAAATTTCAATAAACAAACACAGAGCTCAATTCACTGTCAAATAGCCAAATCTCCACTCACAGTATGAAATAAGTTAGAAGTCTACAAAAATTGGATCAACTAGACTGAAGTGTATTCAAATGGTTCAGATTGGGTAGACCCAAAACACATTTTGAATACTCGCATTTTAACTTCACTACAATCTTGTATTCAACCAAAAGCCAGCTCCTGAAAGTAGGTTCCATACAAAAGTTCACTACTTCTCTAGTCACATACTACGTCATCTTCTTTGATCATCTTCTTTGATCAATGGATGAACTTCCAGATTACGTGCACGTTTCTCCTTCGTTAACCTCAAGTAGACACCAACGTTATACATGATTGTGATCACAAAGGATCCAATAATCAACAAAAACTGAACCTATTCGAAGTTATTTGGAAGAAATGTAGCTAGCAGAACTGGTAGAGGCATATAAGTAACCGGGTACTTATATTTAGGGATTTCAATCACTGTACCAACATCCAAATTGTTCAAATCTTTCTTGCAACAAATATAACCATACACTGCGCGCAATACCAAAAACTACTCACAAAACTATGTATCCAATCCAGTCAAGATTTTTGGGTGGTATAAACACCAACAAAAGGGTGACTATAATTAGAGTAACATGTATCCCTCATTGAGCTTTGAAAGTACTTTTGTGTATAAATCCGAATCCCACCAGATGCTAAACTGACAGATAATTGGACAATAGAGATGATCATGGGCACACAGTGATTATCGAAGGGAGATATTTTTGCCACATGAATCATTTCTAGTTCGAAGATGTAGAGTAGAGTCATGTGATACAAAAGGAAGGAAACTACAACCTTTTCAAGAAGTCTGCAAGAAACAGAACGCCATAGAGAAAACTTAACATATTATGAACCAACCCACAAAAATTGATCACAACGGATCCAATAATCAACAAAAGTTTATTATGTCATACTAAGCTTATATAAGCCGAAAGGTTTCAAAATAAGCCACAAAAAGTGAGCTTATGAAACATAAGCCCAAAACTAAATAAGGCATAAGCCGGCTATATAAGCCGCAACAAACAACCCGCTTAAGATTATATGTGGGCTTATTAGCTTATTTGATTTTCCGCATATATTACATAAGCCACAATTTTTTTGATGTGTTTTGAGACTTATAAGTTTGTATGAAATATTATATAAGCTAATAGCTTACATATAAGCTTAGACAAACACACCATAAGAATTGTGTTAATTGGATCTAATTAACATATTACATGTAGTAATAATACAGCATAATTAGGGTGTAAGTGAGGTGAGCTCGGGCTTGACTCTTGTTTACACCCTTTATATAACGAAACTTTTTGAGTTTTATTGATTAAGTTATATTAGAAACTTAAAAACAATATTACTTTTCAGGTATACCCGAGCCAACAAGAACAAGGTGATCATCACTAACATTAGTGACGATAAAACTAGTGACGCGGATGTGAATGTGCCACCTCGTTTGCAAAAAGGAGATTGTGAGTGAAAATCGTTACTCTAACATGGTAACACATAAAATACGTTTCATGTTGAATTTACATTTTTATTTTTCTATAAAACTCTGAATATGATTTTTTTTGGTGTGTTTGTGGACGCAACAATTTCAATTTAGTGCAGTGGACGTGTGGCCAAAAAATGTGGATGAGGAGGTGCACAAGCGAGAAGTGCTTGAAGCTAGACTGAAAGAGAAGAGAAAAATGTTTATACATATTTGTCACCTCTTTCGGTCTAGCTTCAACCACCTCTCGTTTGAGCATCCTCTTCTACATTTTTGTCACACGTCCACCACACTAACTTGAAATTGTTCCGTCTACATACACATGAAAAAGCCCGTTAAGTTTAAAAATAAAATCTGAACCGAACATCGAAACTATATCATGTGTTACTAAACAAGAGTAAAGTTTATCTCGCAACTGCTTGTTGCGAAGAGTTGCTTCATTCACATTTGACTCATTAGGGTTATTGTCGCTAATGTTTGTGACGATCGCTTGTTCTTGTTGGCTCGGTATTCCGAATGTTGGCACTGTTTTTATGAGTTTGAGTGTAGAGTGGCTTTACCGATAACATTAGAAGGGTTTATATACACTTCAACATTTAATTTTGCTTACAGGATTATATGGTATCATTGTAACACAAAATATTCGAATCATCTCCAATTAACACAATGTTTCTCCAACAAAGGTGATGATATAATTATACCATTTGAGACACCGAATTGCTATCATTGACGAAGATTTGCAGATTTGTTTTTCTGGCGTATATGGTAAACTCATAATATCTTTAGAAACTTTTACGTGGTAATTTATTCGAAGTAGTTATTTTACATAATATTAACGTAATGCAACTACGAATGGTTATATTCTATAATCAGTAAAGCAAAACGAATTTTAGCATTAAATTCAGATTCCTTTGGTGATTTGTTATTTTACAAGCATAAGTTTACAACATCATGATTTTAAGGCTTTAAAACATGTATCTTGTTGATATAAATGTATTCTAGCAACATAGTTCACCGGAATGACAAAACTTGTCCATATTTAAATTCTGTTCTTCTTAAAAGTTAACTTTATAATTTAGAAATGATCAACAAAATAAGCTCATAACCTCCGAAAATCAACGGGTCAGATTAAATTTTGAAAGTGAAACGAGTCAAATTGGTCAAAATTGTCGCAAGAGTATTACATAGTTTAACTTAAAACAAAATGGGTTATTTGCATAAAAGTGTATTCAAATGGGTCATGTCGGGTTGTTCGAAAACAAAAGTAGCTTAATAGTGTCAAAGATATTGCCATATTTGCATTGTAGCACATGATTTCAAAAGATTGCATTAAAGAATTTATTAAACAACACAGACATCCAAAGACTGCATTGTAACACGACCAATCGAGTAACAGTCATTGCGGCATTGCATAATCCATTATTTGATATTCTACTAACACTATAGATTCCTAAATTTACTGTCAAATGGCAAAGTCTGTACTCTCAATGTTTTATTTTCAAGGATTGTTAACTGATAAAGTCAATCTTATGTTATAGATCAAATGGTCAAATGCGACAAATACAGCCCGATTTTCAGTCGCGCGGAAATGTAAAAAGAAGAGCTAAAGATGAAACGGGTGAATTGGACAGAAAAACGTATTCATATGGGTCAAACTGGGTTGACCAGAAACATATGTTGCATTTTAACAATGATTGAATGAAACATTGTGACTTTTTGCCCGAATTACTGTACAATGATTGCATGAAACAGAAAATTACTTCTAACAAGTAATATGAGTTAATGTGCTTACGAGATTAGATATTTTATGTTGAGATCGTTGTTATTGATAGCTGTGAGGTACTTCCCCGATGACAATGATATTTATATAGAAAACATTAGGGGGAAAGATTTTGAAACCAGTAATCCTGAATATGAGATTAAATGGCGCAATTTCAGTTTTTGGGCGATTTAACAGTACATATCAAAGCAAAATGAGAAAAAAAGGAGGGGGGGCGATAACCTGTCTATCCTGATAATAAAATGTGTGAGTGTGCAAGGGTTCATGAAATGACACTGGTGATCACTATCACTTGTATCCAAGTGCACCTGGCTTTGATAACTTCACATTTTGTAATCTGATACATGTGTCTTAAATTACGCATACAAATTGCCAACAATTCATAAAATTAAAATTACAGAAACTGATTTAGCTCCAATGTGAAGTTACTCCAATGACCCAGGATGATTTAGCTCTGCATCACCTTTTGCCTGTGATTCTCTTTGCTTACTCACCTACACAAAAAAGTAGTTGAACCAAATGCACGTTAAGCAACAAATACAGTACACGGTACAGTAATGTACAAGATGCCTGCCTAACCAACAACTTTATCAAATCAGTATTTGTTAATCGAAAAGTGGTATTAAGCCATAAAAAATCTCAAAAAAATGAGTGCAGATAGGCCTATAAACATGACATGCAAATTCAGATGTTCCCTGCAAATTAAGGTGTTGGACACTACTCCACCCTCCGTGAACGAAAAAAGTTCACAAAACTTATTTTGGCCTACAAAAATGACATTTACAACAAAAAGCTTACATTAAAGCAAACAAGAAGTCACGGATTCTTAACAATATATTGAATGGTACCGTGACACTATCTGTACAACTATGACCTGCCTATGGTATGTTTTTAGGCCGATGATTAATAGCTTTACATACTCAAAGTAGATTATCCTGTTATGAGAAATGGATCAATATCAACATTTTCAAACACCCATATAAAGTTATAACATGCTTGCAGAAGCAACCTAATAATGTGATTGAAATAAAATACTTACATGAAATTCGAGTGCTTCCTCAATCCGATCCACAATCATTTCCATGGTAGGGCGTTCCTTTGAATTGAAACTAATGCACTGAAATGCAACTTTACTATATGTATCAAAGGAACGGCTATCAATTTCATCTCTTATATGGGGATCAATTAGCAACTCTGGTTTGTAGTCATAGTAGCGTCGAACAATATTTATGAGAGGTTTTGGTTTACCATCTCCTAACCTTCTTCGATTATAAGCTAACATTCCACTCAACAACTCAAACATTACAACTCCAAATGAATAGACATCTGACTCTTTCCGGAGGATGCCGCTTTCATGGTAAATTGGATCCATGTAAAAGTTGGTACCGGCAGCATTTGTGTAGACTTGGGCTTGTGGCTGATTTGCGAGACCAGATTTTGACAATCCAAAATCACAAACTTTTGCAACCATATTGTGATCCAATAATATGTTTGCGCTCTTGACATCTCTGTGTATTACTTTGTTGTCCTCCCCAAGACCTGAGTGAAGATAATCAAGTCCTCTTGCTGCCCCTAAGCAAATCTTGAGGCGACGTTCCCATGTCAAGCAACGTCTCCTATTCTTGTCATTAATATGACAATCTAGGCTGCCATTACTAGCATACTCATAAACTATAATCTTCTCATTGCCTTCATCACAGTAACCAATGAAAGGGATGATGTTTTCATGGTTGAAACTGAAAATCATATTAAGCTCGTTGCGGAACTCATACTCTCCTTGGTAACTTTCTGGACGTAGGCATTTGATGGCAACTGTACGGTTTTGCCAGCGTTCAGACGGCTGGCCTTTGTAAACTATACCAAATCCACCATCTCCAATCCGATTTTCTTGACCTTTAACTCCAATGGCCATGTTGATGTCCTTTAGTGGAATAAAAGAATCTTCTAGTGTTCTAAATCTTCTTGTATTGTTAGAAGCAGCTCCGTGGTTCTACGAATAAAGTCCTTATTAATACCGTAATTAATAATGTTAGTTCCTAACTCGTAATCCTAACCATAACAAAATAACATGTGTCATTTACTAGTAATCTTTCCAATTCTAAGCCTTTGATTATTCTACTTGTTATCATCATGTTGTTTGGAAAATAACTAGAAAGAAAAGTTAAGAAGAAGTAGCATTTTTTTATAACATTGCATATACTCGAGTAAAATTCATCTTATCATGATAGTTCTCATTGGGGCAAATGAAGAGACTTACTTGAATATACAATGCTTCCTCCAACCTCTTGATGATCTTGTTCAACGAAGGGCGATCCTTTACGTTGAAACTAATGCATTTATATGCAACTTCCTTAAACGTATATAAAGAACGAGCATCAATTTCATCTCTTATCCGTGGATCAAGTAACTTGTCTAGTTGGTCAGCATAGTAACGACGGACCAAAGAAACCAGGTTTAGTGGCTCTTCATCTCCAATGCGCCTTGTTTCACAAGCCAACATCCCAGTTAATATCTCAAAGAGTACCACTCCATACGAGTACACATCCGATTCTTTGTTGCAGATTTCGTTTTGACGGGAAATGGGATCTATGTAATAATCGTTGCCCATGGGAGGTAAATTAGGGAGAGCATCTCCTTGAAATCTTGGGAATAAAAAAGAATTGCAGAAACCCCAAACTTTGGGTTCTAGATTTTCATATAATAATATCTTTCTGCTACCAAAGTCTCCATGTATTACTCTCTGGTATTCCCCAAATCCCGAAGAATGAAGATATCTGAGTCCTTTTGCTACCCCAATGCATATGTTTAGGCGCTGAACCCATGTTATATTCTTATTGGGGTCTTTGAGTTGATTATCAAGGCTTCCATTGACAGCATACTCTGAAACTATCGCACAGATATCATCACAGTAACCGATGAAAGGTGCGATGTTTTCATGGTGCAAAATCGAAACCATCTCAAGCTCAGTACGGAAATTAAACCCCTGCATATGAAATTGATGATCAGGAAAATATCGATGTATTTTTATGGCAGCTGTACTTTTTCTTAAGCGATCAGAGAGCTGTCCTTTGTAGATCGCTTTAATATCTCCCTTTCTGATCTGAGTTTCTTCACTGAAGTTTTTGGTCGCCTTTTGAATCTCCTCTAGCGAAATTCTAAAATTTTCTAGAGAGTCCGCAGGGTTCCTTCTTTTGGCAATTGCAGAAACAGCTTGTTGGTTCTGTGAACATAAACACAAACAACTTTGCTTAGTGCCGCCTACCGATACACCAACACTTATTTAAAAAAAAAATGTTTCTGGCGAATAGTTTGTTATAACATATATTCAATACAATGCAGCATTAATTTACAATAAATTGTAAGATATAATTTGATGCTTATTGATACACTGATGAACTAATTTTGACTTTAATAAACTAATCTATAGAAATTTATTTTAAAGTTCAGTTAAGGAAGAAATTAAACTAAAGTACCATGAACTTGCATTGCATAAATATTGAATTATCATTAAAACATATAGAGATGATAAATTTTCATCCATATCTAATCCACTAATAATTATATAAATAGACATTTCTATTATTAGCTCATCTAATTCATTTATATCTCCCCCGATCAAATGATGATTGTCATCCGATCTGATATATATGTTTTCAGAAAATGTACGAATCATTTTAATGGTGAGTCCGCATGGTAAGAAAACTTCACTTCTAAAAAAATGACAAAGAACTCATGTTTGAAATAGAGCATATAAAGTAACTTTCCACACTAATTTTATTCAAGATATTTAAAGAAAAAGAAACTATAAACTAGAAGACTTACATGAATATACAATGCTTCCTCAATCGTCTTGACGATCACATCCATCGTAGGGCGATCCTTTATGTTTAAACTGATGCATTTATACGCAGTTTCTATAAACATATGAAAAGAACGACGGTCAACATTATCTACTATAGATGGATCAATTAACTGCTCGGGTCCATGATCATCATGGAAGCGTAGAACCAGATTTATCATCTTTTGTTCCTTATAATCTCCTATGGCCCTACCTTTACCATCAGGATTCATCCCAGTCAATATTTCAAACATAAGTATGCCGAATGAGTAAATGTCCGACTCTATGTTGAGGATTTTGCTTTCAAGGTAAACCGGATCAGTGGAACATTGACCTGGGAACGTAGGTCTATAAATTTCTGGACGTGGCTGATTCGCACGGACTAACACTGAGCTATAAATACCACCGATTTTAGCTTCCAGATTTTTATTTAACAATACATGGTAGCTTTGGACATATCCATGTATTACTCTACCGTGATCCCCGATACCTGAGTGAAGGTAACGAAGCCCTTTTGCAACGCTTATGCAAGTCTTGAGACGCTGCGCCCAAGTAAAGTTGTGCCTTTTCTCTTGTCTGAGATAGTCACTAAGCGTTCCAATAATAGCATATTTGCTGTACGCATCTTCAGAGTAAAAAGGGATGATGTTTTCATGGTACAACAGTGAAATTATCTCATCAGCCTCTTCCGGATAGTTGCCAGATGCGATAGCAGCAGTACGGTTTTGCCAGAGTTCATAGAGTTGTCCTATATCGACATGACGAGAATTTTCAGAACTTTTCAAATTTTCTGAAGAAGCGACGCTAATATCATCCAGAGCACTTCGAAAATTTTCAAAGTTTACACCTGAAGAACACATTGGTTTTGATGATTGTGACTATGTGTGTATGGTTATATTTATGTGTTTATAAACAGATCTGATCGAGTTTGCTGATATATAAACATTTAGACCTGTCCTTCCATCTCTACTTATTGAAGTTGACTTCAAAACATGGAATCAAATAATGTGACAAAATTATTTCCCACTACTATACATGTATTTCTTATTTTATTCATTTAAATATTTGGTTACCATTTTGGCCAACTAATCAACGGGACTTGAGCTCACCACAAAACATATATATACTCAAACAGATTAAAGTACTTCCCCCTAAAAAGGTCGACATAACCACCTTCGCTTTGTTTGCACCAAGCGTGGTTCAAACTATGCTCATCTCACATTTTTGGTAAAAATAGTCGCAAGTTACTGCTAACCCAACAGATCTCTAGTACTTACTAGTTACTACTTTATAGGTTTTTCTTCTTAATAAATATGTTTTTCTTCACCAACAAAAAATAGGCACACGAGTTAGTCGGGCCAATTAATATTCTGCCTAGTCGTCAAAACATGTAGTACATTTAGTAAGTGAACAAGTTATGCAGTCGTTCAAAAAAAAAGTTTTCTGGTACATTTGTAAAAGTAAAGAAGGTCAAGGGTAGCAATCTACCAATAGTAGAGGGACTAATAATGACAACTTTTATAAACTCTAAGTAGCTTAAGTGTATCTTTTCCGTTTTCTGTTAGACTGATGTATATAAGGACTGGTTCCTTCCTTTTCATTTCAATTCAATAAAACATAACATAACTCTGTTAACTGTGTGTGTTTCTTGTGTGTTTCCACTGTGTGAAAACTATCTGTTCACCATTGTCAACATGGTATCAGAGATACCGTGGTGAACTTGGTATAGAATCTTACAAATTCACTCCAATTTTCAGATCAATCGATTCTTGATTGTGTTATTTGATTCTTGAGGTGTTAATTTGTGTTAAGATAATTTCTTCAATAAGCTTCCGCAACATCTGTATTCATGGCGCCTTCATCTTCTTCAATTGATTCAGTCAATGTTATCCAATCCTCTGTTTTTCAAAATCCATTGTTCTTGCATCCTTCTGATGGACCAGGTTCACTGTGTGTTCAAGAAAAACTCACCGGAGAACAAAATTATCGTTCATGGAGGAGATCTATTGAAATTGCTCTTTCTACTAAAAGAAAGCTTGGATTCATCAAAGGTACTGTTCTTCGTTCTCTAGATGATGATGTGTTGAAAGAACAGTGGGATACTTGTAACAATACGGTGATTAGTTGGTTGATGAGTCCAGTTAGTGAATCTATTGCAAAATCTATCATGTTTGTTGGTACTGCACAAGCCATATGGAATCAGTTGGAAACAAGATTTGCTTTAAGCAATGGATCTCATAAGTACAAGTTGAATAGGCAATGTTATGATATTGTGCATTGGAAGGCCCTGAGTGAGTACTATACTAATATGAAGTGTGTTTGGGAAGAATTGATTCAATGAATCAGTTACCAAATATTGTTAATGTTACTACTGAAGTGAGTGTGTTCTTGGCTGCATTGCATACTCAAAAAGAAGAACAAAGATTGCTTCAGTTCTTGAATGGTCTTGATGAGAATTTTGCATCACAAAGAAGTCAATTGTTGCTTATGTCACCATTACCTAGTGTAGAATCAGCCTGTGCTCTCCTTCAACAAGAAGAGTCACAAAGAGGGGTATTTGGTAATAGCAACTTCTCTGGGGTTGAAACTACAGCGTTGTATAGCAGGGTAGAAAATAAGGAGAAGTGTTCAATTTGTGGTTACAAATGGCATCCTGCAGACAAGTGTTGGGAGAAGGTAGGGTATCCTTCTTGGCACTATAAGTCAAAGAAAAATCAACAAAAAGGGAAAGCCAAGATCACCAATACAACTTCTTCTGTCAAAAAATTTGTGGCTGCTGCAGAAATTGGTAATGTGGTGTTTACATCAAAGCAATTTGAACAATTGATGAAGAGTCTTCCTCACTTTAATGCTCGAATGTTAACACGGGTGGTGATTCGATGAAGAACCGGATCATCATTTTGCGGCAGTATATATTGCTTCTAGTGTAAATGGAGTAATTTGGATTTTAGACACCGTTGTATCGACCACATGACACCGTGCCTAATGAGTTATTGGATTTAAGAGTCATGGAATATCAGCAACAAATCAATCTTCCAAATGGTCATACCTCAACTATTTCCCAAACTGGCAATCTCAAACTCCAAAACAATCTGTTTCTAAAAGATGTTTTAGTTGTGCCTTCTTTCAAATATAGTCTATTGTCAGTCTCAAAATTGACAAAGGATTCTAACTGTTTTGTCACATTCTATGCTCAATTTTGTGTCATTCAGGACTTGGTCACCAGGAGGGTGTTGAGCTTGGATAAAAGGAAAGCTGGACTTTATCATTTTCTCAATATTCCTCTTGAACAAATTCATGAACAACTATCTGCTATGGTTGTTTCTGCTCTTGAAGATAGTAGCTTGTATTCATTTTTTTCAAACTCCATGCCTAATAATTCTACTTTCAGTGTATTCAATGATTCCTATAGTCTGTGGCATCATAGACTAGGCCATGTATCTGATTCAACATTAAAACATATTCCTTGTATTCCTGTTGGTTCTAAGTCTGAATTTGATGTCTTCATGCCCAATGGCAAAGTTTGCTAAACTTCCTTTTCCTAATAGTGATTCTCATTGTCAAACTGCTTTTCACATGATTCATATTGACATATGGGGACCTTACAAAGTTCCTATTATGAGCCATAAGAGGTACTTTCTTACAATAGTAGATGATTTTAGTAGAGCAGTTTGGACATATCTACTAGTGCGTGTCGATGCATATTCTGTATTGAAGTCTTTTGTTAAGTTTGTTCATACTCAATTTGAAAAGCAAGTGAAAGTGATTAGATCGACAATGCATTGGAATTTCTTAAAGTTTCTATGGGTCCTTACATGGTTGAGCAAGGTATTGAACATCAAACCTCATGTATGGATAGACCACAATAGAATGGGAGAGTTGAAAAGAAACACATAAATGTTTTAGAAATTGCAAGCGCTTTAAGATTCCATGCTCACCTTCCTTTGTCTTATTGGGGAGACTGTGTGATCACTACTACTTATCTCATAAATAGATTTCCTTCAGTTGTGTTGGGTCACAAGACACCTTATGAAATGCTTCTGAATAAAAAGGCAGTCTATACTACTTTAAAGGTGTTTGAATGTTTAGCTGTTGCAGCTAATCCTGCTAGAACTACTGACAAAATGGCATCCCAGAGGAGTTCCATGCTTGTTTCTTGGTTACCCACAACATCATAAAGGTTACAATCTGTTGAATCTTCTTACTCATACTAGATTTGTGTCCAGAGATGTGACTTTTTATGAACATGTCTTCCCTTATTCTAAAGCTAGTATGTCACAAATCCTTAAGCCTATACCAACACCAACATCATCATTATGGTATGAGGATTTTGAAGCATTTAACACACAATTTCCTGTCAATGAATCTAATAATCCAACATC
The DNA here is from genome assembly GCA_022545495.1 of Chrysanthemum lavandulifolium. Taxonomy (NCBI): domain Eukaryota; kingdom Viridiplantae; phylum Streptophyta; class Magnoliopsida; order Asterales; family Asteraceae; genus Chrysanthemum; species Chrysanthemum lavandulifolium. The sequence goes on along the minus strand of CM040240.1, from coordinate 3,880,640 downwards.
ACCTTCTGCACCCTCATCACCTTCTGCATCATCATCTCAACCTGAGATAGTTACAGAACCAGTTACTGAGCCAATTCTTGCAGTCCCTATTAGAACTTTTCAACCCACTGCACCAGTTGTGGACACCAAAAGATCTACTAGAGCTCATGTTACCCCTACTTGGCATAAGGATTATGTGATCCCTAAAGTCACTCCCAGAGCTAATAAAGTATCTGTCACACATGTGAAACATCAATTTCAAGCCTTGTTATGTGCCTTAGTTACACAAGTTACACCAACTTATTTCAAAATGTCACAAAAGTCCACAATGGTGTAAGGCTATGAATGATGAATTAAGGGCTCTAGAGGAAAATGGGAGTTGGGAGGTCATTGATCTTCCTCCAAACAAAAGGGCTATTGATTGTCATTAGATCTTCAAAACTAAACTCAAAGTTGATGGTTCTAAAGATAGAAAAAGGCAAGACTTGTGGTGAATGGTAATAGACAAAGGAAAGGGGTAGATTATGAGGAAACCTTTGCTCCAGTTGCTAAGATGGTTATCAGAAGAGCATTATTAGCCATTGCAGTAAATGAAAGGATGGGATGTGTGTCGATGGATGTCTCAAATGCTTTTCTACATGGTGATTTGGTGAAGAAATGTACATGAAATGTCCTCCGTGTTATGTAGGATGTGGGAGTGTGTCAAAGATGTTGAAAGGTCACCTTTAGTTTGTAAACTAAAGAAGTCTCTTTATGGGTTAAAACATGCTCCAAGGCGTTGGTTTGCTAAGTTCTCATAACCCTTTTAACCTTTGGATATACTCAATCTAAGGCTAATTATTCCTTGTTTGTTAAGGCGATTCATCCTCATTCACGCAGATTAGTGTATGTAGATGATATACCGACATCGGCACAAGTTCTTCTCGTTATACAACAACTAAAGTCACAATTGTGCTACTTTCCATATGAAATATTTGGGTCAGCTTAGCTACTTTTTGGGACTGGAGGTGTGTAAAAATGATCAAGGAATTTTCATTTCTCAAAAGAAGTATACAACTGATCTTTTGAAAGAAGCTGGTCTCACTAATGCTAAACCTTACAAACTACCAATGGATCAACATGTGAAACTGCAAGCAGACATGGGCACTCCTTTACCTGATCCAGAGGTATATAGAAGGTTAATTGGTAAACTCATTTACCTAACAACTACCAGACCAGACATATGTGACACTGTTCAACTCCTAAGTCAATTTATGCATAATCCTACATCTATGCACATGCAAGCAGTCAAACATTTGTTAAGATATCTACTTTCCTCACTTGGTCAAGGGATTTTATTAGCTAAAAGTTCAGCTTGTTCAATTAATTGTGACTCTAATCGGGTCGGTTGCCCTATGACTAAGATCAACAACTGGCTATTGCATTCTTCTTGGTGACTCACCCATATCCTGGAAATCAAAGAAACAAAATGTGGTATCCAGATCATCTGCTGAGGCTGAATATAGGGCTATGGCTCTAACTAGTTGTGAAGTTACTTGGTTAGTATCATTGTTGAAAGACTTGGTATTAAAGATCTAGGTCCAATTGACTTAAAGTGTGACAATCAAGCAGCCATTTACATAGCAGCCAACCATGTGTTTCATGCAAGAACCAAACACATTGAAGTTGACTGTCCCTATGTTAGAGATCAAGTCAAGTCTGAATTGGTCAAACCTTCATATGTTAATACAAAATCTCAAGTGGCAGATGTCTTCACTAAAGTCTTATCTACTGAACAGGATACTAAGCTTCTCTCCAAGTTGGGAGTGTTTGCAAATATTCACCGTAACTTGAGGGGAGTGTCAAAGTAAAGAAGGTCAAGGGTAGCAATCTACCAATAGTAGAGGGACTAATAATGAAAACTTTTGTTAACTCTAAGTAGCTTAAGTGTATTTTTCTGCTTTTTGTTAGAACGCTATATATAAGGACTAGTTCCTTCCTTTTCATTTCAATTCAATAAAACATAATGTAATTTCGTTTGTTTCTTGTGTGTTTTTGTGTGTTTGCTCACCATTGTCAACAATAACCTGTGAAAACTATCTGCTCACCATTGTCAAAAATAAACTTGATAACTTTGTAATTCATCCATATTTTTGTTTTTTGCACTTGATAACTATAATTTATGGGTCCGCCTCTGATCATGAGCATGTGTAGAAAGGAAAAAATTAATGTAAGCGTTGGCATGGGGTTGTTAAGCTGTCGTGAGATATTAAAAGACATAAAGTCTATACACTTTTTCTCATGAATTCTATATAATGTGTATATTTTGTGACCATTTTACCCTGTCATTTATCAACACTTTCATTAGACGAACAAGTGTAACATGACCATTAAATACACACAATAAACGGAATTCAGTTGTATGATTATATGAAAAGAAATAAAACAAGTTACCTACATTTCTACATAATTAGCCTTTTTATATAACAATTCGAAATGATTTTGATTTGTTTATTTCACACGCATTAATTGTTTATATTATAATAGGAAATGATTTTGATTTGTTTATTGGACACACATTAATTTGGTAGTTGAATTTTTTTTTTTTTTTTTTTTTGAAAGGCAAATATAACAAACAAAGCAAAACCAATACAAACAAATGCATCCACTAAATTAACAAGATACTTAAAAATAGTGGACCCTAAAAAAAACATACATTTAGACTTGCCACCAACAAAAACTAAACTAAACAGAGGAAGAATATTAAGTAACCAAGATAATAAAACCATCCATATGAGGAATAATACATACCATCAATGCTACAAAACTCTGAAGGCCCACGATCACATAAGTCCAAGCCAAATTCAAAGATACTTTCTAATTGGGTGTGCAGCAAAACTGCATCAAAATAGCAGCCAAACTGCAGATACTTGGCCAAACCAAAATACAACAGCAGACCTCAATTTTCTCCATACCAGACTGCACCTATTAAGTTTTATCTGTAAACTTCAATGAACTTGACATTTTACCGGATCGAAAAGCCAATGTTGCCAATTCATCTCGCTTTTCTTTCCGGATCTTCTCACAATCCATTCGAAACTTTTAACTTGAATCTCTTGCAAAATATTGTTTAAACTTGAAGCTTTCCTTTTAAAAACTCGATCATTTCTTTCTTTCCAAATAAAGCACCCGGATGTCCAAATCACCGCTTGCCACATTTTTGAAGAATGACTAGGGATATTAGAGTTTCCATTAGAAGCAAAGAATTCCTCAATGGAGAACGGATTAACAGCCCCAATCTTCCACCAACTATAAATTTTGTCCCACGCACTCATAGCAAAGTTACACATGATCAAACAATGAGAACACGATTCCACCATGTCGCCACACGAGGGGCATAATAGGGAATCTAAATCAATGCCCCTCTTGTCTAACTCTTCACGAACCGAAAGTTTTCCCTTTAGCGCCCTCCACACAAAAATATTGACTTTTTTTGGAACCCATTTGTTCCAAATTGTCGCCACGACCCCACTAGCCACGCCAAGAGTATTTTCTTCCACCAACTTTGTTAATTCTCTAACCGTGAAATCACCACTTTCATGAAATCACCACTTGTTCTTATTTAAATATGAGGTATAGTCAATGCTTTGGTTCTTGTGGTTAAATAAATATGAGGAGAAGGTTTGTTTTATATAAAAAATACTAGTTATAATACGCGTGTAAAAATGTGGTTTTGACATATATTTTAAATCATGTTATTGTAGTGATGTTTTGCGTATTTTAAATGAAGCATACAAAGAAAAAGAAGGGTTCACAAAATATAAAAGGTTGGGAAATAAAAAAGTTATTGATTTTTTTTTTTTATTTTTTATTTTTTTTTATTATTTTTTTTTTTTTTGCACAAAAAAAGTAGCTCAATTTTTTAAGGCATATTTGTTTGTGTGATTATTACTGACGTCTTTACATTTGTGTAGATGAAACTGCATCACCAACACAATTTATACTTCGTCATTCACATTGTGACCGGCCTTTTAGAAGGACATACTCAAAGGGATCATTGGTGTCGCAGTTTGATGAACATTCTCATATTTGAAAGGAAGATTTTTTTGCTTTATGCTGGTTTGTTAAATATTACTGTCACATGGCTAGACATTGCATTCCAGTTGGTAGTACGTGTTTGAGTCTATATGGATTTCGCTCAGTTAGTAACATGAAGTCTGTCTTCTTTTTGGCTTTACCGATCCCTTGAAAGTTGTATGACATTCATGTTTATTATGGGTTCTTCTTCATTGTTCGACCCACAACACAGATTAGAGATTATTGGATTTTTATAGACTGTGTTAGTTAGACCCCAAAGTGTAGTCTGTATCATGTTCTGTTTCCAGGGATTGTAAATGGATCGGGTTAGATTTTACATTAAAACTGTAACATGTCAAATGGGTCTAGAATCGGCCACAAGTGTTGGTTGTGCAAAATTCTGTGGAAGGTTTAAGATAAAAAAAAAAAATGGAACAGTTCAGATGTTCCATTAGAAGTGTTTTCAGATGGGCCTCTTATATTCTAAACACATAGTGCCAGTGAAACCCAAATGTTAGATGCGCCTCTTAGAATTGACCCGAATGTCCGAAACACATTGCATTAAAAGCCAAAAGGTAATGTAGTGAGTTTCATTTTCGGATTGCGCTAAATGAAATGGGTTAAACTTTAGGTTTCTAGTGAAACGGGTCAAATTTGTTAACAAAAATGAGCTATTTGCATTTCAAAAAATAGTCTTGTTGGGGTGCCCCAAACAATTTGATTTCATAAGTGTGAAAGCTAGTTGAAATTTATTTCATATGTTCCCAAAAGATTCTTTTATATAAAACGAACCCTTTCCTCAGATTTAAATAAAGAAGCCAAGAACCAAAGCTTTAACTATACCTGATCAGATTTAAGTAAGAACAAACAAATTGAACTAGCAAGATGCTAGAGATTAATTACATGAAGCTAAACGAAAAATCCGCTTACATGACCCTCTAGTTTCCACAACTACAACGACCTTAAAAGTTACCAAACCACATGACCCTCTAATCACCACAACTAGCAGCCATTGTTCTGTGAAGTTCTTAGAGAAACCAAGAAAATCTGCTTGTCAAAATGGGACAGATCATGACTAGAAGCTTAAAAACAATAAGTTAGTTGCATGTAATTCAGAAATAAAAGAAAAACAAAAAACTGATACCATAAGTGTGAAAGCTAAAGCTAGGTGAATGCCTTTTTTTACTTATATTATCCATAATCAGGTGACATTTATTTCATATATCCCAAGAAGGTTTTCTTATATATAACAAACCCTTTCTCAGATTTAAATACAAGAACCAAAGCATTGACTATACCTCAAATTTAGATAAGAACAAGAAATTTCAACTACCCAATTAATATGTGTTCAATAAACAAATTATAATCATTTCGAATTATTAATAAAATAAGTGAATCAATGTTTTTGAGATCCTTTTTTTTCATATCTCACGACAGATTACAAGTTACAACCCCTCTTCAACAGCTAATGCCAACTTTAAAATATGCCTTTCTATACAAACTAGCATATTTTATGATGACTAAGCAGTTTTGAAGTCAACTTCAATAAGTAGAGATGCAAGAACAGATCTAAATGTCCATATATCAGTAATCTGATCACATCTGTTTTGTAAACACATAAATACAACCATACATACATAATAACCAACATCAAAATTACAATGTCTTCCTCAGGCGTAAACTTAGAAAATTTTCAAAATACGCTGGAGGATATCGGCATCGCTTCTTCAGACACTACAACATTCACCGCTACCCCAATGACATATGGGATTCCCAATGACATGTCATTGGGAAAGTATTTCAATGACATGTCATTGGGGAATCCTAGCTGGGAAGCCTCGTGGGATTGTATCCCACGACAATCCCCGCGACGACGGGTCCCACTCAAATTTAAGTCAAAGAAGCAGTACATCAGGAGACATATCCCAGCGACATGTCACCGGGGAATAGTCGACTAAGCAAAATGATTAAGACACTAATTATAGTGATTAAGTATCCCCGACATGTCGCCGGGGATACTATGGTTACTTGTTGACAAGTCAACGAGTTAGTTTACTATCCCGGCGACATGTCACTGGGAAACCTAGTTTTCTCGTTGACTTGTCAACGTTTAGTGTAGTTATCCCGGCACTGTCGCCGGGAAAGGTCTGCATTTTTTTAATGCAACTGCAAGTCAAGCGATTTCATTTTTTCCGAATTTTTCCGAAAACATCTACCAAATAAACCTGTACCAAAACAACTCGCCACAACTTGTACCAAAACACAAATACCATATAACGGATCAACGCAATACAAATAGATCACAACTTTTACATAAACACGACTCAAAAGTCAATATGTGCATTGATAGATAGGGAAACAAGTGTTTAAATGGCGCCAAGATGAACCTAATAATATATAACACAACTACCTAAAGTACCAATGTAGCATACTAATAATATATAACACAACTACCTAAAGCTAGTACCAATGTAACATACTAATAATATATACACAACTACCTCTCGCGTTGTTATCCTCATCACCGCCATTCTCCTCGTCATCACCACACCCACCACTCCCGCTAGCACCACCCGAGTCATACTCCTAAACATATCCGCGACCGATCATGCCGCTCGAGGAGACTCATGATAAAGCCTACATCTTTGGTGACCGACTCACGGGGCGGCATACTTGGCTTGGATGTGGCCCGTGATGGCAATACGCGACCCACACGGGAATATGCCCACGAAGCTTACCCTCTTGCCAACGCATTGATTTGATCCCGACAAAAACACAAGATAGTAAATATATTAGTCGGGTTGCTACATTATTTCTCGATAATTCATTAAAGTGTGTTTTGAAACAAAACTTACATATATCCCATGGTCCTCATCGTTAGGGAATACCCCATCAACGATATGTGTTCGCCAAAAAGTGTCGATGAGTGACGGGTATTCATGAGTCTCGATGCCCGCATCTGCATATACACACGCATATAAGATGAATAATTTTAAAACGACAAATCACAACACACCAAAGCGTATAATCGATATATATATATATATATATATATATATATATATATATATATATATATATATATATATATATATATATATATATATATATATATATATATATATATATATATATATATATATATATATATATATATATATATATATATATATATATATATATATATAAATATATATGCATGTAAAATAATTATAATGTTTATTACCATATTATCTCGGCGAGACAATGACCGGGATCCCCTGCCTAGATATGACCTTGCTCTTTTGCGGTTAAGCCGATTTGTAGCGGCTCGAGAAATGTTCTTGGGATCATTCCAAAACTTAATGTACTCATCCCACCACCATTGTAATTTCTCTGGACGGCTCGCCTAATCGCCTCCGCATCGTAATCCCGGTGGTGGGGTCTACCTTCCAATGTTTGGCCTTGAAAGAAGCCTTGTTAGTATTGTAGGCTTTTGCAGTGCGAGTTTATGCCTTCGAGATCCGGGGCCGCTGGGGAGTTCATGCGCCTTAGGTCAAATAGGTTCGCAATCATATACAACAAAACGAAAACAGAAAGTTAAAGATATAATTTATATATTTATTTAATTTGTTTATTTATTTATATGATATAAATAAATAAGCGAATTTAGATAAATATACACAATTAAATAAATGAACACGATAATGAAATAAACATAAAAGAATAATCACCCAATATCTCGAAATGATTCCCGCCTTCTTCTCCTTCGGACCTTCTCCCAAGAAGGGTAGTAAACGGCACCTTCCTAACGACCTCCCGATGTAGTTAGACCAATGCGCCGCATGGGGCCGAGAGGGTTTAAGGTTTGTTTGTCACCCACCTCAAAAGTGATCGACACGGACCTTTTTCGTCGTGATTGCCTTCAATGAAAGGTTCCGGGTCTTGTCGCGAGTATTCACCGCTCACGCCCCGCCGCCCAAATTGGGCTTTCGTTTACCTTGCACCGCAAAATCAAGTTAGTGATAAAAGTCATAAATATGTATCAAATTTATGCTTGTATTACAATAATCCGGAAATTCTTACCTTTGTTAATGAAGCTTGCCTAGCAACCGGTGGTACGCTGTCCGAGGGGATGATCCTCCCGCCACCGTCACCGCCTGGGACCGTGCAACATCTGCCGACATCCGTACAAGTACAATTAGCATAAGATATAGAAATCCAATTATACGCATTCATATCCTAAATGAGACAAAACATTCAAAAAGCAGCCCCAACGGATTCTTCCGAAATTAATTTCTAATAAATTAATTTCGGACGGGTTCTATAGGATGATTAATTTTAGACGGGATTTTCCAAAATTAGTCACTAAAATCCTAAAACAACTAATTATTATAAACTATAAACGGCTCATATCAACAAATAATAACTATAAACTAACAAAATAATATAAACGAGCACATGTCAACAAATAATAACTATAAACTATAAACTAACAAAATTATTATAAACGGCTCAAGAGTTGAAAAAGTGAAATGGTATGTATGTTGCTAAGAGTTTTAACATACATACCATTTCACTTTTTAACATACATACCATTTCACTTTTTAACATACATATCATTTCACTTTTTAACATACATACCATTATTTTAACATACATACCATTTCAATTTTTCACCAAATAATAACTATAAACTAACAAAATTTAAACAACTAATTATTATAATTATAAACGAGCACATTTCAAGGCAATTGAACTAATAATAACTATAAACTAACAAAATTTAAACAATAAACATTCCCAATGACATGAATAAACATTCCCAACGACATGTCACCCGGATACCAAAAGGAGAAAAAAATTATTACATACCTTGTCTAGCTAGCTCCTCGCCGCCACCGCCAAAAAAAAAAAAAAAAAAAAAAAAAACTTAACTTTTCTAATTAACAACTTACAACAATAATAATCTGCAAAAATTATAACATACCTCGCTCTTGCTCCTCGTCGGTCCTCGTCGGCTACTGCCAAAAAAAAAAAAAAAACTTTACTTTATCATCTAATTTACAACAACTTACAACAATAATAATCTCCAAAAATCATAATATAATTAACTAATTTAGTTGAATAATATTTAAAATTTGTAAAACAAACCGTGTAACGTGTGGTGGTGGTGATGGTGGATGCGGTGGTGATGATGGTTGATGATTGTTGATGATGTTTATTTCGTTTTTGTTGCAGAAATCGCCTTGTGGAGAAGAAGATATGTTTTATTTCGTTTTGTGAAGAGATAATACCGACCGATCCGCTTTATCTACAAACTTTTCCCGGCGACAATCGGCCGTGACATGTCGCGGGAAAACTAACTAATTTTTTATTATAATCCCCACACCGTCACGGGGATAATTTTTTTTTTTTTTTTTTTTTTTTTGGGTAAAATTTAATTACTTTATGTTGTTAACGACTTCAAAAGAATACGATTTTATCTTTTATTTTATTATAATCCTAAATATTTTCTTTTAATATAAACTGAACAAAAAGTTACCATTCGGCATCTTTATATTCTTATATGAGAGTTAGATTTACAATCTAGTAACGGGCTAGAGGAACAAGAACATATTACATCAAAATGTTGCATGTAATATTTAATTGGATCAAGAAGCCAAACGATGCATAGTTGAATGTGTTTCATAAATCTATGATTCACCGAAGAATAATTATGGTTACACATTAGACGTTCAACGGATAAGTCGGTATGTTATGGTTACACATTAAACGTTCAACGAATGAGTCGGTATGTTATGATTACACATTAGACGCTCAACGGATGAGTCGGTATGTTATGGTTACACATTAGACGCTCAACGGATGAGTCCGTATGTTAGGGTTACATTAGACGCTCAACGGATGAGTCCGTATGTTAGGGTTACATTAGACGCTCAACATCCGAGTCGGTATGTTATGGTTACACATTAGACGCTCAACGGATGAGTCGGTATGTTATGCTTACACATTAGACGCTCAACGGATGAGTCGGTATGTTATGGTTACACATTAGACGCTCAACGGATGGGTCGGTATGTTATGGTTACACATTAGATGTTCAACGGATGAGTCGGTATGTTATGCTTACACATTAGACGCTCAACGAATGAGTCGGTATGTTATGGTTACATTAGACGCTCAACGGATGAGTCGATATGTTATGGTTACACATTGGACGCTCAACGAATGAGTCGGTATGTTATGGTTACACATTAGACGCTCAACGGATGAGTCGGTATGTTATGGTTACATTAGACGCTCAACGGATGAGTCCGTATGTTAGGTTACACATTAGACGCTCAACGGATGAGTCTTTTTGTTAGGGTTACACATTAGACGCTCAACATCCGAGTCGGTATGTTATGGTTACACATTAGACGCTCAACGGATGAGTCGGTATGTTATGCTTACACATTAGACGCTCAACGGATGAGTCGGTATGTTATGGTTACACATTAGACGCTCAACGGATGAGTCGGTATGTTATGCTTACACATTAGACGCTCAACTAATGAGTCGGTATGTTATGGTTACACATTAGACGTTCAACGGATGAGTCGGTATATTATGGTTACACATTAGACGTTCAACGGATGAGTCGGTATGTTATGGTTACACCCTTTATATAAAGAAACTTTTTGAGTTTTATTGATTAAGTTATATTAGAAACTTAAAAACAATATTACTTTTCAGGTATACCCGAGCCAACAAGAACAAGGTGATCATCACTAACATTAGTGACGATAAAACTAGTGACGCGGATGTGAATGTGCCACCTCGTTTGCAAAAAGGAGATTGTGAGTGAAAATCGTTACTCTAACATGGTAACACATAAAATACGTTTCATGTTGAATTTACATTTTTATTTTTCTATAAAACTCTGAATATGATTTTTTTGGTGTGTTTAGGATTACAACTCAATTTAGTGCAGTGGACGTGTGGCCAAAAATGTGGATGAGGAGGCATTGCGAGAGTGCTTGAAGCTAGACTGAAAGAGAAGAGAAAATGTTTATACATATTTGTCACCTCTTTCGGTCTAGCTTCAACCACCTCTCGTTTGAGCATCCTCTTCTACATTTTTGTCACACGTCCACCACACTAACTTGAAATTGTTCCGTCTACATACACATGAAAAAGCCCGTTAAGAAGTTAAAAAAATAAAAATCTGAACCGAACATCGAAACTATATCATGTGTTACGAAACAAGAGTAAAGTTTATCTCTCGCAACTGCTTGTTGCGAAGAGTTGCTTCATTCACATTTGACTCATTAGGGTTATTGTCGCTAATGTTTGTGACGATCGCCTTTGTTCTTGTTGGCTCGGTATTCCTAATGTTGGCACTGGTTTTATGAGTTTGAGTGTAGAGTGGCTTTACCGATAACATTAGAAGGGTTTATATACACTTCAACATTTAATTTTGCTTACAGGATTATATGGTATCATTGTAACACAAAATATTCGAATCATCTCCAATTAACATAATGTTTCTCCAACAAAGGTGATGATATAATTATACCATTTGAGACACCGAATTGCTATCATTGATGAAGATTTGCAGATTTGTTTTTCTGATATGGTAAACTCATAATATCTTTAGAAACTTTACGTGGTAATTTATTCAAGTGGTTATTTTACATAATATTAACGTAATGCTACTAAGAATGGTTATATTCTATAATCAGTAAAGCAAAACGAAATTAACATTAAATTCAGATTCCTTTGGCGATTTGTTATTTTACAAGCATAAGTTTACAACATCATGATTTTAAGGCTTTAAAACATGTATCTTGTTGATATAAATGTATTCTAGCAACATAGTTCACCGGAATGACAAAACTTGTCGACATTTAAATTCTGTTCTTCTTAAAAGTTAATTTTATATTTTGGAAACGATCCACAAAAAGTTCATAACATCCTAAAATAAACAGGTCAATTTTCATATTAAAATGAAACGGGTCAAATTGGTCAAAATTGTCGCATGAGTATTACATAGTTTAACTCTAAACAAAATGGGTTATTTGCATAAAAGTGTATTCAAATGGGTCATGTTGTGTTGTTCGAAAACAAAAGTCGCTTAATAGTGTCAAAGATATTGCCATATTTGCATTGTAGCACATGATTTCAAAAGATTGCATTAAAGAATTTATTAAACAACACTGACATCCAAAGACTGCATTGTAACATAACCAATCGAGTAATAGTCATTGCGGCATTACAGAATCCATTATTTGCAATTCTACTAACACTATAGATTCCTAAATTTACTGTCAAACGGCAAAGTCTGTACTCTCAATGTTTTATTTTCAAGGATTGTTAACTGATAAAGTCAATCTTATGTTATAGATCAAACGGTCAAATGCGACAAATACAGCCCGATTTTCAGTCGCGCGAAAATGTAGAAAGAAGAGCTAAAGATGAAACGGGTGAATTGGACAGAAAAACGTATTCATATGGGTCAAACTGGTTTGACCAGAAACATATGTTGCATTTTAACAATGATTGAATGAAACATTGTGACTTTTTGCCCCGAATCACTGTATAATGATTGCATGAAACAGAAAATTACTTCTAACAAGTAATATGAGTTAATGTGCTTACGAGATTAGATATTTTATGTTGAGATCGTTGTTATTGATACCTGTGAGGTACTTCCCCGATGATAATGATATTTATATAGAAAACATTAGGGGGAAAGATTTTGAAACCAGTAATCCTGAATATGAGATTAAATGGCCGCGAATTTCAGTTTTTTGGGCGATTTAACAGTACATATCAAAGCAAAATGAGAAAAAAAAAGGGGGGGCGATAACCTGTCTATCCTGATAATAAAATGTGTGAGTGTGCAAGGGTTCATGAAATGACACTGGTGATCACTATCACTTGTATCCAAGTGCACCTGGCTTTGATAACTTCACATTTTGTAATCTGATACATGTGTCTTAAATTACGCATACAAATTGCCAACAATTCATAAAATTAAAATTACAGAAACTGAACTTATAATAATGAGTAATTACTCCAATGACCCGGGATGATTTAGCTCTGCATCACCTTTTGCCTGTGATTCTCTTTGCTTACTCACCTACACAAAAAAGTAGTTGAACCAAATGCACGTTAAGCAACAAATACAGTACACGGTACAGTAATGTACAAGATGCCTGCCTAACCAACAACTTTATCAAATCGGTATTTGTTAATCGAAAAGTGGTATTAAGCCATAAAAAATCTCAAAAAAATGAGTGCAGATAGGCCTATAAACATGACATGCAAATTCAGATGTTCCTGCAAATTAAGGTGTTGGACACTACTCCACCCTCCGTGAACGAAAAAGTTCACAAAACTTATTTTGGCCTACAAAATGACATTTACAACAAAAGCTTACATTAAAGCAAACAAGAAGTCACGGATTCTTAACAATATATTGAATGGTACCGTGACACTATCTGTACAACTATGACCTGCCTATGGTATGTTTTAGGCCGATGATTAATAGCTTTACATACTCAAAGTAGATTATCCTGTTATGAGAAATGGATCAATATCAACATTTTCAAACACCCATATAAAGTTATAACATGCTTGCAGAAGCAACCTAATAATGTGATTGAAATAAAATACTTACATGAAATTCGAGTGCTTCCTCAATCCGATCCACAATCATTTCCATGGTAGGGCGTTCCTTTGAATTGAAACTAATGCACTGAAATGCAACTTTACTATATGTATCAAAGGAACGGCTATCAATTTCATCTCTTATATGGGGATCAATTAGCAACTCTGGTTTGTAGTCATAGTAGCGTCGAACAATATTTATGAGAGGTTTTGGTTTACCATCTCCTAACCTTCTTCGATTATAAGCTAACATTCCACTCAACAACTCAAACATTACAACTCCAAATGAATAGACATCTCGACTCTTTCCGGAGGATGCCACTTTCATGGTAAATTGGATCCATGTAAAAGTTGGTACCGCAGCATTTGTGTAGACTTGGGCTTGTGGCTGATTTATAGACCAGATTTTGACAATCCAAAATCACAAACTTTGCAACCATATTGTGATCCATTAATATGTTTGCGCCTTGACATCTCTGTGTATTACTTTGTTGTCCTCCCCAAGACCTGAGTGAAGATAATCAAGCCCTCTTGCTGCCCCTAAGCAAATCTTGAGGCGACGTTCCCATGTCAAGCAACGCCTCCTATTCTTGTCATTAATATGACAATCTAGGCTGCCATTACTAGCATACCATAAACTATAATCTTCTCATTGCCTTCATCACAGTAACCAATGAAAGGGATGATGTTTTCATGGTTGAAACTGAAAATCATATTAAGCTCGCTATGGAACTCATACTCTCCTTGGTAACTTTCTGGACGAGGCATTTGATGGCAACTGTACGGTTTTGCCAGCGTTCAGACGGCTGGCCTTTGTAAACTATACCAAATCCACCATCTCCAATCCGATTTTCTTGACCTTTAACTCCAATGGCCATGTTGATGTCCTTTAGTGGAATAAAAGAATCTTCTAGTGTTCTAAATCTTCTTGTATTGTTAGAAGCAGCTCCATGGTTCTACGAATAAAGTCCTTATTAATACCGTAATTAATAATGTTAGTTCCTAACTCGTAATCCTAACCATAACAAAAATAACATGTGTCATTTACTAGTAATCTTTCCAATTCTAAGCCTTTGATTATTCTACTTGTTATCATCATGTTGTTTGGAAAATAACTAGAAAGAAAAGTTAAGAAGAAGTAGCATTTTTTTTATAACATTGCATATACTCGAGTAAAATTCATCTTATCATGATAGTTCTCATTGGGGAAAATGAAGAGGCTTACTTGAATATACAATGCTTCCTCCAACCTCTTGATGATCTTGTTCAAAGAAGGGCGATCCTTTACGTTGAAACTAATGCATTTATATGCAACTTCCTTAAACGTATATAAAGAACGAGCATCAATTTCATCTCTTATCCGTGGATCAAGTAACTTGTCTAGTTGGTCAGCATAGTAACGACGGACCAAAGAAACCAGGTTTAGTGGCTCTTCATCTCCAATGCGCCTTGTTTCACAAGCCAACATCCCAGTTAATATCTCAAAGAGTACCACTCCATACAGTACACATCCGATTCTTTGTTGCAGATTTCGCTTTGACGGAAATGGGATCTATGTAATAATCGTTGCTCATGGAGGTAAATTAGGAGAGCATCTCCTTGAAATCTTGGGAATAAAAAGAATTGCAGAAACCCCAAACTTTGGGTTCTAGATTTTCATATAATAATATCTTTC
This sequence comes from Chrysanthemum lavandulifolium, assembly GCA_022545495.1. Lineage (NCBI taxonomy): Eukaryota > Viridiplantae > Streptophyta > Magnoliopsida > Asterales > Asteraceae > Chrysanthemum > Chrysanthemum lavandulifolium. The sequence continues at coordinate 3,865,294 of CM040240.1, read as the reverse complement.
TGCTACCAAAGTCTCCATGTATTACCTCTGGTATTCCCCAAACTCAAGAATGAAGATATCTGAGTCCTTTTGCTACCCCAATGCATATGTTTAGGCGCTGAACCCATGTTATATTCTTATTGGGGTCTTTGAGTTGATTATCAAGGCTTCCATTGACAGCATACTCTGAAACTATCGCACAGATATCATCACAGTAACCGATGAAAGGGGCGATGTTTTCATGGTGCAAAATCGAAACCATCTCAAGCTCAGTACGGAAATTAAACCCTGCATATGAAATTGATGATCAGGAAAATATCGATGTATTTTTATGGCAGCTGTACTTTTTCTTAAGCGATCAGAGAGCTGTCCTTAATTTGTAGATCGCTTTAATATCTCCTTTTCTGATCTGAGTTTCTTCACTGAAGTTTTTGGTCGCCTTGCGAATCTCCTCTAGCGAAATTCTAAAATTTTCTAGAGAGTCCGCAGGGTTCCTTCTTTTGGCAATTGCAGAAACAGCTTGTTGGTTCTGTGAACATAAACACAAACAACTTTGCTTAGTGCCGCCTACCGATACTCCAACACTTATATAAAAAAATGTTTCTAGCGAATAGTTTGTTATAACATATATTCAATACAATGTAGCATTAATTTACAATAAATTGTAACATATAATTTGATGCTTATTGATACATTGATGAGCTAATTTTGACTTTAATAAACTAATCTATAGAAATTTATTTTAAAGTTCAGTTAAGGAAGAAATTAAACTAAAGTACCATGAACTTGCATTACATAAATATTGAATTATCACTAAAACATTTCAAAAAAAAAAAAAAAAAAAAAAAAAAACTTATTCTTTGTCTTCGTCCTAGGAGTTTTATATGCGTAGTAAACTCAACATATAGAGATGATAAATTTTCATCCATATCTAATCCACTAATAATTAGATATATAGACATTTCTATTATTAGCTCATCTAATTCATTTATATCTCCCCCGATCGAATGATGATTGTCATCCGATCTGATATATATGTTTTCAGAAACTTCATGTACGAATCATTTTATTGGTGAGTCCGCATGGTAAGAAAACTTCACTTCTAAAAAAAATGACAAAGAACTCATGTTTGAAATAGAGCATATAAAGTAACTTTCCACACTAATTTTATTCAAGATATTTAAAGAAAAAGAAACTATAAACGAGAAAACTTACATGAATATCCAATGCTTCCTCAATCGTCTTGACGATCACATCCATCGTAGGGCGATCCTTTATGTTTAAACTGATGCATTTATACGCAGTTTCTATAAACATATGAAAAGAACGACGGTCAACATTATCTACTATAGATGGATCAATTAACTGCTCGGGTCCATCATCATGGAAACGTAGAACCAGATTTATCATCTTTTGTTCCTTATAATCTCCTATAGCCCTACCTTTACCATCAGGATTCATCCCAGTCAATATTTCAAACATAAGTATGCCGAATGAGTAAATGTCCGACTCTATGTTGAGGATTTTGCTTTCAAGGTAAACCGGATCAGTGGAACATTGACCTGGGAACGTAGGTCTATAAATTTCTGGACGTGGCTGATTCACACGGACTAACACTGAGCCATAAATACCACCTATTTTAGCTTCCAGATTTTTATTTAACAATACATGGTGGCTTTGGACGTATCCATGTATTACTCTACCGTGATCCCCGATACCTGAGTGAAGGTAACGAAGTCCTTTTGCAACGCTTATGCAAGTCTTGAGACGCTGCGCCCAAGTAAAGTTATGCCTTTTCTCTTGTCTGAGATAGTCACTAAGCGTTCCAATAATAGCATATTTGCTGTATCTTCAGAGTAAAAAGGGATGATGTTTTCATGGTACAACAGTGAAATTATCTGATCAGCCTCTTCAAGATAGTTGCCAGAAGTGACAGCAGCTGTACGGTTTTGCCAGAGTTCATAGAGTTGTCCTATATCGACATGACGAGAATTTTCAGAAATTTTCAAATTTTCTGAAGAAACGACGTTAATATCCTCCAGAGTACTTCGAAAATTTTCAAAGTTTACACCTGAAGAAGACATTGTTTTTGATGTTGGTGACTATGTATGTATGGTTATAATTATTTGTTTCTAAAAAGATCTGGACGGTTTTGCTGATATATAGCATTTAGATCTACCCTTTCGTCTCTACTTATATTGAAGTTGACCTCATTAAATATCATAAACCTTACTAAGTACACTTTTTTCTTCATGAATTTCGTATATTGGGCTCATTTATCAACACTTTTATTAAAAGGAGAAGAGTAAAATGATCACAAGATACACAAAATAAACGAAATTCGGATGTATGATTATATAAGAGGAAAAAAACAAGTTACCGACATTCCTAAATAATTAGCCCTTTTTTACAACAATTTGAAATGATTTTAATTTGTTTATTGCACACGTATTAATTGTTTATTTTTTGGGTAAAGGGGAGTAATCCTGCACCCTGGTAAATATATTAACCAAAAACGTTTAAGTACAATGGATATGAGTGAAATCCCATATCTCAACCCGTTACATAGGCATAAAGCTTACATAACAAGATACTACCTATAATATTAATTGTTTATATTATAATTCGAAATGATTTTGCTTTGTTTATTGGACACGTATTAATTTGGTAGTTGAAATTTCTTGTTCGTATTTAAATATGAGGTATAGTCAATTCTTTGTTGTTAAATAAATATGAGGAGAAGGTTAGTTTAATATAGAAAAACTAGTGATAATACGTTTGTACATGTGAGGTTTTCAAATAAATTTTAAATCATGTTATTGTAGTAATGTTTTGCGTTTTTTAAATGAAGCATACAAAGACTTAGAAAAAGTAGTGTTCACAAAATATAAAAGGTTGGGGAATAAAAAAGTTATTGATTTTTAATGTTTTTTTTGTTGCACAAAAAAAGTAGTACAATTTTTTATTTTTTTAGGCATATTTGTTTGCGTGATTATTACTGATGTCTTCACATTTGTGTAGATGAAACTGCATCACAAACACAATTTATACTTCGTCATTCACATTGTGACTGACCTTTTAAAAGGACATACTCAAAGGGATCATTTTTTCTCATGGTGTCGCAGTTTGATGAACATTCTCATATTGAAAGGAAGATTTATTTGTTTTTTTTAGGGTAAAAGGTCAAAGACCCGGTAAATATATTACTCCAAAAAATGTTTAAGTACAAAGGATATGGGTGAATCCCATATCTTAGCCCGTTACATAGGCGAAAAGCTTACATAACAAGATACTTCCTATTCTCTATATAAGAAAATTAACCACTACTCAAAAGATAACATTAGACTCCTATGAAAACAAAATTACTTCCTACCAAGGCCTTGGAACTTGATACCGTACGTGTCATAATAAGCATCTAAATTCCCTGGAAGATCGTAGACCTGATCCGCATAGTCATCATAATTATAGTCATCATAATCATTTTCACGATCATGACCACCACCAAATAGGTTTATTGACTCATCAAAAGTATTCACAACCTCCTCTTCATCACTATCGGAGTCAACAATCTCTCCCACCTTAGAGAATGGGTTAACCCTCTTACTAGAAGAAGTAGACGGAAAATCATTTTTATTACCTGTATAATCAACCTTTTTAATAGGATTACCATCATCATCAACAAGAGTAGCTTTCCCATCGATAAGAAGCTTTTCAAACTCCCCAATTTTCTCAACAATATGGGTAGAACCAATCTCGTTAGCTTCCATTGAATCACTAACAAGTCGTTTTGTGATACATTCCGGCCTTAAGAGACCCAACCTCCTTAGCTTCCATTGAACTACCGTAATTCACTACATCGAGAGGAGTGCCACATTCATCAAGACGATCATATTAAGTGTAGCAAAAGGATTAGACGAGCAATGTTCGTCCCACTGCATTTAGCCACTTCAAGTGGCTTTCTTTGTATTATCCACCTTCTTGGGGTCATGGGGAGGCGCTTTAGGTTGATACCGAACCTTAGAACCCACACCAAAGTTTAGGAAAACCTCCCTCACCGGAACACTTTGACTAGCATTCCTACCCTTATTCTTATTATTGACGGCTTGAAAACCATCATTAATACTCTTTTAGGTGAGTAGGAGGTGTAATGCATTTAGGACAATCAGCAAGATATGACCAAAAAGCTTACACGTATCACACCTTGGCGGTTTCCATTCGATTCAACCCGGATCTTTCAATAGTAGAACCCGATCCATCCAAGAAGGGTATCTCAACAGTGAGACTCTCTCGAAGAGCCTTATCCGCCCGAACTTCAATCAAGCACCTAGCAAAACTACTACGGCCCCAAGAATCCAAGCACATTTGACTAGTGTAAGAATCTAGCATTTTTGGCGTACCAATCAATGTAGCAAGGAGACTGAGACCATCATCAGAAAACATAGCAAGAGGAACATCATGAAATTTAACCCACACCGGAATGTTAATCAAATCTTCTTTAAGCAGATTAGTATTCAACGTCCAAGTTTTAAGAATAATTGGCACATTCCAAATCATCCACGGTCCGTTTTCAAGAACATCATCAACACCTTTACGAGTGGAAAACTTAAAGAAAAAGAAACCATTAGCATTCATCATAACCTTTTGAATACCATACTTGGCCCACGACACGAACATAATAATCAACGACGGAAAAGCAATACGCTTACCAAGAAAATAACCATAAAGGGTATTCTCAAATTTAGAGTTTACCTCCTCCACGACTTTCATAGGAACGAGAGATCCACCCCATTAGACTTGTTACTACATTCCAACCTACTAAAATTAGACTTGCGTCAGAGAATCAATGGCGAGTAGACCGCATATGAAACCGCTTCACACTCGGGACACCCGTTGGATGTAATGAATATGAAATTTGGGAGACAAATTAGAAGCAAACTTAGTATCATTGACCACATTCTCCGCATTCATTACTTCAACACCACGCATAGCCTCTTTAAAAGTCTTACACGCCTCCAAAACAACCGGATCAATACCATAATTCGGCTCAGCCTCATTCCCACTATTAGGAGCTGCCACATGTGCATGAATAGGAGCAGCCAAAGATTCACCAACAAAATCACTACCACTAGAAGTGTTTATACCACTAGTAGCATTAAGATTTATTTGCTTTAGGCTGGCTTGTTAATGATGTCAATAAGTTTTACTGTAAAAAAAATATTGTTAAAAAAAAATTATTGTCACAAGGCTAAACATTGCATTCCACCTGGTAGTACGTGTTTGAGTCTATATGGATTTCGCTCAGCAAGCTAGTAACATGAAATCTTCTTTTTGGCTTTACCGATCCCTTGAAAATTGTATGACATTCACATTTATTATGGGGTTGTTCTTCATTGTTCGACCCACAACACAGATTAGATAATTCTATTTTTATAGACTGTGTTAGACCCCAAAGTGTAGTATGTATCATGTTCTGTTTCCAGGGATTGTAAAATGGATCATATCTGATTTTACATTAAAACTGTAACATGTCAAATGGGTCTAGAGTCGGCCACAAGTGTTGGTTGTGCAGAAGTCTGTGGAAGGATTTAAGATAAAAAATGGAACAGTTCAGATGTTCCATTAGAAGTGTTTCGGATGGGCCTCTTAAAGTCGAAACACATAGTGCAACTGAAACCAAAGTTATATATATATATATATATATATATATATATATATATATATATATATATATATATATATATATATATATATATATATATATATATATATATATATATATATATATATATATATGTCCAAACGGTACCATGAAACGTTACAAGTATTCGCTTGTAACCGTTTTCCATAACCGCCACTTTGTAATCGTTTTATGGTTACAAACTTGCTACTTAACGATTTGGTCCTTCGTAATAATATTTACATAAGAAGCATAAGTATTAAGATTATTTGGTTCATATTCTCCTCCTTAATCTTGATCGCTGCTTCGCCCTAAATCTTGAACTCCGAGCATTTGTCGATAGTCACGAACTTCAATCTTGGTAGAGCCTTTGTTAGAATATCTTCTTTGTAGTTCTCCGACATGTTCCACATTGATGTGCCCATTTCTACGCTTTCACAAATGAAATGGTAGCGAATATCGATGTGCTTGCTTCTTCCATAAAAGCGGGTTCTCGACGAGTGCTATTCTTTAAACGCGTTGTCGACCTTCGCCGTTATCCTTTCTCTTCCCATCCGCTAATTCACTAAACAATCGCTTTAACCATAAGGCTTGACATGTCGCAATAGCCGCCATGAATTCGATTCACATGATGATAGCGCCATCTGTTGGTTACTTCGAGTACACCGTAATCGGTGACTCTCGAAATAAAATACTATCCCAAGAGTTCCATTTCCTTGATCGGTGTTGATTCCATAACTCACCGCCAGAATCCGTAATCTTGCACCGCATTCTTGCTTGTATATCATGCCATGCTCTTTGTTCCTTTGATATATCGGATTACTTGCTTTATCGCTTGGTGATGATCCTGATCTTGCATGAATCACCGAGTAGTCCGACCGAGTAACTAAGATCCGTCTTGTATGCGTAGTACCGAGACTTCCAATTAAGCTTTTGTAATAAAAGCGCCAACCGAGTTTCCATCTTCCGCCTTGACCAACTTAGTACCGGTATCCATTGGTATCTTCAGATCATTACTATCTCATCACACTTGTTTCCTTCAAGATCTTGTTAATATAACTCGCTCGATTGTAATCTCTCCTCCTGTCTGTGTAACTTCTATCCCAAGGTAATAAGCAAACAATCCTAAGTCGCTCATTTCAACTTTATCCTTCATTTGGGATTTGAATTCTTCTATTTCCTTCCTTGGAGTGCCTGTGATTATCAAATCTTCTACGTAGACTCCAACTATAAGTGTAGAATTCTTGCTTCTCTTCGTATAAACTGCTTGTTCGAGATTACATTTCTAAAAGTCTAGAGACTTTAATGTTTGATCAAGCCTCACATTCCAAGCTCTTGGTGCTTGTCTTAAGCCATATAAAGTTTTAGTAAGCTTATAGACTTTTCTTGAATTTCCTTGTTGAATAAATCCTTCAGGTTGTGTAACGTAGACTTCTTACTTCAAATCTCCATGTAAAAACGCCGATTTTACATCTAAATGATGTACTTGCCATCCATGTATGCTGCTAATGCTAATATCAACCGAACTGTATCTATCCGAGCAACCGGTGCAAATACTTCATCGAAGTCTATTCCTTGTTCTTGAACATAACCGTTTGCTACTAACCGTGCTTTGTATTTGATGATATTTCCTTTTACATCCCTCTTGGTCTTGTAAACCCATTTGAGTCCTATTGCCTTCGATTTTTCGGCAATGTTGTAAGAGTCCATGTATTATTCTTGTTGATTGAATCCAATTCAATTCCATGGCCTCAATACATTTCTCATCCGTTGATGCTTCCTTATAGTTACGAGGTTCTTCTTCCGTAAATAGTAAACTTTGTGGTTCAACTCACGTACATACTTGTATATTTCGTCATTTCTCAGTATTCACGACGGTGTATCATCAAATCTACCTCTTGAGTTCTCTATAGAACTAGTAGTAGCTTCTTCTTCCTCTCTCGCGTGGGTCGTAATTGTATGTCGGTGGTGTGATTGGTGAAACTGGATCAGGAATCTGATCTTGTTCATGATATGTGTTGTCATCGTTCTTTGTGTTGACTGGTGTAAGATTTTCATTGTCAACTCCTTCTACCACAAAACTAGTCCAAAATGTGTCTTGTGTACTCATATCCTCTTCATCTTTATTCCGATCCCACGGTTTTGTTTCCATAAACTTTACGTCCCTACTAACATGTTTCTTCTTGGCTATTGGATCATATAACCAACATGCTTTTGATCCTTCCTCTATTCCTAAGTAAATCATTGGTATGCTTCTGTCGTCCAGCTTCTTTAAATGAGGTATCGTTATCTTTGCATAAGATGTGCATCCGAATATTCTTAGGTTTTCAGTTCGATTTTACATTGTAGAGTGCCTCATATGGAGTTTTATCCGTCAGGGCCTTTGTAGGTACCCTATTGAGTATGTAAGTTGCATGTTTGACTGCTTCCGCCCAAAAAGTTAAGGGTAATTTCATCGCTTTCAACATACTGATCATAGTTGATAACATCTGCCCTATTTCTTCTCTCCACTACTCCATTCTTGTGGGAGTACGGTGTCACAATCGTCATGCTATTCCGTTTTCCTTACAGTACCTTGTGAATTCATTTGATGTGAATACACCACCTCTATCCGTTCTTAGCATCTTTATTTTCAATCTCATCTCCATTTCTATCTTCTGTCAAAATTCTTGAATGTACTAAATGCCTCATCTTTCGATGTTAGAAAGTAGGCCCACATAAAACGTGTACAATCGTCCACTAACAAGAAAATGATTTTCTTGCCTGAGTGTGTGGCTGGACTTATAGGACCGCAAAGGTCTCCATATACTAAGTCCAACGGGTTCTTTAATCAATTTAGCTTGGTTTGGAAATTGTGTTTCATCGTGTGTTTTCTAATAAACATGCGCCACAACCGCCCCGACATGATTTATTCTTGGAATTCCTTCTACTAGACCCTTCCTAGTCATCTTGTTGATATCGTCAAAGTTCAGATGACCTAATCTAGCATGCCATAACCATGCTTGGTTATCTATATTTGCTAAGAGACATATAGGTGCTTCTATCTGTAACTGAATCTTATAGAGTCGATTCTTAGATCTTTCAACCTTCAACAACTTCTTGTTCTTATCATACAAAGTCAATTTATCTCCGTCCATAATGACCTTACAACCTATTTCCGTAAGTTATCCTAGACTAAGTATGTTGCTCTTGAGGTTTGGTATGTAGTATACATCCGATACTACCTTCTGTTCCTAGTTCTTACAACCTAATAATATAGAGCCTCTACCCATTATCTGTACATATGATCCATCTCCAAAACGTACTCGTCCTGTTACGCTTTCATCAATATCGCTAAAATGTCTCTTTATTCCCGTCATATGGTTACTTGCACCATTATCAAAATACCATATGCTTGCGTCTGCTGTAGCATATTTTCCTTGTTGAATTTGTTCTTAATTCAACAACACTTCCTCGTGTTTAGTTTCGTGCATAGTCATTAATAGTGATGGTTCATCGTCTTCCAAGATAAGGTTTGATTGTTCCTGAGTTGCTGATGTTCCTCTACAATTCCTTTTAAAATGTCCAAGTTTATGACACCTGTAACATTTTACCTTACTTACATCTCACTCACTTTTATTCTTATCCGAACTCTCTTTGTGACTTGAATTCCCTCCTTGTGAGTTGTTTCTGTTTCTATTATTCTGCTAGTTCCCTCGTGAGAAATTTGATTTCCCTCCACGTTTATAAAAACATTTCCTGTTTCCTGATTGTTTGCCATGTTCGAATAATAGGTTTTCCTGGCTTTCTACTTGTCCTCCTTTCCGGAGTTTTATCCTTTCCTCAAATGCCTTGAGTCTTTCAGTGATCTCATCTAAAGTGATGTCGTCGAGATCATTTGTTTGTTCTATGGATGCTACTATCTGAATGAACCTATCTGGTGTGGAGTCTAATAGTTTTCGTACTAAAAGTGATTCTTCCAAAGTTTTCCCTAATTCTTTTGCCTTCGTGGCATAGCCGTTTAGTTTAGCCGTAAATGCATCCACCTTCTCATCTTCCTTCATTTGAAGTGAGTTAAACCCAATTATCAATGATTGTAACCTTGCTTTCTGCACTCTATCTTCTCCAACGTGTCTTTTCTTTAGCGAATCCCATAATTCCTTAGCCGTCTTACAACCCGCTACTTGTAATATCACATCTTCAGTCAACGCTTGATATAGGAAGGTAGTCGTTGCCTTATCCTTCTTATCATCTACTCATGTATCTATCTTTGGTTCTATTGCTTCCATAAGCCATGTGCCTCTAGTATAACCTTAATTTGTATAGCCCAAACTGTAGTTTGTGGTTTTCAACTTAGAGCATTGATATTGTGCAATAGGTGTTACGGGTTTTGTTGTAGTTGATGTGCTTGCTATATCGTCGACGGTCATCTTGAAAGTGCTTAGTATCTTCACTGTATAATTTTAATGGGATTTATCCTTCCTAGTATGGTATTTCTATAAAAATGGGAATATCTAATCTTCCAGGAATTCTAATAATACGGGATCAATAAATAGTTCTCGGGATTTCCTAATAGTATGAAATAACTATTCTAAACTATTCTAATATAAATGAAATCTAGAAAAATTTAACTTGTGACCTCGATGATGTGATGAACACAAGTGTATTCCCTTTGTCTCGCGTTAGTAAATATCATTTACCAACGTTTGTTTTTATTCCGAAGTTGGTTCCTTTCGGTTTCCTTGCCTCGTTGTAACCCTTGATGTCCTTTCTTTGTCTCGAATTTCTTTACCCCTTCGAAATAAAAAACACCAAGTTTCTTCCTTTCTTTGTATCGAATTTCCTTTGTCCAACGAGTGCCCAAAACAAAACTTTATGTCTTGTTTTTTTTCAAAGTTCTGCTTTGTACGAAAAGGTCTCGGCCTTTTTCCTTTCGAACCCTTTTTTTGAATTTGTAAACTTCAAATGAAAAAGAAACTTTATGTCGAATTGTTTTGTTTTTTCAAACAAGCCCAAAAACAATTTTTTTTCTTTTCTTGTTAATCCACACTAAAACACGTCTCCTTTCCTTGTACGTTATTTGATTTCCTTTCTCCGAGATCAAACTTCCCACGCACAATCTTTTGGTACCGAGATGGTAACCAACACCGAAACAAACAATATAAGTTTGCTTCTGATTTCCTTTCCCGTTGTTGTTGTTTTCCTTGTGTCGTCCCGACACTACTCCACAAAATCCTGAGCGCTCTTCTTCTTTACTTGTCACGTACGTATTCTTTTCTCCACAACAACGTTTTCACCGCTTGTGTATCCCACGTTTTCTTCTAATTTGAGTTTTGAATTAACCGGTTTCACAAAGTATTTAACCACTTGCTCTCTAACCCGAACAAAGTGTCTTCCTTCCTTCCCTATGTTGTCGCCAACAATGGTTTCCCCACCAATCCGTTTGGTGTAAACTTTTGCAATCCCCTACTAAATGATCATGCACTATCTTCTACATATGCTTATTCACGTCTTGTTTCTCTTGGAAGTAGAGAGAAAACAAAAAAATTCTTGCCGAAAAACAAAATGTTTTTGCTGCGTATCCTTGGGTTTGTCTCGTTAATCGTATGGTATCCAAAACGAGTCGCGTATAACCACTGCTCTTGATGCCAATGTTGTCCCACGTATAGATCAAAGTATATAGATTGCAAAGTATTGAAAATGAATAAGTAAAATTTGTCTATTAATTGTTGAAATGTTATACATGTACGAGTATATATATATGTCCAAACGGTACCATGAAACGTTACAACTATTCGTTTGTAACCGTTTTCCATAACCGCCACTTTGTAATCGTTTTATGGTTACAAACTTTCTACTTAACGTATTTGGTCCTTCGTGTAATAATATTTACATATGAAGCATAAGTATTAAGATTATTTGGTTCACACCTCTTAGAAAGACCCGAAACACATTGCATTAAAAGCCAAAAGGCACTGTAGTGAGTTTCATTTTCGGATTGCGCTCAATGAAATTGGTCAAACTTTAAGTTTCTGGTGAAAGTGAAACGGGTCAAATTTGTTAAAAAAAATGGGTTTGCAGAAAAAGTATTAAAAATAGTCATGTTGGGTGTGCCAAACAATTTGATTTCATATGTGTGAAAGCTAGGTGAATTCCTTATCTCTTGTATAATCCATTAGGTGACATTTGTTTCATATATTCCAAAAAGGTTCTCTTATCAGATTTAAATAAAGAAGTCAAGAACCAAAGCATTGGCTATACCTCAGATTTAAGTAAGAACAAAAAATTTGAACTAGCAAGATGTTAGGGATTAATTACATGAACCTAAACGACAAATCCGCTTACACGACCCTCTAATTTCCACAACTACAACAACCTTAAAAGGTACCAAACCACATGACTCTCTAATCACCACAACTGCAATGACCTTAAAATTACGACTAATAGCCATTATTCTGTGAAGTTCTTGTGAAACCAAGAAAATTTGCTTGTCAAGAAGGGAAAGATCATAATTAGAGGCATAAAAACAATAAGTTAGTTGCATATAATTCAGAAATAAAAGAAAAATATCTGATACCATAAGAGCAAAAGGAACCATAACACCAAATTCCCCGCCACTTCAGCGCCACCTCATTTCAACAAGAAATAATATAACTTCAAATAACACCACCTTTTAGGACCCACTTTTTTTAAAAATTTCGATTTACAAATTATACCCTCAACAATTTCATTCATTAAACAATCTAATACTTCATTAATAAAACTAAACATTACAATAAAAAATAAAACGTTACAAATAAAAAAGAAATAACAACATAAAAAAATTAAGAAGAAAAACTACGAAATAAAAAATACGAAATAAAATACAATAATTAAATAAATAATATTATTCGGTTGGCGGTGGTGACAAATTATATTTTGCGGCGATTTTCTGCTTCTTCAAATTGATCCAATACGCAGCGGCCGTATCCATTTCACTCGTTTTAATATTGAGAAATTTAAATTCTTCCAAACGCTGGATCGTCTGGTCTTTCTCTTTAGCCGCCTCGTATGCCGCTTGGGCCGCTTTCCGTCTAAGTTTAATATCGCATGACATAGCTTCCAAATTGCTTGACGCACTTCCCCCAGTTCTAATTATGGTATCGAATTTTGGTTTTTTTTCCGGCGTGTGGTTTCCTGGCCCGACGTGGTAGTGCTCGTCACCGAATAGCTCTTGGTTGCTTTGACCGGGGATGTCTCCGGTTAAGTCAATCGGTGTCGGCGCGTCGCATTGGATGCACCCTCAAAATTTCTCACGCTTCTTCTTGAGCAAACGAAACATCTTTATGTTCGTCATGATAAATTTGTCTAGCATGCCTCATATTATCCAGTTTATTTTCACCACTTTTTTCCAAACGTTTAGCACATTTGTAAACCGCTAGAAACTTTTGGCAATTTGTGTTCACTGTATGCCACTTGCTTGTTAGCATATCCTTGTTACGAACATAAAAATTTAACTTGTTGAACTCGTTTATAACCCGATGCCAAAACGTGGTGCCCTTTTGAGAAACTTCAACATTCTTATCCTCGAAAACGGCCACGTAACACTTGGCAAGTAAAACTTCCTCATCCGGTGTCCAACGTAACGTAGTACCACTCCGGTCGGGATATTTTTCATCATATACCTCGGGTTCTTTGGGTTTTTTTTACACTCGTTTACCTCCACGCTTGTGTTTTCGTGGAGAAGTAGCTTCTGGGTCGACAGACGCCGCTTGTGAGGATTGGGTTTGTGGTGGTGTTTGTGTTTGTTGCTCGAATTGAGATGTGTTTTGTTAGAAATTTTGTTGCCACATGAACATCAATTGTTGTTGTTGCTCGGGTGTCAAATTAAGTGGGTTTGGGTTTGAAGAAGATCCGGCGTTCGGGTTAGGGAAAACTTTTCCAAAACCCATTAAGTTAAAAAAAACTCTCGTCACGTCCTGATTTTTTTTGTGAGAATAGAAGTATACGAGTTTTTTTTTTTTTTTTTTTCCGAAAATAGAAGTATAGTAAAGTGGGTATTTATAAGGATTCAAAAGAAAATTGTCTAACATTTTTGAAATCTTACCGTTTGTAACCATTTTTTTGTGTTCACACTTGTGTTTCAACGCAAGTTACCACAACAACTCAAGTTATAATGCCTAGTCAACGCACCAATTCTCGGAATAGGTAACGCCCCATAACGCCGTTGTTTTGTTGCCATGTAGACGATAACGCCGCTTCAGCGTTATCACTCCTTTTGCTCTAAGTGTCAAAGCTAAAGCTAGGTGAATGCCTTTTTTTCTTATATTATCCATAATTTGGCATATTTATTTCATATAAATCCCAAGAAGATTCTCTTATATAAACAAACCTTTTTATCATATTTAAATACATGAACCAAAGCTTTGACTATACCTCAAATTTGTTAGACATTGAATATACCCGTAGACTACACATTATTATTGATCATTATAAATAGAGTACAAAGCAGGATAGAGAAACCCTAATAGACCCAACCCACAAGACGGGCTTAGGCCAACTAACCTATCACCTAATACTCTCTCGCAGTCTGATAGGCGAAATCGCAAAAGCTCAGACTAGATCAGAAAACAAAAGAAAACATTAAAACAATAACTAGTTATTTGATGAAGACATCAGACAACAAGCGAAGACTGTTCTTTAAAACATAAAGTCATGAACTAATAAACCTGAAGAAAACAAAGGAACTTTTTTTTTTCTTTTTTTATATTCTTTTTATACTGAGGATAACCCAAAGTATATTTTATATTTTTTTCTTAGAAAACCCAAAGTATCTTCTTTTTTTTTTCACGGTATAACCCAAAATATCCTTTTATGGATAACCCAAATAATATATATATTTTTTTCATACGAGATAAACTAAAGTATCTCGGACCAGGATAAACAAAAATATCATACTGGAGAATAAACAAATGTATTCTCCACCTGAAAAAATAAAAATAATTTTTTCCAATAATACTATAAAACAAAAAAAATGATATATCATCTCAAAAACCAAAACAATACACTATTAAAAATCAAGAAATGTGCATCACCATGAATAAGTTGTACCATCTTTTAAACAACATGTATCAACAATTACTGATCTCTACTAACGGTATAGATCATCAACCCATTACCTAAGACTCATACCCGGGTTTGGTTCGGGTTGCCAAACCAGATTCATGGACACGGAGATCGAATACCAAATTCTGATTGAATACCAGATCTAAACTTTAACAAAGAGTGGTTGCACAAGAAACCCATTCATCACGTCCGTCGGGTGGGGTTCGGTACAGATGGCGGCGACGGATTGCTATCGGCGGGTAGGGTTCCGATCTACACACGACGGAAGCATTTTGCTCATGTGACATAGATCTCGATCGTGGTTATGGTCCACAATAGATCTCCATCGTGGTTTTAGTATGGATATTGTTAGTTTTATGGACAAATTTATTAGTGTATGGCTAGAGTCGAACTCGAGATCATGTGATTGCACATTTTACGTATAAAGAATTAATGATTAATAATTTAATATAAAAAGTTATATTTAATTATTAAATACACAAAACGACTAACGATCATTAAAGTAATTAAAGGTAATTGACTAATAATCGTTAAGTGTTAAAGGAAAGGACTAGAATGAAAATTAGATGTCAAGAAGGTTCCGGAATTCCCTTGGGAATTCATAGCCGATCGGTTAAGGGTTTAGGATGACAAATCCTAACCTAACTTGGACAATAAATTTTCTCTAGCATATAAACAAACCTAGGGGTCATTGTTTGACATCTCTTGTGCATACACATTAACCCTAAACTTGTTTTCTTTCTTTTTAGGTGATAACCGGTCGAACTAAAGCTCTTATAGGGTCGATCGGATTTTTTTCCAAACAAAAATTGTTATGTGTTTCGTATGCTAGCATAACATTAATTTGGTATTAGTACGTGTGCACAAGAACGTGGTACTAACACACTATTGTTAGTATTTTGTATTGAATTGTAAAACGGTAAGGGACAATTCTCATAATCCACATAAACCCTAATTAGCGTTCATCTAATTAATTGCTAGCTTGGAATTGCAAGAGGTACGCATACTATTTAGTTTTCAGTTAATTAATTAAATGTTATATGACATTTACGCTTCCGCACTTGCTTTGATGTATTATGGGTTTATTTATATGATAGTCATGTTATTTAATTACAACATTGCCATCACGAGCCTATATAATGTGTAATTGATTACTGAAACACGTAAAAAATGAATAATTATATTGTGTTTGTATCTATGTCGATCTATGTTTGGTAAAAGTTCGAAACCCTAATTTAAGGGGGAAGGGGGGCGATTGCCCAAAATTTAATTAAAAAAAAATCGAAACCCTATTTTTTATTAGGTCCGATTGATCTTGAATTACAAAAAAAAAATTATATTTTTTAGGGTTTTGTTATTCGTTTTGTTTATTATTGAATTAGAAAATCTAGATGCATATATATTTATTGCGTGATTAATTAATGAATATGTGGTATGTCATTAATTTGTACGCAATCTTGTGACTACTTGTAATAATTGTTATGTTGTATCCATGATGAAACATCATGTTTCATGGATTGTTGCTTATATGAATTAATTGTTAAGTTGTTTACACATGTATTCATTGATAATCCTTGAATTGAGGAATACCTCAATTATAATTAATGGATCAATTATGTGCTATATGGTATATGTTACCTAGAGCTTACGCAATTGATTCATCGATGTATGTGACTCACTTGCCTTAATAAGTGAAAGCCTTAGTTAATATATACATAATTAAACCTAGAATTGATTATTAATAGGTTTTATCGAATAAGTTTGCATGTGGCTACTTGTTTACACATATTAATTGTTAGTTATGTGCGCATTATTTTCGTTGTTTATTTTTTATTTTACTTGTTTGTTTATTTTGTTTGACATGTTGTAAGCAAAGGGAAATTTCGAATAGAAAAATAAAATGGACTAAACAATGGTGAAATTTGAGTTGTTTTAAGCATTAAATCTTAAACTTTTAGTTGATTGATGTGACTGTACCAAATAGCTAGAAAGGCTCATCCGTTATTGACAAACTATAAGAGAGGTATAAGGAGGGAACGCATTAAATTATGACCCGAAAGAATTAAGGTTTTTTATACGTTTCGCGCTGACCTGCTTCTCCACTTCTTTTGCGTCATAATGGAGCTACCTACGACTATTTAATGTGCGAAACATCTTAAGAAAATATTGGTTCATCCAATTCCTCGATTAAAACTTTGTTGATTTAAGCTTTGTAAAGAAACTAATTGGTAAAAGTTTTTTATTGAAACATATGATACAAGATGAATGCATGACATTTTTGTACAAATTTGATTTGACACCATAATCAAAATTAGTATGTTGGATCGATATACTTTAACCAAACTAAACTAGCTTGTTAAGGTTTAATAACCTCGGATAAATCCTAAGTTATTAACAAAGAAACACCGAGCAATCTTTATCAAGTACGCGAATTTACTTAACAAAGCTAAGAAGAAAACTTTATTAACAAACTCTAAATCGCTTATTATGCGATACTCTAATACAACTCTAAGATATTCGAACTTTCTCTAAACTCTTAATTGTAAACTCTAAAACTCTTTTCCGAAATCGCACTCTAATGCCAATCTAGGAGTCCTTTTATAGGCTCAAGGATATCCTAGTCGGTTTACAATTGATAACCTTGTACGACAAGTAATCTAAACATGGAATACAATACTTTCCATAAACGAATATAACAGCTTTGTTTGTTCTAGCAAGATTTTGACTTCATCATGCAAGATTTTGACTTTATCTTTAGCAAGATTTTGACTCTTTGACTTCTTCCAAGATTTTTGTACTTACAAGACTTTCATATCTTCAAGACTTTGGTGTCTTCAAGACTTTCATATCCCAACAATCCTCCCCTAACTTGAATTCTACTTGCTTGACTTCAAGTTCCTTTATGAATATATCTTTAACAAACTTCATCTTTAAAATGGATTGTTCTTTAGTCTTTAGATTATATCTCTCAGAGAATCTGTGCTTTGTCAAAGTATCTCTTAGAATTGTTTTCTTCACAAGAAGATTCAAAGAATCTCCATCTTTTCAAAGAACACAAAGAACATATGACAATGTGTACAATAATACAATTTAAGTTGCATACTATTCTCATCACATCTAAGTGAATCATTGAAAATTCAATGGATTTAGAACTCTTTACCAAAGCCATTATCTTTGGAGTAGCCAAATGTTTTGGTGTGTAAGACCATGGTACATTGATAACCATATGATTTTTAGCAAATCACCACTATCAATGATTTGTTTTGTCTTTACCAAAAGTCGCACCTTCCGGACTAGTTAGTTCTTTTATCTAATGGTGAACTAATTACCAATAATGGTTTTTCCATCGCCTTTACCACAAGCCATTTCTTGTGGGCTAGCCAACTCTTCACATTATCGATATGGTGAGTTGATTACCATCCAACTTATTAGCAAGTTGTCAACTAAAACGGATTTGATATATCTTTACCGAGCCGCTTGCTCATGGATTAGTCAATCCTTTTGTAACCATGGTGGATTGATAACCTATTGATGTTATCATCACAAAACCATTTATTCAACCTTTATTTCAAAAATATTTATTATTTAGCAAAAGGTTTCTTCTAAAATTCATTTAACTCGGTTTAATTCAAAGAAGCAAGATTTTGATGAAAGTATTGTCGACTAGCAAGACTTTGAATAAAAGTAATCGATATATCAAAAAGTATTTATTCAAAAATCATACCGCTTATAGATCATTCTCAAGAATGGTAGTCCATCTATAAACAAATTAATCACCATGCAAGCAATTTCATCATCCTCTTCTACTTCCAATCCATGTTCTAGCATTCTTCTCATTAGATCAACTGAAGAGGATATCTTCTTTCTCGCAAACATGTGAATCATTGTTCCATTTTCTAGCTCCAAGACATGAACTCCAGATTCTTCAAAGAATCTCCAAAGAAACTATTTCCCGTTTTCTTGATCCTTCCAAATATCATCAAGACTTTCTTCATCGCTTCCCACATGGTTATGAGATCTCCTTGTAAAACCAATCCAATTCCTTCTAATGGATTATCTTCAAAATAAGTCTTCACAAAGATGATACAAGTAGAATAGATCTACTCGCTATGATATGCAAGAAGTCCCATAGCCGCTTAAAAACTTTGAAACTTTTATCTTCTTTGTGAAAGACCATGTAATCTCCATTCTTAGATTTCTCAACTTTGAAAGCACCGATCTTTGATCCGCTCATCTTCATGTCATTATCTTCCTTGGTATAATCAAAATCTACTATTTCGAGATAATTCTTCAATTCATCACTAGTCTCGGATCTTAATTCAACCTTCTTTCTTTGAAAACCGAACATCAGAATTTTCGCTTTTTCTTTTCCTCTTAAGCTTTTCTTCCTTTCACTTCAAATTCAATAAGATTCTTCTCTAAAATCTTTAATGCCTCGCAACATCTTTCTTATAAGCTTCTCTCTCAAAGATCATATAATCTTTTCATATCCACATAATTTAGCTTTTGCAATCCTTTAAATCCTCTCGCCTTTTAAGTATGCCATCATTGCATTCCTTTCTTTAGCCAAATTAGGTCTTCTTGACAAGAATCTAACAGTGTTGAGATCAGAAGGTTCAAGTAGTTTCAAAGATCCAATGCATCTTGCACCTTTTGAGTCGCTTCTATCTAGAGCTTCTTGAGCTTCTTGTTCTTCTCTATCTTTAGCATCTAACTCTTCTTGAACTTTTCTAGTCAGCAGCCTTCATTCCTTGCAACTTCAAATGCTCTAAGTTCGCTAAAGTAAGTTTCTTCTTCTTAACTTCAACCAAAACACCTTTTCCTTGTCTTTTGGATCAATTGCAGTTGATCGCTCTTGGTTGTTCTTCTTCTTGTGCTTCTCTAATAGTAACTCCTCCTCTTGGTTGTGATAAATCAAGAATTGTAGCAACTAATTCATCATCACTTGGTGAATGAATGGGTTTAAATCTAGGTTCCTCCTCTTCCTCTATAACAACCGTAGAAGGACCGCCTTCTTCTTCAAAATTCAAAACCCTTGAGTTATTACATCTTGTCCGAAAGTTTCATGAAAAGCAAGATTTCATGTTCAAGACCTTGATCTTCAATAATTAGTTCTTCAAGACTTTGAGGTTCACCTTTTCTTTAGAACTTTCAATATGAACCAATTCTTCAAGACTTTGAGATCCACTCTCCTTGTTATCATCTTTCTTCTTATCATGTTCTTTCTCCTTATCATCTTCTTTCAATTTCTGCTCACTTAATTTCCTCCCAAATGGATGTAAGATGATTTAGAAACCTTCTTACGTTGTAATTCCTTACGAAGAGCTTTTCGACGTTTGTTCTCCTCCTTAACCCATAAATTGAAGCCTTGAATATAGGGTTTAACAAAATTTCGCAACCAGAAATAATTTTTCTTCAATTTTCTAATAGTTCTAGCTTGACGCTCAACAGCTTTTGTTCAACCGAGCTATTGCCATTGTCAAAGCATAGTTATCCATAGGTAACCCTTCGCTTGGAATTGTAGGAGCAAGACCTTGAATTGGTGAATGTTCCGTGAAATGTAACTGTGGAGATGGAGTAGATGGTCGCCTATGTCTTCTTGAACTTGATCAAGATCAAGACCTTCACTAGAAGCAAGATTTGCAGATGCAAGACCTTGTGAAGCAAAGACTTTTGAAGCAAGATCTGGTTGAAGCAAGACTATGTGAAGCAAGACTTGATCAAGATCAAGACCTTTAGTTTCTTCATCCTCTGCAGCTGCATTACGAACAGCTTGCACAATTTCCATCATTGATGTTGTTAAAGGAATATCTCCACCTCGAAACAAATCACTACGCCTAGCCATGAAGGTATAAATCTTGGCTTGTTGCACAATAACAGGTAATAAAGCAGTAGGTTTTGGAACATCAGCCAATTGCTTATTCAAGAAAACCTGTATAAACCTTGGATACATCAACCATTTAGCCCCAGATGATATATGAGAGAGCATTCCATCCAAAATAAGCCGTGAAAAGTTAAATACTGTCTGCTGCTAAACCAACCATCGCAGATGCAATATTTGAACCAAACTGCTCCCAAGAAGTGCTTTTAGAACTTATGCAGTTGGAGCAAGACATGGATCAAAAACTTCCATTGAGGATGTAATAAGGCCTTCTTAAAAGTTTGTTCACCAAAGAACCTTCATAGCCCAGACATTAAAAGTATCCCAAATTAGTTGCTTGTCAAATCTAATGGCCCCATCTTCATCACCAAATAATAAATCATCTCGAATGGAGGCCTCTGTAATCTTGATAGTCTTTCCAAAGAACTAAGGATCTAATATAATATTCATCCTCCTCCATATTCTCTCTAGCATTAGCCCAAAATTCTTGAATCCATGGCTCTATTATATCCGCTCAACCAAAAGAGCATAACTAATAAGCGACCCAACTAGATAATCAATGATATCATAGAAAGCCACGTCACCTCGGCCTTGTCCAAATTAGCCACCATGTTGTGCTTCAAATGCTTAAACGATTCACCATATTGTATGAAAGAGTGAGCACAATGTAAAGATTGTATCGAATAATAAAGGGATGGTAATTGGAAGATAAGTATGGAAAAGATGTGAAGTAATAATATGAGAGGAAAATCGGAAAGAAGTTATTTATAGGTGAGATTTGAAAATCACACCTAAATAACAAAGTTACCGTTACTACCAATTACCCTTCAATATTACCGTTGGAACAAGATTTTAATACGACAAACAAGATTTCCACATAAGCAAGATTTTCCCAAGCAAGATTTTCCCAAGCAAGACTTTCAGAAATACAAGATTTTGCCAAAAACCTTCATATAAACTAAGTATAAACTAACATCCTCCCTCAGCAATACACGTGACTATATCAAACATCTTATAGTCCTCCCTTAAACATAGCTTAGTAGTTAATCATTCCAATGCTCACGACCAAGTGAGTGAATCGTGACACATCAAAACCTTTGGTGAGTAAATCACTACATTATCATCCGTGTGAACTTTAACCACATTAATGAGCCTATGCTCATAACAATCTCGATAAAGTGATGCCTAATCAATATGCTTTGTCTTGGAATGATACATGTGATTCTTCACAATACAAATAGTACTCTCATTATCAATGTTGATAGGAGTATTCTTAAAGTTGAACCCATAATCCAAGAGTTGATTTTGCATCCACAAAACTTGACCACAACAACTTGCGCAGCCTACATATTCGCCTTCAGAGAGGATGTTGCCGCAATTGTCCGCTTTTGCATTGCCATGAGACTAACCTTCTTCCAAGATATTGGCATCCACCAGTTGTGGATCTTCTATCATAGTTATCACCGCATAGTCACTATCCGAAAAAGCTTCTAAGTGAAAAGGTGACTCTTTAGGATACCACAACCCCAACTTAGGTTGTTGTTTCAAATAATGTAATATTCTCTTGACAAAGATTCGTGTGAGAGATCTTTGGTGAAACTTGATATCCGCACATAAACAAACCGCAAACATGATATCGTGCCTTGATGCAAGAAGATACATAAGAGAGCCAATCATAGATCTAGATAACTTGACTTCAACAGTCGTCCATCTTCATCTTTTCCCAATGAATTGATAGATTTAATAGGTGTAGTAACAAACCTTCATATCATCAAAATTAAACTTCTTAAGTATATCAGAACATACTTGTCTTGGCTAATAAAATTCCTTCCTTGACCGCTTAACTCAAGTCCTAAAAGAATGTTAACTCTCCCATTGAACTCATTTGAAATTCCTTCGCATCACCGCTCAAACTCCTTAACCATGGACTGCTTGGTAGCCCCAAAGATAATATCATCAACATACACTTGCACTAACATGATATCCTTCTTGTCTCTCTTGATAAACAAAGTCTTGTCTATTGCTCCCTCCCGTATCCATGTTGTAATAAGAATGTAGAGAGCCTCTCATACCAAGCTCTAGGTGCTCGATGAAGACCATAAAGAGCCTTAACCACCTTATAGACTTTGTTTGGATGCTTAGGATCTTCAAAACCGGAGGTTGTTTCACATATACCTCTTCCGTAATAGTGCCATAAAGAAAGGCACTCTTGACATCCATCCGATAGACTTGAAAACCCATATAAGAAGCAAAAGCAAGAAAGATTCTAATTGCTTCAATCCTTGCCACAGAGCAAATACCTCATCATAATCTACCCTTCCTCCTGCCTATAACCTTGAGCAACTAATCTTGCCTTGTTTTTGATAACATTCCTCTTTCATCTCTTTTGACTCTAAAACCCATCTCGTTCCAATAACTCTCTTCCCATCCGAAGATCACATAAAACCCAAACCTCTTGAAGTTTAAATTGAAGAAGTTCTTCCCTGATAGCTTCAACCCACTCTCTTTAGTCAAAGCTTGAGCAATATTCTTGGGTTCTTCTTGAGAGATGAAACAAGTGAATAAGGTGTTTGATGGTCCTTATGATTTAGCCTGCTTTGTTTATACACAAAGTCGAGTAAAGCATTATGAGGTTTTGTGAAACCCTTAGCTTTGTGTCTTGTCATAACTCCAGAGGTAGAAGGACCAATGATTTGATCATTGGATGATTCTTATGAATTGTAAGATTGGAGACCGTGGAACTTCATATGTATCATCTAAATTAGTATAATCAAGACCTTCATTGGAATTTGTGAAAATACCTTCATCTTCAAGCTCATCATCGCTTCTTCTAATTCGTGCATGGTAGGATCATCCACATCATCTAAAGTATCATCATCAAAAAGAAGATTTTGGTTGAAAGTATCGTCCAAAGCATCGTAAGAGAACTCGCAGCCTTGTTCTTCTTCTTTGCCTCTTCATAAGCTCTCCTTTGTTCATCGCTGTAAGAATGTGCTAATACATCTTGAAGAAGCATCCGATTAAGTTCCTCTTGAATAGATTGATCCTCACAGATAATGAGGATTGTGGAGCAACAAGATTTTGATTTGGAGAATCAAGACTTTGCTTAGGAACATCAAGATTTTGTTTTGGACTCATAGGATCTTTATCATGAACAAGATCGATCTAAGATGAATATCATGAACAACATATTGAATATCTTCTTCATTATGCAAAGGTTGATTTTCTTCTCTAATGTACATAATTCATTGAAGGAGATAAAATCTCAAGATCAAACATCCAATCAGACCCTTCCCTTTCTCATTGTCTTGATCCTCTAAAACTCAACATGAAGACAATCTTGAATCTTCTTAGTAACTCGTTGTAGACTCGAATCCTTTATCGTTAGTGCAATATCCCAATAAGTAACCTTCTTCGACTTGCCATCAAACTTCCCTAGATTATCAATGGTGTTCAAAATAGTAAGAGGGCATCCAAAAGGCTTCATAAAACGAATGTTGGGTTTATTGCCCATCGCCAATTCATATGGTGTCTTCATCTCGTGGTTTTGTGATGTAAACCCCGTTGAGTACATAACATGCAAGATTTACGACTTCCGCCCAAAATTGAATAGGAGATGAGAATCACCTAACATGGTCCTTGCAACTTCAATCAAAGTTCTATTTTTCCTCTCGCAACACCATTTTGTCGTGGTGTTCTAGCAATACTAAACTCCCTTTTATGCCTTTATTTGCACAAAATCATCCATAGGTTTATTCTTGAATTCGGCCCATTGTCACATCTAATACCTCTAACCTTGAGTCTTAATTGGTTTTCAAGTGCTATTATAAGAGTTTGAATAGCATCAAAGGTATCATCCTTAAAGCCCAAAAGAAAACCCAATCGAATCTACTACAATCATCAAGAATAACCAAACAAGATTTCTTTTTATTTAAACTTGCCACAGAGACAGTCCAAATAAATCCATGTGTAATAGCTCCAATGGTTCTCTAATATTCCTTTCATCAAGCTTCTTGCAGAAGCTTTGTGTTGTTTACCCTTCTTGCATGCCAAACATGATTGATCATTCTGTAAGTCTTTGAAGGTAAACCTCTAACTAAATTTCCTTTGACCGCTTTGTTGATGTTCTTGAAATTCACATGGCCCAATCTTCTATGCCATTGATGTGCCTCTTCAGATGTTGCTTTAGCCACCAAACATGTGGCTCTTCCATAAGAATGTAGACTCTTCATGTCTAAACTATACACATCATTTGTCCTTGGTACCCTAAGTACTACCAAGTCATCATCAATGTGTTTGAAGTCGAAGAAAGGATAAGACATTCGTGTCGTTGAATAACACAGATGCTTTTGTCACAAATTTGAGAGACCGACAACAAGTTGAACTTAAGCTCCTTCACATATCCGACATTCTCAAAATCAATTCTCCCGCCTTTAATTGTTCCTTTCCCTGTAATCCTTCCTCCATTGGGATCATTCCCAAATGCAACTTTTCCTCCACTAATACTTCTAAAATCGACATGATCTCTTTATCACTGTCATACTTCCGAGCAACCACTATCCACAATAAGATGATCTTTAAGCTCCTCTTCCGGGTTGCCCCGCACACAAAGAAAAGAGTTAGAACTTTTAGGAACCCAAGCCATTATCGACTTAGTGTTCCCTCGAGAAGTTACAAACTCAAATTCTTTGAGTATGTAATTCTCACTATCTCTCAACCGATGATCCAAAATTATCTTTTGATTTTTAGCATGTGGATTATCAAAACTTTTGGTTTTTCAACATAAATTTCTTTCACCGATTATCAAGATTTTCTTTTGACACAAAAACATCTCGATTCACTTTTGTTGAACGATCGTATGTCTCCTGCCAGCTTCTTTCCCTTTAACCCATTCGCTTTTAACAGAGGTTCTTGTGATCTAGATCCCTATATGAACTGTGATAACTTCTAGGTTGATAATGAGATCTCCTAGAATTTCTATCCCAAGTATGGTTTTCAAGACTTGTCTCGAAAGCAAGACTTTGGAAAGTACCGCGAGATATCAAGGTCTTCTCGATGTGGGTATCTATGATCCGTGCAAAGTTTCGTGATTAACCCTATTTGAATTAGTCCACACTGGTTTGTGCTCTCTAGGTCTCTCGATTGTTAGACTTATTCCTAGGAAACTTGCTTAGATATTCGAGTGTCTGTCACAATCTTTGATTAAGTGAGTAGGACTATAACACACAAAACACGCTTTTGACCCATATGTCCAAAGTGATTTCTTCTATGTCTATGCCCAAAATTATTTTGCCTTCGAGGACCGATGAAATTTGTTTTGACCAAAATTATCCCAAAAGGTTTAGCAAGACTGCTTTTGAAAAGGTTTTGCGTATGTATCGCTATCGAAAGCAAGACTTTGATTTAAAGGTACCATTGGATTTTGAACATTGTTTTCAACAGCTTTGGGTTTCTCGATCTAGATTTAGCAATAAGCTTCTTCCTAAACTCTAGACTATCTACTCCATAATGAGAAACATCAGCCTAGAGGGTGATGACTAATGGGATGAGGAACAAAGATGATAACCATTGTCTTTCTTATATTCGTGAGGTGGTTCACTTCATCGAGCCATCATTACTAGATGAATCTACATAGTTAATGAGCTCATCATCACTAGTGGTTATGTCCTCAAAACATCATCATCCCGATTACTAGGTTGGTTTTCATCTACACCGCTAAAGTCCATTCCAAATCCTAAGCCTGCTCTAATGTAAGCCCTTCTCTGCTTTTCAACATAAGCAACATGGGACAAACCGACTCTCCCCAAGCAAAGAAACTTAGCTAACAAATCATCTCTTTCCTTAGTTAATTTCTCAATTTCAAAGAATTTTACAATTTAGTTTCCATTCACCGAGTTTTAACCGATAATCCTGTTGTTCATACTTTTCACCCAAGCCATTTCATTATTTTCATGTGTTATGATTTTAGCTTCACAGACTCTAAAGTGATTTGGTACCTCGCTACCTCGCACCTAGCCCTAATACAATTATCTCTTTCATCACATAATCATAGTAATTTTGATAAAACTCATAACAGTTTGAGCATACCTCGTAGATAGGAGATCGAGTTGGTGAAGTAGCCACCATAGCAAGAAGAACAGGATCATCTTCACTTTCTTTGCTCCAATCAAATCCTCCAAAGCCATCATCGATTCCAAAAAGATGTTCGGATTCTTCATCAAAAGCAAGGCTCATTCAATGCTTCCACAAAGTGTCTTCAATCGCATCTTCCATCGCTACCATACAAGAAGTCACCGGTTCATCATCAAACTCTTCACCCACCACTCGATAACTTTTCTCGAGCAACCAAAGCCTTTGTTTCGCTTATTGGAATCTCCTTTAGCTCAAGTTTAGGCTTCTCGATGTTCTCGCTTGCTTGATACTTAGCAAACCCGCACTCCTTGCAAAGTGACCGTCTTTTGACAATTGAAGCATTCAATTTTAGATTTGTCAAAAGTTATTCCTTGTTTTGGTTTGAAATCAATATTCTTGCCTGCCTTCTTCATATACTTTTGATCCTTGCAAAGGATCAAAGCAACTTGCCACCGATATCAATTTCTTCAAGTGCATCTTCTTCAATTTGTGCTAGATCCTCCTCATAAGTGATGTAAGCTTGCTTGTTGTGCAAAGAAAGAGCACACAACTTCATCCGAGTTCAAAGTAGTAGATGGTGGGGCTCACGAGCATATGATGGGGATTGTAGAAGAAGATTTTGAGAAACAAGATTTTGAGAAGTAGCAAGATTTTGAAGTAACGCTCTTCTTTCGATGAAAGAAAAGCAACACCGTGAGATTTAGAATTTGGTTGACCACTCATCTCATGTTCATAAACCTTTAATTGATGATAAAGATCATCAAAGTCCATAACATCCAAATCCTTGTTGTCCTCCTCGATCATAGTAGCAATCACATGCCATGTAGATGGCAAACTCCTTAGAAACTTCAAATTAGCATCCTCAACTCGATACTTCGCTTTGTATAACTCCAACATGTTGAGGAGATTTCAAACCTATCATATGCAAGATCAAGACTCTCTTTCTCCCATCGTGAATGTTTCAAATCTGTTGTTTTAGCAAGTTTCATGCATCTTCTTAGAGGCTTCATTCCTCCAAACTGGTCTTGAGAGCAGCCCAGTCGCTTAGCATCTTTAGCATCATGAAATTTGAGAAGATGACCATCCGGAATGGCGATAAGAGAATATTAAGAGCCTCTCTTGATTCCTTAGGTTGTTGCCGGTAAACCGCTTTGGTGCTAAAGGTTGTCCAAGAACTTGAATGGGTTCTTGAGGAACTTCATTCCCATTCACAATTACATTCCACGTAGCATGGTCTCAGAATGGCAATATATCGCCTCATCTTCATGCACCGTAGATCATATTCTCCTTCTTGATAATTGGAATTCGAGTGAGGTGATTGAGGGTTGTGGAACAACTTCAATGACATCTTGAAAATTGTAGGGTTTCTTCCTAGTCGAGTTTCCACACAAGCTCGATACCACTTGTTGGATCGATATACTTTAACCAAACTAAACTAGCTTGTTAAGGTTTAATAACCCGGATAAATCCTAAGTTATTAACAAAGAAACACCGAGCAATCTTTATCAAGTACGCGAATTTACTTAACAAAGCTAAGAAGAAAACTTTATTAACAAACTCTAAATCGCTTATTATGCGATACTCTAATACAACTCTAAGATATTCGAACTTTCTCTAAACTCTTAATTGTAAACTCTAAAACTCTTTTTCCGAAATCGCACTCTAATGCCAATCTAGGAGTCCTTTATAGGCTCAAGGATATCCTAGTCGGTTTACAATTGATAACCTTGTACGACAAGTAATCTAAACATGGAATACAATACTTTCCATAAACGAATATAATTCTAGCTTTGTTTGTTCTGAGCAAGACTCTTTGACTTCACCATGCAAGATATTTGACTTTATCTTTAGCAAGATTATTGACTCTTTGACTTCTTCCAAGATTTTATGCTCAAAACTTTCACAAGACTTCAATGATTGGTTTCATATCTTCAAGATTACCTTTGGTGTCTTCAAGACTTTCATATCCCAAACACAATGCAAGTGAGATGGTAAATCCGTGAGTACTCATGTCTTGGAAATGAAAAGTTATATGGACCAACTTCAGGCACTTGGAAAATCCTATGAGCTAGAACTTGCTGCTGGCCTAATCAATAGATCCCTGTAGAAGGGATTTAGTGATTTTGTACACAACTTCAATATGCACTGTGTGGGGGAAGAAGTCAGTGATTTGCACACATTGCTCATTGACTATGAAAAAGGATTACCCAAGAAGGCTCCTACACCTCAAGTAATAGCTATTCAAGGTGGTAGGATTAACAAGCCAAAACCGCAAGCAAGCAAGAATGGTAAAGGCAAGGGAGATGGCCTATCAATCTGAACTTAATAAATACCCTCCTAATAAGAGAGAGAATCCCAAGAAGGATCAAGCTTGCCACCACTGTAATGTGACAGGACATTGGAAGAAAAATTGTCCTCTCTATCTTTAAGAGTTGCGAACTAATAAGTACAAGAAGTCTAGGCAGGGCGCTAGTACTTCAGGTAACTTCTTTATGATTGAATTATTTACATTAACTCATAAAATAAATTCCTAGGTGTACGATACTGGATGTGGTATTCATATACACTACAGGGGTTTAGAGTTGAAAGGAAGCTGACCTATGGGGAGCAATATCTGCACGTGGGCAATGGAGCACATGCAGCTTGTGAAGCCATAAGAGTGTTTAATTTAGTTTTGCCTTCAGGCTTAGTAATGTCATTAAAAATTTATCATTACGCACCTTCTATTATTAGAGGTGTTGTTTCAGTTTCTTTATTGTTGGATCTTGGTTTTATTCACACTTTCACTAGTAATGGAATTTCTGTTTCTTTAAATGGTATTTTTTATTTTAATGCTATTGCTGTGAATGGTGTGTTTGAGATTGACATGAATGATAATGTATCTAATAAAAATAATTCGATGTTTAGAATCAATAAGAGAATAAAGTTAGACTTGAATTCTTCTTATCTTTGGTATTGTAGACTTGCTCACATAGGCAAGACTCGCATGGAAAAGCTACAACGTGAAGGGCTTTTGAAAAGTATCAATGATGAATCATTTGATGAATGTGAATCTTGTATATCTAGCAAGATGACGAAGAAACTTTTAAATAATAGTATGGAAAGGGCGTCCGATCTACTTGGTTTGATACATATTGATGTGTGTGGACCACTTAAACATGTGTCAAGGAAAGGTGCTAGCTACTTCTTAACATTTACAGATGATTTCAGCTATTATGGTTAAGTTATGTTTATTTCCTTAAACATAAACATGAGGTGTTTGAAATATTTAAGGTTTTTAAAGCTGAAGTAGAGTTGCAACTAGGAAAGAAGATCAAAGCTCTTCGATCGATAAGATAGAGGTGATGAATACCTAAGCCAAGAGTTTAAAGATTATTTAGCTGAGAATGGAATTGTCCAGCATCTTACATCTCCATATAATCCACAACAAAAATGGTGTATCTGAGAGAAGAAATCGTACATTGTTAGACATGGTGCGATTAATGTTTAATCTTACAACTGTTCCTTTATCTTTTTGGGATTATGCTTTAGAAACGGACGTTCACATTCTAAATATGGTTCCAACCAAGAAGGTTGATAAGACATCATATGAGATATGGCATAGTAAAGCTCCTAACTTGTCTTATTTAAAGGTCTGGGGTCGCGAGGCATTTGTTAAACGTAACTCAGTAGATAAAATCCAACAGAGATCTGTAAAGTGTATCTTTGTAGGATACACAAAGGAAATGATGGGTTACTAATTTTAGTACCCACCTGAGAACAAAGTAATTATTGCTAGGTATGGAGACTTTCTTGAAAAGGATCTCATAGCTCAAGAATTCAGTGGGAGAGTTTATGATTTGAAGATGATCATGAAGATACATTACCTTCTGAAAACACTAGCGAACTTCTTGTAGAACCTGAAAGTCTGGGTCCTCCACCTGAAGTTGTTCCCATTTGTAGGTCTGAAAGGACTATACGTGATCCTGAACGTCTATGTCTTAACGTAAAAGTTAAGGAAACTATATTAGGGGATCTTGGAGAGCCTGCTAATTATATAGCTGCCATGGCTGATCCTGAAAAGGACAAATGGCAAGTTGCAATGAATGAAAAAATGCAATCCATGAAAGAAAATGAAGTCTGGATAGAGGTTGACCTACCTCCTAACGCTAAAATCTTTAGAAGTAAGTGGCTCTATAAGAAAAAGACTGATATGGATGGAAATTTACACATCTATAAGACTCGTCTGGTAGTTAAAGGCGTTACTCAAACATATGGGATTGACTACGAGGAGACATTTTCTCATGTAGTAGACACTAGAGTTATTAGAATTCTTATAGCTATAGCACCCTTGATTGGTCCCGAACCGTCAAGTTATATCACACAAGCTAACCACTTGTGAATGGTCAACCGCAACAAACTTAAAACAGTTCATAATCAAATACAATTTAGATCAGAGGAATATAGTGGATTCCTGGGTCGTTAAGTCCCACGGAGGATGAATGGTGTTTCACACAGACAGATATCGAATAATCACTAAGGATAGTGATCAGTAAGGATTTTGAGATGTTTATACCTAAATAAAAAGTTTTGTAAATTACAGGGGCTTAAATGCAAATTAAAGAAAATTAAAAAGTTAAAATATATTAAATAAACGCTATCACTATTTTTACAATGATGTTTTTGTGATTTTATAAAATAAAATAACTTAAATAAACTATTTTAACTAAAACTTAAACTTAAATTACCTAAAACGTAATTTAAAATGAAAACGTAAGTTATGTATAAAAATTACGCGAGCGCAAGATAAAACGTAAAATTTGTGAAATAAAAGGCCTACGAATGTAAAAACAATTTTCTTACGTACTATATGATAAAAGAAAATTTTAGAAAAAAGAATTATATTTTTTAGACTTTTATATTTTTTATTATTAATTAAATACGATTTTACACTAATTAAATGATTAAAAATAGTAAAACTATTTAGAAAAATCTGAAACTTTTTTGTAAAATACTTTATACTATTACCAAACTAAGAAAAATGAAAAAACTGAAAATTCTTGTTTTAATAAGCTAGAAATAAGCTAAAAGCTACGTATAAGCTTAATGCAACAAAATGGGTTATGTATTAAATGTTGCATGAAATAACCGAGACAAGTCCCAAGGGCAGTTGGTATGTGTGTGGTGTGGTGAGCTGGGTGGCCAGGGTTCGAATCCCAGCAATGGCCTTTTTGCTAACTATTTTTTTTTTTGATTTTCTTTTACAAATTTATTAAGTACACTTAGATAAGCAATTTTTATAACTATGACTTATTCTAAAAATGACTAATAAGCTCAGTATTGAGCTTATTATCTTAACAGTTAAGATAGAAAATGAAATGAGCACCAGATTAAGTTAAAATTGCTTATAAGCTCAAAATAAGCACAAGGCTAACTGAGAATAAGATAAATAATGATAATAAGCTAGTACAACAACTGAATAAGCACAATGACTATAATTAAGCACTTAACAAAATCCAAATAAGCAATTACTATCTGTATGCACAGGGGATTTTTTTGAAAAAGGGTCTAAAATAAGCTTAAAAATAAGCAATTTATAAGCTAATAAGATACAAGCTAGTATTTTTCTAATTTCTTATAGCAGCTAAATATTAATTTCCCAAAAGCATTTAAGCTAAATCTTAATAATGAGCACACACTAAAATTCTAAAGTTTATTCAAAAACTGACCAAGTGAAATTTTGACTTTTTATATTATGAACTACATTGACTTTTATGAACTTAGGATTGATTCTAATGACCGAATATGATGTATTAAGCTACTTTAAGACTTATTTAGGCTAAATAAACAACTTTTAAACTAATATGCATGATTATGAAACATAAATTTATCACAGTGAACAAGTAGTATAATATTAAAGCTACTTTTGACTTTTTAACTAATAAGCACATGAATTTTATGGTAGAAATGAGTCATTAGATACTCATGTGACATGAAACAAGTAAAAGCAATGACTGGAACAAACTCTATTATAGTTTACAAAGCAATTCCAAACACCCTTTATAAGGCGAATTTGAAGCTTATAACTTTAAAACAAGCTTTTAAAACAAGAAAGCTATTTAATAACTTAAAATGACTATATTTAAACAGATTAAGCTAGAATTAACAGAATTAAACACTTATACTAGAATATGTAAATATAAAAAAAATAGCTTACAAGATGAGTTCATGCACAAACCGAGAACTCGAGAACATAAGAATACACAGAACCAACTTTCCACAAAACTTCTAAACCAAATTCAAATCATAGTTTATCATGCTTCAACCTCTGGCATTCTTTTCCATTGTTTTTTTTTATTTTCTAACTATTTTTGAGTAATATTTTGTATTTTTGAGTTTTTAAGTCTAAATTGGATTTTAAAGTTTCTAAAGCTTTTAAGAGCTTTGTAAGAGCTTATGTGAGCTTTTTCAATTCTTAGTAACAACTAAGAACAACATTTAAGTACTTTGAGAATTTAGACAATGAAATAAGCAAAAACTGAATTCATAAACAATAACTGAAATTGAAACTGAAAGTAGGTTTTTATTACACTAAGAAATGATTACAAAGTCTTTAAAAACTTAAACATACACTGGAAAGCTAAAATTTATTAAAACGACATAAGGAAAATTAAATTACACTACTTAGATATCCAAACTGCTTCTTTCTTCATATTTATTTAACTTTTCTTGTTCCTTGTCGACTTCTAATCAATTCCCACTTTGCTTCATTTTTCTTGAAATCATCTTAACCGCCCATTTGTCATTTTGGCGGAAAAGGTGTAGAGGTGGGTTTCGCAATTAATGCGGTTTGGTGTATGTGGAGGTGGAGGGACAAGGTGGGAAGAGTGGGTAGGGTGGTGGTGAGGTGGAAGGTGGTGAAAACCACCGGTATTGGGTTAACAAAGGGAGAGGAAGGTGAATAGTGGTGGCGGTATTCATTTTAAATTTGGGCGGGTTGGATATTTGGGCCGGGTTGGGTTGGATTTGGTTTAATAACATAAATGGTCCATTTGGTTTTGTATAAGCACAAGGACATGTTGTAATTTCTAAAATGAAAGGACTGATCCTGCAACTTATTCCAAAGTTATTCCAAGGGCTTAAATTGTAACATGTGAATAGTACAAGGGCCAATGTTGCATAAAATTCCATTTTATAAACCCAAGGACTATTTTTGACAATTTTCAAACTTTAAGGACCAAACTTGTAATTTTCTCAAAACTTATCATAAAGGACCAATTATGCCACAATTGAATAGTACAAGGTTAAAATTTGATAATTTTCACTTTTAAATTAACCAAGGACTATATTTGACAATTTTCAAACTTTAGGGACTAAAGTTGTCATTTTGTCAATTTTAAACTTTAAAGGGTTTGCTTTGACAACTTTTGAATCATTATGGACTTTAAATGACATTTTACAAGTTTTTGAATTACTGTGGACTAGTTTTGACAACTTTTGAAACTTGGGGACTAAACCGCCAATTATGCAAACTTGATACGCTTTTTCATTGATTTTGGTATTTTTGCATTTAAAACACATAAAACACTTGTTTGTGATATTTTCATCATTTTGATGTATTTCGAGTGTTTTCGGATGTTTTTGATCTAGATAGTACAAAATGATGAGTATTTAGACACTCATCAATCCCCACACTAAGATATTGCTAGTCCCTAGCAATGATTTGAGAAAAGTTAATGGATTTCATCTCTTTACCAAAAGCCATTACCTCTTGAGTAGCCAATTGTTTTAGTTCAAGTAAGAACCTTGGCACAATGATAACCAAATGATTTTGAGCAAATCATAAGCTCAGAACGGATTTGATTTGTCTTTACCGAGCCGTTTGCTTCGGACTAGCCAACTCTTAGATAAATTATCAATATTATCTTTGGTGAGCCGATTACCAATTATGGATTTCCAACGCCTTTACCACAAGCCATAAAATGCGGGCTAGCCAACTCTTCACTAGTTTAAAGATATGGTGAGTTGAACACCATACAATTTTGGGCAAGTTGCAAGCCATAAACGGATTTGAGATATCTTTACCAAGAGCCGTTTGCTCCTGGATTAGCCAATCCTTATGTGGGTTAGACATGGTGGACTGATTACCATTTGTTGTGTTTAGTACATAGTACTTCCACTAAAATAAAATTTTTAAAATTTGGCCATTTTGGGGAAAAGGGACTAAAAGGGTACATTTATGATCAAATTCGCTGAATTTCCCCACACTTAGAAAGGAATATTGTCCTCAATATTCAAAGTACCTACTGTTATGCCGAAACTTAGAACGAAAAGATAACATTGCTAGCTAAGTGTAGAAACACAACAATTATTTTCTTTTTAATATTTACAATTTTCATTCATTTTAAGATCTATATACAACATGTGGGGCATCTCCCCACACTTAGGTGGTACACACGGTGAAAACCCATGTTTAACTATGTTTTTGATTACCGAGTCGCTAGCTTGACTCGACCCCGAATTAATTGGTTCATGGGGAAGTAAGTGGAAGAGACAATCTCCATCGGACTTTCATTCAAGATGTTTGTATAAACATTGAAGTACGTGAAAGTTCCACACCGATGAGATATAGATAGAACCGGCTCACAAATGATAAATGAAAATGCCGGGATCAAAAATAGTATCTTCATTCCCGAAGGAGAAAAGGGAACGAGAAGTCACACCATATGTGAAGAAAAGAAAGAAAATCATGATAAAAATCATGACTAACTCATAATTATCGAAGGGAATTCATGATTTCGGATCATGAATCTCATCATTTAAGCTCATTTGATCAAGACATATTCGGGTGGGAGGGATGGGATTTTGATATCAAGCAAGTTCTCATGGTCGAGAACATTTCCTCCGAACACAAAGATCAATTATGTCTAGATCAAAGTGGAAGTTATCATACTCTGGTAGAGATATGATATGAGTGAGTTCAAAGGAGAACTCCTTGTAAAGAGAATCATTCACATGAAGTGAATTTGTGAACTCTTGTTCTATTGTAGACTCATCACTATCCTCAATCTGAGTATCAAAGAGTAGATTCTCAGAAATTAAAGTGAATTCAGAGTTGAATTCAAATAGAGGATTAGTAAGAGTTGTTTTGAACGCTTCAGGAACAAAGTGATTAACATTCTCTATTGGACTGTTAGGGTGAGAAGTGAGTGAACGATTATTATAAAGGAGACTTTCAATTTCTCCTAGGTTGGCTTTGAAATCAAAGATATCATCATCACTTTCCGATGAAAGTGGAATGAAATCGGAGAAAGTCTCAAAATGATCTTTTGAACACTCAAGAAGGGAAGGGATATCACACATATGGCCAAAAGTTCCCCGTGACTCTCTCGGGATTGGGACAAGGTTCTCAACTCTAGACTTTATGAATTCGTCCGATTCCTTTTCGTGAACAAGTGTCAAGATGCTCGTCCCCATGTTCGGAGAGTGAGTGGGAGCTTGGGTGTGATAGCGCTTGTTTGAGAATGAATCTCAAGCGCGGGATATCCACCGATGAACTTGATGAATCTTTATAAAATTGTAGGATACCAAGTGCATCCTCATCATCACTGTCATCGTGAATAAAACGAAATTGAGAGCTAGATCCGCTTTCGCTTTTGCAATTAATTCCCTAATAGATTTTTCAAAGGCAATTTGGAAAATTATTTTAGCACCGCTCTTCACCTAGCAATTCTTCCATGGATTTCTCATGTGAATTTTGAATGACGGGACATTGTGGGGTGGAGATTTGTCAAACCGGAAGGTTGACATTGATATTCATCATGAGGCCCCCACAATATACACAAGAAAAACGGGAACATTATGAAATGTCGTTTACTCAACTCCTCGTTCTTTTCACCGACTCCGAAGCTCTAGATAAGTGTCTTGTTGGGTTTGATGAGGAGTTTGAGTCATTTGGCACCGTGGAGGTTGGTCGTGATATGGATAGTCATAATTGTTACAAGGAAATGGATTCCTGTTTGACAATCGAGGTGAAATGGGACCTCCAAAGTTATCACAACAATAAAACTGTTGAGCCTCGGATTGGTGAATCATATGGATATTGGTCATAACCAAAGTTCGAGCATCTCCGAAAACTGCTCATAGACAAACGTGTTTCCGGATTGACACTCAAATCCTTGGTGAGGACCTCCACAAAATTCACAAGTAGTTATGTTGATTATATGAAGATAAGTCGGGTGTGGTGGGTAATTGGAAAAATTTGAGGGTCGTTAAATGAGTTCGGATTAGGATCATAATCAAATGAATTCCTCGAACCACAAAACAAACAACTCCGTTATGAATATCATTACCACATTGTACACACGCACACCAATGACGTGGTGAACCAAAAGAGGCTTACCACAACCGACACAAGGAATAAACGATTCTATTTGAGAGTTATGAGAAGGAATCGGTTCATTCAAAGAATCAACAAAACCAACATGGTGATCCGAATGACTATTTAGACTCGAAGAACATTTTGAAAAATCCGGAGGTGGGACAAGTGGTGTGCTCGAGAGCTAGCAATTTCCACCACTTCCGTTATGGTCTCCGGTTCGGTTTTTGAGAAACGTGAAGATTAGGCAAGTCATTCTTGCTAGTCATCGGTCTAAACTCGCATGTTTGCTTTTAACCGTAAATCGTGAAAGTTTAGGATCAATTTTAGACGGCTTAGAGCAATCGAGGGTTAGATCTTTGGATAACCGTAGGTTGGACGATTTAGCACCTCCATTATCGGAGGAAAGTACCGGTCCTTTGTCACCCCGGTTTCTCGCTCCATTTCCCTACGCGTAATTAATGGATCATCATGAACAACACGAATTCTTGACATTTGTGATAAAGTAGGAAGTTTTCAACTTCGTTCCGAATTCGTCGTAGTCGAGAGATTCCATGAGAATAGAAGAAGTTAGAATCAAATGGATGAGGGTAAAGGAATAAAGAATCAAAAAGGTTAAGAGGGTAAAGATGAATATTTTGGATTTTTGGATAAACATTCTATAAAAACAAAGAATGAAAATATTTTTGGTGTTGTTAACACTTTAGGAAAAGTGTTAATGAACTTTTGATTTTGATCAACTTTACAAAAACTGTTTACAAACGGTGGTATATGTGCAAGTACGGTCCGAAAAATGCTTAAAACACGCTTACTGACCTCCCCGCAAGCGCCAAAATTTGATTGGTCCCGAACCGTCAAGTTATATCACACAAGCTAACCACTTCTGAATGGTCAACCGTAACAAACTTAAAACAGTTCAGAATCAAATACAATTTAGATTAGAGGAATATAGTAGATTCCTGGGTCGTTAAGTCCCACGGAGGATGAATGGTGTTTCACACAGACAGATGTCGAATAATCACTAAGGATAGTGATCAGTAAGGATTTTGAGATGTTTATACCTAAAGAAAAAGTTTTGTAAATTACAGGGGCTTAAATGCAAATTTAAGAAAATTAAAAAGTTAAAATATATTAAATAAACGCTATCACTATTTTTACAATGATGTTTTTGTGATTTTATAAAATAAAATAACTTAAATAAACTATTTTAACTAAAACTTAAACTTAAATTACCTAAAAACGTAACTTAAAATGAAAACGTAAGTTATGTATAAAAATTACGCGAGTGCCCAAGATAAAACGTAAAATTTGTGAAATAAAAGGCCTACGAATGTAAAAACAATTTTCTTACGTACTATATGATAAAAGAAAATTTAAAAAAAAAAGAATTATATTTTTTAGACTTTTATATTTTTTATTATTAATTAAATACGATTTTACACTAATTAAATGATTAAAAATAGTAAAACTATTTAGAAAAATCTGAAACTTTTTTGTAAAATACTTTATACTATTACCAAATTAAGAAAAATGAAAAAACTGAAAAATCATGTTTTAATAAGCTAGAAATAAGCTAAAAGCTACGATAAGCTTAAATGGAACAAAATGGGTTATGTATTAAATGTTGCATGAAATAACCGAGACAAGTCCCAAGGCAATTGGTATGTGTGTGGTAACACTCTCAAAGTGGGAGGGCTGTGGTTCGAATCCCAAGAATGGCCTTTTGCTAACTATTTTTTTTTGATTTCTTTTACAAATTTATTAAGTACACTTAGATAAGCAATTTTTATAACTATGACTTATTCTAAAATGACTAATAAGCTCAAGATTGAGCTTATTATCTTAACAGTTAAGATAGAAAATGAAATGAGCACCAGATTAAGTTAAAATGGCTTATAAGCTCAAAATAAGCACAAGGCTAACTGAGAATAAGATAAATAATGATAATAAGCTAGTACAACAACTGAATAAGCACAATGACTATAATTAAGCACTTAACAAAATCCAAATAAGCAATTACTATCTGTATGCACAGGGGATTTTTTTGAAAAAGGGTCTAAAATAAGCTTAAAAATAAGCAGTTTATAAGCTAATAAGATACAAGCTAGTATTTTTCTAATTTATTTTAGCAGCTAAATATTAATTTCCCAAAAGCATTTAAGCTAAATCTTAATAATGAGCACACACTAAAATTCTAAAGTTTATTCAAAACCCACCAAGTGAAATTTTGACTTTTATATTATGAACTACGTTGACTTTTATGAACTTAGGATTGATTCTAATGACCTAAATATGATGTATTAAGCTACTTTAAGACTTATTTAGGCTAAATAAACAACTTTTAAACTAATATGCACTATTATGAAACATAAATTTATCTTATGAACAAGTAGTATATTATTAAAGCTACTTTTGACTTTGTAACTAATAAGCACATGTTTTTATGGTAG
The DNA here is from genome assembly GCA_022545495.1 of Chrysanthemum lavandulifolium. Taxonomy (NCBI): domain Eukaryota; kingdom Viridiplantae; phylum Streptophyta; class Magnoliopsida; order Asterales; family Asteraceae; genus Chrysanthemum; species Chrysanthemum lavandulifolium. Next base: position 3,825,734 of record CM040240.1, on the reverse strand, counting down.
AAATGAGTCATTAGATACTCATGTAACATGAAACAAGTAAAAGCAATAGCTGGAACAAACTCTATTATAGTTTACAAAGCAATTCCAAACGCCCCTTTATAAGGCAGTTTTGAAGCTTATAACTTTAAAACAAGTTTTTAAAACAAGAAAGCTATTTAATAACTTAAAATGACTATATTTAAACAGGATTAAGCTAGAATTAACAGGAATTAAACACTTATACTAGAATATGTAAATATAAAAAAAAAATAGCTTACAAGATGAGTTCATGCACAAACTGAGAACTGAGAACATAAGAATACTTCCTACAGCTTTCCACAAAGCTTCTAAACCAAATTCAATCCATAGATTATCATGCTTCAACCTCTGGCATTCTTTTCCATTGTTTTTTTTTTTTTTATTATTTTCTAACTATTTTTGAGTAATATTTTGTATTTTTGAGTTTTTAAGTCTAAATTTGATTTTAAAGTTTCTAAAGCTTTTAAGAGCTTTGTAAGAGCTTATGTGAGCTTTTTCAATTCTTAGTAACAACTAAGAACAACATTTAAGTACTTTGAGAATTTAGACAATGAAATAAGCAAAAACTGAATTCATAAACAATAACTGAAATTGAAACTGAAAGTAGGTTTTTATTACACTAAGAAATGATTACAAAGTCTTTAAAAACTTAAACATACACTGGAAAGCTAAAATTTATTAAAACGACATAAGGAAAATTAAATTACACTACTCAGATATCCAAACTGCTTCGTTCTTCATATTTATTTAACTTTTCTTGTTCCTTGTCGACTTCTAATCAATTCCCACTTTGCTTCTTTTCTGGAAATCATCTTAACCGCCCATTTGTCATTTTGGCGAGAAAAGGTGTTTGGGTGGGTTTCTGCAATTAATGCAGTTTGGTGTATGTGGAGTGGAGGACAAATGGGAAGAGTGGGTAAGGTGGAGGTGAGTGGAAAGGTGGTGAAACCACCGGTATTGGGTTAACAGGTATGGGAGAGGAAGGTGAATAGTGGTGAGCGGTATTCTGTTTTAAATTTTGGGCCGGGTTGGATATTTGGGCCAGCTGGGTTGGATTTGGTTTTAATAACATAAATGGTCCATTTGGTTTGTATTAAGCACAAGGACATGTTGTAATTTCTAAAAATGAAGGGACTGATCCTGCACTTATTCCAAAGTTATTCCAAGGGCTTAAATTGTAACATGTGAATAGTACAAGGGCCAATGTTGCATAAAATTCCATTTTTATAAACCCAAGGACTATTTTTGACAATTTTCAAACTCCAAGGACCAAACTTGTAATTTTCTCAAAACTTATCATAAAGGACCAATTATGCCACAATTGAATAGTACAAGGTTAAAATTTGATAATTTTCACTTTTTAAATTAACCAAGGACTATATTTGACAATTTTCAAACTTTAGGGACTAAAGTTGTCATTTTCTCAATTTTAAACTTTAAAGGGTTTGTTTTGACAACTTTTGAATCATTATGGACTTTAAATGACATTTTACAAGTTTTTGAATTACCAGGGACTAGTTTTGACAACTTTTGAAACTTGGGGACTAAAGCGCCAATTATGCAAACTTGATACGCTTTTCAATTGCTTTTGGTATTTTGCATTTAAAACACATAAAACACTTGTTTGTGATATTTTCATCATTTTGATGTATTTCGAGTGTTTTCGGATGTTTTTGCGATCTAGATAGTACAAAATGATGAGTATTTAGACACTCATCAACCCTACTATAACTATGAGATTTGACAGATGGATGTCAAAACCGTATTCTTAAATGGTCGTCTGGATGAAGACATCTATATAATGCAGCTTGAGGGGTTTGTGAATCCTCAATTTCCAAACCGTATATGAAAACTTCAAAGATTCATTTATGGATTGAAGCAAGCATCAAGGCCATGGAAAACAAATTTGATTAAGAAGTCAAAAGGTTTGGATTTACTCAGAATCTTGATGAGTCATGTGTATATCACAAAGCTAGTGGGAGTGATGTTACTTTCCTTATCCTATATGTCGATGCTATATTAATTATGGGAAAAGACATTCCAAGATTACAAGAGGTTAAGGACTATCTTGGAAAGTGTTTTTCTATGAAGGATTTAGGGGAAGTTGCATACATTCTGGGAATCAAGATCTACAGAGATAGATCACATCGGTTAATTGGGTTAAGTCAAAGTGCTTATATTGATAAAATATTTAAGAGATTCAATATGCAAAATTTCAAGAAAGGATATTTGCCAATGCTAGTAGATCATGGCTTAAGTAGCGAAGCTTGTGCTTCAACACTTGTAGAGGTGGCACGCATGAGTAAGATTCCTTATGCTTCGGCTGTAGGATCTATCATGTATATGGTAACATGCACAAGGCCAGATGTGGCATTCGCTCAAAATGTCACCAGTCAATATCAACAGAATCCAGGTGAACTTGACTGGACTGCTGTTAAACATATTCTCAAATATTTAAGAAATACAAAAGATATGTATCTAGTGTATGGTGGAAATCTAGATACAGAGCTTGATGTTACAGGGTTCTATGATGCTTTCTGGCAATGTGATAAAGATGATACGAAGTCTTAGACGAGTTATGTCTTTGTCATTAATGGAGAAACAGTAGACTAGAAGAGCAAGAAGCAGACTACAATAGCGATGACTGCAACAGAAGTTGAATACATAGCTGCTTTAGAAGCTGTAATGGAGGCTTTTTGGATTAGGAGATTAATTTCAGGGCTTGGTGTTATGCCTTCAATTGAATCATCTATGAATATGTATTGTGACAATTCTACTGCAATCATATTTGCCAATGAACCTAGAGTCATGAAGGGCACCAGACATTTTCTACGGAAATATCACTATGTTCGAGAACAAGTTCGCATAGAAGAAATTAATCTACTGAAAGTTCACACAGATGACAAGTTATCTTATCCTTTCACTAAGGCTTTACCTAGAGAAAAACTTACTGAACTTGCCAATGGCATTGGACTTCGTTTAGCTAGTAGTTTCATGCATGACTATGATTAGTATTTGTATAAAGGATGTTAAAACAATTATTATCTTAATGAAATAAATTATTTGTTATGTTTATTGTTCATTTTTAATATTGTGTCCTATATTTGCATGTTTAATCCTTAAATAATTTAGTTATCCTAAAATAGTCCGTTGTTAATTAATGATATGGGAATATCATTAAACTAAGACAAATATGAGTTTTTGTAGAATATACTTGATAGTATATTGATGCGTTGACATGCCAAATTCACATGATATTCAATGAATTGAATATATGACTTATTCCAACTATATGATTGTACTTTATGGATCTTGTCATTAAGTAATTCATGAACAGTTATCCTCAGAATTAAGATACCAGAGAACTGTCGTGGATGTAGTGTATATCTGTGAAGCAATTTAACGCTATATGTAACTGGTTGTTATAAAGATTGTTTTCAGAATTGTTACAAAGTTCATGGGTTTTGCTTTTAGTCAATAAAGAATTTGTTCCCTCAAATTCGTTTTGAAGTTTAATACTACTGGACCCCTCGTAGGGTTGACAAGATGTTTGCTTGGCCACGACGAAGATCTATCTGGAATACGTTCAGAAGATTTGGTAATCTTGCTCAATCACAAACAACTAGAAACAGAATAGTTAAATAAAGGAATGACTTAGATCTACATCCTTATTTAACATAGTATTAGAAACAAATGGATAATAATAATGATGAATCATTAAAAGGTTTTTCCGAGAGACCTTACTCGAGCTGTACTAGGGGCATTGGCGTGTTGCTAGACGCTAACCAATGTCACTACACTATTAAGATATGTACAAGTGGGAGATGTTAGTTTTATAGAAAAATTTAGTAGTGTATGTCTAGAATCGAACTCGAGACAACGGGATTACACACTTTACGTATGAAGAATTAATGATTAATAATTTAATATAAAAAATTATATTTAATTATTAAATACACAAAACGATTAACGAACATTAAAGTAATTAAAGGTAATTGACTAACGGTCGTTAAGTGTTAAAGGAAAGGACTAGAATGAAAATTAGATATCAAGAAGGTTTCGGAATTCCCTTGGGAATTTATAGCCGATCGGTTAAGGGTTTAGGATGACTAATCCTAACTTAACTTGGACACTAAGTTTTCTCTAGTATATAAACAAACCTAGGGGTCATTGTTTGAAATCTCTTGAGCACACACATTAACCCTAAGCTTGTTTTCTTTCTTTTGAGGTGATAACCAATCGAACTAAAACCCAAGGTCGATCGGATTTTTTTCCAAACAAACAAATTGTTTTGTGTTTCGTTTACTAGCATAACATTAATTTGGTATTAGTACGTAACGTGGTACTAACAAACTATTGTTTGTATCTTGGATTGAATTGTAAAATGGTAAGGGACAATTCTTATAATACACATAAACCCTAATTAGGGTTCATCCAATTAATTGCTAGTTTGGAATTGCAAGAGGTACGCATACTATTTAGTTTTCAGTTAATTAATTATATTTTATATGATCCTTATGCTTCCGCACTTGCTTTGATGTATTATGTGTTTTATTTACATGATAGTCATGTTATTTAATTACAACATATACAATGGAGTTTGGGATGGTGGTTGAAAGAGATTAGTTTATAGATATAGAAAGAGAGAGGTGTTGGTGTTTGACGGGTGGTATAGAGGCGGCAACTCAATATAGCTACATGAGTTTGACGTCTGATCCCATGTTAGACATTGAATAAACTCGTAAGTTACACTTTATTATTGATCACTTTAAATAAAGTACAAAGCAGGGAAACCATAATGGACCCAACTCACTTAAGTGACTTGAGCCAACTAACCTATCACCTAATAAAATTTAGATAAGAACAAGAAATTTCAACTACCCAGTAATGTGTCTAATAAACAAATTATAATCATTTCGAATTATTAATAAAATAAGTGAATTCATTGTTTTTGAGATCCTTTTTTTTATTATGTCACGACAGATTACAAGTTACAACCCCCCCTTCACCAGCTAACGCCTACATTAAAATATGAGGAGCGATTGGCGCACTTCAAAAAATTATTGGAACACTCAACGTACATACAGTTAAAGCAGATTATACTTAAAGTTCAACTACCTACTGCATACAATATAATGTCCCGATAACTTTTTGAAATGTGCCAATCACTTCCTTTAAAATATGCCTTTCTAAGTAGAGATGCAAGAACAGATCTTAATGTCTATATATCAGTAAATCTTATCAGATCTGTTTTGTAAACACATAATAACCATACATACATAGTCACCAACATACAAAAAATGTCTTCTTCAGGCGTAAACTTTGAAAATTTTCGAAGTACTCTGGAGGATATCAGCGTCGCTTCCTCGGAGAATTTGAAAATTTCTGAAACTTCTCGACATGTTGATATAGAACAACTCTATAAACTCTGGCAAGACCGCACAGCTGCTATCGCAGCTGGCAACTATCTTGAAGAGGCTGATCAGATAATTCCACTGTTGTACCATGAAAACATCATTCCTTTTAACTCTAAAGATTTGTACAGCAAATATGCTATTATTGGAACGCTTCGTGACTATCTCAAAGAAGAGAAGAGGTGTAACTTTACATGGGCACAACGTCTGAAGACTTGCTTAGGCGTTGCAAAAGGGCTCAGTTACCTTCACTCAGGTATCAGGGATCACGGTAGAGTAATACATGGATGTGTCAGCAGCCACTCTATAAGGTTAAATAAAAATCTGGAAGCTAAATTAATCTATGGTGTTTATGGCTCTGTATTCCTCTGTGCGAATCAGCCACGTCCAGAAATTTATAGACCTACATCCTCAGAAAAATGTTCCATAGATCCGGTTTACCTAGAAAGCGGCATCCTCAACATAGAATCAGACATTTACTCATACGGAATACTTATGTTTGAAATATTGACTGGGATGGAGGCTGATGGTCCAGGTAGGGCCATAGGAGATTATAAGAAACAAAAGATGATAAATCTGATTCTACGCTTCCATGATGATCGACCCGAGCAGTTAATTGATCCATATTTAATAGAGAGCGTTGACCGTCGTTCTTTTAATATGTTCATAGAAACTGCGTATAAATGCATCAGTTTCAACATGAAGGATCGCCCTACGATGGATGTGATCGTCAAGACAATTGAGGAAGCATTGGATGTTCATGTAAGTCTTAACGTGTTTTTTTAAATATCATATAGCGTACTTTTGATTTAACTATTTTGAATAAAATGAGGGTTGGAATGATCTTATTTATGATCTATTCAAACATAAGTTCTTTGTCATTTTTTAAGAAATGAGTTTTTTTTTTTTTTTCAATCATCACGCGGGCTCACCATCAATATGATTCGTACATAAACTTCTTTAAACATATACTCCGTATATCGGATCCGATGCCAATCATCACTCGTGTCCAGTGGAGATATGTTTGAATTTTATGAGTTAATAAATAAATATATTTATTATATATAACTGTTAATGGATTAGATATGGATGAAAAGTTATCATTTGTATATGACGAGTTTACCACCCGAATTAAAAGTTCTAGGAACAAGACAAAGAATAAGTTAGTTTTTAAGCTTTGAAATTTTTATGTGATAATTCACATGTATTGCAAGTTCGTTCATGGTAATTTATTTTACTCTATTCCTTAACTGAACTTTAAAATAAATTTCTATAGATTAGTTGATTAAAAGCAGTGTTCTAAAAGACGTGTCAAGGCGCGAGGCGTGGCATCGCCGCTACGAAATGGATCTTGGCGGTTGCTCTAGGCGTAGCGTGGATAAGGCGAGAAAAGGCGTGCCTTGTGGTAAGGCGTGACGCCACTTTTTGAACCAAAACTTGGGATTTGGGCTATTTGGTATTTAAGCATGGTAATTATAAAGTAAGTAGTAGTCTAAATGTCTAATATAGTACGAGTAATATGATCTAAATCTACTATCTATAACTCGTTCTTCTATAGCTCGTGGGTCCAACATGTTTTTTTATGCCTGCGATTGTTTTGTCAAATACATATATTTGTGATGCAGGTGTTCTTTATTTAGTGTTGCATCCTAGCTTTGTTTGTCTTAGTTGTATTTGTCTTACGTTAATGTGTAATTTTATTCTGTATTATTTGTATGTTTTCTTTCCTTGGTTCTTTATTTTTAATCATCTTGGTTATATAGTGGATGCCAATTTGTTTGTATTTGTTTTGTTTGTTGGAAATAATTTGCCTTTAAAAATGATATAAAATTATAAATACATAAATCTATAAATATTTTTTTGCCGCTGCTTTAAGCACGCCTTAAAAACGCAAAGGCTCCTAAGGCTTGAGGCATCGTCTTGTCGCCATGTCACGTCTCACGCTATTTAGAACACAATTTTAAAGTCAAAATTAGCTCATCAATGTACGTATCAATAATCATCAAATTATATGCTACAATTTATTTAAATTAATGCTGCATTATATTGATTGTTATAACAAACTATTCGCAAGAGAAACATATATATATGATTTTTTTAAAGTGTTGGAGTATGGGTAGGCGGCACTTAGCAAAGTTGTTTGTGTAATTTATGTTCACAACAGAACCAACAAGCTGTTTCTGCAATTGCCAAAAGAAGGGACCCTGTAAAAAGTTTTCGAATTTCGCTTGAGGAGATTCGCAAGGCGACCAAAAACTTCAGTGAAGAAACTCTGATCAAAGAAGGAGATGGTATTGTGATCTACAAAGGACATTTCTCTGATCGCTTGCAAATCCGCACAGCTGCCATAAAAGAATATAAGCATTATAGATATGACTTTGGCGAAGGTGGTTTCTATACTGAGCTTAAGATAGCTATGATGTTGCACCATGAAAACATCGCCCGTTTCATCGGTTATTGTGATCAAAGCTTTGCAATTGTTTCTGAGTATGCCATCAATGGAAGCCTTGATAAACAACTCATAGACCCCAATAAGAGTATAACTTGGACTCAGCGCCTAAAAATTTGCATTGGGGTAGCAAAAGGACTCAGATATCTTCATTCGGGATTTGGGGAATACCAGAGAGTAATCCATTCAGACTTTAGTAGCAGAAAGATATTATTATACGACAATCTAAAAGCTAAAATTTGTGGTTCCCGCCATTCATTTTTATCCCCATTACAACGTAGAAAGGCCGGCTTTATAGGTGTGGGCAATACATATTACATGGATCCTGTTTCCCTTCAAAGCCACATTCGTAACTCAGAATTAGATGTACTCGTATGGAGTGGTACTCTTTGAAATTTTAACTGGGAAGCAAGAGGTTAGAGGAAGGTGCTTTGGAGTAGATAAAAAGCCACTAAATCTGGTTGCTTTGGTCCGTCGCTACTATGGCGCCGACCAACTAGACAAGTTACTTGATCCACGGATAAGAGATGAAATTGATGCTCATTCTTTATACACATTTAAAGAAGTTGCATATAAATGCATTAGTTTCAACGTAAAAGATCGCCCTTCATGGAATAAGATCATCAAGAGGTTAGAGGAAGCGTTGTATATTCAAGTAATTCTTTTCATTTAACTAATTTGAAGCATATCTAGCTGGTTCATTTGCCAATGAGACCTATCATGATAAAATAAATTTTACTCGAGTATATGCTATGTTATTTTCCAAATTCTCGAAGGTTATTGAAGTATTCTTTTTTTAATAAATGCCACTTCTTCTTAACTCTTCTTTCTAGTTATTTCCCAAAATCTTATTATTAGGAATATGAGTTAGGAACTTGTTGGTTTTATGGATATAAATTAGTATACGTGAGTTAGGATCGAACTCGAGACTACGGGATTGCACACTTTACGTATGAAAATTAAAGTTAATAATTAAATGTAATAGTTATATTTATTTATTAATTAAACGAAATAACATAACGGACGTTAAGTAATTAGTTGTAATGGACTAACGGTCGTTAAATGTAATTGGAAAAGGACTAAGTTGTAAATATTGGGAAGGTTCCGGAATCCCTTGGGGATGATTAGCACCGATCGGCCAAGGAGACCCAAACCCAACCCAACTACAACTCAAACTTGTTCACCAAGTTAGTTTGGTTATAAATACAAAATCAAGGGTGTTTGTAATTTATCTCTTGTACTCATTAGCTAAACCTAAAACTTGTTTTGTGTGTTTCTTTGCTAAAACCGATCGACATACACCATAGGGTGTCGATCCTTAAACTTTTCCCATACAAAGTTATTTGTTTGATTAAAACTAGCATTCCTTTAATTTGGTATAGTACGTGTGTACAAGAAAGTGGTACTAACACATTATTGTTAGTATTCTTGGATTGAATTACAAAATGGTAAGGGGTAATTCATATAATCCTATAAACCCTAATTAGGGTTCATCCAAATTGCTAGTTTGTGGATTTGATTCTTGTTCGACTAGAATCGAGTAAGGTACACATATTCTTGTTTATGTTAATTAATTATTCGTTAATAAATCCTATACGCTTCCGCATGTATACTTTGATGTTTTGTGATTATTTATTGAATGTCATGTTATATAATTCCAACAGTGCAGTGGTAACAGAGCCATTGGTTTTAACGAGTAATTAATTACTAAACGCGTAAAAAACGAATAATTGTATGTTGTTTGATATGGTTAATCTAGGGTTTTGGTTTATTTTTTTATGGGTCGATTTAATTTTTTTTTGGGGCGTACCCCATTATTTTTTTTAGTCGACACTTTAAAATTTTTTTAGGGTTTGAAAATTGTTTGCTAACCTTATCGAAACCTAGAATTAATATATATGTTACGTGATTAATTCATGAATAATGTGTTATGTGACATGGAATTTTAATATGCGATCTTGTGACTATTTGTATAATTGTTATGATATATCCATGATAATACATGCATGTTTGTCATGGATAGTTGCTTGAATATGGTTTAATTGTTAAGATATTTTATCACATGTTTATTTATGATAAATCTTGAATTGGGGAAGACTCCAATTATTTATTAATGAATCAATTATGTGCAATTTGGTATATTTTAATTAAGGGTTTACGCAATCGATTCGTCGATGTTTGTGGCTCACTTTCAATTGAGAAAGTGAAAGCCCTAATTAATATATACATTAAATTAACCTAGACATTGATTATTAATAGGGTTTTATCGAATAAGTTGCATGTGGGTACTTGTTTACACGTATAAATTGTTTATTATGTGCGCATTGTTTTTAGTTGTTTATTTTTTATTTGTTTACTTATTTGTTTATTATGTTAGACAGTTTTAAGCAAAAGGATAATTTTGAATAGAAAAATAATACGGACTAAACAATTGTGAAATTTGATTTGTTTTTGAAGAGTTAAGTTTTCAAAAGTTTAATTTATTGATGATTTTGGTACAAAAGTGAGAACGGCTCACCCAATTTGACGGACCGTGGGAAGTACTAGAGGGAGCGATTAAATTGTAACCCTAAAGAGGAGGTTATTGCTTGGTCACGACCAAACTCTCCGCTTGCTTATGAGTCAAATTGAGTTACCAAGTAGGCTATGCGTACAAAATCATCTTAAGGGCAAATTAGTTTTAATTCCATGCGCCACTTCGTTGGTAATTACCCGAAACACTAAGTGTTTACACTTATGCAAAAGTACCGTATAATGGATGATAATTAACGCTAAATTCCTTGATTGGTGAACCCAATACCTTAATGAAAACTTTGATAATTTGATCATTATGAATTGGTAATAAAAAGTTTTTTATTAAATTTATGCTACAAGATGAATGCATGACATCTTTGTACATATTTGATTTGACCACATAAAATCAAAACTAGTATCCTTTATAAATTAAGTTATATGCCATCTAATTAAAAGGAACACTTGAAGTTGCAATTTACGCCATGACAAGATTTGGAGAGATTGTGATGGAGAGGTAAATCTTTATGTAAAGTGAGACCTTACATGAACATATTTGCGCTCTTAAGTTAGACACTTAAGTTGAGTAGGAAGTGAGAACTAGACTCAAGGCATAAGATGGGATGAAACATGTTTATATTTGCAATAGCGTTGGAAAATATAAACCCATAATGATCTAGGAATTGGAAATTGTTTGCCAATTATTGTTCGACAGATTACCTTATTATATGCTTTCATTACTAGCGATCAACCGATGTAATGAACCTATGATAATTTGGATCCTAGTTTTCGAGAAAATTATATGGTTATATGTTTATATTACTGCTGGGTATATTTTATTTTCTTGAAAAATTGTATTATCGAAAATACTAATACTTGAACTTTTTCTAGAAATGGCTCAAAACAACGATAACACTAACATCGCACTAAGTTCTGCGCTCAAAACTTTTTGATCGAGAAAAGTTGATCGCTCTAAGAATTTCAATGATTGGCACCGCTCTTTGAGAATAGTCTCAGAGTTGCCGATCGATTGATTATCAGACACGCCTTGTCTCGCCGAACCAAAGACCGCCGCACCTCAAGCGGAAAATGATGCTTGGAAAATTGAGTACAAGCGCCATAACGATGTGGCTTGCCTAATGTTGGGAACGATGGCACCTGCTCTTCAAAAGCAGTTCGAAAACTACTTTCCACATAACATGCTCAATGGACTTCGAACTATGTTCGAGAAACCAGCTGCTGTCGAAATTTATGATTTGATCGATGCATTACACAACTGCAAGAAGGGAGCCCGTAAGTGCTCATGTATTGGAAATGAAAAGTTACATGGACCAATTAAAAGCACTTAGCAAAACTTATGAAGATGACATTGCCGTGAACTTAATCAACAGATCCCTTAACAAGGATTTCAATGGTTTTGTTCGAACTTCAATATGTAATCGCGTGGGAAGACAAGCATCGACCCACACGCATTGCTAATTGACTATGAGAAAGGGTTACCTCGTAAGGCTCCAACTCCCTGTATATGCTATTCGGGGTGGAAGGGTAATAAGCCAAAACCGCGTGCTGCGAACAACAAGAAGGGAAGGAAAAGGGAAAGTTGATAAAGGTAAAAAGGTTATGACCTATCAACCGTAACCCCGTATACCCTACTCCTAGGAAGGAAAATCCTAAAAGGATCAAGCATGCCACCACCGCAAAGTCGTTGGGCATTGGAAGAGAAACCATGTTTCTATCTTGATGAATCATGGCAAATAAGATGAAGTACGACGGGTCCTCGAGCCGGGTCTTCGTGTAATTTATTTGTCATTGAATTATTTACTCTAAATCATAAAAATTCTCGGGTATATGATACCGATGTGGTATTCACATTTGTAATACACTGTGGGTTTAGAGTGGAGAGGAGCTAGCCTATGGGGAGCAATATATGCACGTGGCAATGTGGCACATGCACCGCTGAAGCCATAGGAACGTTTAGTTTAGTATTGCCTTCGGCTTAGTACCGTTATTGAACAATAGTCATTACGCACCTTCTATAATTAGAGGTGTTGTTTCCTTTTCGCTTTGTTGGATGATGGTTTTACTCATACTATTTCACGTAATGGAATTTTGCTTTTTTAAATGGTGTATTTTATTTTAATGCAATTACTGTGAATGGTGTGTTTGAAATCGATGTGATTGGAAATGAATCTAACAAATATAATAATTCGATGTTTAGCATCAATAAGAAAATAAAGTTGTACTTGCATTCTTCTTATCTTTGGCATTGTAGACTTGCTCATATAGGCAAGGCTCGCATGCATAAGCTGCAACAAGAAGGGCTTTTGCAAAATATCAATAATAAATCATTTGATAAATGTGAGTCATGCATATCTGGGAAGATGACAAAGAAACCTTTTCATAGCAATATGGAGAGGGCGCCCGATCTACTTGGTCTTATTCATACCGATGTGTGTGGACCACTTAGACATGTGTCAAAGAGAGGTGCTAGCTACTTTAACCTTTATCGATGATTTCAGCCATTATGGTTATGTTTATTTACTTAAGCATAAACATGAGGTGTTTGAAATATTTAAGGTTTTCAAAGCGGAAGTACAACTGCAATTGTGAAAGAAGATTAAAGCTCTTCGATCCGATAGAGGAGGCGCGTATCTAAGCCAAGAGTTTAAAGATTACTTAGCTAAGAATGGAATTTTCCAGAATCTCACTTCTCCATATACTCCACAACAAAATGGTGTATCTGAGAGAAGAAATCGTACATTGTTGGACATGATACGATCTATGTTTAATCTTACTACTCTACCTTTATCCTTTTGGGATTATGCTTTAGAATCAGCTGTTCGGATTCTAAATATGGTTCCCACAAAGAAGGTTGATAAGACACCATATGAAATATGACATGGTAAAGCTCCTAACCCGTCTTATTTAAAGGTCCGGGGTTATGAGGCGTAAGTTAGACGTGACTCAAGAAATAAACTCCAACAAAGATCTCAGAAGTGTATCTTCGTAGGATACCCTAAGGAAACTATGGGTTACTACTTTTACTATCCAACTAAAAATTAAGTAATTGTTGCTAGGTATGGAGATTTTCTTGAAAGTGATCTCGTATCTCAAGAATTCAATGGGAGAGTTTATGATCCGGAAGATGATCATGAAGATGCATTACCTTTGAAAACACTAACATACTTCCCAGAGAACTCGATAGTCCGGGTCCTCCACCGGTTGAAGTGATTCCGTCAGAGATCCGTAAGGCCCTACGCTGCACCGATCGCCTATGTCTTAACGAGATTGAGGAAACTATGTTAGGAGATCTTGGAGAGCCTACTAGTTATAATGTCGCCATGGCAAGTCCCGAAAAGGAAAATGGCAAGTTGCAATGAATGGGAAATACAATCCATGAGAAAATGAAGTCTGGGAAGAGGTCGACTTACCTCCAAACGCCAAGGTGGATTGAAGTAAGTGGCTCTATAAAATTAAGACTGACATGGATGGCAATGTACACATCTATAAAGCTCGTCTAGTTGCGCAAGGTTTTAATCAAACTTATGGCATAGATTACGAGGAGACGACCTTTTCTCCTGTAGCAGACATTAGAGCTATTAGAATTCTCATAGCTATAGCAGCGTACTATGATTATGAGATATGGCAGATGGATGTCAAAACCGCCTTCTTCAATGGTCGCTTAGATGAAGACATCTATATGAAGCAACCTGAGGGGTTCGTGAATCCACAATTTCCAAACCGTTTATGCAAACTTCAAAGGTCCATTTATGGATTGAAGCAAGCATCACGGCAATGGAATAAGAGATTTGGTGAAGAAATCAAAAGGTATGGATTTATTCAAAATCTTGATGAGCCATGTGTATATCACAAAGTTAGTGGGAGTGATGTAATTTTCCTTATCATTTATGTCGATGACATATTAATTATGGGAAAAGACATTCCAAGTTTTCAGAATGTTAAGGCATATCTTGGGAAGTGTTTTTCCGTGAAGGATTTACGAGAAGCTGCATACATTTTGGGAATCAAGATCTACCGAGATACGTCAAAGCGGTTAATTGGTTTAAGTCAAAGCGCTTACATTGATAAAATATTGAAGAGATTCAATATGCAAAATTCTAAGAAAGGATATTTACCAATGGAAGTAGAGCATGGCTTATGTAGCGATATGTGTGCTTCAACACCACGAGGTGGCACGATGCGTAAAGTTCCTTTGCTTCGGCAGAGGATCTATTATGTATCTCGTGAGACGACAAGGCCGATGTGGCGCTCGCCGTAACATGACTACCGATATCAATGTAATCCGGTGAACTTCATCGATCGTTGTTAAACATATTCTAAAGTATTTGAGGAATACGAAGATATGTTTTAGTTTATGGTGGAAATCCGCATACGAGCTTGGTGTTACAAGTTATCGTGATGAGTCCCGCCAGTGATAAAGATGATACTGAAGTCTCGACGGGTTATGTCTTTGTCATCAATGGAGGAGCGATTGAATGGAAGAGCAAGAAGCGTAGTACTATTGCGATGTCTCATGATGAAGCGAATACATAGTCGCTTCGAAGTCTGCGATGGAGGTGCTTGGATTAGGAAATTCGCTTGTGGCTTGGTGTTATGCCTTCAATTGAATCGCCTAATGATATGTATTGTGAAAATTCGCCGCAACCATATTTTCCAATGAACCCGAGTCATGAAGGGCACCGGACATTTTCACTAAGTATCAAGATGTTCGGGAACAAGTCCGCAAAGGTGAAATAAATCTATTGAAAGTTCACGAGATGATAACTTAGCGATCCTTTCACTAAGGCTTTAGCTAAAGACAAGCTTATTGGACTTGCCAATGGAATTGGACTTCGCTTAGCTAATAGTTTCATGCAAAACTGTGATTAGTATTTGGATAAAGGATATTGTAAAACATTTATTATTTTGATGAAATAAAGTTTGGATTATATTTATTTTCATTTATAATATTGTTGTCCTATATTTGCATGTTTAATCCGTGAGTAACTAAAGTTATTCTAAATGTCCGTTGTCGATTAATGATATGGGAGTATCATTAAACTAAGACAAATATGAGAGATGTGGTAGAATATACTTGAAAGTATATTGATGAGAATGCATACCAATTTCAGATGATATTCAATGAATTGAATATAGGACTTATCCCAACTACATAATTTACTTTGTGGATATTGTTATAAGTAAATTATCAATAGTTATCTTCGACTTGATATACCGGATAAGTGTCATGAATGTAGTGTATTTCGTGAAGCAACTTAACGCTATACGAATCGGTAGTTATAAGGGTTGTTTCGTAACTATTACAAAGTTTGTGGGTTAGTCTCGTAGTCAAGATATAATTTGTTCCTTCAAATTTATTTGAGTTTAATATCACGAGCCCTCGTAGGGTTGACAAGATGTTTGTAGCGGCCGCACCCAAAATCTCCCCTAAATATGTTTAGAAGATTTGGTAATCTTGGTCAATCACTTACAACGAGAAACATAATAGTTTAATAAAGAATGACTTAATTCCATATCTTTATTTAACGTGGTATTAGAAACAAAAGGATAATAATAATGAGAAATCATTAAAAGGTTTTCCAGGAGCCTTACTCGAGTTGTACTAGAGGCATTGAAGTGTTGCTAGACGCTAACCGATGTGATCACTCTATTACGATATATCCAAGTGGGAGCTGTTGGTTTTATGGATATAAATTAGTAGAAGTGAGTTAGGATCGAACTCGAGACCACGGGATTGCACACTTTACGTATGAGAATTAAAGTTAATAATTAAATGTAATAGTTATATTTATTTTTTAATTAAACGAAATAACATAACGGACGTTAAGTAATTAGTTGTAATGGACTAACGGTCATTAAATGTAATTGGAAAAGGACTAAGTTGTAAATATTGGGAAGGTTAATTCCGGAATCCCTTGGGGATGACTAGCACCGATTGGCCAAGGAGACCCAAACCCAACCCCACTACAACTCAAACTTGTTCTTGTTGAACCTAAGACCTTGATAGATCTTTGAGCGCTCGTGAATCGTTAGTAATGCTTATGTAATCACAAACACACTAATAGAAAGTCTCTATTACTTGTATTCTAAAGCGGAAATCAAACACAAGTAAGACCACAGATAACTAAGAATACTTTGATTCTCTATGGATCTTTGAATAATACTAAAACTTGTTTTTCAAATTCGTACCTCATACATTCTAATGTGTTCCTTTTATAGACAAGGAACCCTAAACCGTTTCCCAAGAAACGTATAAACATAAAACTAAAAGAGATATACATTATCACTTCCTAATAAAGCTCATGCATATCCTAACTAACTATAAAATACGCGAAATATCTATATCCGCAGAAACAAACTACGCGGTTTTACTACTCCAAAATCTCTTCTTGCAGATTCCAAAGACTTCACAGAATCCATCACCAGATCTTCAGAATTTTACTTAGTAGAATTCCAACAATCCTCCCCTAATCTTGAATTTGACATGGTTAAGTTCAAGATTCTTGATAGATCTTTAACACTTCGTAACAAGAGGATTGAATTGAACAAAGAAGAAAGAACCAAAATAATCACATCTCTATGATGGCAAAACGTTGAAACCCGGATCTTTGCAAAGAACAAATGACAAAGTGTACATCAAAACATATGAGTTTCATACTATTCTCATCACATCTAGGTTTGTTAACTCCTGTGAGAGGTGAATCATTGAAAATAATGGATTTGATGTCTCTTTACCAATAGCCATTACTACCGGAGTAGCCAAATGTTTAAGATCGAAAACTATGGTACACTGATAACCATCTGATTTCTAGCAAATCAGCAGCTATGAACGGATTTAAAATGTCTTTACCGTAGCCGCTTGCTCAGACTAGTCAATTCTGGGGAAAGAATCACCTTTGGTGAATTGATAACCCAATATGGTATTCCACCGCTTTACCACAAGCCATATACTTTTGGGCTAGCCAATTCTTGGATTCCAAAAGGAATAAGCCATGGTGAATTGATGACCATACAACCCTCAAAGAATTAAGCATGGGTGAGTTGCATACCCTATGATTTTTAGCAAACCATTACAATTATCAACAGATTTGATATGTCTTTACCAAAGTGTACTTTGGATTAGCCAACTCTTTGATATACACAGTGCACATCCGTAAGTTAATACCCATCAATAGAGAGATATACAACAATTCTGAAATAAAGAAGTGAGACAAAAAAAGAATATACAAGATAGTTAGTTTTTTTTATAACTAAGAATAAACAAATCAAGAAATGATAAGAATGAAACAAAGAAATATATGATACAAGATACCAGAATCAAGAAGAAGCTTGGTGTTGCAGAAGCTGAGTCTTGATCAACCCAATCAATTATTCAGCATGGACCATATCATTCCCCACTGGATCAGGAGGAACTTCCAATTTCCTTCTAAGCATTCGTTGCATCAATTTCACAGACAAAGGATAAATCCTATCGAAAACATACACTGTACCATCCCACACTTTGTCTCCACAACATGCACACTTGGGATAGGTTAAAATCTCCAAGTCTCAACCTTCCATCGATGTGAATCCTTCCAAATTGAATACCCTTTACCATTTGGAGATTGAGAGTCAAAAGAACTTGAATATCTCCCAATAAGTACAACCCAGAACCTTGTGGAGTATAAATAGCATAATATTGTGTGACAAGGCCATGGAGAGTATTCAAATCTTGCCTATCCACTATATGAAGTATGTCTTTTAAGAAAGTAAACTACATAGAAGATTTATCCAACCTATAGATGGTGTTGTCGTCCATCACCAATGTCCATGTAGTCAACACACCATGAGACCCTCAAGAAAAGTGTCAAGATCCTCTTAATGAATGTTGACTCAAGAGCCTTTAGATCCAAATGCTTAGAAGAACCACCCTTTTAGATTTAGGTACTCCAGAGGCCTTCTTCCCAGCTACTCGCATAGATCTCCTGATTTCAATGTGTCTCCTTCTAGACATCCTTTTCCCCCTCCTACCAGGTATATAAATGCCCATAGAAAAGAAAGATGGTATCTTCTCAGATGCACCAGAGACATCTTCAGTGGGAATGGAAGAGGTAGAAGCAGAGGGAATAGGATCAGAACTACCCATTGCATACAGTTTATCAAGCTCTTCTCTTGCCTGTTTAGCTTTTGCAGCTTCTTGTTCAGCTCCCCTAACCATGTCTGCTCCTTCTTGTTCAGCAGATGCAGAAGAAGGAACTGGATCATGCGCAATAGTGCTAGTAGATTCCTTTGGATCCATAGATGTATCAGCAGCACTTAGAGAAGCTTCAGGAGAAACAACAATAGGTTCAGCAGATTGTACTCGTTCAGTAGAAGGCACACCTTCAGTAGGTTCCTCAGCAGAAACATCATGAGTGCTCAGATGTGCTCTAGCATTAGCAAAAGAAGTCACAATCTCAACAGTCTTGGGTCTTTTGGCTTTTGGAGCATCCATACCACCAGCAATCCTTTTCCATTTAGAAATTGGTGTAATATGCTTCATAATCCTATTATACATACTGATCAAGTCAGATTCAGATAAAGCCCAGACTTGCTTCTTTGTCAAACCAGACTTATAGATAGCAGTACTCTGATTATACACCACATTTCTCATATACGTTTTCTTCTGTGCTACAGTTGGTGGTCTCTCCCTCTTAGCTTGAGCCTTTTTTGCAGCAATAGCTTTTCTCATGGCAGCTGCAGCTAGCTTCTTTTGTTTCTTAATAGCCATCATTTGTGCAGCAAAGTTGGCACTATCAAAATCAGCACCTAAAATACTTTGAGCAAGAGTAGGATTTGAAGCAGCTTGAAGAGTGTAAGAATCCCATTGTTCATCAGTAAAATGAAGAGATTGTGCATCCAACTCTCTTTGTCTTTCAGGAGGCAAATTAGTATTAAACTGTTCTGCAAGCTTTTGGGCCAATGCTTGACTCTTCATCAAATCTGCATACTCTGCTAGCATTCTTGCTTGCTCTAGCCTTTCCTGTTCACTCACAAGATCTGAACCAAGCTCTTCATCAACCATAACTCCTTTCCTTTGACAAAGAAAGCTCATGAGCGTAATCAAGATGAGGAATATCAACAATGGGAATCAGACATGTTTTCAGAAGAAACACCCATGGAAGCATCAGAAGTAATATGTTGAAGAGTGTCTTCAACAATTGTAGAAGAGACATCGCATTAGGATCCGTGTTAAAACTTCTTCCAAAGAATAAATACAAGATGATGATCTCTTTGAAGGTGGAGGACATGGTTGTTCTTGCACGATGAAACTTGACCATGTTCGTAAGCAACATCCACCATTTGAGCATCGCAATAGCATGATCATCGGTGATTGCAACATTGGCAACACTTGGCACCTTTGAAGATTCAGTGGAATCCTTGCTCAAATATTGTCTTCTCCTTCTTCTAGTAAACAGAATAGGTTCCTTTAGCTTTGAGGATTCAACAGCAATTGGAGAAGAAACATGAGTCTGTTGAGCAACATTAGCAAAGATTTCAAGTGAATCCAAATGAATATCCTCTTGCTCTTCATCAGAGGTAGCCACAAACTTCCTTTTGATGTTCTGCCCAAGTTGTACTTCTAACTCCTGAACCTTTCTCTTCAACCCCACAATCTCACCACCAAGTGAGAATTTAGTATCAGCAAGCTCCTTTCTGAGATCAACAACCTCTTTCACATACATTCAAAGAAAGCATATATAGATGTAAGTGTAATAGGGTCCTCGGCCCAAACAGATTGCTCAGTGGTAATGGGAGCTTCATTGGGCCTTTCAGGAGAAACATGGACATGCTCAAAAATAGGAGAGCTATCATCAAATGGCTCTCTAACTGGACTAGGTGTGGTCAGTCTATTAAACTCAGGCTCAAAATCATCAGGAGTAACATGAGTAGGGGGTGGACTAGGACTAGGTGACAAAGGTAAAGGTGAAGGTGGAGGTTGGTCAGGAGAAACATTTGATGCTTCAGCAGTTATGGAAGGGCCCTCATCAATGGCAACTGATGGATTAACATCAGCAGCAACATTAGGAGAAGGTGGAGCACCAGCAACATTACCCTCATCAGCAGCCTCATTGCCATGTGGTAACATAGCTTCTAGCAAAGGATGATGTACCCCAACATAATGAGTTTTCATTGAAGCAAATAATTTAGCACTAAGAGCTCCTATGGGACAAAATACTCTGTCTTTGGTTGTAATGTCTAATATCATTAGTAAAAACCTAGGGTACATTAGAAACTTATGCTTTTTCCTTTGAATATTTTCAACCATATTATCAAAAATAAACTTAGAGAAATTATAAGTTAAACCCTTTGAAAGACACACAATACCACAACCCAATTGGGTAGAGAATTGATCCCATCCTCCTGACTTGTTGCTTATGCATTGAAGTAATGTATGCACCAAAAACCTCCACATGGGGCAGAGCTTATTCTTGTGCCACATATCTGTGTTAGTACTTTGGTATCCAATAGCTCTTAACCCAACAAGTATCTCTACTGTGTTGGTGTGATAGACCCCATCTTCATCATCCAAACGAAGTTGTGTCCTAATCAAATCCTCAGTCACCACATACTTTGTTCCATCAATCGTTGCTACAATCTCTGTGTCACTTTGTTTAGAAGCAGATGCCCAAAATTGTGTAACCAACGATTCAAAGATCACATTTGGAGAATGTGTTAGAGCATAATGAATCTTGGAACGCTTCAAGAAATCCACCATAGGTTCATACAATTCATGTCCCTTCGCTTTTCCCAGAAAAGCAACCTTGTTGTGATCTTTCTTAAATTGAAGTGCCGCCATGTGAGAAATTGTGAGAATGGGTTATGAATCACGCAAATGGAAATGAGTTTAAATTGATTAAAGAGGGAATCAGTTAATTTTGGGCGAAGATTATGCGTAGTAGGTTATAAATAGAAGTTACCCAATTATGGTCAAAAATATAGGAACAAATCGTTGACCATATCTGACGTGTAAAGTAACTCCAACCAAATTCAAAATTAACGCTTCAGCAGAATGGATGGTCAATCTGCTGATGGAAGTCAATCAGTAGAATCAACTCAAGTGTAAAAGTATCTTCAGTAAATATCTTGAGTTTTACTGTGCTACCCAACTCACATTAATGATCATCAAGCCTTGACTTCGCCTATAAGATAATCCCAATTCACAACAAACACATATCAATTACCCCCAATTTACTCTAAAAATCCTAATTTCTCACTAATTCCACAATCAGCAACAACAAACATGTCTACTAAACCATAAATCATTGATCTAACTTCCGCCTCCTCCTCCTCCTCATCATCATCCAGTGATGATTCACACCCATTGTTTCGATACCCTCATCAAGATGAACCTCGACCTTCAAAATCCCCATTTCTCCCTTCTTCTGAAGATGATAGTGTAGTGAATCCAAGTGATTCATCTAGGGGTTCTGATGACTCCACAGAGCATCTAGAGCCTATCTTCAATAGATTGGTGAAAGAGGAAGAGGAGAGGACATCAACAAATGGAGAAAAGCCCCAACCTTCACAACCCCAACCTCAACCAAGGCCACGTGCCATAAATCCACCAATCACAAAGACAAGAGAGGTGGTGATAGCTCTTCCTGCTCCAGGATTTGGTACTTCATACCATGGAAGCAAGGGAAAAGACAAGGGACAGTGGTGAAGGGAAAGGGGAAAGGGAATATGGAGTGATGCTCAATGGTGGAACGAGTAAATGGAACAACTAAATATTTCTCATATCACAAATGCATCCATCATTCCAAGAACCAAAGATATAAAACTAGGTTCTTGAGCATCTTCATCGTCGTTTTCATCAATCCATCCTTTCCATTTTCATCTTCAGCTTCTTCATCATACTTGTCAAGTGTATCCTCCAGCTTTTGTAATAGATGATAGGAACTAGTATATGTTTGGTAGATCTTGTATAGGAATGGTCTTGTATTTCATTTGAAGTTGATTGTAAGCTGTAAATTGTTTCTTGAATGAATGATCAACATGTCTTTTATCTCTCAATGATTAGCACATAATCGATTTCAAGACTTTCCTTGATAGAATCAATGAGATAACTTGTAACAATACTTGTGCTCTTCTTTGAGAGAAACAAACTTTAAGCTTACATGACCATATTCCCATTTACCAACTTGGTGAACTTCAACTTTAAAGAAGCATTCGCAAAATGTACACAAAGTAGCACACAAACCAAACCAAGACAAACAAAACTTAAAAACATTAGTCGGTTAGTATTAGAAAACAAAAATATAAACAATAATCTACAAAATTTACAAGATAGACAACTACAATCCTCCTCGAGGCATATGCCTCCCTCAAACTCGCAGCTTAAGGTTAGCATCCCAATATGGACAACAAGGTGTTGAAACACTGGTCCATCAAAAGCTTTAGTCAATAAATCGCCACATTATCATCGTGTGAATCTTAAGCACCTTTATCAAATGTTTTTCATATGTATCTATTATAAAATGATGCATGATCTCAATATTCTTAGTTCGATTATGAAAAACTGGATTTTTAACTATGCATATGGTACTTTGTGGAATTACGCAAAGTAGGAATTCTTGAAAATAACATCAAGGAATCATGAAGTACATGGATTCTCATGAAGAAGAGTTTCATCAAGTATTATTAGCGCATAGTTTGTTTTTTGGAGATAGTTATTCAGATATATAGTTTGTTAGGATTTGCATGATCTATTTTAGGTAGTGATATGGATTTATTTTATATTATTGTTTATTTAGGGTTCCTTGTGTATAAAAGGAACTGATGATATTAGTATTGTAAACTTAAGAAAAACATTCAAGAGAAACATCTTTAGAGAGAGTGAAAAAGATCCATAGAGGATCATTGTTTTATGTGAAAAACCTTGATGGTAACTTTGATTGTGTTCTTATTATTCCACTGTGCATCTATTCAATCATTGTTATTATACCCTAGTTGAGTCCGGATCTTGGTTTCTACAGACCTTGATTATCAATAAAAATTGTGGTGTTCATGAAGTTAAACCCATAATCCAGCAATTGATTTTGTATCCATAGTACCTGACCACAACAATTGGCAGCAACAACATACTCGCTTCAAGAGATGAGGTAGCAACAATAGTTTGTTTCTTGCATTGCCAAGAAATCAATCTTCTACCAAGAAATTGGCAACCTCCGATTGTGGATCTCCTATCCAGATTCGCACCAAGATAATCACTATCACTATATGCTTCCAATACAAAAGGAGACTCTTTTGGGTACCAAAGACCTAACTTGGGTTGGCCTTTTAGATACTTGAAGATCTTTTGATCGCATTCAAGTTGGAAGTAAGTGGAGTGACGATGTCTAGAACAAGCACTCACAAAGAAAGGTAATGTCGGGCCTAGAAGTCATTAAATACATTAATGAACCAATCATAGATCGTATAAGTGAAGATTCACACCGGATCCGTTCAATATTGTTCTTTGGTTTTGGAGCTTCATAAGGTGTAGTGGTAGTTCTTACATTTTCCATATCAAATTTCTTCAAAATGTCTCGACATATTTATCTGATCGATAAAAATACCATCGGGTTTCGCTAACTTGTAGACCCAAAAGAAAGTAAGCTCCTCTATAGCACTCATCCGAAACTCTCCTTCATTAACTCCTCAAACTCCCTGCACCAAGCTTCTTTAGTGGAGCCAAAAATAATGTCATCCACATAAACTTGCACAAGAATGATGTCTCTGTTATTCTTCTTTAGGAAGAGTGTTTTGTCAATGGCACCTCGTCTGTAACCATGCTTTAGCATAAATGCTGAGAGTCTAGCATACCATGCTCGTGGTGCCTGATGCAGTCCATAGAGAGCTTTTACAACCTTGTATACATGTTGTGGATGATCTGGGTCTTCAAAGCCTTTGGGTTGAGTGACATATACTTCTTTTTCTATCTCACCATACAGAAAAGCACCTTTCACATACATTTGATAAACCATGAACCCCATATAGGATGCATAGGCCAAGAAGATTCGAATGGCCTCAACTCTCGCTACAGGTGCAAAAACTTCATCATAATCAATTCCTTCCTCTTGCATGAACCCCTGAGCCACTAATCGTGCTTTGTTTTTAACCACAATACCCCTTGCATCTCTTTTATTCTTCAAGATCCATTTTGTCCCAATTGCAATCTTCCCATGAGGTAGTGGTACCAATATCCAAACCTGCTGATTCTTGAATTGTTGCATCTCATCTTGCATTGCTTCAAGCCAAATTGAATCTTCAAGAGCTTGAGTAACACTGGTTGGTTCCAATTGAGAAAGAAAACAAGCAAACAAACAATGCTTAAAGTCTGTGTGATTGTCCCTTTGCTAGTTTGAGACATAGGAAAGAAAAGCAACTTGACCATACTTAGAACCTGTCACAGTACTTCTAGTTCGAACAGGTGCTTGAGGATCACCAATAAATTGGATTGAGGATGAGCAATGTTGATCCTTTTTGTAGCAGAGGGGTTGACATCGATTGTGGTGTCAAGATTGTTCACAGTTGGTTCAAAATCACTGTCATAGGAAGGTGATGTGAAGATTCCAGCTTTGGGTTGATGATTACCAAGATCTGAGGGACTTGGAAATCGTGTATATGGTTCTTCAAAGTCTGTGGACACACTAGTAGGAATGGGAGTAGATGCAGCAAGACTGTCAGCAGATTTGATGATGTCAGGAGAAACAGGAGAACTGTCAGGAGAATCATGGTTTCCACTGACTGTACCAAGCCTCTCAGCTTCTAGATTAGCTGTATGCTCTTGCTTCTTGAGTCTGGCAAGGTCCGCTGCATAGTGTGTCTCATCTTCATGCTCATCAGAAGTTACTTTAGAATGATCAACTTCAAAATGGTTAGGGGAGAAGGAGGGTACAACAATTGGTTGTTCATCATGCTCAAACTCACTATCTGAGTCATCATCCAAAGTACCTGCATTGTCAGTGGGAGACTCTTGTGTACCTGCAGATTGATTAGCAACATGCCTAGTATAACCCAAGTAATCAGTTAAGTAATCCAGGTCAAAGGACCAAACATGACCTTGTCCCTGAACATTAGGCTTATCTTCTAGGTATCTCAGGTTTAGAGTCTCCTCAATTTTCTTAGCAGTTAAATTGTATACCCTATAAGCCTTACTATGAGCTGAATAACCCACAATATACCCCTCATCAGCTTTCACAACAAATTTTCCCAATGGATCACTAGTGTTCAAAATGGTCACTTGACATCCAAACGGTTTGAGGTAATGTATAGCGGGAACTTTCCCAGTGAGAAGTTCATAAGGTGTCTTGAAATGAGGTCTAGTAATGGATACCTGCTTAGTACATAGCAAGCCGTACTAATCGCTTCACCCGTAACATAGTAGGTAATTTAGAGTCCTGTAAGCATGGATCTTGCCTCTATTAAGGTCCTATTCTTTCTTTCGGCTACCCCATTTTGTTGTGGGGTTCTTGGAGTGCTATAGTCCCTTTTATCCCTTTAGACTTACGTAGTTCTATTAATACAACATTTTGAACTCGTCCCATTATCACATCGAATACCTTTAACCCTTTTGTTCACCGGTTATCAACAAGAGTAATGAACTCTTTAAAACTTGAGATGTTTCATCTTTAGATCTCAAAAGAATACCCAATGAACTCGCTATAGTCATCATGATTACTAGGCGTAAATACTTGTGATCAATACTCGACTTGGGTTGGACCAAAGAGATCCATATGCAAAGAATCAAGAGGTTACGAGATAGTGCTCACAGTGTAATGGCTTTGTATGAGGCTCGTGTTGCTTTCCTTTGTTGCAGCAACACAGTTGTGTTCATTGGTGAAGACTTTGGAAGGAAGTCCTTCAACAAGACCCGATTTAGAAAGCTTGTTAATGGTCTTGAAGTTCACATGAGCCATCCTTCTATGCCATTTTGTAGACTCATCCGGTGGACGCTTTAGCCACCAAACATGTTAGGTCACCTTGTCGTTGAACATCATTCAAATTGAATGTATAAATTGTGGCTTCTAGGAACTCAAAGATAATTGATGTATCTTCTGGAAGTGTGAAGTCTTTAGAGACCACAAGACATTCATCCTCAGAAAATAATACTTTGTTCTTGGTGTCACAAATTTGTGATACTAAGAACAAGTTGAAATGTTGCAGTTCCTTTACATAGTACACATTCTCAAAATCCAAATGAGGTGTTCTAATGGTGCCTTTCCCATTGATTCTACCATCTCCTCCACCAAAAGTCACACATCCTCCACCTTCTACGGGTACAAAATCATGCATCTTCTCTTTGTTTCCTGACATGCTTCTGGAACAACCACTATCTACTATGCCAACATCTTTACTCCTCAGAGGATAATCCTACAACAACATCAAGAATATATACAAAAATTAGTACACTATGGAGACTCAAGTCATCACTGACTTGAGCCTGCCTTGTGGATCATAAGATTTAGGCCATGTAGATGAATAAGATCCACCATTGTTCTTGGGCCTCCATTGAAAATTAGGTTCCTTTCTAGTCCAAGAACAACATGCTGAGGGCTTCACAGCAGTATCCCAATATCCCCTTTCATCATACATTGAGTCAAAATATCCAGGCCAACGACCATTTTGAAAATATGAACTAGTTGGTCTCACAAATGGTCTAGCAACAGATCTTCTCCAAACAGATGGAGAAGGTGTATCAGCAGAATTGTGTTTGCTGGTTTTATGAGTTACTTGTGGAACAAAAGGTGGTATATCATTAACATTTTTCCACATTGGTCTAGGTTTCTTTTGACTAGCACATACACCCATTCTTTGCTCATGAAAATTAAAATCCTTAATCAAATGAAATTTATTTCCACAAACAAAACATGTCTTCTTTTTAGAAGATTTATTCAAAGTGAAAGATGTTTCATTACATCCAAAAGCATTCAAACCACAAACATTAACAAAATTGTTTTTAACAGAATTAAAAGCATTATTTTGCAAAGAATTAAATGACAAGTCTTCAGAGGAAACTGTCTTGGAAGTTGATTCCTCAGCAGCAACTCTAACAGACTTGTAGGTAGTCTTGGGTGTAGGCTTGGGTGAGGTCTTGGGAAGCTCTGAATTTTCACTTGAATCACAATGGGTATATGTAGTAGACCCTTGGTCAGAGGACTTGTCACTTCGGAACAAGAGACAAAGTCATAGATATAGAATCGTGGTCCGCAAGTCTCTTGACTTTTGCCATAAAGATGGTGTGATCCATCAAAGTCAACAGTGATGGAAAGGTCGGAGGCATATGTTCTCCTCTAATAGGTCCGGGGACGAGATGTAATTCTCCTTCTTTACAAAATTAGCTAATCCCGCCGGTGTAGATTTACGCAGATCATTCCTAGCTTCTAAGCCAACATACTTCTTAAAACCTAAAGCTACCGTAGAGTTTGCAGATTGACTACTATAGATGAAGCTAGCTAAATTGTCACCAAACATTAACCATTCTTTATGTCTAGCTACTTCCTCATCTAGTTTCTTTTTCAGCACTTGGTTTTCTGAAACTACATTAGCTTTTTCTTTCTCAGTACGTTTTAAATCAAATTTAGTACATTCCAAATCACTTTCTAACACCCTTAGCTTTTCATCATAAGCCAGTTGATTCTATAAAACAAAATTATTGGTACGAGAATACCTGATTGAATCAGAAATGATATCATGAATAACCAAATCATCAACATCAGATCTGCTTCATCATCAAAACTGCTTCCCTATGATTCTACTGATAGGAAGAATACCTAACCTCATCACCAGCCTTCCTATCCTTGCATTCTCTTGAGAAGTGACCCATCTGACCACAAGTATAGCACTTGACTTTCCTTTTGTCAAATCTTGCTGGATCTCTTCCCTGAAAACCAAACTTTCTTCCAGACTTACGCTCAAACCTCTTGATGTCCACTGAGAGCATGTCCAGTTGCCACTTCAAGTTCATCTCTTCCATATCAGGTGGATCTACCTGTTCAAATTCCTCAAAAGCTAGTTTCACGATTGTCGAATCAAAAAAAAAGTGAAGACATCTTCCAACACACCACCGGATTTAGGTTGAGAATTTGATGGAGTGGTGATGTAGGATGATGATGCCGAGGAAACGGGCTTGGAGCATAAGTCATCTTATTTGAGGAGGCCCCAACAAATGCCGAGTGATAGGGGAGTGATGAACGAAGTGGACTCTCGACATCGTGCTCAAGAGTTTTAAACTGTTGTAGAGATCATCACATGTAACCATATCCAAACCCCACCTTTAGCTTTGAGTGCAATGCTCACTTGCAACCAAGATGGAGGTAAAGATCTTAAGAACTTTGAATTACAGATCCTCATTGTCTCGGCATGGCTTTCATCCGATTTAGTTGACTCAAAATCTTATGGAACCCGCTATATCCTTGTGGATACCTTCTTCCTCGAGATTTGGAATTCTTGAAATTGTTGTTTCAAAGATTGATTTCCTCATTCTCTTGACTCATCATTCCCACCAAATCTAGCCTTGATCGCCATCCATATGTCCTTAGCATCCTCCATGTAGTGAAAGTCACCCATGTGATCATCTGGTATAGCCTGAAGGAGAATAGTTCTAACATTATTCTCTCTCTGCACAGCCAAAATCTCTTCAGCAGTTTTGGGAGGAACGATGGTAATAATACCATCAGCATCTTTCACACACTTCTTCAAACTGTTCCCCTTCTTCACAACTTCCCAAAGATTCCAATAATGTTGGAGATCCAATTCTGCATCTTTATAGCCCACAAATCATACTCCTCCTTCTTTAGGTATGGCAACTTTGCATTGCTGTTTGTGAGATTGAGTTGTTGTAGAGATGTGTTGTTTTGATTGTTAGTGACTTCTATTTCATCGTCTGACCCAGGCATGGTTAAGGTTGTTTTGGTTGTGAGGGTGTAAAGAAAATAATGTTCTTAGTATCACAGAGACTCTCCCGAGGCTCTGATACCATTTGTTGAACCTAAGACCTTGATAGATCTTTGAGCGCTCGTGAATCGTTAGTAATGCTTATGTAATCACAAACACACTAATAGAAAGTCTCTATTACTTGTATTCTAAAGCGGAAATCAAACACAAGTAAGAACACAGACAACTAAGAATACTTTGATCCACTATGGATCTTTGAATAATACTAAAACTTGTTTTTCAAATTCGTACCTCATACATGCTAATGTGTTCCTTTTATAGACAAGGAACCCTAAACTGTTTCCCAAGAAACGTATAAACATAAAACTAAAAGAGATATACATTATCACTTCTCGATAAAGCTCGCATATCCTAACTAAATATAAAATACGCGAATATCTATATCCAGTAAACAAACCACGCAGCTTTTACTACTTCATGAGAATCTCTTCTTCACAGATTCCAAAGACTTCAAATAGAATCCATCGCAAAGATCTTGTTAATTCTTACTTAGTAGAATTCCAAGAAAGCTACTAACTATTACATAATAACCCTTGTTGTTTCTTCTTTCTTCATTCTTGCTTGTGGTTTTGTACTGCAATTCCAACAATCTTCCCCTAAACCGAATTTGACTAGGTTAAGTTCCGGTTTCTTGATAGTACAAAACAACTCAGTATAAAGAAACAATGCTAAAACATGTCATCACAATAATAATCCGCCGCACAACAATTAATCTGCTTCCCCTTCATCTAATAGGGGTCTTGTGCAACTTGTAGAGGTTTCCCTTAAGTGATGCATGTAGATGGTAAGTAAATAAGCAATAAGCTTCCCCATAAAAGTATACGAACCATCTCAATCATTTTTTTTTTTTTTTTTTTTTTTTACAACTAATAAGCAAAAGAAATAACGCAAGCAATGAAACAGAAAAATCAAATCAAGAAGAACATCAAAATAGTCTACCAAGAGGAACGAGAACCAGTAGAAACACCAAAGCATGCATCTTATATCTTGTACTATCCATGTGACTCCAAACTTAGATAAGACCCTAGCAAATGTGAGCATTAGGCACGTGTAATCTGTAGATCACACCCCTTCACTAAAACTGAGCACTACAACGTAACTCCTTAAAGTGTTAGCAAATGTACGCATTAAGTACATTTAATCTATAGATCTCACCCCTTCACTAGATTCATCAAGTCTTTGTCAGTCCATTAATGCACAAACAAGTTATCTTCAAAGTGCCAGACTCACTTTGAGATATGATAAGACACGCACCTAATCAACCAGAAGGAACTCCAGAACAAACAGTAGCAACCGAATCAAACAGCAGGAACCAACCAGCATGAACCAATACGAATCAAAATATGCAGCCAGCAGAAACATCAAATCAAGCCGAAAGTATGTTAAAAATTCAACTCACCAAGACTAGTAAAACATTAGAAGACCAACTGTCAAGACCAGAATTAGCATATACAACAACTGATCATGAACAGTATAAAAATTAGACGACCAGAAGTAAGTTCCCACGTTGCTATAAATCAACTATGAAAAGACCCGTACCAGTACTAAGTTACTAACCATCCCATCCAAGCATGAAATAATGAAATACCACCGACCATTTTGTACAATACTTAGGACCAGCATCAATGAATAGAATGAATCAGTAGGAACACGATGGGAAACCAGCATAAAACAATACAGCCACTGATTCAACAACCAGTGGGACCCTCTAATTCATCAACAGTAACTAGTACCAGTACACTCCTTATATCTCATGTGCGTGTGTCACGTGAAGTCCAAACATAGATCATATATACCCACGTGATGAGTACCACATCTGATCAAGTATAATATGACCAGTAGAAACTCTTAAGACCAATAAATGTGGGGTCTAACAATATCAGCAGCAATATTCACGTGACCACTTCAATCAAGAAAAGCCTAGTAACAGTACCAATGTATCTAAACCAGCAGCAATAAACTACGAGTAATATTGAAAGTCCCACGTGACCATCAACAGATTACATCAGTGTACGAATCATCAAAGATACGAGCCCCACATCAAAGAGTACATCAGTATTAATCATTTGGCAATTAAACAATGCGTGTAAAAACCCATGTAACCAATACTGTACTAATTGACCACTACTCGTCACATGAGATCGAAATCAACAACAGCAATGACCAATCAGAAGAAACAATATACACGCAATGCATAAGACAATTTAATACGCTTGTACATTCAAACCAAAGTAGCCCCACCTTAATCCAATCAAAAACGATTCGAATATCATGATGAATATACTATCACGTGACCTACAATCTTAACTCTTTATTCGCATATTAATGACCAACAAATGCAATATTAATGATTGACCTCGTGACAGTTGCGTAGAAAACGAAATCAGTGGTAAAAATCATGCGTGTCACCAGAAGTACCATGTGACCATTCATTTAATGGGACCAATCAAAAGCATAAGTGAGCCGCAACATCTGACCTCAAAAGAAATTCAACCTCGTTCGAAAATATTAAACCATATCTGATAAAAAAATATTGATTACCTCATAACGAAGCTGCTTATGTCGGCAATAAAACCCTGGATCCGCTTTGTCACTGCTACCCTTTTCAAACCTGCTGCTACATAACAATTAGGGTATAAACCCTAATTATAGGAAAACCTTATAAACCCTAGATCGATAGCCACGAGGCTCTGAAACCAATTGTAGAAACCAAGATCCGGACTCAACTAGGGTATGAGTAACATTGATTGATTGAATGAAACAGCGGAATAATAACATCAAATCAATATCACTAATAAGGTTTTCTTTATTGAATTGAAATATAAAAACTACAACTAATGTACACACGCTATAATCGTGTGTCTAGACTCTCATTAGAGATGTTTGCTATGTAATGGAAAAT
The DNA here is from genome assembly GCA_022545495.1 of Chrysanthemum lavandulifolium. Classification (NCBI taxonomy): domain Eukaryota; kingdom Viridiplantae; phylum Streptophyta; class Magnoliopsida; order Asterales; family Asteraceae; genus Chrysanthemum; species Chrysanthemum lavandulifolium. Next base: position 3,793,459 of record CM040240.1, on the reverse strand, counting down.
GATAAATGAAAGGGATGCTTTGTAACTAGATATCTACCCTCTTTATATAGGAGAGGGAGGTTACAAAACCCTAATAATAGCTTACTAAGAAAGCTACTAACTATTACATAATAACCCCTTGTTGTTTCTTCTTTCTTCATTCTTGCTTGTGGTTTTGTACTCTGCAATTCCCAACACAATCGATTCGCGGAAAAACCATGCGGAAAGGAATAACAATAAAGATGGAAACACGCTACGAAGGTGTGTGGAAAAACTATGCGGAAACGGTTCCCAGAAAAAAAACAACAACAACAAAAGCCTGTAACCTAAAAAGAGTTAACTTCAGAAGAAGCAGCGAACCAAAAGAAGTACGCAAGAAGTCGCGACAGACATAACATAATGAATAGTCATGAAAAGGGAAATATTCAACAACAAACAAGTAAGGGTGGAAGCAAGAGGATAAACCTTATCTAGATAACAAGATAAAAGAGAAAATCTGCAAGTACAAGATATACGTTCCTTCCCAAGGAATATCATGTCAAATCAAGCAGAAGAACAGAAACCCAGGCTACGAACCTAGACATGCACTAACCTATCAATTGGTAGAAAATGACAAACGCTAGCACATGCAAAACAGTTAAATCTTCGCTATAAATATGCGAAGTAAAAAAGGAAGACACAAGGAAGACAAAACAATGACCGCCGTTCTCCGGAGTTAAAACACCCCTAATTAGGAAAAGTCGGAAGAAACTCATTCTCATGGCAACATATCGCCAACATGATAGCAGTAAAACCATACATAGCCCAAACCTTTATCACCCTCATCAGGAAAGTACAAATGAGAACATAAAGAGAATCAAAATACGTTCTTAAATGACTACTAATAATACTTAGTCATTCTAAAATGACGACTAATCGCCCACCACCACAACACACCATAACGCCCTGTCATTCAAACCTGCTCCTACGGCATTTCCAAGTACCTTCCCAATTAGGGTAGTGGCACCCGTGGCCGGAGCACTACTGTCGATTAGATTCCCAGCAACCATTGGGAAACAAGATCGAACAGAGCTCATGGTCAATCATGGAGACCTAGGGTCATGGAGCCACGAGGAAATGAAATGGTAATGGCATGAATGATGGAGTGTGGAAAAGGTGGGTCCTAGGGAAGGATAAGAAACGCCAGGACAAGGAGCTATATCAGCGGTCCTTAGCTATTAAGAAGCTTCCCTAACGGAAGCAACAAAGGATGCAAACCACGCATTCATCCTATTGTTGTTGCATCCCGACCCCAGACAAGCACATGTCTACCGACCAGGGTGAACCAAGTCGGACGATCGAACGTAAAAAAAAATAACCCGACCATAGGGCCGGATATACATATGGAAGCTACTCTCACAGTATACACTTTCAAAAACACGAAATTATCCGCAAAATGAAAGATAAAATCCTGGTGGCTCCTCAGGGATCATCGTCAGAAGAGAGTGACACGAGATCTCAGAGGAAAAAGTAGCATACAAGGAGAGGATTCTAGCCCATGAAGAGGGCATGGATACTCACAAAGACGTTACCCACACCGGCAAAACCAGTGGAAAAAAACAATGACAATAACAAAAGGATCGTACTACGGACAATCATCAAAACAAACTTCCGCCATAATGAAACCTTCCAAGAAGCAAAGAAAACGATGTCCGTCGTCAGCAAAGCTCTGAAAGAATTGGGCATGACCCAAATATGTTATTTCCGAATAGCATAAAGTTATCACGAATAACATACTGGTGAACAACATAATCACCAAAGTACGTAAGAGGTATTGCAAGCCCAGTACTGGGAGGATAGGCCAAAATTGTCCGAATACTATTACAAACGTGCATATCCGTATAACGTTAAAAATAGCACCGCACATATAAAAAGAGTATGAGCGCAAAAGACTATTACAAACGTGCATATCCGTATAACGTTAAAAATAGCACCACACAGACAAAAAGAGTACGTGTACAAAAGACTTGCAAAACGTGCAACGTTAAAATATCAACGGAAAAGTGGAAAATAACATACACAAAAAGCATCAAGAATTGGCATAAGGAAAAATTGTGGCATAAATACAAAGTAAAGGAAAAGCATGCGGAAATAAGAGCAAAAAGCTGAGTACAACTATCAAAAGCATCACGAAAGATACAAAGACAGACATCGTTCAGATGATTACAAAGCATCTCAGAAAAGAGAAAGGAAAAACTAAATCCGCACTAAAGCAGTAGCATTCGCTTCAGGCTCGGACAGAACAACGGGGACCTCACTAACTCTAGAAGGTGAATCATTCGCAACCTCAACAAGGGTGGTTGACCCGCCAACATCATAATCTTCAACAAAAAGAGGTCTCGCGGAAATATCAGAAGTGCTGACAAGAAGAGGCACAAGCGGCAAAGTAGTGGTGCAAACAGAAGCTAACTCGCTAGCTGAAGATGTTTCCACACCCATCACGTTACGAGCGGACAACGGATCAAGGGAAGATTTGTAAACATCGGTAACAGACAACCGATGAGCACCAAGGCATTTTCTAACCTGATCAATTCTCTTCTGAACAACCTCCAAAGAGCAAGACAAAGAGTTGCTACCGATAACAGCATTACTACCCTTATCATAAACAGGAACGATGAGTTGCTCAAAATCCGGCTGTAACCCTGCAATCATCGGAGCATTCGCGGAAGGCCCATCAACACGGAGAAGGTCCATAACTTCCGCAATACCAGCATTCTTGCTGGACTTAAGCACGGAGAGCAAAGAAAATTCCACATTTTCAAGGGCCCTCACAGCGGAAACATAGTGATCTTCAGCAGAAGGATTATATGCAGCAAGATCAACAAGCTCCATTTTCTCTTTACCATGAATAATTCCCGCAGCTAAGCCTTCTTGCACACCCTTATCAACGGCACGCTCAATAACTTTTGCCATTGCCGAAGTATACTCTGAAGAGTTTAGATACTTTAACACAAAGAAGGCTCATACCGTTAGTTAATAACCAACGACGATAGATAATAAACGTAAGGAATCGAGGATAAACTCCTCATCAAGGTGAATAGCCAAAGCATACAAATCAGCAACGGCCAAATCAACCTTCCGCATAAGTCCGGCCATCTTAGCATCCTGAATCCTACAAAATTCCTCCTCCAAAGAAGCAAAGGACGGAGCTCGGCTGCGGAGCTCAGATCATGACTTCTCCAAAGTCAGTATCTACAAGCAAAACAAAGTCAGAAGACAACGAAGAATAAACGAAAAAAAAGCACGGCCGCGCACCTGTTCGAAAAGACTAGAATTATGAGACTTCATAACAACAATCTCAGCTCTCAAAGTGGATGACTCAGAATCCTTAGCATCAAGAGATGATTGAAGTGTTGCCACCTCGGCTCGAAGAGAATTCGTTCTTCCTCAAACACAGAATTCGGGTTCTTCAGAGACGAAAGCTCTGCAGCAGAAGCTGCTAAAGACGCAACAGCAGAAGATGCCTCAAAAGAAATAACATCGGCAACCTTAGATTCCAGAGCCGAAATCTCCTTATCCTTACTTGCCAACAAAGACAATAAGCGTTTCCGCTCCATAAAATTATACTCTAAACGCTGACGAACTTCAGAACTAAAGCACAATTGTCGCGCCACGGAAACATTAAATTCACCAAGGAGACGCTCATACCCCATATCACGGACAACGGAAAAGAAGGTAGGAGGAGCGAACTCGTCCACCATAACACGGCATTCATCAACATCATCAAGAAGCGAACTCTTGACAACATTCCATTTCGGAATATGAACACCAGATGAAGAACCAGAGTCGGGATCATCAATAGTACGAATGTCCTCAACTGAGACATCAAGATCAGAAAGGTCATCAAGAATTGGATGAACACCACCAACAGGAGAGAGGCCGTCCGGAAGAGAGGAAGGAACATCCACTTGACCCTTCCCCTTCTCAACAGAATAAACAGTAGTGATGACAGCATCCGTCATAACGGGCGCAGGAGAACTGCGAATAAACAAGTAAAGAGACAAGTAAATAAAGGGAGGAAAGACGAAGGAATTACGAAAAAACGAATGTATAAACGACAAACCTAGAAGGAGAACCATCAAGATGGAGCAAACCAAAGCCAGATTCAGTGGATGTCCCAACCTCACAAAGGGGAGCAGTTGAAAATAAAGGGAAGAAGAAGAATGAGTGGGCAAAGCATTCAAACAACATTCAAGAGTTTGCGAACTTTGAGCTAGCAACTTCTTAATGGACTCTGAAGACTTACCACCAGTAGAAGCCCTACCAAAATCGTTAAGATCACTCCTTGCCTTCTTAGGGGGATGGACAAGGCCGATGCCAGCTCTCCTCCTCTTCCTACTGGAACCAGAAGCCACACCACTGTCAAAACCAATACCAGAAACTGAATAGTCAGGTCGCAGGACAACATCATCAGACGATCGAGAAATTCTGATTTCTGAACAAATAGCGGCACGCTCAATTTCATCAGAGGAAGGAGGGGCAAGCGAGACAGTACGACCTTCGGTCAATTTTAGCAAAGGAACTTCATCCTCCTCCCGGGCCGAGTATCAACAAGCAAATCCATAGGGTTCTTATTCCTAACCAAAGACAACAAATCCATAGCTGCAGCAAACATATAGAAAAGAAACACGAGTCAAGGCAAAATAAGAATAAAGTAGTAGAAGGAAAAACATAGATACGGTATACCCACCACGATTCTCTTAATCATAAAACACGAGATAAAAGTCATTGCCCAAAGTATAATTACGGCTCAACCCAACCAAACAAAGGAAAGTCTCCGGAAACTTAACAAAAGAAGAAGCATTGGTAACAAGGGAGGCAACATGTTGAACATCAAACTCATTATCCCTAGGGGTGGCATCCTTAGGAAGATTTCCACCAACAAAGAAAGGATGAATAGAGGGACAAGCAAATGAGTCAATCCAGAAAAAGTGGTTGTTCCAACTCTTAAGGCAATCAAGGGGCTTGGTATAGCAAACACCAAAACTATCTACACGTTTACTAAAAGAAAGCCAGTCATGACTCCGAGACAAGATATAAAAACACCTAAAAAAACCAACTGAGGGTCTAATACCAAGAGCAAAACATAACATAATGAATAGTCATGAAAAGGGAAATATTCAACAGCAAACAAGTAAGGGTGGAAGCAAGAGGATAAACCTTATCTAGATAACAAGATAAAAGAGAAAATCTGCAAGTACAAGATATACGTTCCTTCCCAATGAATATCATGTCAAATCAAGCAGAAGAACAGAAAACCAGGCTACGAACCTAGACATGCACTAACCTATCAATTGGTAGAAAATGACAAATGCTAGCACATGCAAAACAGTTAAATCTTCGCTATAAATATGCGAAGTAAAAAAGGAAGACACAAGGAAGACAAAACAATGACCGCCGTTCTCCGGAGTTAAAACACCCCTAATTAGGAAAAGTCGGAAGAAACTCATTCTCATGGCAACATATCGCCAACATGACAGCAGTAAAACCATACATAGCCCAAACCTTTATCACCCTCATAAGGAAAGTACAAATGAGAACATAAAGAGAATCAAAATACGATCTTAAATGACTACTAATAATACTTAGTCATTCTAAAATGACGACTAATCGCCCACCACCACAACACACCATAACGCCCTGTCATTCAAACCTGCTCCTACGGCATTTCCAAGTACCTTCCCAATTAGGGTAGTGGCACCGGTGGCCGGACCACTACTGTCGATTAGATTCCCAGCAGCCATTGGGAAACAAGATCGAACAGGTGCTCACGGGTCAACTGCGGAGACTGCCGGGTCATGGAGCCACGAGGGAAATGAAATGGTAAGGGCATGAATGATGGAGTGTGGAAAAGGGTGGGTCCTAGGGGAAGGATAGGAAGGAACGCCAGGGACAAGGAGCTATATCAGGCAGTCCTTAGCTATTAAGAAGCTTCCCCTACAACGGCAGGCAACAAAGGATACAAACTACGCATTCATCCTATTGTTGTTGCATCCCGACCCCCAGACAAGCACATGTCTACCGACCTGGGTGAACCAGGTCGGACAGACTGAACGTAAGAAAAAAATGACCAGCTTGCAGGGGCCGGGATATACATATGGAAGCTACTCTCACAGGATACACTTTCAAAAACACGGAATTGTCCGCAAAATGAAAGATAAAATCCTGGTGGCTCCTCAGGGATCATCGTCAGAAGAGAGTGACACGAGATCTCAGAGGAAAAAGTAGCATACAAGGAGAGGATTCTAGCCCATGAAGAGAGCATGGATACTCACAAAGACGTTACCCACACCGGCAAAACCAGTGGAAAAACAACAATGACAATACCAAAAGGATCGCACTACGGACAATCATCAAAACAAAATTCCGCCATAATGAAACCTTCCAAGAAGCAAAGAAAACGATGTTCGTCGTCAGCAAAGCTCTGAAAGAATTGGGCATGACCCAAATATGTTATTTCCGAATAGCATAAAGTTATCACGAATAACATACTGGTGAACAACATAATCACCAAAGTACGTAAGAGGTATTGCAAGCCCAGTACTGGGAGGATAGCCCAAAATTATCCGAATACTATTACAAACGTACATATCCGTATAACGTTAAAAATAGCACCGCACATATAAAAAGAGTATGAGTGCAAAAGACTATTACAAACGTGCATATCCGTATAACGTTAAAAATAACACCACACAGAGAAAAAGAGTGTGTGCAAAAGACATGCAAAACGTGCAACGTTAAAATATCAACGGAAAAGTGGAAAATAACATACACAAAAAGCATCAAGAATTGGCATAAGGAAAATTGTGGCATAAATACAAAGTAAAGGAAAAGCATGCGAAAATAAGAGCAAAAGTCGAGTACAACTATCAAAAGCATCACGAAGATACAAAAGAGACATCGTTCGAGATGATTACAAAGCATCTCGAAAAGAGAAAGGAAAAACTAAATCCGACTAAAGCAAGTAGCATTAAGCCTGAGCTCTGGACGAACAACGGGACCTCACTAACTCTAGAAGGTGAATCATTCGCAACCTCAACAAGGGTGGTTGACCCACCAACATCATAATCTTCAACAAAAAGAGGTCTCATGAAATATCGAAGTCTTGACAAGAAGAGGCACAAGCGGCAAAGTAGTGGTGCAAACAGAAGCTAACTCGCTAGCTGAAGATGTTTCCATACCCATCACGTTACGAGCGGACAATGGATCAAGGGAAGATTTGTAAACATCGGCAACAGACAACCGATGAGCACCAAGGCGTTTTCTAACCTGATCAATTCTCTTCTGAACAACCTCCAAAGAGCAAGACAAAGAGTTGCTACCGATAACAGCATTACTACCCTTATCATAAACAGGTACGATGAGTTGCTCAAAATCCGGCTGTAACCCTGCAATCATCGGAGCATTCGCGGAAGCCCCATCAACACGGAGAAGGTCCATAACTTCCGCAATACCAGCATTCTTGCTGGACTTAAGCACGGAGAGCAAGAAAATTCCACATTTTCAAGGGCCCTCACAGCGGAAACATAGTGATCTTCCGCAGAAGGATTATATGCAGCAAGATCAACAAGCTCCATTTTCTCTTTACCATGAATAATGCCCGCAGCTAAGCCTTCTTGCATACCCTTATCAACGGCACGCTCATTAACTTTTGCCATCGCCGAAGTATACTCTGAAGAGTTTAGATACTTTAACACAGCAAGGCTCATACCGTTAGTTAATAACCAACGACGGATAGATAACAGCGTAAGGAATCGAGGATAAAACTCCTCATCAAGGTGAATAGCCAAAGCATACGAATCAGCAACGGCCAAATCAACCTTTCGCATAAGTCCGGCCATCTTAGCATCCTGAATCCTACAAAATTCCTCCTCCAAAGAAGAAAAGGACGGAGCTCGGCTGCGGAGCTCAGATCATGACTTCTCCAAAGTCCGTATCTACAAGCAAAACAAAGTCAGAAGACAACGAAGAGTAAACAAAAAAAAAGCACGGCCGCGCACCTGTTCGGAAAGACTGGAATTATGAGACTTCATAACAACAATCTCAGCTCTCAAAGTGGATGACTCAGAATCCTTAGCATCAAGAGATGATTGAAGTGTTGCCACCTCAGCTCGAAGAGAATTTCGTTCTTCCTCAAACACAGAATTCTGGTTCTTCAGAGACGAAAGCTCTGCAGCAGAAGCTGCTAAAGACGCAACAGCAGAAGATGCCTCAAAAGAAATAACATCGACAACCTTAGATTCCAGAGCCGAAATCTCCTTATCCTTACTTGCCTACAAAGACAATAAGCGTTTTCGCTCCATAAAATTATACTCTAACGTTACGAACTTAACTTAAACTAAAGCACAATTATCGCGCCACTGAAACATTAAATTCACCAAGGAGACGCCATACCCCATATCACGGACAATGAAAAGAAGGTAGGAGGAGGAACTCGTCCACCATAACACGACATTCATCAACATCATCAAGAAGCGAACTCTTGACAACATTCCATTTCTGAATATGAACACCAGATGAAGAACCAGAGTCGGGATCATCAACAGTACGAATGTCCTCAACTGAGACATCAAGATCAGAAAGGTCATCAAGAATTGGATAAACACCACCAACAGGAGAGAGGCCGTCCAGAAGAGAGGAAGGAACATCCACTTGACCCTTACCCTTCTCAACAGAATAAACAGTAGTGATGACAGCATCCGTCATAACGTGCGCAGGAAAACTGCGAATTAACAAGTAAAGAGACAAGTAAATAAAGGGAGGAAAGACGAAGGAATTACGAAAAACGAATGTATAAACGACAAACCTAGAAGGAGAACCATCAAGATGGAGCAAACCAAAGCCGATTCATGGATGTCCCAACCTCACAAAGGGGAGCGCTTGAAAATAAAGGAGAAGAAGAAGTATGGGCAAAGCATTCAAACAACATTCAAGAGTTTGCGAACTTTGAGGTAGCAACTTCTTAATGGACTCTGAAGACTTACCACCAGTAGAAGCCCTACCAAAATCGTTAAGATCACTCCTTGCCATCTTAGGGGGATGGACAAGGCCGATGCCAGCTCTCCTCCTCTTCCTACCGGAACCAGAAGCCACACCACTGTCAAAACACATACCAGAAACTGAATAGTCAGGTCACAGGACAACATCATCAGACGATCGAGAAATTCCGATTTCTGAACAAATAGCGGCACGCTCAACTTCATCAGAGGAAGGAGGGGCAAGCGAGACAGTACGACCTTCGGTCAATTTTAGCAAAGGAACTTCATCCTCCTCCCGTGGCCGAGTATCAACAAGCAACTCCATAGGGTTCTTATTCCTAACCAAAGACAACAAATCCATAGTTGCAAAGAAACATACGTAAAAGAAACACGAGTCGTGGCAAAATAAGAATAAAGTAGTAGAAGGAAAAACATAGATACGGTATACCCACCACGATTCTCTTAATCATAAAACACGGGATAAAAGTCATTGCCCAAAGTATAATTACGGCTCAACCCAACCAAACAAAGGAAAGTCTCCGGAAACTTAACAAAAGAAGAAGCATTGGTAACAAGGGAGGCAACATGTTGAACATCAAACTCAGTATCCCTAGGGGTGGCATCCTTAGCAAGATTTCCACCAACAAAGAAAGGATGAATAGAGGGACAAGCAAATGAGTCAATCCAGAAAAAGTGGTCGTTCCAACTCTTAAGGCAATCAAGGGGCTTGGTAAAGCAAACACCAAAGCTATCAACACGTTTACTAAAAGAAAGCCAGCCATGACTCCAAGACAAGATATAAAAACACCTAAAAAAACCAACTGAGGGTTTAATACCTAGTGCAAAACAAAGAATTTCAAATTGAGAAACCTTAGCAGCACCAATGACAGAAAGCTGCGAGATATGAATACGATAGTAGTCAAGAATCGAAACAAGAAAAGAGGACAAGGGAAGGCGAAAATTAGCAAACTCAAAGAAACGGGTATAAACACCGATTTTTCCATTCGGCGCTTCACGAATACTTTTGTCAGGATCAGGAAATTTCGGATGAACAAAGCGCGGAATCGAATAATCAATAAAGAAACGATCAAGTGCCTTCTGTCATAGTTTAGACTTGGTAGAGGAAAAAGTACCCATAACGGAAAAAGAAAAATGGAATCAAGAATCTAACCTGACTGAGGAGTTGGAAGGCGGATACGGCCAAAGGTAAGATCGGATCAAAGAACGGTGTTCGCAACAAAAAGAGCAGTAAAAAGAAAAAATGGGCTAAAACCAAAGTAAGGGGTATTTATACGAACGGAATGAAGATGAACCAAGAGAACCCTAAAAAAGGACACGCGTCCAAAAGCAATCTGATCCAACGATCAAAATCAAAGCCGCGTAGATAAAGATGGTAGAAAACCAAGGGCCCACGGAGTCAAATCAACCAGAACATGAAAAGCCGTAAACCGTCCACGTTGTAAAAAAACAGTTTCCAAGGAAAGGGAGCGTCAAGAAAACGCTTCGAGAGTGCGGAAGAGAAATTGACCCGCAAGAAGTAGTCTAAGTAAATCCACCGCATGCGACAATATCAACACGCAGTGCACATACTAGACTGGGGGGACTGGATGGTATAGCAGTTCCTAAGGGTAGAAAAAAGCATTTCCGGAAAGGACAAAACGCACGGTGAAATCCTTAGTCAACTCAAGTCTAGTGACATCCACCGCATGCGACAATATCCGCACGCAATGAACATACTAGACTGGGGGGACTTGATGACGTATAGTATGTACAACAGGTCTAATAGGCCCAATGCATACTATACGCACACTCTGAGCTCAGGCTCAATGATTGCAAACCCTAGACTCAGGTCCAACGATCACAAACCCTGGGCCTACAGTAAGCCCAATGACTAAATTGGCTATGGCCTGCACTTGAGATCTTGTATGAGGTACATAACGGGTGAACCTTCAACCGTTAGACCTCTTACGCCTGCACCTGCGATTAACACGGAACCCTTGTCCGCCAAGGGTCCGGCTCCGCGACTAACCACTATATGAGAATCCGGGAAGCCCCAGCGGCAAACCTTGCCTTTAAAAGGGGCTCTAATCCCCATACAAGGTACAACAACTTTCTCTCTCATAATTACACACACATACTTCTACTTTCCCTCTCAAGAATGTTTATTTACTCTCACGTCGGAGTCTAATCGTGGGGTCCGTCCCCACGGTAAGACTAACGGTTTACCTTTCTTGTGCAGGAACGTCACTCTTTTTACTTGGATTAGTACAAGACCAGCCCATCAAAGGCTTGCTGGCCCAGTCCGGTAAGCTACGTCCAGACCCACTATAACCAGTTGCACAAATTGTACTAACAGTTAATTTTGGCGGAATGTTGGTTACACATATCCAAGGATCCGAACACGGGCTCCAACCAAAACCAAGTAACGTTTTGGTACATTTTTTTTGCGGAATACAATGAACAAGCCACGAACAAGGGTTACACTGAGCGTACCAAAAACATGTTCACCAGAAAGTGTATTCCTATGAACCGAGAAGTCCATAAGTATAGCTCGATTGTCAAACAAACCGCAAGGCTTAGTGGTGAAAATGATGAGTATTTATTGATGCGTCCAAATAAATCTTGTATCAAGACAACAAAGGGAAAAGTTTTTCCTCACAAAAAAGCTTGGAATTTTTGAAAGACAAACACGAATGGTTAAATCCCAATTCAGCACATACAAGAAAAATTCGAGGATGACCAACCGGAGAAGAATCCTAGTTATTTGGAGATGATTTTTGCCGCGTCCGCCCGACAAAGAACGAAAGTCTAAAAGTTAATGATCTTCAAACTCATCCGCCACTTTTTCTTCAAAAGAAAAGTTTCAGGAAATATTGCAATAACAACTCGCTTTATACCGTGAGGCAAAAATGAAAGAAATCCGAAATGAGGCTACGGCGAGAGTGGAATTAATAAAATCTCAAACACGGAAAAAGTACTTGAAGATGTTGCAATCAACACCCGAAATGATGGATCTGGTAGACGCGACTATTATCGAGGCGACCAAAAAGGAAATTCGAGCCAAATATTTCCCCCAAAACTAGTTCAATTCTTCTACTTTTATTTTTATCTCTTTTGTTTAATTAATGAAATTTTAATGTGTTGTCTTATTTAAATAAATGAAAATAATTAAAAATTGTGGGTCAAAGGTGTCAACTTGAGTGATGAAAGGGGGTTGTTTTTTTTTTTGTTAAGTTATATGTTCTGAATTATAAGAAAAGAGTAATGAGGTGACACCCTTTTTCCCTATAACATGAGTCGTATAGCTCCGAGGCACTCGAAAAAAGGTGAATATATTATCACCAAAAGTCCAAAAGAATATAGACAGTTTGAGTATAAGTTAACTTTGTTGAAGCATGCACATACACCATACAAAACTAATCTTAAATCTATACAAAACTACCAAACTTTGAACCTACACAAGAGCTTCATTCATCTAGACAACAATACATAGCAAGGAACCAACTTCAGGCTGAACCAAACACCTGCATATCATTTCCACAAATGTAAGTACTTAACCAGATGTCACCATACCACTCCTCTACCAAATTGAGCACCCTCAGAATTTCAAATGAACGGTAATTTCATGAGAATATCACGCCAATTGCATAAAGGATACTAAGCTAATCAGAACTTTGAAATTGAGCCAAACAAACACCAGATAGGAAACTCTGTACTGAGACAAACTCCAACATATAAGAATATCACTTATCAGCTTACCGTTAACAATTTATAGTTATTTTTGCCAAACATATTATAAGTCAAGTTGTGCCAAAAATATTGTCAAGCTTAAACTTAAGGTAGCTCAATTATCGATTCTAAAATACTGCAATAACAACAATATTAATAAAGGTTAACATTACGTGATATTTGTAACTCGACTCGACCCATCTTGTTTGTATAATACAAACTGTAAACATACTTAAATGGTAGAAATGGTACTTACACTCAAGCATGAGCACATGCTCGTTTTAATTTGGATTGATTTAAGTTATTAGCGACTCGATCTCGTGTAGTTGCCAAATTCGCTGGACTTAGTATTACAACAAGGCTTTATGTTTTATTAACTGAAAAGTCAATAAGTTATTCTTTTATCCTTATCGAAAGCTGATTTTTTGTTAAATTTATAAACTTGACTGAAATTTTTAATGACTTATCGACTTGAACTTATAAAATGCACGCAGTAATAGGTTGAGAATATGCAGCTTAAAATGAGGTTGAGTTCAAATCCGAGCCTGTCTTTTTAATCTACGATTTACTTTTTTCATGTTGGTCGTTGAACCGATGCTTATCAAGTATGGAATGGAATCACAGGAAAAAGCTATAATGATTACGTGCTTTAAAAACTCATTATATCTATCTACTACTTAGTGTCATCATACATAATCGCTTTATTTTATTCGGTTATTTTCGTCCGGTTTATCGTTTTGTAATCGTCCATTTTATCCGTTTCATTTTAATATGTCCGGATAAAACAGATAAAACGGATAAAAACCGCTTTGACGTGGATAATAAAACGGTTTTAACTGCTTTTATCTGCTTTTATCCGGACGATTAAAATGAAAACGGATAAAATTGACGATTTACGAAAATGATAAAACGGACAAAAATAACCCAATAAAATGAAAACGGTTATGTATTATGACAATAAGTGAAGTAGATAGAGCATAATGAGTTTTTTTTAAAGTACGTTATGAATTTATAGCTTTTTTTCGAATCACAAAACGCTACTTTGCTTTTCATTGTTATTCATTTAACTTTAGCTTACGAACTTTTCATTTTGCAGTTTTTTCATAAGCATAACATCATCTATCAAGTGTTTGGCTAATTTTATAAATTGAGCTTATGCTTATGTTTTATATGCAACTTATAGCTTAATTATTTATTACAAGCTAAGAAGCTCATGTTAAGTGTTTAGATTATATTATGTTTAATAAACTGACAAGCTCACGTGGTTGGGTTACTTTATGCAACCTCTTGAAAATGAAGAGTTTTACTTGTTTTGAATATGTGTGGCAGATGGTTCAAATCTTATATCTTAATCGGCCAAAAAGGCGGAAACCATGAAGGTTTGCGATGAAATAAAGAGGTTGAGAGAGAAGTAGATATCGATAGATTACTCAATTAAGTCAACTAACCAATATAAATATTATTATATATACATTTTTATTATTATAAACTATTTAATTCTTCTTTGTTTTGTGAGTAGTTTAGATTTTTTCATTTTAAAATGCTACTCTTGATAATTTGTATTACTAGTAATAACGCTCAACGTCATAATCAATAATTGCAAAATGTCTATGAAAAAGAAACTTGAAACCAAAAGAGGTGCACCCTATACTATACAAAGTAACAAAACCGTACAAACATCAACATGTAAGTGTCGACTGTGTATAACAAATAAAACATACGAGATAATCAAAGAAAATACTTCTAAGTAAGAAGCAACATAGAAAAAATACTCGGCTTGAAAATACTTCTAAGAAAGAAAATACTCGGCTTCTTGAAGCAGGACGTCAGCTTTGTGTTATTCTGGTGTTTGGTTTTTTAGTTTTTTGATGTCTAATTTGGGAGAGACGACTGTTACTATATCAAGTCCAGGCATTAACAATGAAGGCAACGTGAGTAACATGAATGTTAATGTTGATGGGCACGAGGGGAGTAGTTCGCGTACTGATGGACAAGTGGAGCCGATTTCACTTGATTCGAGCCCTAGTCATGATGCACCTAGTCATGACACACCTGAGGGCCATGATACGCTATTGAAAATTCGTGCTATTGAAAAACAAATATTTGAGGGAAAACTTGTTCTTGTGGGTGATGATGGGCAACCATTAAAACCAGCTGTGACACTGGATGCTACTACTTCTACTGGGGCTAATCCATTTGAGCATCTTAAACTGCCGCAGTCACAGAAGGAGCTACAGGAGATGCTTAATGGTATTGGTTATAATTCGACACCTCCTCATGATACGAGTGCTCCTTTGGTTTCTAATGTTAATGTTACTAGTAGTCCTATTAATGTTGATGCTTTGAAACAACCTTCTACATCGTATGCTGGTGTTACTTCTGCTGAACCTAAGAAACACACGTCAAAATTTCGGAGGTTGGAGGGTAATAAGAAAGCTAATGGTGTGGATCTTTCTGTCCCAATGAAAGTGGTTGAAGAGGTGAACTCTAGGTTTGAGAATACTCTGTATGGGTATTTCCTTGTTCAACGACTTGCTTTTCCTGTTGTTGATTACTTTGTACGCAATGCGTGGGATAAGTTTGGTATACAAAAGGTAATGATGAATGCAAATGGGTTCTTCTTTTTTAAATTTAATTCGAAGAAAGGTGTTGATGATGTTCTTGAGAACGGTCCTTGGTTGATTATAAATGTACCTATTATTCTTAAACCATGGACATTGAACACCAACTTACTTAAAGAGGATTTGACCAACATCCCGTGTGGGTTAAATTCCATGATGTTCCTCTTGCTATGTTTTTCGATGATGGTCTTAGTCTCCTTGCTACATTGATAGGCACGCCAAAAGGTTAGATGCTTTACTCAGCCAAATGTGCAAGGACTCGTGGGGCCGTATTAGTTTTGCTAGATGCATGATTGATGTGAAGTCGGATGAGGTGCTTAGGGACAGCCTTATGTTGAGATACCGTTACTTGATGGGTCGGGTTCGACTATTGAGAAAATACGGGTTGAATATGAGTGAAACCACCTCATTGTGATAAATGTAAGATTTTGGTCATACTCCTATTGAATGTCCTAAAGTTGTTGAACCTCCCGTCACCTACTAAGCGTGTTAATGATGGTTTCAAACGGTTAATAACAAGAAGAAGGGTAAGCAAGGTGGGTGTAACCTTCCGGGTCAAGGAGGGTTTACTAAACCTGTTGTGGGTAAGCAGTTTCAATATCAACCCAAAAAGACTCATCCTGAACCTAAGAAAGTGGATGTCAATAAGAATAATGCTTCTGATGTGGCTACTTAGAGTAGAACTAAGATCTCTACATCTAACCAGTTTGATGCTCTTTCTATGGATGCGTCTGGTCTTCCTTCAAATGACACCAACAAGGATGTGGATTCTGGTCGTACAATGAAAGTTAATGATGATAAGTCTACTAAGACAGGTACTGCATCACAAGAACCTCTTGTGAGTAATTTGAAAGAGATGGAATCTGGTGTGGTTCCTAAAAATAGTGATTCTTGTATTCCGCCGGCCACTTCTACTAAGAGAGTTAACCTTTTTTCTAAAGTGAGAGAGATCGTGGATTCTGATTCTGAAGATGAAGTGGTTGCTAACCCATTTGATGAGTCTGCTAATCTATTCGGTGGTGGTCAAGAGTTTGAAGATGAGTATGATGACTATGACTACGATGACTATGCGAAACAGGTTCATGATCTTTCAGGGAATTTGGATGCCTTTAATGCCACGTATGGCACCAAGATTCAAGGTCCTAGGAAGTAATTTTCTTTCGTTATGTCCTATGTTATCATTTGAGTAGTGGTTTGTTTTCTTGTTTAGAAAATAGGAAGTGTCTTGTTATGTAAGCTTTATGCCTATGTAACGGGCTGAGATATGTGATTTCACTCATATCTTTTGTACTTAAACGTTTTTTTGGTTAATATATTTACCAGGGTGCAGGATTACTCCACTTTACCCAAAAAAAACATAGAAAAAAGCAATACAAATACAATAATGTTTTAATTAAAGGACAAATCTTCAAATATAAAATAATAATATATGGTTTTTATTTGAAGAAAAAAATTATATGTACACAGATGCCATTGGTAAGATAGTTTAAGAACGAACAATAAAAAAACAGACCATGAAGCAGATGTATCATCAAAATTTGTTAAGATTCAATATAATAAAAAAGATGAATACAATAAAGTTACAAGAAAACAAAAAACTTCATGAGCTCTCAATGCGAGTTACAAATATGTTCTTTTTTTGTTACTTGAATTTTATTATGCGTTATAAAATTTTATACTTTCATTTGTATCTTTACAAGTTGAATTTTATTATGTGTTTTTCTTTAGCCATATTCATGTTTTCTTTATCTAATAATGAATCACGTTTAATATGTGAAAACCAATCTAACATGTAAGAATTCTTAGTAAACGATACAATAATAATATTATAACTCAAGACTATCGAACATGTAAAAACCCCATAAACAAAAATCTATCTCAAACCCCGTACGTGCACGAAGATCTAAATGTTATCTTAATACAATCCAGGTTTTCCTCCTAGTGCGAAGCCGTGAGTTCTAGGGGTTTCCTTTCGCGGGTCTCTCCTAGTGGTTCGGGTCCCGGGGCCTGCCCGTTTGGATGGTTTAACTCAGGGGTCGGATTTCAAGTGTGGTGCCGTTCTTAAAAAATAAGTTATCCTAATACAATTAATTTTTAATTAAAAATCACTTTTAATACACTTTTGGTTCTTTTGAAAATTAGTTATCTTTAAACAAGTTAACAAAACACACCATAAACCTTTTTCTATTTTCTTAAAGACATAATCACATAAATTTTTTGACTCTAATTTGTTTATTTTGAAGATCAACCAATAGTTCTTTCCAAAACCTTCAGGCCACTTTGCTTTCACTCGAGATGTGAATGATGAATCACTTCCACAGATCAGAACACGGAGTTTGAAGGGTTTTCAAGTTTTGTTTTGTTTTTGTTTTTGTTTTTTTTTTTGCATTTTGTTTTTTTTTTCACTCTTTCGTTCTTCTTGTTTTTATTTCATCGGTTGCTGATGGTTTTGCTTGAATAGTAAAATTTATAAACTAATTAGTCTCTAGGGTTATGTAAAACAAATTGCTCACCATGTGTTTTGTTGGAAAAATGTATATATTTATAAAACCGTGAATGTTCGGATTCGAACTCGTGACCACGGGATTGCACACATTAGCGAATGAGAATTAAAGTTAATAATTAATGTTAATGATTACGATTATTTATTACAAATAAAGTCCGTCTAACGATCGTTAAGTATTTAACGGAAATAACTAACGACTGTTAAATGTAAAAGAAGAGAATATATGGTGAATATCTTAAAAATAAAAAAGATTCAGGTTCCCCTTTTCTCTCCTCTATGTGGCCGGTCAAGGGGGTTCCAAGCCCAAACCCTAACTTTTCCTACAATATTCATTCACTATATATACAAAGGCTGGGTTAATGTTTTTCATAACTTTTGTGCATTGAATTAACCCTAGATCTCTCCTCTCATCTCTCTTGCATTCTCGGCCGAACCCCCCTCCCAAAGGGTGTTTTGGTTTTGTTTTTTCATTAAACAAATGCTTGTGTTAGATCTAGCAATCGCTTTGATTCGCGGTTAATTCGTGTGTACAAAACTGTGGTAGTAAGACAATATTCTTACACCAATTGGTTTGAGTTGTAAAACGGTAAGGGACAACTCTTTAAACCATTTCATCTTCTTTGTCAAGAGATCTAACCAAATTGCAAGAGGTACGTTACGCATTTATTTCAATTAGTTAATTACTGTTATGATTTTAAGTCTTCCGCTGTGTAATCGGTGATGTCTATATGGTTTTATTTGTTATCATATATATTAAACTCATCATGTTTCACAATTGATCTCAAACAAAACTATAAGTTTTAGTGCTCCAAGTTAGCCTTCTTATAATAACTTTTTATAAGTTTTAGCGCTCAAAACTATAACTGGTTACATTGTGAAATTGTTTGGGTATCTGAGGGAGGTGAAAATTTTGAATTTTCTGCCATACACAAAAAAAGAATGTGTTTATTGTTAGTAGTTTACTGCTTATGTCGTTGCAAAGTAATACAAACATATTACACTTAATTGTTTGAGATTCAGTTTATTTCAACAAGATAATCATTTGTGCATAATAAGTGCTACAACAAACGTTTCACTACGTTCCTCCAAATCGAACGGGTTAAAACACACAAAATATAACAAAACTAACACATTGCTAGAATCCATCAACAAATAATCCGAAAACATGCCAACAACGATACTTACAAAGCTACGCTCCAGTGACTAGTAATCTCATACCGTATATAAAGGCTAATTAGAAACTAAGCTTACCTCAAGAATCACTCCATAACTACCCACGCTGATAACCTCTTAATCGCCTTTTCTTGAGAACTCCTTTTTCACCTAACATACAGAAATGGAACTTAGCCAGATGTTATATTCAAAGATACATTACAAAGTACAATAACCGAAAGATGCATTAATAACCGGCCAAAAGGTTTATCATATCAGAATATCTTACTAATTATATGTTATAGTATAATCCATGTTACTTTTCATAATTTTGTTTGGAGAAACTAGAAATCCTTAAAACTAATATGATCAAGACTTACTTGAAAATCCAGTGCGTCCTCAATCTTATCGGCGATCCTTCCCATTGTAGGGCGTTCTTTTGAATTGAAACTAATGCACTGATATGCAATATCTATGAACGTATGAAAATATCTGGTATTGATTTGATCTTTTATTTGGGATCAATTAACAAGTCTTTTCCGTAGTCATAGTATCGCCGGACAAGATTTAGTAGATATACAATAAATATTTTTATTGTATGTTTTACTTGGTTAAGTGATATACACTAAATTTTTGATAGATCTAAAATTGAAGAAGACCTCAATCATTATTATTAAATCAATTATGTGCTATGTGGTATATGTTTTAATTTTGACTTACGCAATCGATGAATCGATGCATGTGGCTCACCTTGTACATTGCTGAAAACGGGTGAAAGTCTTAATTAGACATATACATGTTGACAGATCTAGAATTGATTATTAATAGGATTTATCAAAAGGTTTGCATGTGGCTATTTGATATGCATGATTAATTGTTAAGTTATGTATTCATTGTTTATATGTTTATTTTTTAAAATACTTGCTTGTTTGTTATGTGTAACAAGGGTATTTTTATAAGAAAAAATAAACTGACCTAAACAATGGTGAAACATGTGTTTTTAAGCATAGTAATCGTAATCGTTTAATTGATTAATTTTATGCACAAAATAGTTAGAACGGCTCACCCATTGATGACAAACCGTGTGATGAGTACAAGGTTGGTACGCATTAAATTGTGACCTTAAAGATGAGGGTATGTAATATGCTTCGCGCTGACCTAATTCTCCGCTCGTTTGTGCGTCTTAATGGAGCTACCAAGTACTCCTATGAATGTGCATAAAATCTTAAGGGTGAATTGACCTTAAATTCTACGCCCCACTTTTGTGGTAATTATATGAATAACTAGGGTCTTATGACTCATGCAGCAGTAGGATATAGTGGTAATTAAAGGTAATTCTTTAATTGGCTAACCAATAACTCGATTAAAGTTTGATGATGAAAAGCTTAAACATTAAAACAAGGATATAAATGTTTTAATAAAAACTTATGCTACGAAGATGAATGCATGACATCTTTGTACATATTTGATTTGATACCAAAATCAAATTTATTACCCTTAATTTAAGTTTTATGCCATCCAGCGAAACGGAAACACCTGAGATTACCTTTTATTTGCGTGAGAACGTGATTTAGATCATAATCAAAGGGTAAAATATCCACGTGACGTGAGAACGGGCATTGATGATTTTGCAGTTTCTTAAGTTGGACAACTTAATTGAGTTTTGTAGTGAGAAGTGTCAACTCAAGGCATAAGATGGGGATAAAACATGTTTACATGGCAATTGAAATTGGCTAAATGTAAATCCCATAAATCTAGGAGTTGCAATTTGATAATTGGCAATTGAGGTTCGACTCGTACCATTTTGAATAATTTCATTACTAGCAGATCAACTGATGTGATGAAACTATGTCAATTTGGATCCTAGTTTTCAGTGAAAATTAAATGGTTATATGTTTATGAACCATGGGTATTTAATTTTCTTGAAAAGGTTAATTATCGAAAATACTAAAATTGAATTTTGTAATTCTTTTGAATGTATTAATGCAACATTTAACCATAAACGTGGTTTAGTCTTTTATTAGTAAATTGATCCATTCTGCTTTCAAAGAAAGTGAGAACCCTAAAACCGATTCTTTCTTTGGCGACTCCCTGGATTCTGCGATTCCCTAACCTCCATAAAACCGACTTACACTCTCCTTTAATCTCCTTCTCTATTGCGTTTATCTGCTATAATTCGGCATATACACGTTAGTGTTTTGCTTGATTACTCCAGATATTTGCGATCGTTAAGTTTTTTAGGGTTTATTGTTCTTCATTTTCTGTTAAGGGTATCGCATAGGACTGAGTATTATCTATAGGGGTTCGTTATATCAGTGCTTTCAATTCATTATTCTGCTGCTATGGAGGGTATCGGTTAGAGATGTTTTATGGTTTTAATGCATGCCTAAGCTTTGCTTAGGACCTCGTTGTGAAGATTGGACGATTGCTCTTCGTGTTTTTTTGTTAATTTTTGTTTCTCGGTTAGGGTTTTGTTACTTCTTGTTTGTCGATTCTGTTTTGTATAACTAATATGGGTGATAGTAATGAGCAAGATTCGGGTAGTAATGCTACGTCTCAGCAATCTAATGATTGTCTTGATTCTTCTCGTACTGATGGACAAGTGGAGCTGATTTCACTTGGTTCAAGCCCTAGTCATGATGCACCTAGTCATGACACGCCTGAGGGTCATGATACTTTATTGAAAATTCATGCTATTGAAAAACAAATCTTTGAGGGAAAACTTGTTCTTGTGGGTGACGATGAGCAACCATTAAAACCTCACGTGAAATGGATGCTACTACTCTACTAGGGCTAATCCATTTGATCATCTTAAGGTGCCGCACTACGTAAGGAGCTAGAGGAGATGCTTACTGCTATTGGTTATTGTTCGAAACCTCCTCAAGATACGAGTGGTCCTATGGCTTCTAATGTTAATGCCACTAGTAGTCCTAATAATGTTAATGATAAGGTTGATACGAATGCACATGGGGCTGTTGGTATTGAGAAGGTTGGTGTTTTGAAACAATCTTCTACATCGTATGCTGGTGTTACTTCTATTGAACCTAAGAAACACACGTCAAACTTTCGTAGGTTGGAGTGTAATAAGAACGCTAATGGTGTGGATCTTTTTGTCCCGATGAAAGTGGTTGAAGAGGTGAACACTAGGTTTGAGAATACTTTGTATCGGTATTTCCTTGGTCAACGAATTGCTTTTCCTGTTGTTGATTACTTTGTGCGCAATGCGGGCTAAGTTTGGTATACAAAAGGTAATGATGAATGCTAAGGGTTCTTCTTTTAAGTTCAATTCAAGAAAGGTGTTGATGATGTTCTTGAGAACGGTCCTTGGTTGATTAGAAATGTACCTATTATTCTTAAACCATGGGCATTGAACACCAACTTACTTAAAGAGGATTTGACCAACATCCCGTGTGGGTTAAATTCCATGATGTTCCTCTTGCTATGTTTTCTCGATGATGGCCTTAGTCTCCTTGCCACATTGATAGGCACGCCCAAAAGGTTAGATGCTTTCACTAGCCAAATGTGCAAGGACTCGTAACGTAGTAGTTTTGCTAGATGCATTATTGAAGTGATGTCGGATGTGGTGCTTAGGGACGCCTTCATCGCTGAGATACCGCTACTTGATGGGTTGGGTTCGACTATTGAGAAGATACGGGTTGAATATGAGTGGAAACCACCTCATTGTGATAAATGTATGATTTTTGTCATACTCCTATTGAATGTCCTAAAGTTGTTGAACCTCCCGCTCAACCTACTAAGCGTGTTAATGATGGTTTCAAGACAGTTAATAACAAGATGAAGGAAAGCAAGGTGGGTCTACTATTCCGGTCAAGAAGGGTTTACTAAACCTGCTGGGTAAGCAGCTTCAATATCAACCCAAAAGCCTCCTCCCGAACCTAAGAAAGTGGAAGTCACTAAGAAGAATGCTTCGATGTGGCTAGTTTGAGTGGAACAAAGATCTCTACATCTAACCAGTTTGATGCTCTTAATATGGAAAATACGGATGCGTTTGGTATTCCTTCTAATGACACCAACAAGGATGTGGATTCTGGTCGTACAATGGAAGTTAATGATGATAAGTCTACTAAGATAGGTACTGCATCACAAGAACCCCTTGGGAGTGATTTGAAAGAGATGGAGTCGGGTGGGGCTCCTAATACTAGTGATTCTTGTAATCCGCCCGCCTCTTCTACTAAGAGAGTTAATCCTTTTTCTAAAGTGGGAGAGATTGAGGTTTCTGATTCTGATGATGAGGTGGTTGCTAACCCATTTGATGAGTCTACTAATCTATTCGGTGGTGGTGGCCAAGGGTTTGAAGATGAGTATGATGACTATGACTACGATGACTATGCGAAGCAGGTTTATGATCTTCTAGGGAATTTGGATGCCTTTAATGCCATGTATGGCACCAAGCTTCAAGGTCCTAGGAAGTAATTTTCTTCGTTATTTCTTATGTTATCATGTGAGTAGTGGTTTGTTTTCTTGTTTAGAAAATAGGTAGTATCTTGTTATGTAAGCTTTATGCCTATGTAACGGGCTGAGATATGGGATTTCACTCATATCCATTGTACTTAAACGTTGCTTTTGGTTAATATATTTACCAGGGTGCAGGATTACTCCCCTTTACCCAAAAGTTATAATAGGAACATTTAAATTGTCTAAATTCTAATGTAACTCATAGCAAAGAATTGCACATCTTATTTTCCATAAAGATTTCATTACCCTCATTTGGTGAATGAATCCTTTTGTAACAAACATGACTGTTGGTTAACTGGAAAACATGTATATGAGTTACTAAATTAAAAGCTAGACTAATTACTGCGAAAATTGGTAAAAGGCAAACTAGCATTATTTATCTAGTTGTTTTGCTTTAACCTTTTAAATGTGCTACATACCATTATGGCCATGGTAGGCCTGTTAAGGAAGAAATTGCATACCCAATTTTCGAGTTAATAACATTGATGGATAACCCATCATTCATAGAGTAGAATACACCTTTTAGTACCTTAGTAATGATTACGTATGGTTCTTCAAAGGTGAAGGAAAGTAAAGCAAGCAAGTTGTTTTCACTGGTTATGAAACATTTAAAATGTTGTCAAATTCAGTGGGAGCATTGTGTTGCATTACTGAATAAGAAGTTGTTGAAATTATTTCTAATTCAGTGGGAGCTACAAGCCTTATTTGTTGTGTAGTAATCCAAATTATCTCTTGAATATCATGTAGATAATTACTTTCCAATTGTAGGCACTAATGTTTTTAGGGATAGTCGTGTACGTTTCCTTACTAAACAATATAGTCCTACATCTACTTGTTATATCTATGGCACAAATCATATTAATCAAATAAACGAACGTGTATCGTGTTGTTTATCTGCTACATGATGTTGTTCCATGCACAAGTGGGAGAAATCTTTATTGTGTGCAAGGTACAACACATATAAATATGATTTAAATGGATTCTCTTGACCGCGAAGTAAGAGAGTAACGTTCTAATAGGAATTATACATTTAAATGTGTATGATTGCCCTATTAAGAACATGTGTCAAGATGATAACAAAGACTACTTTAAATATTTATGTCATTCAATATTTAAGAAACACTTGTAGTTACAATTTATGTTACGTGAGAACGTGAACTAGATTGTAGCCCAAGGTAAAATATCCACGTGTCGTGAGAACGAGCATGGATGATTTTGCAGTTTCTTACGTTGAACATTTCATGGAATGACATAATTAAATGAAGTAAATCTAATACTACTTTGATTTTAAGTATTCGTTGAATGACTTAAATATATGTAGTAAATATTAACTTGAAATTATTAATTGAAACCCGATGTGGTGTTCATAATTACATTAATTATACATGTTTATGACTTCTTTGTAAAGTCACAAACATGGAGTCTTTAATACAAGACTTAAAATATAAAGTAAGACGTTAACTTGCTATGTTTTAAGACATATGCATGAAGTCAATGAGTTGATCAATGACTTACAACGATAGTGGGATTATAATCATATGTCTTTTGACTTGGTCAAAATACTTGTGTTATAATGCATGCAATTGAATTGGTAATTCTATTGTACCATTAAGTTTTACTTTGTTGGTAAATAGGTAAGCCAAAGAGTAGATGATTATCTTAAATATTGTTAGATTATCTTACAATATTAATTCTAATAAAATACCATAGTCTTATGGTATGTTCAGTTAGAAGAATCAAAATATATTGGCACTGTTTGATTCAAGATAACTATAGTTTCTTCCAAAAGTTATCAAGGTTAGTAGATTGAGTATAGATTGAATATACTCAATAAGACTCCAATCTAGAAGATTAATATGACACCATTTTTATGGAAAGTGATGAATCACATTAAGTCTTATAATGAAGTTCTGAATTTGTTAAACTACTTGTAAAGTGGGTTGTAACAAACCATTGTCAGGAACTGTAAATATTTTTTGTAATATCCCAAAAGAGAACAATGTATTGTTGCTCTACTTGCTAAACTATTTAAAGGTAATCTTTAAATTGTTAAAGGCAAGTGGGAGTTTTGTCTATATCTTGAAAGATTAAATTAAAAAATACATAATCTTCTAAAATACACTAGCAAATATCATGATGATGCTAAACATGTAAATGATAGACCTCAATATGATGAAATTGTCATTCATAGATCCGTAAGGATATCTTAGATATTTAATATGCTAAGGGATATGAGTTACAGGATCATGGTAAGCGTGTTAATCATAATGATGAATTTACAAATGTTGAATTGTGGTAAATCAATCATACTATGAATGTTAAGAAGATGTCCATAAAGATAATCAACTTTAGATACTTGGTTTATCTTAATAATGAATATGAGTTTCTTCAAAGGATGGAAACCTTAGTGGTTTAAATCTTTGTGTAGGAATCATATGGACAATATTGTACACGTATTTAATGTATGTCTAGTGATAATAATATTAATCATACTTAAGCAATTAACTATGATTAAATATTCTTTCCTAGATACATTAAATAGAAGTATAAAGATTATAATTGTCATACTTAGTTTCATTGATATGAAATTTTGACAATGAATATCAAAACTCTTTGTTCGGAATTACTTTTTGAGGACGATAAGTAATGCAAAGGAGTTTTATGAATTCAAATAATCTTTGAATATGTACAGACCGCAAGAATCCATGAATGGATATATGCAAGCATCTAGGAGATGATTCTTATATTTAATATTAAATCCATGTTTGATTTAATAATTAAAATAAGATTGTTCATAAGTATTCCTGAAAGCTAGTGGGAGTATTATTTTATTTTCTTAAATCTTATATGTTGTATAGGCAACTACATTCCACCTAAATTAAGTTTTAGTTGGGAATGAAACTTCGTTTGTAAGATTTAGAAATAAGACATACAACTTTGAAATATATGTTTATTGTTATAAACATATGCGGTAAATAAATGAGTCTAATAGAACATGATGAATACATATCTTTGACAAGATAGATTATGAATGAGATCTTAAAGTCTAACTTGGAGACTCATCATAAACATCATGTTGTGTCTAAGGTTGTTGTATCATGCTTGATTATAAGATGATTTAACAACATTGTAATATTAATGTTTGGATTTAGAATTGCATTCCTCAGTCTGGAGTTGCTCCCAGATTCTATACAACAAATTGTTGTGTAATGGTCATAGTCAACAAACTTGAAGTTTGAATGGCACCAAACAAATAATATTCAAAGTTTACGGATGTTTAAAGAGCATATTGTTGTATACAATGATGCTAGTATAATTGAGATGACACTTAATTCTAGTCACGGTATCCTTGATGATGACCATCTTGACTAGTTATGCTCAACTAAGAGCATAGTTGCATTATACATTAAAAAATAAAGAATACTTTAAAACTTTAAAGTTTTGAAAGATGATTGTCATAAAAGGTGGTTCAGGTTGTCACGCACCTTATGAAATGTTATGACAATATCAAGATATGTGTAAACACATACAAGAAGTTCACGTATTGTATTCTTGGAATAAGTATTCTCAAAATTCCTATAGATCAAAGTTAGTTGAAGTTATGCCCTGTCAACAAGTATGATTATCATGACTTGAGGCAAAATTCATTAACTAAGAATTATCATGCATTGATCTATTTATTATTTGGATAAAGGATATTATAAACATTATTATTCATATGAAATAAAGTATTTTGTTATGTTTATTATTCATTTATTATGATGTTATCCTATATTTGCATGTTTAAATCCTTGAATAACTTAAGTTAGTCTAAATAGCCCGTTGTTGATCAATAACATGGGAATGATATTGAATTAAGACAAATCTGAGTATTAGTTAGAATATACTTGAAAGTATATTGATGCGTAGCATGACTAATTTCAGATGATATTCAATAGATTGAGTATAGGACTTATCCCAACCACATGATGGTACTATATGGATCTTAGTCATTAAGTACATCATGAATATTTATCCTCGACTTGAGATACCGTAGAACTGTCATGGATGTAGTGCATTTCGTGAAGCAATATAACGCTATACATAATCGGTAGTTATAAGGGTTGTTTTCGTAAGTGTTATAAATTTATGAATTCTGCTCATAGTCAAAACGGGATTTGTTTCCTTCAAAATTATTTTGAAGTATAATACTTATGGGCCCCTCGTAGGGTTGTCAAGAAGTTTGCATGGCCATGCCCAAGATCTTCTGGAATATGTTCAGTAGAATTGGTAATCTTGATCAATCATATAAAGCGAGAAACAGAATAGTTAATTAAGAAATGAGCGAGATCCATATTCTTATTAACATGGTATTAGAAACAAAATGATGAATATGATGATGAATCATCAAAGTAGTTTTTCTCCAAAAAACCATACACGAGTTGTACCGGGGTCATTAGCGTTTTGCTAGACGCTAACCAATGTCATTACACATTTTGTAAACATATCCAAGTGGGAGCTGTTGGAAATGTATATATTTATAAAACCGTGAATGTCCGGATTCGAACTCATGACCACGGGATTGCACACATTAGCGAATGAGAGTTAAAGTTAATAATTAATGTTAATGATTACGATTAATTATTACACATAAAGTCCGTCTAATGATCGTTAAGTATTTAACGGAAATAACTAACGACTGTTAAAAGTAAAAGAAGAGAATATATGGTGAATATCTTCAAAATGGAAAAGATTCGGGTTCCCCTTTTCTCTCCTCTATGTGGCCGGCCAAGGGGGGTTTTCCAAGCCCAAACCCTAACTTTTCCTACAATATTCATTCACTATATATACAAAGAATATGGTTAATGTTTTTCATAACTTTTGTGCATTGAATTAACCCTAGATCTCTTCTCTCCTCTCTCTTGCATTCTCGGCCGAACCCCCTCCCAAAGGGTGTTTTGGTTTTGTTTTTTCATTAAACAAAGGCTTATGTTAGATCTAGCAATCGCTTTGATTCGCGGTTAATTCGTGTGTACAAAACTGTAGTAGTAAGACACTATTCTTACACCAATTGGTGTACGAAAGTATCAGCAACAACAGAAACACAATAATACTTTATTCAAACCAAAGCCTCAATAGTTGGCATAGATTAAGCCAAAAATAGTATCCAAAGTTATACAAGGTCAGGTTAATGTCAATGAGACAATAACCAGACAAATACAAAGATTAAACAAGATCAAAACTATGATCAGACAAAGGAGAGAATGTGAGATAATGACTGCACACTGTTGTGTGATAACCCTAGATTAGGGGAGGGTTTAAGTAAGAGAAAAAGATGCACATTGACCCCTTCAACTATTATAAGAGAAGCATCAACAGCAATGAACTTCTACACCCTTTAAATCATTTATGCTTTGTCCAAGAATAACCCCTGTAATAGGACTGCAAAGAACATAACTGGAAAGACATTAGTAATTGATAGAATGATATGTTTGCCACAGATTATGACCTCAATTTCTAACATTCCCCCTTAATCTATTGGGCAAACATATCAAACAATATCAATTTTTCACACAAGAATTTATGCTGATAAACACGAAGGTTTTTTGTAAGAATGTCTCAGGTTTGGTTTGAAGAGCCAATCTTTTGGCACTTATAACACCTCTTGCAATTTTTCTCTCGATGAAGTGAACATCAATTTCAAATTTTTTGATCTTTCATGGAAAACAGATTGATAAAGAAGTTGCAAAGCGATTTGTTATCACAAAAAGATTAACAGGAGATTGATATCAACTTTTAGATCTTTTAAGATTTTTGAATCCAAATAATTGCACAGCAGCAGAGACATTGATATATACTCGCTTCGTGGAAGATTTTGAAAGAGTGTTTTGTTTTTACTTTTCCATGAGATCAAACAATCATTAAAGAAAACACAATAACTCGTGAGAGATTTCGGTTTTCTTGCATTTAGCCCACCGCATCACTATACCCTTCACGATGATTTTCGATTCGATCAAATTATACCTTAGACCTTTTCCGGAGCTCCTTTCGGATATCTTAGAACATTGAGGGCACATTCTAGATGAGATTTCAAGGGAGAATGCATATATTGTGCCAGAGAATGAACTGAGTATGAGATGTCAAGTCAGGTATGGGTGAGATAAATAAGTTTCCCAAGTAACTTTTGATAACCAGTAATGTTAACAAGTAAGGGATCATCAGTAGTGGGTATGTATGGAAGAACAGAGTTGGGTTCCATGGGAGTGGACACAGGTTTGCACCCAAGAAGTCCAAATTCTTTGAGGAGTTCAAGACAATATTTTCTTTGGGTGTGACATATGTCATTACCAGTTTTTCAAACCTCAATGCCAAGAAAATATTTTAAGTTTCCCAAGTCTTTTATATGAAATTTAGATTTTAGAAGTTCTTTGAATAGGTTTATCTCATCAATGCAGTTCCCAGTAAGGACAATGTCATCCACATAAACAAGCAGAGCAATAAACTTGTTATTCTCTGTTTTGGTGAACAAAGAATGATCATTGACAGATTGGACAAAGTTATTTTCTTTTAATACACTAACAAGTTTTTCATTCTATTTCCTGGGAGCTTGTTTAAGTCCATACAGAGACTTGACAAGTTTACAGACTTTATTCTTATTGTTCTCATTACAGAACCCCTTAGGGATGGTCATATAGACATCCTCATCAAGGTCTCCATACAGAAAGGCATTGTTAACATCAAGTTGGAAAAGAGGCCATTTGTTTTCACGCCTAAGGCAATAAGACATCTAATGTGAGACATTTTCACAACAGAGAAAAAGTTTCCATCATAGTCTATTCCTTCCCTTTGGTTATAACCTTTAGCAATTAATCTAGCCTTGTATCTATCAACTTCACCATTGGCTTTATATTTGATTTTAAAGATCCATTTGTAACCAATGGGAGTTCTATTAGGTGGAAGATCGGTTATATCCCAAGCATGATTTTCATTTAAGGCCTCAATTTCGTAGTTCATAGCATCAACCCACCATGTCAAGAATAGCTTCTTCATAATAGGTAGGTTCAATACTTTTATTTAGACTAGAGGCAAAGCAAGAATTATCTTTGTTAAGATTAGAGTAATTAACAACCTTTTCAACACCATATTTAACTTTCCTTCAACAATAAAGTCATTAAGATTACTAGGCGCTTTAGAAACTCGTTGACCTTCTAGCAATAGTGGTCGGCAAGCCTTCTTCTTGTTCATAATTCGATTTGAATCAAGATGTATCGCAGTAATCAAGATGTATCGCCAGGATGTGATTCATGTGATATAGTGCCCTCGTGGTGTGTATTTTCATCTATGGAAGTTGCAACAGTTCATCATCCCTAGTAGGATGACCAACATTGTGCCATCATCATATGATGTCACTCTCCTTCATCATTGGGACTTATTTGTGAGTCAAAGAAATTTTGTGATTTAAATCTTTAGGCACATAGGTTTTGACAAAGTATTTTTATTTTGAAGGAAAAACAGTTCATAAAATTTGACATCTCGAGTAAAAGATATTTTTGTTTCTAAACTTAAAAGTTTATAACCTTTTTTCTCATTTGAATAACCAATAAAAACACTTTTCTCAGACCTACTACTAAATTTATCAGAGATGTTGAGAATGGTGACATTGCCCATACACAAGGGAGAAGGGAGACTTGCCAGACAACACTGAAGAGGGTAACATGTTTATGACATATGCAACAGTTAGAACACATTCAGGCCAAAGATATAGAGGTAATTCCCCCTGAAACATAAGGGATATAGCCACATTAAGGAGATGCCTATGTTTCCTTTCTGCAATACCATTTTGTTGTGGTGTATAAACACAAGATTTTTGATGTAAAATTCCTTTTTCATGAAAGAAGTGTTGAAGTTTGTTATTCACAAATTCTGTCCCATTATCACTTCTGAATATCTTAACATTGTGTTCAAATTGATTTGATAGCATATGAGTAAAGTTAACAATGGAAACATAAACATCATCCTTTCCTTAAGCATATAAACCCATACATTCTAGAATAGTCATCAACAATGGTTAAAAAGTATTTGTAACCATCTCGCTAGCGACTTTATATGGTCCTCATACATCTAGATGAACAAGTTGACCAATTTTAGTTGATTTATGTTCACTTAGAGGAATGGTTCCTGGTTTGTTTAGCTTTATTGCAAGTATCACAAAGATGGTCGATTCGGATGTACTATCAAGTTTAAGAGTGGGTTTAAGATATGTAGGACTTGGTCGGAGGATGACCAAGTCTCTAGAAATCTTATGAACAAACAAGCAGATCGACATTGTACTCGGGAACAACCGTAACATCAAACGAGTTAGGTCATTATTGACCTTTAAATCACCAATTTTAGTAATTAAGGCTGCGTACCATTGGGATGTCCAATGTAGACCAAGATTTGAAATGTCAACAACATTGATTAGAAAATTTGCGACATGAGTCATTTGTCGATTTGCACTAGAGTCAACAATCCAACCAAGACCGATGTTTCCAGATGAAGTTTTTGTGTTGTTATTAAAAGTTTGTTGAAGTTTATGTTAAACTTGACACTACCATTAAAGAAAGTTCACGAAAAATTTTACCGCCATGTTGGCATTAGCGTAAGACACATTGTTGTCATTAAGAAGACTCATAAGTGGAGAGTCGTTCATTAGACAAAGAGACAGGAGAGTTGCTAGCTCTATTATCGGTGACATGATTAGCATCGGTGGAAACATTGTTATCACGACAGTTTAGCATTAAAGTTCCTTTTGACATATCCAAGCAGGATAACCAACAAGATCATAACATCTATCAATAGTGTAACCTGTGTTTTTGCGGTTAGTACATTTGAGATTCATGTTTGGTCCTCTGTTGTTTGAGTCATTACCAAGATTAAAACCGAACCTTTATTGAAATTGTTGTTGTTAAATCCTTTTTGTTATCAAAAATTTTCCACCATCAAAAGTTTTTGCAAGAAAAGCGGTAGCATTGGGTTTAGCAGAGCTATTCCCGTGATAAAACATTTCTTTGAGATTCTTCTCTAGAGACAACAGAGAAAGCGGTTTGACATTAGGCAAAGGGTCTCGTTAAAATATTACTTATGATGGGAACATAGGAGTCATCAAGACCCATAAGAAATTGCATTAATTTGATTAGTTGATTGTGTTTTTCAAAATGTTTTGCGACCTCACAAGTACAGTGGAGGTAAGCTAATCATACAATCAAATTGTTTCCACAAAGAGTTAGGGTTGTTGTAATAGTCGCAAGAGAAGACCCACTTTGACTAAGAGAGTTTATATTTTGTGCAAATTAAAAATAATTTGAACCATCAACCTTATCATAAATATCTTTAAGATCATTCCACATTTCATAAGCGTTTAGCATAGATAGCACCAAAGAAATAATTCAGATCGAGAGAGTTAAGAATCCAGGTGACAATAACAGAGTTACAGGTATCCCATTGATTAGCAAGAATAGGATTTGAGTCATCTCTTAAGCAAGTACCATCAATAAATCCTAACTTATTATGATTCCTTAAGGCAAAGGTCATGGTCATATTCCATATTTTATAATTTTCTGTTCCAGTGAGTTTGATGGAAATAATAGGAGTACCATTAGTGTTGTTAGGGTGTAAATATAAAGCATCACCAAAAGATAAGCTTTTTTCAGTGGAAGAACCACCACCAGTATTATCATCACCAACAGCCATAATAAGAACAATAAGAAAGACAAACAACACGTAAAAATAAAAACTAAAGCGGATAAACAGATAAGAGACAAGAAAAATAAGAACTTGAAATTAAGAAACAACAAGAACCAAGCTCGTGGATCTGGGGTAAACCAGAGTGTATTCATACCACTCGTGAGATGGCAGATCAAGATGTTAGTCTACCCGCTTGCACCCACAAGGACTTAAATCGTTGTTTGAAGATGAGAGTAGACTTACGAGTAATATGCAATGAAAGAACAAATCACAATTACCCTAGATTTACTTAGTCTAGGGCTACTTGTGAATAAGAGATAACCGATTACGGC
The DNA here is from genome assembly GCA_022545495.1 of Chrysanthemum lavandulifolium. Taxonomy (NCBI): domain Eukaryota; kingdom Viridiplantae; phylum Streptophyta; class Magnoliopsida; order Asterales; family Asteraceae; genus Chrysanthemum; species Chrysanthemum lavandulifolium. The sequence continues at coordinate 3,759,942 of CM040240.1, read as the reverse complement.
AATAGTAATAACCCCAAACCACCTTTAGAAACCCAGAATAGCTTTTGATTGTTGCCGGAGAGATATCCCCAAGTTTCTACGAAGAAACCCTAGGATGGTGAGTCAACCGTGATTATGAGCCTGAAGCTCTGATACCATGTAGGAAAGTATCAGCAACAATAGAAACACAATAATACTTTATTCAAACCAAAACCTCAATAGTTGGCATAGATTAAGCCAACAATAGTATCAAAAGTTATACAAGATCAGGTTAATGTCAATGAGACAATAACCAGACAAATACAAAGAGTAAACAAGATCAAAACTATGATCAGACAAAGGAGAGAATGTGAGATAATGACTGCACACTGTTGTGTGATAACCCTAGATTAGGGGAGGGTTTAAGTAAGAGAAAAAGATGCACATTGACCCCTTCAACTATTATAAGAGAAGCATCAGCAGCAATGAACTTCTACACCCTTTAAATCATTTATGCTTTGTCCAAGAATAACCCCTGTAAAAAGACTGCAAAGAACATAACTGGAAAGACATTAGCAATTGATAGAATGATATGTTTGCCACAGATTATGACCTCAATTTCTAACAATTAGTTTGAGTTGTAAAACGGTAAGGGACGACTCTTTAAACCACTCATCTTCTTTGTCAAGAGATCTAACCAAATTGCAAGAGGTACGTTACGCATTTATTTCAATTAGTTAATTACTGTTATGATTCTAAGTCTTCCGCTGTGTACTTTGTGATGTCTATATGTTTTTATTTGTTATCATATATATTAAACTCATCATGTTTCACAATTGATCTCAAACAAAACTATAAGTTTTAGTGCTCCAAGTTAGCCTTCTTATAATAACTTTTTATAAGTTTTAGCGCTCAAAACTATAACTGGTTACATTGTGAAATTGTTGGGGTATCTGATGGAGGTGAAATTTTGAATTTTCTGCCATACACAAAAAAAGAATGTGTTTATAAGTTTATTGTTAGTAGTTTACTGCTTATGTCGTTGCAAAGTAATGCAAACATATTACACTTAATTGTTTGAGCTTCAGTTTATTTCAACAAGATAATCATTTGTCCATAATAAGTGCTACAACAAACGTTTCACTACGTTCCTCCAAATCGAACGGGTTAAAACACACAAAATATAACAAAACTAACACATTGCTAGAATCCATCAACAAATAATCCGAAAACATGCCAACAACGCATACTTACAAAGCTACGTTCCAGTGACTAGTAATCTCATACCGTATATAAAGGCTAGTTAGAAACTAAGCTTACCCTGAAGAATCACTCCATAACTACCCACGCTGATAACCTCTTAATCGCCTTTTCTTGAGAACTCCTTTTTCACCTAACATACAGAAATGGAACTTAGCCAGATGTTATATTCAAAGATACATTACAAAGTACAATAACCGAAAGATGCATTAATAACCGGCCAAAAGGTTTATCATATCAGAATATCTTACTAATTATATGTTATAGTATAATCCATGTTACTTTTGATAATTTTGTTTGGAGAAACTAGAAATCCTTAAAACTAATATGATCAAGACTTACTTGAAAATCCAGTGCGTCCTCAATCTTATCGGCAACCTTTTCCATTGTAGGGCGTTCTTTCGAATTAAAACTAATGCATTGGTACGCTATTTCTATGAACGTATGAAAAGAATCCTTATCGATCTGAGCTTTTATTTGGGGATCGATTAACAAGTCTTTTCCATAGTCGTAGTATCGTCTGACAAGATTTATCAGAGGCTGTGGCTTTTCACTTCCAAATCGTCTTCGATGCCAAGCCGGCATCCCACTCAGCATTTCGAACATTACAACACCAAATGAATAGACATCCGAATCTGTACGGAGGATGCCACTCTCGTGGTAAATAGGATCCATGTAATAGTTTGTACCCGCAGCATAGGTATAGAGTTTCGTTTGTTGCTGTTTTGCGGAGTCTGATTTTGACAATCCAAAATCACAAATCTTAGCTTCCAGATTTTCATCCAACAATATGTTTCCGCTCTTGACGTCTCTATGTATAACTTTGTTTTCCTCCCCAAGCCCTGAGTGAAGGTAGTCAAGTCCTTTGGCAGCGCCTAAGCAAATCTCGAGGCGCTCTACCCATGTTAGCTGACATTTCCTATTCTTCGGGCCTTGAAGATGATTATCAAGACTACCATTTCAAGCAAACTCATAAACTAATATCATCTCATCGCCTTCATCACAGTAACCAACAAAAGGGATGATGTTTTGATGATGAAACCTGAAAATTAACTCAAGCTCATTAAGGAACTCCTTCTTTCCTTGATAACCTTTCTTATCAAGGCGTTTGATGGCAACTTCATGGTTTTTCCAGTGTTCAGAGAGTCGTCCTGTGTATACCATACCAAATCCACCTTTACCGATCTCAGAAGTTTCGCTGAAGTTTTCTGTGGCCAAATTGATCTCCTTTAATGGAATTAGAAGATCTTCTAGCTTTTCATAATGTAGGCACCTTGTTGTAATGGTAGAATCAGTAGCTCTGTGGTTCTATCAATATAAACACAACCATTTTGTTTAGAAAAAGATTTATCTATTTGGCTAAGAACAAATATATAATGTTTTGAGTCCAATGCTCTTAACTTCATGATTGCTGGCTATTTAAATGAAAAGACTTACTTGAAGGTACAACGCTTCCTCAATCTTTCTGATGATCCTATTGATAGACGGCCGTTTCTTGATGTTGTAACTAAGGCATCTGTATGCAGTTTCTGCAAATGTTTGTAAGGAACGACGATCAACTTGATCTCTTATAATGGGATCAATTAATTTATCCATTTCATTATCACCATAGTGACGATGGACCCGTTCTATCAGATCAGGTTTCCCACTATCAATGTGTGTTCTCTGTGACACTGTAATTAACCCACTCAAGATTTCAAACATTACACACCCAAAAGAGTACACGTCTACTTCGGTATTGACTATATAACTTTGCTTGTAAATGGGATCCATGGATGCCATAAAATCGCGGATTATATCACTGTCTGCTAACACCCAACCATTATCAGACACTTGAGGCTTATTTCTTGGGACTAATATTGACAAACCAAATCCACTAATTTTGGCTTCCATATTCTCATCCAGCAATATGTTTTCACTCCTGACGTGTCTGTGTACTACTAATCTATTTTCGTCCCGACGACCAGAGTGTAGGCACTTGAGTCCTCTTGCAGCCCCTAAGCAAATCTTAAGGCCTTGTTCCCACAGTATGCAGCTTAGTTTATCTTGGTCTTGGAGATGATCACGAAGGCTACCATTATTAGCATGCTCGTAAATTAAAATCATATTATCTCCTTCATCACAGTAACCAATGCAACGGATGATGTTTTCGTGGTGGAATCTGGATACTATTTCAAGCTCATTATAGAACATTTCCCTTCTTTGCTTATAAATATAAGATTCATACCTGCCAGGAATAGTATAGATTTTAAAGACAACTGTACGGTTGGGCCATCGTTCAGATAGTTCTGCTGTGAAAAGGTCACTATTAATACGAGCTGGGAGAGTACTTTTTTTAAACATTCCCATGGCAAATTCGATCTCCTTGAATGGAATAAGAAATTCTTTCGGGTTTTGATGTTCACCGCGGCTTCCTTTGACAGAAATAGCTTCCTGGTTCTGCTAATATAAACTTATTGAGTATCCAAGTTTTTACAACGTCCCTGGTGACTTTATTTTGTATAAAAGAGTTGTTTCGAAGCTATAAATGTTTTGAATTTTGTTTTACCTACATTTATTTCATTTTATTGTTTTGATAACGTATATGAAGATTTTAGAGGGAAGGGTAGCATGCCATTTGGCATGACTATTTGCCAAATCAGCGTCATTTCATATTTCACATTCACACACAAAAATACCTCCTTTGCATGGCTCAAGCCGTTTGCATGACATTTGCTAGTTTTTAAGCCCCACCATTTATTTATTTTTCTTTAGTTTTTCAAATAAACTAAAATTTCATTTATTCAAATAAAAATATAAATTACAATATGATTAAACAAAAAAAAAAAATTAAAAAAAAATACGAAAATAAATTACGTTATCTTAATTTCACTCGTTCCAAAATTATTTCTAAAACATATAACAATTTTTATCCACCCATTCTTTTTCTTAACGGGCCTTACAAAAAGTATATAGCAAAACAATATAAACAATAGCTGATAATGGGCTTAAGTGATACTAGTAACAAGTATGTGAAATGTAGGGTTTTAATGTTTTATACTCGTAAATATACGCTGCTTTTTATCTTCACTTTCACGTGTTCTATGTTGCATAACATCTTTCTCCCCATCTCTGTTACACACACTGAAACACACACATACACTTCACTGCAAACACACACAAAAAAACACACATACAGAACACACTTCACACTTCAAAAAAAAAAAAAAAAAAAAAAAAAAAGGAAGAAAATCATACACAACACATAATTGGCGAATGTGACTCAAGTCACATTTGAAATGGCACAGCCTGCCTCCGGTATGATAGCGAGCAAACGGCGGCGCCATTTGGTGTGACACGTCGGAAGGGCGAGGCTCCTAAACCACCACACCCTTCCCTCGTAGATAGTAAATAATCAAAGCTATGTATTACAAGAAGTTATTTGGGTCTCAACTGTGATAGTGAGCGTATGCGGCGAAAAAACAATTAAATAGACATGTTATTGTTACCCAAACCGGATAGTATATCGAACTTTACTAATTTCTTGTCCTATAAATAAAGTGATGTTTTTATAAAAATAAATAAATAAATAATAATAATAATAATAATAATAATAATAATAAGGATGCGCTAGCCACCACCAAACTTTATTTGGCCACTAATCTGGTTGTTTTTTAGGTCATTGAGGTTACATTGAAACGTATGGGTCTTTGGTTGTGCGGGGTTTGTTTTAAGACGATACTCTTCGCTTCTAAATGTCGGCATGGATCGATTTTGTGCCACCCCGATTCGGTGATGGTGTTGTTAAATTTGTGTTATTTGATCTCACTAAGCCCCAAGTTCCCTCTTCTGTTCAGCTCAATTGTGTTGAAGATTTGGTTTTGGAAGAGCACTCTAGTTTTGATTTACACTTACTTGACACTTTGCTCACTAAAGGGTTGCACACTGTCAAATCCATCCCACCAAAGTGCCGTTTGGGTTTCTCTCGCGTTTTGAAAGGAGCTCTTGATAAGGTGATCTGCACACCTGAATACATTTCTTGTTAGGTTAGCATGTTAGCCTTGCCACTTTGTCTCCTTAAAACCTTTTGCCCGAGGAGTAACATGGAGTGTAGGTCTGCTACTAAGCGCCAGCGTCAAGAAGAATACATCGCTAATGCCATTCGGTCTTGGGTGCGCCTGGTGGTAGTTTGCGACTTGTTAGAGAGGTTTTAGCTGAACCCTTCCCTAGTTGGTCTAATATTGAGGAGGAAAACCTGGAATTGGGTGAGCGCAATGTCAAGCAATGTAGGAGGAAGATTTGTGATGGTCATTATACTGCTGCTGTCAGAGTTCTTTCTTCTTCAGGTGTCGCCCCTTACAATGATACTACCCTTGAGGACCTAAAGGCTAAGCATCCCTTCAAGTATGCTCCTTCACTGCCTAATATACCTATTGATCATCATAACCTCATTGCATCTCCTGCTGTGGTTCTTGATATAATTAAGAGCTTCCCTCGTGGGACCTCTTGTGGCCGAGATGGTTTACGTGCCCAACACCTTTTGGATTGCTTTAGCGGCGCTGTTGTGGCTATATCTGATGAGTTAATCAATTCCATCACCCAGGTGGTAAATCTTTTTCTTGATGGTAAGTGTCCTAAGGCTTTGGGCGAGTATATTGCCAGTGCTCCTCTCACGCCGTTGATCAAGCCAGGTGGTGGTATCCGTCCCATTGCGGTGGGGACTATCTGGAGGCGTTTAGTCTCCAAGGTGGGAGCTTCTATGATTGGGCACTCTTTGGATGGATACTTGAATGATCTGCAGTTTGGAGTTGGGGTTTCTGGAGGAGGGGAAGCCATTCTCCATGCCGTGAATCGGCTTGTTGAAGACCGTGGAGGTGATGTGGGTCTTTCGATGTTGTTGGTGGATTTCAAAAACGCCTTCAATCTGGTGGACCGTGAGGTTATGTTACAAGAGGTTCGCCGCCAATGTCCTGCCATATCACGCTGGGTTGAATTCTGCTACTCCAGCCCACCCAGATTATACTATGGGGAACACACTTTATGGTCACACCAAGGCGTGCAACAAGGTGATCCTCTTGGACCTCTCCTTTTTGCGTTGGTGCTACATCCTTTGGCTCGCAAGATCAAAGACTCTTTTTCCCTCCCCTTTCAAGCTTGGTACCTAGATGATGGTACGATCATTGGAGATACTCTGCTTGTTGGGAAGGCCTTGGAGCTCATTATGATAGATGGACCTCGTTATGGTTTGCACCTCAACGTCGATAAACCGAGGTTTTTTGCCAAGGAAGACCTAGAAGCGGAGACTGAAGGTGTTTTCCTCTAATATTGCCCGCCCCTGCATGGCGTAAAATTGTTGGGTGGGCTGTTGGTGTAGATCTTGAGTTTAGTAGTAAGCTTGTTTTGAAACGAGTTTCTAAAACCATTGAACTTATGAATGACGCTGCTAAGCTTAATGATCCCCAATGTGAGTTCTTGCTTCTCCGTGCATGTCTTGGCATTTCAAGCTATATTTCTATGCGCACATGTTCCCCGTGTCTTTGAGCGTGCTCAGATTTCATTCGATGAAGCACTTCGCCTCTTTGGAGCGAATTGTCACCTCTCTGGGCCGGGTTTGGAAATTGGCAATGGAGACCGCCACTCTTCCCTTTGAATTTGGGGGCTTGGCATTTCTGTTCTTTGGCGATGTTTTGAACTATGCCTTCCTTGCTTCTAGACTCCAATCGGCCAGCCCTCTGATGAACTTCTTGATCGGCATTGGTGCTAATGGATCTTCCTTTGATGATGCCCTACATGTTTTTAACGAGAAAATGGAGACCGACCTTTTGGGTAGCTCTTGTGAAATTGCGCCCCAAACTCATGAAGAAATTGGCGGTTATATTTCGCGACGTGTCACCAAAGAGGTTGAATCCACCTTTCGCTTATCGCTAGAGCAGATGGCCCTATGGAGATCGCAAATGGAAGACCATACTTCGTGATCGGCTCGAGTGGTCCCGATAATGGGTGAGACGATGACTATGAATGCCGAACTTATAGATGTGTATTATGTTATCGGCTGGCGTTCCTCTTCTCGATTCGGATGCGTGTTCACTTGCTCCAAGGTTTTCACGGGGGATATTTACGGGGACCATCTTGTATCATGTCTTTGGTACTATTGGTATTAAACATCGGCACAACATAGTGCGTGACACTTTGATTGATATCTGTTCTCGATCGGGGTCTCGGCTCGTAAAGAGGTTGACATCGGATTGGGTGGAGATAGGGAGCAAGTCTTCTACCGGCCAGATATCTTGCTCTATTCTTGGGATGGTGGGCGGGGCGTGTGTCGATTTGACCGGGTCGTCCCCTCACACAAACTAGTATGATGGACTTTGTGCCGGTCGTGCGTTGATTGACGCGCAAAAGCGTAAGCGCACCAAATACGGAGCCAAATGTACAGACATTGGATATGGGTTCACCCTTTCTCATTTTCCTCCTTAGGAGAACTTGAGGTCGACGCGGTGACCTTACTTAAGCGGATCCGGAAGTTCTCTATAACTCAAGACATTGAGGCGCTGGCTGCTCATATCTTGATGGGATTAGTTTTGCTATTGCTAAAGGTGTGGGAGCCTAGATTGTTTCGAGGCTCCCCACTAATTCTTGTAATCCATTGGTTTTGTTTCTAATGAAAATAATAATAATAATAATAATAATAATAATAATAATAATAATAGTAATAATAATAATAATAATAATAATAATAATAATAATAATAATAATAATAATAATAATAATAATAATAATAATAATAATAATAATAATAATAATAATAATAATAATAATAATAATTGGTAAAACGGGCATTAATTCTCATGGTCCTTCGTTTCAAGATGCTCTCGATACTTTTAACAGTGCTTGTAACACAGACACGTTCTCTGTCCCCTATGACGCTCCTGCCCCCCATATGATGAAAACCTTGGCAATGTGTTACTTTGGTGTCATCGAGAAAGATCTTGTTTCCATGTATTCATTAAGTCCAAGGCAAGTGGCTATCCTCAGTTGTTTTCGGGCTCCACGTGCACAAGATTTCCTATTCACCATACCTATTGATGGGTTAGGCCAAAGAATGAATCATCGCCAATTACGTTCGGTATTGTGTTATAGGCTTACCATACCTATGTTTTCTAAAGGTAGTCCTTGTCCAGTTGCAAGCATCGTATGGACCAAGGGGAGACCATGCGTTCATTGTTCCGGTGAAGTGGGGTGAAGTTCGACATAACAGTGCGTGATGTTCTTGTCAACATATGTTCCAAGGTTGGGATTATGGTGAAAAGGAGGCCCCATGGAGTTTCTTTCAAGGGTTGGGAAAGAGCTATGTCCGGCAGACTTGCTATTATTCAACTGGATCCAAGGTAAGGACGCATGTTTGGATGTGGTGGATCTCTCCTTTATGGGTATTGATGCAAATTTGTGGGCTCCAGGGGTAGCCTTACATAATGCTATGGAGAAGAAGAAAAAGAAATATGTGTCCAAATGTGAAGAAAACGATTACAACTTCATTCCATTTGCTTTTTCTACATTCGGGGAGCTTGACGCGGAAGCTTTGGATACACTTTCACGTATCAAGACTGTAGATGTTAGCCACTCGAATAATGTCAAGAGTGGTGCTTTTATTTATCATAGATTAAGTTTCTGTATCCAGAAATGAGTGGGAGCCCAACTAGTGTCTCGGCTTCCCACCAATTTCTTGTAATAATAATGGTAGTGGTAGTGGTATTGATAGTGGAGTGGTAGTGGTCGTATTTGTAGTAGTGGTACCGGTGCTAGTCGTAATGGGGGTGGTAGTGGTAGTAGTAGTTTTGGTGGCAGCAACAACAACATCAATAGCAGCGATAGCAACAACAACGAGAGGAGCAGTAACAGTAGCAGTGACATTAACAGTAGCACACAAGTTTATTAATAGTATGTAAGATGAGAGACTTTTTCGGCCTTTGGCAGCAAGCTTGGTATTTGGATGATGACACTATTGTCAGAGATAATTTGGCTGTGAGAAAGATTTTAGAGTTAATTATGGAGGATGGTTCTTGTCGTGGCTTACATCTAAACATTGATAAAACTGAGTTTTTTCTAAAGGAAGATCCGAGAAGCAGTTTTGCTAGTGTTTTCTCGCCTAATATTACTCGACCCTAGCATGGTGTTAAATTACTTGGTGGACCTGCCAGTGTGGATTCTGATTTCACGAGTGAGCTAGTGAAGAAGAGAGTGGTCAAACCATTGTGCTTATGGATGCAGTTGCTATGATTAATGATCCTCAATGTGAGTTGTTGCTTGTTCGGGTATTTCAAAACTTTAATTTGCTATTCGTACATGCCCTCCCCATGTTTTTGAGTATGCCCAATATTCTTTTGACGTGGATCTTCATTTCTCTCTGGAACAGATTGCCAGGACCAGGGTTTGACGACTAGCAATGGAGGCTTGCCACCTTACCCTTTGCTTGGGGGTGGGTTGTCTTGGTGTCTATACTGCAGGTGATGTTTTGAATTATGCTTTTTTCCGTCACGATTGTAGTTTGTTGGCTTGCAGACTAAGTTGCTTCAGCATGGCGGTATTGTAGCTTCTTGGCATACCTTTGATGATGTCTTGTGTGTGTTTAATACAACTATGGAGACTAACCTTTTGAGTAATCCAAGTGAGATCGATGTACCGAACTCATGAAGAAACTAAAAGATATATATTTTACACAGGTTACCAAAACTGCAAAATATACTTTTTCCTTATCTCCTCCACATATGGCTTGATAGAAATCTCACTTCGGAGATTACACTTCTGATTGGCTTCGGGTAAGTCCGATTTCAGGCTTGGGATGACCTATGAATGGTAAGACTTACCGTTGTGTGTTATGTTGTCGGTTATGTGTCTCCGTATTTTCTGTTTCGAAGCCTTGTTCAGCTTGATCCAGGGTTTTTCTTGGGGATATTTATGGAGACCATGATGTATCATGTGCTGGTAATATTATTGGTATTAAACATCGTCATCATGCTGTGAGCGATACCCTTGTCGAAATCTGCTACCAGTCGTGGATTTCAGCTGGTAAGGAAGTTGATATTTGGCTGGATGGGGGGGTGATGATGACATCAAATAACGACTAATTTATAGCACCATTTATCCTATTTATATTGCTCATTTTATATCATTTTATATGAGAATTGATACTTAATCATTTATTTATGTAATTCTTAGTTATTATCGAGCTATTGGTGAAAGTTAGCATAAAGGACATGTTTTAGGGTTATATTGATGAAGTACAAGAAAGTCTACTGAATTGACAAGCAATACGTCGTATCATTCTAGACGGATACGCCTTATCCATGTGCAACGATACGCCGTATTGGATGGCGGTTGATGAATATTTTGGAATATAATAATCTTGGACCCCACATGAATTTATCTCGATACACCGTATTGGTCAACCTGATACGTCGTATCGACCCGTATTCGAAGACTATAAAATAGAAAACCTAACCTACAGTTTCCAGAGAGCTAGAACCACTAAGTACGATTTCCAGTCGATTTTAGAAGGCATAAAGGTCCTCCTAGTGCGTTCATTCCATTGGAAAACTCTTGTAATCATTATACTCCGCTTTAATCATTCGGTTAGTATCGTTTATCTTATGAATTATACTTTAACTATTTTGAATATGATATTGTGTTTTTGTTATAGAGATTATGGGCTAATACCTATAGGTATTAACCAAGTTTATGATAATATAATATTTTGATTCATTTACATTGATTGTTTATTCTTTTCTTGCATGTTGATTATGTTTATCTTTTGATACACGTTTATTGTTTGATTATGTTTTGATCTTTCATTCAACTAATGCTATGTTAATTGATTTAATCCTATTTCGTGTTATTTGGTATTGTGTTAAGTGGTTAATAGACTAGACTTATAACTAGGTTTTGATCTATAGATTAAGTTCTGTTTCACTATTACCTGTAACCTCATTAAGTGGATGATAAACTAGATTTCAGGTTAGATATTACATATTTCTTATCCTTATGACTAGATCACTAGCACTATATATAAACATCTTGTTTCTGCTTTTGGTTAAGTGAATAGACAATGTTCTATTTCCTTTAGTGGATAAATCGATAGTAGGATACTAGTAAAAAGATAACTATTAGGCCATAAGTTTGGGAAAGCCTCGTTGTTTGCCTTAATAGCGAATTCGTAGCGTAGATAGATTATAATCAACGGTGAGAATATATGCGTGTTAGGTTGATTGTGACCGGATTTACCGATATATAAACTTGACGTTTAGGGAGAAGTATCATCTAGCTTTCATTAGAAAACCACTGATGAATGTAGTACAATCATTGCACACGTAGACGAATCTTGCATTTGTTTGAGTAACTTGGTTAATACGTTTTCCTTAGATTTAAGCTTGACCTCTTTTTTATCTTTTGTTTATCTGCTTGTGTGTGTTGCTATTTCTATTTACTTCTTTAATAGTTTAGATTAAACCAAAAATCGTGCTAGTCTCTCAAGCTAAACCCCCACCACATATTGCGTTAGTTTAGGATTTAATTTACTTAATTTAGATAATTAGAATAACATTATATGAAGTGTTAACATCCACTCTTAGTGATCAACATCCTACTTACCAATGAACCTACAATTGATCGGATACACTGCCCATTAGTGTTAGTTTATAGGTAAAGTTGGCAAAATATAAATAGTGAAACTTGATAACACAAATATATCTATACCAAACGACACATCAAGTTTTTGGCACCGTTTTCGATGAGTGAAATTGTTTAATACTTGTTTATTGGTAGTTTTGTTTAGATTTTTGTTTTTAGTTTACTTTGTATTTTTATTAGTTTTCTGTATTTTTGTTTGTTTGTTTGTGTTTGTGTTTGGCTTTTCTGCATATTGTTGCAATCTGATGTAACCCTTCTGTTGATTTAAACGATAAAGCGTATTCAATTTATTGAATACGACGTATCTTGTTTTGTGACTTATACTGCGTATTGGATTTAATTATTCAGATGTAATGTATTCATATTTCTGGATACGGCGTATCTTGTTTTACATAGAATTTTAAAACTTTAAGATCGATACGACGTATCTACTGTTGTACATACGGCGTATTTAATTCTTTTTAAAAAGAAACTAATTTTTAAATCTAAAATATAGCGTGTTGATATTTTCAATAACGCGTATTGATTTTTCTGAATTAAACAGTTAATCTAAATTTTAAATTTCAATACAATGTATTCAGTTTTTTGAATACGGCTTATCGATTGTGTGATTCAATAGTAGATTTAGTTTTTCGTATTTCATGTTTGTGTTTCGTTTTCTATAGTTTTCTTTCTTGAAACCTATCCCACTGATACTTAGCTTTTTTTTTTCAGGTAGTGCATGACTAGGAGTTTGAACAAAGAGCTCGTTAAACCTTACAACGAACCTGAACAAGTTTTACATTCACTTAGGAAGCTTTTCAAAACTAAGAGTTTTGATCATTCGTGTCACTGGAATTCGACTATTTTTCTGATCAAGAAGCTGGGTTTGAAGAAGAAAACACAATAACAATGACGGAACCAACTATGGAGGAGTACATGATGAAGACCCGAGAAGGTTATGGCTCGGGTATTGCTAGACCAAAGTTTGATAAGGATCTAAATTTGAGTCGAAGGGGCAATTTCTCAAGGAGTTGGGGGAAAATACTTTTAGTGGATCGTAAAATGAAGATGCCAATACACACATTGAGAGAATTTTTGAAATTGTTGATTTGTATACTCTTAAGGATATTAATCTGGAGTAACTCATGCTTCGTGCTTCCCAATTACTCTTTGGAAAGTGCTTAAACGTAAATTTTTAAGCAAATATAGTGGTGAAGAGTTTGATACTAATGATCCTGAGTTCATAAATTGGTTAAGTTCTAAATTCTGCAACTACATGAAGAAGGATGCCGTTACTAAAAATGCACTTTGTTGCTATTGGTCAAGAGGAGATGATAAGGAAGAACTTACTGTTGAAGAGGAGTTTAGTAACGAAAATGAACTTTCGAAGAAATTTTAAGGGAGCATGATGAAGTTGCTGAGCTTTTTAGGATTGAAACCAACATATTTGACTATGACACACCATTATGAAAGTAATTAAAGGAACTTAACCACCTTCTGGAAATTGCCGTTGATGTACTTACTGGAGATTTACCAGAGTTAAAGTCTTATGATGATTATAAGAACACATGGCTATATGAGAGGAATAGCCAGACACTATGGGTTCACAAAAAACCATGAGAAGATAATGAGAAGGTGGATCATGAGTGAAAGCCTCTATATGGGCACGAAACATGGACAACTAGTAATTGGTAAAAGGATAGATTTTGTGATGGAGGAGATTTACCTGGAATGAAACGGGTTGGAGATAACATCTATTTCCAGATTATGATTGGTATGATTTACTGCAAGATACTAAGTTGAAAAATGAGGCTTTGTTAGAAAAAGCAAGTCTTGAATTCAAGAATAAAGACTATAATGTAAAGAATTTGACATTTCTTTAATGGGTGCACAAGAGTTTTGATGATTAGAGTAAACTTGATCAAAGATTGAAATGGAAATTAGAGAAGGATTGGGAAAAGCTTCAAGATGGGTATGAGTCAAGTAACAAAGGATGGAATAATTATTCACCGGATGAGGAGAACAATGATGCCGCACCAACTACTTACATAAGTACTTAAATTGATTCCAATCACAACAATTATGATAATCTTTGTAATGCCTTGATCTCACAAAAATCCTAATGAGCCATTGGAAGAAGAGAGTGAAGGAGATATGCAAGAAATAGAAGACTACTTGCTCTCAAATAACGAATCTTATTTTTTTGATGAGGAGAAAGAAGCATTCAAGGAAAGGAAAGGAAGTGTAGATTACTTTCCATTCCATACAAGAAACCACCAAGGTTCAAATACGAGAAATTCAAAGTTATCAAGTACTCATTCGCACCATTAGAATAATAGACAGCTATAAAGATGTACGAGTACGAAATTTGGATATGTGCCGAGGAAAATGTGTCACAAGTTTATCATGATATTTTCCGCAAGAAATATTAGGGGTGGCTCGTTAAAAGGACAAAAGAAATGTATAGCTGAAGATGAGTCTAACTTAAAAACTCTGGAATAAACAAAAGTGCTTACCAGGAGACAACCCATAATGTCATTTCATATTTTGTATCGAGTCTGTGTGTCTAGTACATCGATACGGCATATCCAATTCCATGGATATGACATATTGATTGACTTGGACAATCTATCCTTTATTTTTATGTAATTTTACACTTTATTATCAGCCTGTCAATACGGCGTATCCAAGAAACTAAATGTGGCATATTTGACCTCTGACCCGTATCTAGTTTTTTTAGTACATGCTAAATACGGCGTATCCATAACTATGGATATGACGTATCAACTGACCTGTCAGTTTTTAGTTTTTATTTTGTATTCTAACCAACGATGATTTGGAGATACACTTGCTGGGATTTTATATATGTTGAAAAGGATAAGTACTTACACAATGATGGAAGTGGTGGTATACATATATCATGTATTTTCTGTGTGTTGTAGTCATGCTGGTATACAGGCGCACTTACACATACAAAAATAAAAATTTTCTCGTGATTCATACCATGGAGGATCATACCGAGCAAATCCAGGGGAGCTTTTCTGTTCTAATTCTTCATATTTCATGTTTTTAATGTTATATTTATAACGTGGACATTGTATATTTCAAGTGGAGGGATGGAGAATTAGAAAACTTATTTTTTCATTATTTTAAAAACAAATATGCTTAATTTTTGCTTAAATTTAAAATGATTAACATGTTTTTGTAAATTCATTAGTTGCATAACCCGCACACATAACGCTTATTTCCATATTGTGATAATTAAGCCTATTATGTTTCCCCCATTTACCCAAATTCCACAAATATGTGAGTGTTTCGGTGACTTGTAGTAAACTTTAGAGCTTGGCTTGGTATACTATTCGAGACCACCGTAATGAGTATTATTGATATAATTGGAGTGACTTGTCTAGATTGGGAAATTTCTAGGATTAAACCATAAAGCCTATATTATATGATATTAACAAACTACACTGGTTAGTTAACCCCCGTATAAAACCCTTTTGTTACTCTCATTTTTAGAGTAAGATACCTCCAGAAAAACCATCAGATTCATTCCTTTCATTTCTTACACCATTAAAAATATGTTTCATTACAACTTTACACCTTAGCCTACCCTATAGATTAATGTCCATGGTTGGTTGCTAGTTGCTTTTGTAAAAATGTATTTCCTGTGTTCGTGTGCGCATTTCTCTTTGGTTAGGTCGGGAATTGTACAATACAATGGGAATGTGAAAGTAGTTATTTTTTGTTTTTCATGTATTTACTACTTTCAATATTATTTTTATATCTGAATTTTTGAGACTTGTGCATATATTATCCATATTTATTATGATTGTGAAGTGGTGAGATTTTACACCATTATTAGTTTCTTTTATTGTTTTAAAAAAAATCAAAAAAATAGAAAAATACAAAAAGAGACAAGAAAAAGAGAGGATTGTGAAAAAAATCGATTCGTCTAAACTCAACCGATTTTATATTTCAAGCTAATCGATTATTCATTGGTATGTGTTATAAACTAACGATGCAAATTTTTGTTGTATATTATTAGAAGTTGATCATAATTAACCAACTATGTATTTTTGTACTAGTGGAGATATCGCCACTATTGTTCTACTATAATTTGGAATGAATGAGTGTTGGTTGTTAGGAATGCCAACTAGGTTTGTTTTTATAATGATTAAGATATCATTGAGTCTAATTCGTGTCTACCAAACAAAGCGTATGTTTCCGTGTTAAAGCATGAGTTAGTCGGTGATTTGTGTCTTTTTCAAGGCTGTGGTCGGGAAAGTGGCTAGCAAGATTAATGTTTATTTGTTGGATTTAATCTATCTGTTTCGTAATTTTATTTTACACCAATTAAAAATGTTTCCCACGGCTAATTCGTACAATATATCATTCTTCATCATAACCTTTTGCTTACTGAGATTAGGGAATTTGGGCAATTATTGGTGAAAGATTACTTAATCCTATCTTTAGCTTATTGGAGTTAACCAATTGAGAAATCACAAGTATCATGATCGTAAGTCGTCGTTACGATCGTGTATTTGTGGTTTTGTCGCCTTTTCTGGTATATATGATCGATAGAGATTAAAAAGAATGATAAAAACCTTAAGCCTTATCATATTTACCACAATTTACCTTTTTAGACTTGTTACTCCTTAGCTTTAGTGGTGGAGATGTGTATCCTTGCCAAGAATATGATAAAATATTCATCACGACCGAGCAGTTGAGCGATGTACTAAATGCTACCACATAGATTAGTTGAGTGATTTAAGTGATTTCATTACCTATTTCGTGAGGTGTTTGGTTGTGCACTTGATATTACACATAAATACTTAAATAAAAAAAATCCTGGACAAATGTTTAGGATGCATTTTTATAAGTTTTATCTAAAGTTTACTTGAGGAGAAGTAATGTTCAAGAGGGGGGGATATTTGATGACATCAAATAACAACTAATTTATAGCATCATTTATCCTATTTATATTTCTCGTTTTATATCATTTTATATGAGAATTGATACTTAATTGTTTATTTATGTAATTCTAAGTTATTATCGAGTAATTCGTGAAAGTTAGCATAAAGGACGTGTTTTAGAGTTAAATTGATGAACTACAAGAAAGTCTCTGAACTGACAAGCAATACGTCATATCATTCTAGACGGATACGTTGTATTCCAAGACTTAGAAGAATTCAAGACCATTTCCTGACTTTGATGCATACGTCGTATTCATTTTTGTAATACGCCGTATATGAAACTTTGGTGAACAAGAAGAACAAGCACGTTTTAGTATGAATACGCCGTATTTACATCTGCAATACAGTGTATACATGCCCTAACTTCACAAAGACATCCATGATGGGAAGACTCCAATACATCGTATCCATGTGCAACGATACGCCATATTGGATGGCGGTTGATGAATATTCTGGAATATAATAATCTTAGAACCCACACGAATTTACCTCGATACACCGTATTGGTCAACCTGATACGTCGTATCGACCCGTATTCGAAGACTATAAATAGAAAACCTAACCTACTGTTTTCAGAGAGCTAGAACCACCAAGTATGATTTCCAGTCGATTTTAGAAGGTATAAAGGTCCTGCTATTGCATTCATTCCATAGGAAAACTCTTGTAATCATTGTACTCTGCTATAATCATTTAGTTAGCGTATCGTTTATCTTATGAAGGTATATTGAAGGTATATATTGTGTTTTTGTTACAGAGATTATGGGCTAATACGTGTAGGTATTAACAAAGTTTATGATAATATGATGTTTTGATTCATTTACATTGATTGTTTACTCTTTCGTTGCATGTTGAGTTTGTTTATCTTTTGATACACGTTTATTGCTTGATTATGTTTTGATATTTCATTTAACTGATGCTATGTTTATTGATTTAGTCCTGTTTCGTGTTATTTGGTAATGTGTTAAGTGGATAATAGACTATACTTATAAATAGGTTTTAATCTATAGATTAAGTTATGTTTCACTATTACCTGTAACATCATTAAGTGGATGATAAACTAGATTTCGGGTTAGATGTTACATATTTCTTATCCTTATGACTAGATCACTAGCACTATAAATAAACATGTTTATGCTTTTGGTTAAGTAAACATATAATGTTATGTTTCCTTTAGTGGTTAAATGGATAGTAGGCTACTAGTATAAATATAACTATTAGGCCATAAGTTTTTGCAAGCCTCGTTGTTTGCCTTAGTAGTAAATTTGCAGCGTATATAGATTATAATCAATAGTGAGACTTTATGCCGGTTTGATTAACTGTGATAGGATTAACTCATATATAAACCTAGAGTTTAGGGAGAAATACCAACTAGTTTTCATTAGAAAACCACCAATGAAAGTAATACAATCATTGTACACATAGACGAATCTTGCATTTATTTAAGTAACTTGGTTAATATGTTTTCCTTACATTTGAGCTTGACCTCTTCTTTATATTATGTTTATCTGCTTGTGTATGTTGCTACTTCTATTTATTGCTTTATTAGTTTATATTAAACCAAAACTCGTGCTAGTTTCTCAGGCTAAAACCCCCTATTGCATTAGTTCGGGATTTAATTTAGTTAATTTAGATAATTAGAATACCATTATATTAAGTGTTAACATCCACTCTTAGTGATCGACACCCTACTTACTAACGAACCTACAATTGATCGGGTACACTGCCCCTTAGTCTTAGTTTATAGGTAAAGTCAGTAAAATATAAATAGTAAAACTTAAAACACAAATATACCTATACTAAATGACACATCGCATTACAATCCCTTACGTCATGCATATATGTTACTTTACTCATGGGAAGGAGGGCTTGATGTTTGTGTGGCTCTGATTGGGTCTTTGCCTTTGACACATACTAGGATGGTTGATTTTGTGGCCGGTCATGCAGTGATTGATGCATCACAACGTAAATGTGTCAAGTATGAGACTAAATGTGCGGCTATTGGATATGCATTACTCCCATTTTCATTCTCTTCTTTGGGGGAATTAGAGAAGGATGCGGCTACCTAGTTGAAGTAGATCCGGAAGTTCTTCATAACTCAAGATATTGGGGATGTGTTGTTGTTCATATCTTTGTAGGATTAAATTTACTATAGCTATACGAGTGAGGGCTATAGATTGTATCTTGGTTTCCCACTAATTTTTGAAAATCTCTTTAAGTTTTTAATAAAGTGGTATAAAATAACAATAACAATAACAATAACGATGACAATAACAACAATAATAATTACGCCTATGTCGAAGGACGTCGACAAGGGTATCACACACAATATTATGCCGATGTTCAATACCAATAATAAAATTAGCTTGAAAAGTGAAAGCATTTACGTGAATTTTAGTAGCTATCTTGTATACTTATTATGCAAGAACTTATATTGTTAAGTAGGATAGATATCACAATATAAGCCTAAATATACCCTCCTAGATTCTCCTAAGAGGGTGAGCTAGTTCATTATTCTTGTTGTAACACCTCCTTTCTCTCTAATAAAACACCTTATTCCACTTCTCTCTCTACTTCTCTCACTAGAAACTAACTATGGTTTTCTTATGGTTTTCTACGTCATGAACACTTGAATATATGGATCTTGATACATTATTGGAGGCCTAACTGCGGTATCCGAGCCTACATATGTTTGTGTGGTTCGTTTGTTTTGAAAACCTTCCTGAAAATGCGTTTTTGGTATGTTTTTACATCTTTTGTCTGTGTTCTGCACAAACATGTACTTTCTTTTACAATAACCAAGATTTAATGTTTACAGTATTGAAATGATTAATTTTTATGGTGTCTTAACTGTTTTAGAAGAAATATATACAACAACCATCAAAATTGCTTTTTTTTGTCGTTCCCACCTTCAAAACTGTCGAGTTTTGAAACTAGGTAAAATCTTCAAAACTGTCGAGTTTTGATACTAGGTAAAATCTTCAAAACTGCCGAGTTTTGAAACTAGGTAAAATCTTCAAAACTACCGAGTTTTGATACTTGAAATACAAGTGCTTATTAATCATATTAACAACTTATTGAGGTTATCAGTTAATCATCTTCATCACGTCTTCATTATATTCACACACAAAATTCGAATTATCATTTTTCTTCAGATTACTTGATATTCGGTGCTTAATTAGTTGGGGAAAAATTTTGTAATTGATTAAGAGTGCTTAAGGTGATATCTACCGTTAATTTGGATAATTTTGAGGTTTTTGTTTTTAGAGGAAAAGGTTAAAAATAAGCAGGTTCTGATAATTCGTTAATGATTTATAAATAAAAAGTGTTCACTAGGGATTTGTACGGTTGAATTAGGGAATGAATTAAATTGCAAGTTGTTTTTCATAAAAATTTGATAAAAATCATATGTATACTCATAAATATCCTTTCAAGTGTAAAGTCATGAAAGTCGTATCAATTGAAAATCAGTTGGTTGTTTCTTGAGCTTCTAGTTGGGTATAGATAAACAGGGAGTACCAGATATCACTTAGAATCGTGTAATCACTTTCCAAAGAAAACTATTCGACCCTATGTCTGGGTTACACAAATATCTTCTAGGGAGAAAACCAAGTGTTTGTTGTTGTTTTAGGAACAAATCAATAACCATTTCGCTTCTAAGTGTTAATGTTTTTTTGTGTGTTTTCCATGCAAATATGTGTTTCTAATTATAGGAAATGATTACTCTTTAGTCAATGGAATTATGAGAATTAATCGGCCTATTAATGTCCTCGTAATACTACTCCGTAATTGGAATAGTGGTTACACGTCCAATTAAGCATGGTCATTAATTGCGGTTATTACTGCCCTTGAATATGTTTTACAAGTAAGTTTGAGTTCAGTACAGCTTATAAATTGCTGAAGAAGATGCCCACTAAAGAGTTGTTCATTTCCTGAGTGTGCTCACTGAAAATTTTTCTCATTGAAGAGATGAACCCTCTGAAGAGGCTACTCCCTGATGAGATCCTTCAACATAAGCTGAACTCATCATCCTGATGAATACCTTCAGATGTAGCTGAACTCATCAGTGACTTGAATCACCTTTTACCACTATCAGAATCAGGGTAGTTCACTGACTTGATGGGTGTACACTCCGTACCTCGAGACCCATTTCCAAGTGTGTCATGAACCCATAATTGAACTAAATTTCCAACAATCCTCCCAATTTAGTACAATTCCGTTTGCATTAAAATTAAACATAAGACATAACCGGAAATGAAAATATCTTGAACATTGAATTCCTATCTTAGTACATTACACGTTCAAATATTCGAGAATCAAGGTGTTCTAAGAATTGAACCCTTACACTGAATAAGTCATGTGTCAATATCCAATTCATGAATGTTTCAGGAGCCAAAAGTATAGAGCCCTTTGAAGCGGCAAAACATCACATTCACATAGGTAGTTCCTTTTTATTCAAGCACATGCTTTGTACTTTTTTAAAATTTGAACTATTAAAAAGAAAACTCTTCAGCCTGACCTTTCAGCAGGACCGAGCACAAAACTTGGGATGACATATAAAGCCTGTGCTCCAGCCTTTGAACATTAAGCTTTCCACATTGAATTCAACTCTTGAGTTTCCTTAGGAGGGATTTGGGTGTCTTAATACTCAGCGACTATGGTGGACTTTAAACCCATCCCTTTAGCAGACATTAAAACTATTTCTCTGGCCAAACCCTTCGTTAAGTTATCAGCTAAGTTTTGTTGAGATCTGACAAACACTATAGAAACCACCTCATTCATGATAAGTTCACGAATCATGCTATGCCTGACACCTAAGTGTCTAGTATACCCAATTTCCTATTATACATTTGGTTATAAGCCTTCACCAATGTAGTTGCAGAATCACAACTATAGGTTTAGGCCACAAAGGAATCTCACGAACCAAGTTTTTCAAGCATTCAACTTCTTTACCATAAGCTGCTAAAGCCACAAACTCTGATTGCATAGTTAAACTTATGATACAAGTTTTTTTCTTGGAAGCCCATGAGATGACACCTCCTCCAAGAAAAAATACCCAGCCACTTGTTGAATAATTATCTTCAATGTTGCTGATCCAGCTTGCATCGGTGTAACCTTCCAAATTTGAAGGATATCTAGTATATGATAAACTATAGTCCATATTTTATGTAAATACTTCAATACCCACTCAACTAGTTGCTAGCTATGAGCACTAGAATTACAAGTGTACATGCTCAGTTTACCCACTACAAAAGCAATATCAGACCTTGTACAAGTCATGACATACATAAAGCAGCTAATGACCTTAGAATACTCAAGCTTAGATACAACTTTGCCATTATTAGGCTTAAGCTTCTCACTTGTTCTCCCCCTTGGGCGATTTCCGGCGCCGCCACCCCTACTACATTTTTTCCGGCCAAACATCCAACTAAATCGTATCTCTACATTCGTGTATGCAATCGGTTCTGCTTGGGTGTTCATTCTTAGGGGTGGTGTGATTATATTTATTGTCATGTCTTTTCAGTCGGATCATCTACCCATAAAGTTCTTGTATCGTCCTCTCTACCCTTAATTAATTGTGTTGATTCGTCTTGAATCTGATCTCTTGTTTAAGGGTATGCAATACGATCTAGGATTGGTTATATTATAAGGGCGGCGGCTCATTCAGTCATATCAAGATCTCGTATTATTCCTTTCCTTCTTGATTGATATTAATTCTACTTTATTCTATTCTATGTTTCTTTTGGATCGTGGATGGTGTATTTAGTTTTTAATATCAATTCCAATAAAGTTCTTGTATCGACAATATTATTATTTGCCCATCCTTTGTTGTTGGCTTTTATTGGTGGAAAGGATAGTGGGACGGTGGTGATATGTTTATTTATTTGTCCATGATTCTTTATCAATGCATTGTATCTTTTGGGACGGTGGCCATTGTGGGTTTTTGGATCTTTCTTGTGATTCAATTTCTGGTTGTTCTTTGGCATGTTCTATTTGAGTTTGGTGATTTATGTAAGTGGGCATAAGAGAGATGGAAGTCAAGTTTGTGGGTATACTTGTTCAAAAACCTTCGGCGTGTTCATGGACCTGTGCTACTCGTCTATTTTTGGTCTTATGTACGTTTTTTTATGGAAGTTAGGGTTGTTCACCCTATTGTGTTTACAAAGATGCTTTTTGGCTAAATGAGAGGGATGTCAAGTTCGTGGTATCCTTGCTCAAAAAAGTCAGCTCGTGTATGGACTTTTGCATCTTTAGTGGCGCTATGGTACATTTGGAAGTGGTTGTTGGTGTTGTACTCGCGGGGTATGTATGGATGCTTATTGAAGATAGAGTTGCTCACTATGGATGTGGTTCTTAGAACCTTGTTTTGTTACATTTAGATTTGTTTTTAAATGTAATTATTTTGTTCAGCGTTTAGCTGTGTTAGTTTCTGCATTTTTGCAGTTGTTGTCGCCCATGTTATGGGCTGAGGGCATGGGAATCACCCATGTCAATTGTACCTCAATGTTTTTGGCGTAATGAATTTTACTGGGGTGAATTAACCCTTTTACCCAAAAAAAAAGCTTCTCACTTGTATCCATAGGAGTACTTACCGGAGTATATTCAAAGTAGTTGAATTTCTTTAGCACATTCTCAGTATAATTAGATTGAGAGATATAAATTTCTTACTTTCACGTTTAATCCTTATACCAAGGACAACATCAGCCTCCCCCATGTCCTTTATAGACAACCCTGATGAGAACATCGCCTTGTCCAGTCAGTTTGAATTTGGTTAGTCCAAAAGAACAGCATGTCATCAAAATATAGAAAAATGATGACTCTTTTATCAGAGTCATTAAATTTGCTATATACACATTTTTCAGATTGGTTCAAATGATTACCACTTTAAAAAAGCACGTCATTAAATTTTTGATGACATTGCTTAGGTGCTTACTTCAGTCCATATAAACACTTAATCAGTTTGCAAACCCTTTTTTTATTGCCAGGCCATATCTTCACATCCATCAGATGAATAATCAGATTGTGAATTGACGCTAAGGCAATCAGCAGTCTTATGGTACTAATACGTAAGGTTGAACAAAATCACCTGAAAACCGAACCGAGCCGACCTTATTGGGTTCGGTTTCCAGTTTTGTATAATTATTTTGGATACTCTGTTTGGTTCGGGTCAAAACACACATATTCGATTCGAAATACCTAAACCGACCTAAGCGAACCGAACCGACCCTGTTTGGTTCGGTTTTGATAGCATTTACTTGGTTCGATGCTCAGTTTACGTTTTACCCTTATTCGGTTTTCGGATCGGGTTGTGTCAGGTTTGGTCGGTTCAGGTCGGTTTTGGCTCATTGCTCATCCCTACTAATATGCCCCACTAGAGCATAAGTATCAAAGTAGTCTATTCCTGACTTTTTTTGAAGCCCTGATTGACAAACCTAGCCTTGAACTTTTAAATAATTCCATCTACCTTCATTTTCTTTCTGAAAATCCATTTGCAACCCAGATGTTTACAACCAGGTGGTAGATCAGCCAACACCCAAGTGTTGTTGCCCATGATGGAATACATCTCATCGTTGATTGCTTATTTTCAGAAAGCAACATCATTGAACTTCATTTGTTGGTCATATATTTTGGGGTTATCTTCATCATTAAAGAAATAGGAATTTGGGTAAGAGACCTCATCCCTTGTACCTTCAATTAAGGGTATAATTGACACTCATGTCCAAATGTCACTCAGGTTGGGTTTCTTTTTAGTCTAGAGTTCATAAGGGATAACCTTTACTTTTATTAAGAACCCTATTTAATAAATAAGAAGCTATTTACTTAGCTTCACCTTAAAACCCTTTACTCATCCCTGAATAGGACAACATGGAATTGACC
The DNA here is from genome assembly GCA_022545495.1 of Chrysanthemum lavandulifolium. Lineage (NCBI taxonomy): Eukaryota > Viridiplantae > Streptophyta > Magnoliopsida > Asterales > Asteraceae > Chrysanthemum > Chrysanthemum lavandulifolium. The sequence continues at coordinate 3,735,229 of CM040240.1, read as the reverse complement.
ATCTCTTTTAGTACCATGTTTTTCTTTTAGAGATACCATTTTATTGTGGAGTATAGGGAGCATTCGTTTTATGGATTATACCAAAAGACTAAAAATACAAAGTATCCATGTACTCACCTCCCTTATTAGCCCTGAATCTTTTGATTAGAGCTCATTGTTGTCATTCCACTTCAGTTTTAAACACTTAAAATTTATTTAACTCTTCATCTTTAGAATGTAACAAAACTTAGAAGCATCATTAATAAATGTTACAAAGTATTTCTTATTCCCCAATGAGTGAGTGACATGCATATCACATAGGCCACTATGTATCAGCTCTAAAACTTCAATTTCACATTTTAAGTAATTTTGGTCTGAATGCAAGTTTTACACTTATTGGTGGTCATATCAAAGGCCGGAATTAACCTATCTCTAGAGATATCTTTTTTTGGGTAAAGGGGAGTAATCTTGCACCCTGGTAAATATATTAACCAAAAGAGCGTTTAAGTACAATGGATATGGTGAAATCCCATATCTCGACCCGTTACATAGGCATAAAGCTTACATAACAAGATACTTCCTATATTCTAAACAAGAAAAGCAGACCACTACTCAAATGATAACATAGGACATAACGAAAGAAAATTACTTCCTAGGACCTTGAAGCTTGGTGCCATACATGGCATTAAAGGCATCAAATTCACGGAAGATCATGAACACCTTGAATAGTCATCGTAGTCATAGTCATCATACTCATCTTCAAATTCTTGGCCACCACCGAATATATTAGCAGACTCATCAAATGGGTTGGCAACCACCTCATCTTGAATCGAATCCACGATCTCTCCCACTTTAGAAAGGTTAACTCTTAGTAGAAGAGCAAGCGGATTACAAGATGCACTAGTTTAGGAGCCACATCCGACTCCATCTCTTTCAAATCACTCACAGGGATCTTGTGATGCGATACTGTCTTAGTAGGCGTATCTTCATTAACTTCCATTGAGCGACGAGAATCCACTTCCTTGTAGGTGTCATTAGAAGGAATACCAAACGCATCCGTATTAAGAGCATCAAGTTGGTTAGATGTAGAGATCGTTGTTCCACTCGAACTAGCCACATCAAGTATTCTTCTTATTGACTTCCACTTTCTTAGGTTCGAAGGAGTCTTTTGGGTTGATATTGAAGCGCTTACCCACAACGGGTTTAGTAAACCCTCCTTGACCCGAATAGTAGACCCACCTTGCTTTCCCTTCTTCTTGTTATTAACCGTCTTGAAACCATCATTAACACGCTTAGTAGGTGGCGGGAGGTTCAACAACTTTAGGACATTCAATAAGAGTATGACCAAAAATCTTACATTTATCACAATGAGGTGGTTTCCACTCATATTCAACCCGTATCTTCTCAATAGTCGAACCCGACCCATCAAGTAACGGTATCTCAACGATGGGTCCTAAGCACCTCATCCGACTTCACTTCAATCATGCATCTAGCAAAACTACTTGACCCCAAGAGTCCTTGCACATTTGGCTGGTGAAAGCATCTAACCTTTTGGGCGTGCCTATCAATGTGGCAAGGAGACTAAGGCCATCATCGAAAAACATAAGCGGAGGGACATCATGGAATTTAACCCGCACGGGATGTTGGTCAAATCCTCTTTAAGTAAGTTGGTGTTCAATGTCCATGGTTTAAGAATAATAGGTACATTTCTAATCAACCAAGGACCGTTTTCAAGAACATCATCAACACCTTTTTGAATTGAACTTAAAAGAAGAACCCTTAGCATTCATCATTACCTTTTGTATACCAAATTTAGCCCACGCATTGCGTACAAAGTAATCAACAACGGGGAAAAGCAAGTCGTTGACCAAGAAAATACCCATACAAAGTATTCTCAAACCTAGTGTTCACCTTTTCAACCACTTTCATCGGGACAAAAAGATCCACACCATTAGCTTTCTTATTACACTCCAATCTCGAAAGTTAGGCGTGTGTTTCTTAGGTTCGATGAAGTAACACCAACATCTGATGTAGAAGGTTGTTTCAAACACCAACCTTCTCAATACCAACAGCCCCATGTGCATTCGTATCAACCTTATCATTAACATTATTAGGACTACTAGTAACATTAACATTAGAAGCCATAGGAACCCTCGTATCTTGAGGAGGTTTCGAATAATAACCAATAGCAGCAAGCATCTCCTCTAGCTCCTTCTGTGACTGCGGCACCTTAAGATGCTCAAATGTATTAGCCCCAGTAGAAGTAGTAGCATCCACTATCACAGTTGGTTTTAATGGTTGCCCATCGTCACCCACAAGAACAAGTTTACCCTCGATTAATTGTTTTTCAATAGCACGAATTTTCATTAAGGTATCATGACCGTCGGTAGTCATGACTAGGTGCATCATGACTATGGCTCGAACCAAGTGAAATCGGCTCCACTTGTCCTTCGGTGCGAGAAGACTCAAGACAATCATCGGTGGTCGCTTACTACCGAATCATGCTCATTACTATCACCCATAATAATCATACAAAGCAGAATCGCCAAACAAGAAGTAACAAACCTAAGCGAGAAAATCAAAATTAACAAAAAAACACGAAGAGCAATCGTCCAATCTTCATAACGAGGTCCTAAGCAAAGCTTAGGCATGCATTAAAAGAACATTATATCATCACTAACCGAACTCCATAGCAGCAGATTTGGAATTTAAGCTAATCGAAACCCTAGAGAAAAAAACCGAACCAGCTAGGAAACCCTAAACTTCAATTCAAATTGCAAGAACACGGAATAAATTAGACCGAGACTCAGCGAGAAGAACATAGGATTAGAGCAAGTAGGAGGATCGATAATTTAATTATGGGTGTAAGGGTATCGTTTTTCTCTTTTGTCGCCAAAGAAAAATCGGTTTTAGGGTTTTTCTATCTCTAGAGATATCTTGCATTCATTTAAAGTGAACATTGCCAAGTCTAGCATGCCAAAGTGTTGAATCATTCAGTTCAACACGATTAACCGTAGAATTATTCGTATGTTCTTTACAAGTATCGTTCACAATAGGATCACTAACAGTAGACGCAACGAAAATTCTTATTCTCATCAGTTACAAATTTGCCACAACCACATATGTATCACTAGCATATCTAAGCTCAGTGGGCGCTACATCAGGCATATCAATAACCAGTTTTTCCACACTCGTTGTAGCTGTTCGAACTTGAATACTTCCATCATCACATTGTGTACTCTCACTAGAAACACCAGTATTCCACACATCATTAGTAAGGCCAGTTAGTACTTCCTCACTCGCGTTGAAACACTGTTTCACAGGCTCAGCCTCAACAAAAGATGGGCCCATATTATCAAGTTAGATTTAACTTGATTACCTCTAACGGGTTTGCGTGGTTTACCATCAGTTCCAAACTGCTTAGACTTGTTCTTACGAACTTTAGGGGCCAACTTACTTAAAGTGCGAAAATTGGACTCCATATTCGCAGAATCTAAACTAGCACCTGTCGAATCTTTACCCTTCTTCTTTTTCTTTTTTTCACCTCCTCCACCCGAATCCAAGAAACCCGCTTTCATCATCAAAACAAAACAAGAAGAACTAGTCGCGCCTTATCTTCAATAAACGCAGAAAACCCTAGTGATTTAGAACGAAAAAACACTTTACTCGTCACATGCTTGGATCTCAATCACGAGTAATGAGTAACTATTGAATCCAGATAGCACTAAATACTCTAACGAACACAGCAACAAAAACCCTAGCGATTAATAAACAAAGACACGAATACGATTTATAATAAACCCTAAAAAACAAACAAACCCTAATCAAATAGAAATAGTACCAGCAACCATTCTAAGACAGAAACATGTTAAACACAAGTGTTAAACAGATTCCATACAAGAAAAATGGTGCAAGATACAAGTAAAGATCGATTAGAGTGAAGGTCGATTAGGGTTTAGGATAGATGCATGAATTGCCAGAGAGTCGTTTAGGGTTTACTATTGATTGCAATATTGACGCTCAGAGAATATAATTCTTGTCGGTAAGTTAGCAACTTGGCACGGTCCACTACGATACTGATGAGTCTTTAAATCGCAGAAAGCATAAATTTAGGGAAATGAAAGGATCTTCGGCTAAATAGAAATGAGCGAAGAGGTGTATATGTTCTTATCAGTTTAATACTAAATTCTTTTTATAAAATATATCAAGCTGAAACCTCCAAAAATTTCCAGTAATTTCAACTTCTAGAATGAAACAATATTCACAATATTCTTATGAGATTATATTAACTTTTATACTTAAGTTAAAATCAGCACATATGCACTTGCCGGAGGTCTCATTGGAAGCAGTCTCTCTACACTCGGGTTTACCCTGGTGTAGGGGTAGGATCTGTCTACATCTTACCTCCCCCATACCCTGCCTAGGCGGGATGGAGTTTGTTGTTGTTGTTGTATACTTAAGTTAAAATTCCAAAGTAATTATTCGACGGTAATAAATAATATAGAAGTAAACTATCATTATTATTTTGTATTATTATTTTTTTTTTTATAATTAGATAGTCTTATTCACTAGATCTGAATATTGAGTTTTGATCTCGTCACATGGTGTGGTTTTTAACCATTTTTTTTCTTTTTTCAATCCGTGTCTATATATATATATATATATATATATATATATATATATTTTTTTTTTTTTTTTTTGGTTTTATCCTTAAACACTTGTGCCGAAATGTTCTTTTAGTTTTTAGAAAAATTTAATAATTCGGTGGCTCTGTGCCACAACTATAAATAAGGCCCGAGTGTTCGACCAAATATGAAAAGTCTAATTTTAGGTAAACAAATTATTAGTAACATGAAAGAGATTAGTACAAGTATGACATGAATAATCTCAGTTTGAATATACGTTAAAGATTTTTAATTATGGGGTGATAAACGTTAATTGTGTCATTCGCCTAGCATTTCTTATTCGACTATTTATGATTCATGATTGACACTCTCTAATCAATCATTCTTAACAACTTACATGGCTATGCATTTATGTGACGTTATGGATAGCAAGTATAACATGAACAATTTCAATTTCTACTAAAATATGTCCAAACTTGAATTTTTGAAAGTCACGCATTATTTAATAATTAGACATTTGTTCAATTTGCAAAAAACACAACTCCATGATAAATATCTTATAAATTTTGTTTTAATGGCAAACATAAGTATGTAGATTTAAAGTAGTTTGTACTAGTTAAGTATAAATAGGTAAATATTATAGGGACCAAAAGGAAAATATATGTTGATGGACCTCACACTATGAAAATAAGAAAGACAACCAATGTGTAAATGGATAAGGAACGCATTGGTATAAAGTTTGAAAGGATTATTCAACATTCTCTACATAAAAAATATATAAAAAATGAGGTCATTCTAAAAATGTGGCCCTGTGCCACGGCACTTGTTGCACTCCCTCATCACCGGCCTTAGATGCATATATTAAATGATGCATATATAGTACTTTTCGCATTTTGTTGTATGACGTCATATTGAATGATGCTTATATTTAGCATTTTGTTGTGTATGAAAATAGGAAAGGTTTTTCTATCTTATGTTGAAGGGCATATGATAAGAAGGCTAAAAGGACACAAAAATGACCCAAAAGACTTACAAAAAAGGACTAAGAGACTTATAAGAAATGTATCTTTTGTGAGTCTTTGAGTTTTGTATTTTTTTTCCCTTCTTATCCTTTGCCACAAAAGGACAAGATAGAACCAACTAGAAATGCATGGTTAAAAGAGAAAAAAAGACTTACATAAATATTCAATGCATCATTAATTGTCATGACAAGCGTATCCGTTGTAGGGCGATCCTTTATGTTGTAACTAAGGCATTTACATGTGATTTCTTCAATCATAAGGAAGGACGGACCGCCGACTTGGTCTCTTATAGCAGGATCAATTAACGAGTCTAGCCTATTATGGTAGTGGTGTTGGACCATCATAGTGAGACTATTTGGTATGCAGCCTCCATCTTTACTCAATCTATAAAAAACCTCCGGACTAGTCAATATACGGAATAATAGCACACCGAATGAGTAGATATCCGATTCTGCCTTGAGGAAGCCAGTTTCTAAGTAAATCGGATCTCTGTGAGTATACATATCGATGTCCTCATGAGCACGTTTATAGACCTGCTGACATGGCTGATTAGCGGGGAGTAATTCTGAAATTTCAAAACCACATATTTTGGCTTTCAGATTGTCATCTAACAATATGTTTCTGTCCATGAAAGATCCATGTATTATTGTGTCGTGCTGCCCAAGACCGGAGTGGAGATAATGGAGTCCTCTTGCTGCATGCATGCAAATCTCCAGACGATGTTGCCACGCTAAGCAACTCCTCTTATCCGGGTCTCCGAGGTAACTAGCAAGGCTGCCATTGACAGGATACTCGTAAAGCATACTCATTTCTTCGCCTTCATCACAATAACCAAGGAAAGGAATGACGTTTTCATGTTTCAAGTTGGAAATGACTTTGAGCTCGTTAAGGAACTCTTTCTTTCCGTCGCAATAATTAGCAAAAAAACGCTTGAAGGCAGCAGCGCGATTTTGCCAACTTTCAGAGAGCTGTCCTCTGTAAAGCGTACTATATTCACCGGATTCGATCTTATTTTTTTTGTGGAATTTTTCAGTGGCCGACATGATCTCCTCTAGTGGAATTAGAAACTTTTCAAGGTTTGCCACGGGAGAAAACATTGTTATTTTTTCTTCTATGTTTTTGTTTTGTGATTATAGACAATACTGATCAAGTTTGCGATAGATGATTAATCCTATCCTTACGCTACACTTATATTGACAGCTAGTAGATTAACGAGTGGGTGATCCCGCACGTTGCTGCGGAAGTGTTGTGGCCCCGTTATATTTTTATGTAGCGGTCCATTAAAATTTAATTATGTTACATCGTTAGTCCTCGAAGGACCTAGTTTGCAAAGGCAATTAAACTTTAGGGACTATTTTCGTTAAATGGTTATACATAATAATTAATGCTACATAGGACTTAGTTTGCAAGGACAACTAAATTTTAGGGACTATTTTTGTTAAATTGCTATAGATAGTAATATACTAATTAATGCTACAAAGGACTTAGTTTGCAAGGAAAACTAAACCTTAGGGACTATTTTTGTCAAATTGTTATAGATAATAATTAATGCTACATCACATTTACTGTAGAAAACTCCCCAATCTTTAGTATATACGAGTGTTGGAAAACCAGCGATCTGTGGGATTCTTAAAGGACTTACTTTGCGTGACACTTAAACCTCGGGGTTGTTTTTGCCAAGTTGCGAAAGATTATTAATGCTAAATGACTTACTTTGCAATGACACTTAGCACCGAAATTTTTTCGCATGAGTTGGCAAACTTGGCGTTAAATCTGCGTATTTTGGGTGAAGAGCCTGCCTTTTAGTATATAGAGTAATAGTAATGAATAACATAATAAAATATCATAAACAATTTAGCCGGCCTAGCCAGTAATTATATATATTAACTATAGAGCAGGACATGATTCCCTCACATGCCATTTGTCAAAAACTGATTTGCGAAACATTAATTGCTAACTTTCGCAAGTTGGCAAAAATAGTCCATGAGGTTCAAGTGGCGATGCAAAATAAGTCTTGCATCATTAATTGCAATCTATAACAATCTGGCAAAAATAGTCCCTAAGGTTTAAGCGGCGTTGCAAGGTAAGTCGATGGCATTAATTGCTAACTATAGCAACTGGCAAAATTAGTCCCTAAGGTTTAAGTGTCATTCTACAAGTAAGTCTTTTAAGTCAATCCTAACTGCGTCGCGGGTTTCACATTCGTTAAGTCCATTATCTTACATGCAAGTTGTAATTTGTTAATGCTTTTCTTTTATTTAAGACAAAAATAATTAATATACTCAATAATTGATTGCATCTTTTAATAGTCGTTTTTATTTTCTTATTCTAAAAACAAAGTACTTGGAAAACAACCACCACTTATATAAACACATATTTTATCAAAATGAGATTTGTTAATAATCAAATGGCAAATAGCAAGAAGACTTTTCCATAATGGTGAACTGGTCATAACAAGATGTGAATGTTAAACCATTTAGATGATACCAACAGACTATTATATCAACTAATTAGTTGTGCTGTCATTGTCATTGTTATTATATCAACTAATTAGCCAAAACATAGCATCTAATATGTGTTATTACGATGATACCATGAATTAGTTGTGCTGGACAAAAGGTAATAATAGTAAGTTAACATAGCATCTAATATGGAGGTTACAAAAGGTAATAATAGTCTGTTAACATAGCATCTAAAGGTAATAATAGTGTGTGTGACTAGTTTTAGCGTTTATTAAGAAGTATGATTTCTTATTGAATTGGATGATATAAGTTTACGACATTCGGTTGGTACCTCAAAGGGTGTGCATATGTGTTTTTAGGAATGGCGCATACATGTTGATGGCTAATAAAAAATCAATTAAAATGTTATGCATATGTGTTTTTGAATTTCTTTTTGTCTTGTCGTAATAGAAACTGAAAATTAGTTTTGTGTTAAACTTGAATAATCACATTAGTTTTGTTGGGTGTTGAATTTGGACTCATGATAAATGTTGATGTAGAACAAATGAAAGCGTGCGTATTAAATGGGAAAAAATAGTTTAAGGAATGGTGCATACGTGTTTTAAGGAATGGTGCATATGTGTTTTATGGTTGATATAAATCAACAAAAGTATGTGCCTATATGTTTTAAGGTTAATTTAAAATTAGTGAAATGGTGCATATCGTTTCAAGGTTTAAAAATAATAGTAGATGGGGGTATATATGTGTTTAATAAGCGCATATATGTGTTTAATAAGCATATATGTTTTAAAAGTGTATATATGTTTTAATGTTGATATTTGTTTATGGTTCAATTGTTTTGTTTATGGTTTAATTGATATTTGTTTTGTTTATGGTTTAATCGATATTTTTAATTGTTTTAATGTTGATGTTTGTTTATGGTTTAACTGATATTTGTTTATGGTTTAAGATCAAAAAGCAGTTGTGCATATATGTTTTAATAGTGCATATATGTTTTAGCGTTGGTATTTTTATGGTTTAATTGTTTTTTGCATGCTTGTTCAGTTGATAAAGATATGTCGTTGAAGACCGAGAAGTGGATGAACACAAATATACGAAGATAATTTGCGACTTTTGAAGATATCGATTATTACATATATGTTTTTGTACTTGTAATTAAGTGAAATGTAACATTTAAGTATATGAATGTTGTTTTTGTTCTTTTATAATGATTTATTTTCTTTGAATTGTGTTTCAACCTTCCAAAAAAATAGCGGTTAGACAAAAATATTGGTAGATTGATAAAAAAATTGTAAACAATTACATAATAGGAACGCATGTAAATTTACATTATTTAAAAAACATACATGAACCTCATATTTTTCAACAAAAACACATATGCACCTGTAATATTTTGGAACCATGCTAGCTTAAAAAAAGAAAAAAAAAAAGTTCAAAAATTTAGAAATACTTAAAAATGGGATTTAATAAAAAAAAAATAAAAAATAAATAAAAATTGACTTTTACTATAATATCCTTTTGATTAAATAATAATCTTTAATATTAAAAAAAATTTATTGGTTTAGAAGGGTTCTCGCAGTTCTCGCGGTTAAGATAGGTTCTGAAAATAAAGCCCCTCTATATATATATAGATATAAATATATATATATAAATATATAGATATACATATATCTATACTCCCTTATAAAGGAGCAATATACACAACATAAAACCTAACCTCACTCCAAACCTAAATTTAAGATTGATAACCCGAACCTCAAATTTATACTTCCTTTACCTTACTCGAACCTAAAATTAAAATTTAGCCACCCAACCTAAATAATATAAAACCAATTCAAAAACCACACACTCACAAGTCACCACAAATCTACCCTTATATCTCAACCTAAAACACATAAACTCGCACCCTCTCATTAAACTACATGCTTAGCACCATCTAAATCATGACTAGAACAACCATCACCACTACATCCTCCATTACAAACTGTATTTTGTTTGGTTTATGTGGGTTAACCCACTTTGTGGTTTTGGGTTGTCAGATCTAACCAAGTCTGTTGAGATCGAGCCGCAACCAACACCATTTGAATCCGCCGCAACAACTACCAACAACATGTGCTGTAACTACCACCGTTTTACATGGTGTGAGAGGTGCTAGCCGGTTGTTTTAGACTAGGTGATTTTGGCTGGTGGTTTCTCTACAATGGTAGTTCATATAACCTGGTGGTGTGTTATTTTATCTGCAAAAGTTTACAAAAGCTTTGAACTAGGCGAAAAGCTTGCAGTTGTCTTGATTCTAATTGAACATGTTGTTCCTATCCACCTATCGTAAAAGCAGTTAAGTATTAAAAACAAGTTAATAGTGAATCTATGGTGATAAGATGTAAGTAAAACACAGTGATTAATTTTCAACATAATATTATTTATTAGAAATAAATCAAACAAGAATACATTACCCAAGTACTTGCGGAATAGTACTTTGGATTGAAATGACAAAGGATGGTAACTCTCTCAAGCTCGGGCTAAGTCGAGCACAACTAAGTACCATTGAGCTATCTCGGGGATTAAGTTGTATTTGGAGGTGAAAGATGGCTTCATGTGTGTGTGTTTTACAATTCACAAGCTTAAATCTTTCACTCCATCTCTTATGCTATTTATACAAGTATAAGTTTTAACTCTTTCCTAAGTGACAAGCGACAATTTTCTGAAGACAAAATCTTGATGTATTTTGTCTCATTCTAAAGACTATTTTAGGTAAGAGACAAGAGTTCTTTCCAAGGTCGGTGATGACATGAGCACGATCGTTTGCCATTCGGGAAAGTTGACTTTGGTTGATAAGGACTTCGTCTTATCGATTCGAGACTTATCCGCCTTATCCGCTCATTCTTGATCTTCATATCCTTGATCTTCTACTTGGTTTGTCTTGATGTAAGTAGTTGGAGAGGAGTTTTAGGGATTCGGTGAGTTATTGTCATCACTCCTGAATCCACCATCTTCTTGACTCGTCTTCACCCTTTAAGTTCCGCCTTCTGCGAGTATAGAGACTTCTTCTTTGCCTCTTCTTGAGTATCACGAAGATGGCTCACCGAGAGACTATGCACTCGGTGACTGTTAGTGTTTAACGGACTAAACACTCGGGTATTTTCTATTCAAATCTTAGATTAAGGGTTTGGGTATTCTTGAACCAACGGTCTCCCCTATTTGGATATACAAATAGCCTAAGTGTTTGATCGGTGTAAGTGAGCAAATGGCTTCTTCTTGCTGAATGTACTAATGAATACAATAAGAAACACGAGTATTTTAACAAAGCATACATCTTTTATTGATCACATTACATGGTTCCTATCACTAGTACAAAGGATAAAGCAAAATGATGTCGGTCTAGATGGATTCCCGTACTTCAAGCTTGACTTTCTTAATGATGAGTGTTTCCACATCGGGATGCTCTCTTATCTTGGCGTTTAAGTCGACTGAACGACATTTGCGAGTCTAAATTTGTGAGGCCTTTGGTATGTAGCTCAGCATTGTAGCCACTCCTACCTGATCAATATCACTCCACCTTTGAAATGTTGGGTTTCCATAGACATCAATGAAAAATAGCCCTCTTTCAGGCTTTTCAATCACGAGACAGTTGACAAATTTCACACCTTCAGGCAGCTCCCTGTTGCATTCAAGTCCGGGAACTTTGATCTCGAGTGGAACTCAACTCTCTTTTCTTGCCCTATGATGGTGAGGTTGAGATCCTTGTGGTGCGATTAAAGCGGTGAATCCCAGTTGTCTTTGGTGCATCCTCGATCTTTCATACCTTTTTGAGCATTTTCATCGGCTCCTTAACCACCGCGATTACGCCGTTACAATTATTGGACCAAGTTCATCGAGTTTAGTGATCCCAAAGTCGGTGAATTTTGGGGATCATGAACCTCAAGTGTCTTTATCATCCCCAGTAAACATTCATTGCCGATGGTTTGGACTTGGGGATGATTACGGCGTCGATGATTTTCTCGAGCCTATACGCTTGTCATTGACCGATTTTAATGGTCAATTCTTGCTTACTGATGGCTGCAGTTCTTTTGTTCTTTTCTTCCAGCTGCTTTCTCATTTCGACCATCTTGCTTTGAGCATCCTTGAACTTTTGTCTGCTGACCTTTTCAAGTTTCTTAGGATCAATTCCTATGTTTCGACTTCCTCGAGAACGACTTTTACCAGTGCTTCTCTGCTCTTTCTTTCTTCCTCAGTAACTTTCTTTTTTCTCTCTTCCTTTGCAAGGTAGGCACTTAGCTGTTGTGGGGTAAGCAGGTACTCAGTGTTGCCGATCATATAGGGAATCTTCTCAGGCTCAGTTGGTGTTTGCTTTATGCCTCTTCCATTGTCCTGGCCTGAAGAAGATGATGCTACCAAAGGTGGTGGTGTTGTTGTTATAGGTGTGATCACTGTCATTATTTTTGTTGATGATGATGTTGGTGGTAATGATGAAATTAGTGCAATGAGGATGGTTGGTGGTTCCCCTCGGTGTGAGAGGAAGTCTCTTTAGTAGTCTTCTCCCCTCAGCTGTTGCCGCAACATGAGTGAGAGCAAGAGTTGCTTGGACACTAGGGAGTTTCGGTGGCTTGACCTTTGAAGGCTTGATAAATTCGGTTAGCACACCTTGATGTCGATGTAGTATCCTGTGAAGGCGGTGACTTGTTTCTCAGTTAACTGAGATAATTCCAAAGCGATCATCAGTGGCCCAAGATTCCAAGCCATGGAAGATGATGCCTTAGCAGTCGTCACTGAGCATCCAAGGAACCCAGTGTTGCTGAAAAGGCAGGCGAAGATTGAAGGCGAACATTGGCAGACTTGAGCATGTTGATTAGTTCAGTAAGGTATGAGGAATTCTTCAAGTAAGCCTTAGTAGCCTCCAGCACTTTTGAGTTGAGTGTTGGGTCTTCTTTGACCGAGTCCTTGATTTCATCAATCCTTGTCCCACAACCCTTAAGATGTTTAAGAAACTTAGCCAGGTTATCATCTAATCTATGAAGATGCTCGTACATGATATCTCTGTGTTCATCAGTGTTAGCATTGAAAGTGAGCACATCGGACTTTAGATTAGCATAACTTGCAGAAGCCTCAGTGTGTTGATCCCACAATGTGTCAGTGACCCCAAAATATATCTTTCTTAAAGCTTTGGTGATCAACATAACTAGCTGCCTTTCAGTGATTGGAAGAATATTATCAATGGCGAATTCTTGAGCTGGATGAAGAGAGTCGATTCATTATCTTGAGTGAAATGGTTACTCATTAGGCTCTTGTGGATCGGTTTGATGTTCTTATTCAGCTTGAACATCAGCGTCCACTTCTTCTCCTGCTGATAGAATTTCATCTTCACTTTCAGCAAGTTCTTCATCGAAAATAGTATCTCGACAACATCGACAGCGGTTAACAAGGTGGGTTCCGTATCGGCGGGTTTTCTAGTGTCTTCTCGGAGTCGGGATTGGTGATGGGTTCCGTGTCGACAGGTTGTTTCTTTCCTACGAGTCTTTGTCCCCACGAGACCCACGAGACACCGATGAGTTTTTCCAGTGCCTTTGGCGTCGATGGCAGTTATATCCTTATCGGGTTGTTTAGTTCCTCACGAGTCTTTGGGATCATTCGATTGGCCCTCGGACAAAGGCGTAATTTGCTAATGTCATCCTTGGGCGTTGTGGGCGTGATAACTTTTCGTTCGAGGAGAAACTTCCTTTTCTTGAGCAAGTTTTATAACACCCTAGGCAGTGAACCTAATCGTTGTAGTGTAGTAATTAGGGTAAGCCACGGGTATTGATATCGTTCTCTAGGGGAATAGGAATGCTAGTAAGAAGTTACTACGCTAAGGTTAAGGTTGAGGAAGATTATTTTTTGTATTTTTATATTTTATGAAATGGAAAGGTACGAATCTCGGGTATTGGATTTGGGAGGTTTTGGTATTTCTACCGATTACTCTACTATTATCTAATTATCTAAACTAAGGTTGTGGGAGTCTATGTCTATTTAATGTGTGCTTGTATGATAGTTTAAAGATGTGTTTACTTAGGTTGTACTACTCCTTAATTATCTCCTATTGATGGTTGAATTGTCACGTCCTTATTCTTAGTTGCGTTGTGTGTCTAAAGTTGTAGGGTATGCGTTTCTCCCTAACTCTTTGAACTTACCAAAGGGTCTCGTCTACAAAACCCACTAGGGATGATAAACTCTTACTCTAAGGCACTCTTTGGATAATTTAGCCTACAACTACTCGGTAATCATATTCTAAGGTTCACAAAGATGAATCAAGCATTAAGTACACAACGAATGACCTATCGCATTACTAGATCATTGATCAACTAAGATAAGAAGCAACCAATCAATATTTAATAATTAAGTTTCATACTTCCTAAGCAAATACACAAATAAATTAGCCGGACATGGAGAACATGCAAGCATACACACAAATAATCAAAGACATAATTGAATTAATGAAGTAAATACTTATCTTGATGTAAGATAGGGTTTAAAACCCTAAAATACTTTACAAGACACCTTAGGTTCGGTTTAGGTTTTCACTCAAAAGACTCTCTTAAAAGCGAAAAATTCGGATTCTATATATTACAGATTACATATGCGACGCCGTGTCGCCGCCATTAGGGTTTCGTCTTGGCGCGTTAACCTTGCGACGGCGTCACCTTATGTCCGTGACGCCGTCCTCTTGACCGGCGTCGTCGGATTGCATCTAGGCCGTCCCGAGTAGCGACGGCCTACTCTTTTACAACTAGGCGTCGTCACTTGAAAATAAGAGTTTTGGGTTACGTCCGTCACAAAAATCCTCGGACGGCGTCGCAATTAACACCGACGCCGTCGCCTTCTATTTTCGTGACTTTGAGTGTCTCGATTTTGACTTTGGCCATTTTCTTCATATATTCGCGCCTTTTCGTCCAAATAAGTGCCATTCCACATTTTGCCTTCAAGAGACCTAAAAGTGAAAAGGGCGATATTAAGCAATAACGAATACAAAAGTGATCAAATAAGGACTTAAACGACCCTCAAAATGGTACCTTTAAAACCTTATCAAATATCCCTACACTTGTTATTTGCTTGTCCTCAAGCAAATGTGCTTTAACCAATTAATTTATAAGTTAGGGGTCATGAAGCATTAATTCAAAGCGGTCCACAACACATATAAGCCCATAAAAGTCATAACAAGCACGAAATTACATACTAGCACCTCACATGGGGTGTTTGGATACTCGCATCTCTCTCGGTGTATATATGAAATATAACAAATAGGAAATGGAAGATAAACACTCATTAACCGGTCCTAGTACACAGATTACCATAGGCTTGAGAATAGATCAAACCTCCATCGCTTTGGCGTAAGCACCTAGGAAAGACTATCAAAAAGGTCTTTTAAAGGGTTGTAATGTTAGGCTTACGGTAGGGAAACAAGGGTTTGGTGAGATAGGCTATTTAGTGGTGGCAAGTCAAAAATCTCTATGTTAAATGCATATGAAGAATGGCGTTGCTAAGTCAAGACTCGACACTCTAAAACTCTAGGTAACGGAAATAAACAAACATAAATTTAAAGGATAAATGTAGGATGGTAGCCCGTATAATTTTTTTTTTTTACTCTATATATTTTTTTTCTTTTTTTCTTTTTCTATTTTTTTTCGACTTTTTTTTTATTTTTTTTTTTCATACACTTTTACTCTACCATCCTCTATGATAACATCAAAATACTAGGGATTTATAGGTATATCCCTACACTTGAGTGTTTATTACTCTAATACTAATTTGACCCGAATTGAAAAGATCAAAACACTTGGGGTACATTATTATGCAAACAAAGGGAATTTGAATTTAACGTTCCATTCCGTCATTTCATAAACTTTAACTTTTCCCATGAATCCCAATCGTCCCAAAGCGTATACAAAGGATATGACTCGACTTAGCAACTTATGCAAGCAACTAGATAATTGAACTAAGGGTTTGGGGTGATAACAAACATTTGCACTAAAAGTGAGTGCATAAGGGGTAGGCTAAGGCGATTTGGGTGTATATTTGGGGTGGGGTGTAAACAATGCTCTTCATTGATATTCCGGAAAAACCGAAACATCACGAGAACCGCGAAAAGGATAGGCTCTGAGGGGTTAACTAGGGGTATCGTGTACTAAAGATGAGTACAACGCAAAGGGTGTGGGGTAATTACTCAACCGATATGGAAGAAGTAATTATATTATGGGTATTAAACAAGGGTTATCCTAATGCCTCTTATCATTTAGTTATTCCTAACTACACAAGTGTAGTCTCACTTGCGATCTCGGAATGCATCACAAAACAAGTTCTAGAATCTAATATACTGCCGGTTCACACTCTAAGCATTGAAGATGAATGCTTTTAATTCCTACTAATCTAAGGCGATCCTCGCATTTTGGTGGAATTTGGGTGGTAAAGGGTTTTGTGCTAGTCATGCAACTTCCTATCCATGAGGCGCTTTTGTTAAGACTAATGACCCACTCCTATATGTCATGAAAAATTTTAAATTTGGTGCCAAAATTACCCTAACCGACATTTTCTCATGGTTTATTACACAATCACATTTGGACAAAGCAAATAGTCAAGGATAAGCATAGTTTCAAAGTTCCGTTTATTTTCCCTCCTACACTTAAAGCGAACATTGTCCCCAATGTTCCCGAAATATCAAAGTTATGATAAAGAAGGTAATTAAAAGCGAAAGAAACTAGTACTCCCGATTAGCTCGGTAGGATCCGTGTAAAGTGGTGGTTAAATCCTTTTCAAGAAGAATTATTGCGTGAAAAGCTCCTTCCAATCTTATGTAACTTCTTCTTAACAAACTAAACCCGCACACTTGAAGAAAACAAAGCGAAACCTTCGCGTAAAATCGGTGGTAATAATATATATAAGACTCGATTTAAACTAGGATATAATGCTTGTGGAATGGATGTTTCTGAATTTCTAAGAAAATTAAGACACGGAAAATTCCAAAATTTATAAGTAGCTCGAAAACGAGAAAACGTAATCGATATTTTTACTCCTTCACGGCGCCGTCGGTTGCAATCTGACGCCGTCGGTTATCCACGACAAAAGCGGTGCGATTTTGGAAAAATTCGGAAAATTTACATCTTTAGAATCGGAAAAATTTACGCAAAACATCCATTATGACTCGATACAAGCATTTGACTCGAACAAACAAACATAAATATCTTTTAGTTAATTGTTATTCTCATGTTTACGTTTCTTTTGAAAATGTGTGTAATCCTCCTACACTTATCCCTTATGTAAAATACCTTTATATGCAATTAAGGCGAGGTTAAAAACAAAATAAAGCATTTTTACAAATTTAAACATGAGGATAAACAATTAATAAAAGATATATGACACTAACAAGCAAACAATTAAGCATGGGTTGCCTCCACAAGCGCTTTTCTTTATTTAAGAGTCTTGTAGCTAGACTCATAGTCGTGCTCCTACGTGCATCGATATCGTAAGTCTATCCTCAACAATGTCGTAAGGATCAAACTTATCATTCAAGTTCCTAGTAGTACGTTCGGTTAAATATGTCTTTTCAAACTTCTCACCATCGGGATCATAGATTTGTATCCTAATGTGCCACTCTCCATTACCATCACTAGGCGGTCTATCCCAATCCCACTTGTGTTGATTTCTCAACTTTCCACTTATTCATGACAAGGTTAACGGGCAAGCTTCCTAGGAACTCGGTCATCTTCCTAAATACTAAGGCGTCCTCGAGCGGGTTCACTTCCATGTCCCTAGCCATTTCTTTTTCTTGGAAAGTTGCTTTACTAGTGAAGGTTTTATCTAGGTAAAAGGTCTTTGGGGCCTATGATGTTCTTATCAATCCAAGGTCCATATCTAGAAGGCTCTCTATCTAACCTAATCTCTTGTGGGATTTCCTCATCCTTGTAGTATGTATGCCTTTTAACATCGTAGCGGATATAGCACTCCCTCCCCTACCACTATTTTGGACATCTTACAATCGATGATGGCACTAGCGGTAGCTAAAATCCTCTTCCAACTAGTAATGGGCATGTCGGGTCCTTATTCATGTCTAGCACATGAAAGTCGGCCAAAAGAGTCAACTCTCCTCGTGTACTACCATGTCCTTTATTATTCCTACGGACGTGCTACACTACCGTCCGCTAGACCTAAGATGGTTTCCGTTGGTTCAAGTTTACCTAAGTTAAGGCTTCTATGGAGGACAACGGAACAAGATTGATGCATGATCCTAAATCGGCTAGAGCATCGAGTGGTTTGGAAGTTCCAAGTCTACGGAAGAGTGAATAGCCGGGATCGTCTAGCTTCTTAGGTAAGTTGTTTCGCACAAAAGCGGACCCATGTTTTCCAAGCCTAAGTTCTAACTCATATTTTCTTTTAAAGCATTATAGTAAGGTGCATGAGCTAAGACTTCAAGAATCGGTTTTCTTGATGGAGTTTCTTGTACTCCTCCTCTAAACTAGGTTTGGATTCTTGGTGACGGGTTTCTCAAGAGTAGGCTCTACCAAAGGTGTCGGGCCTTGGTACCTCTTGGATGGCTTGGAACCCTTTTGATAGCATTTCTGAGTGAACCGTCGGGTGGGAGGGGCATGGATGTGCACTCTCCCATGGTGAACTAGAACATGAAGTCGATGCAATCGAATTCACTTTTGGGTTCTTTATGGTATCACTTGGGGTGCTCCAACTTCCCGCTCATTGAAGGCTTTTAAGAGGGCATCAAGCTTGGTTGTCATCTCGCCTTGTTTTTGCTTAAAATCGGCTTCAAGCTTATTCAATCGAGTTTCTTGGGATGACAAAATCTAGATGCAATTGCCTCAAGATGAGTGGGGTTCCGGTATTAAAAGAATTGAACCTAGTAGGCGAACTAGATGAGCTTTGGGGTGTGCTTGAGTTTTGGTTCCACTTAAGGTTAGGGTGATTTCTCCATGAGGGTTGTATGAGTTTCCTAAGTTGTTTTGTTCGGGTTTGAAAGTGTACCACTTCTCTCCCGCTCCGTCGATGCGTATGGGCGTAGTCCGCAAAAGCTTGTTCGGGAGCCTTGTGCAATCACGAGTGTCATGGGGACCACTACATAACTCACAAGGTAGAGTGATTTGATTCACTTGTCGTGAGGACTTAGGATTTTGTAGGAACTCATGAGGAATCTAACTTGATCTTCAAGTTCGATCATCCTACGATCGGAAGGAGGCAAGGAGATTGCCTTAACGGTTTTGGGCAGCTCACGGGGTCATCCCAACTTTCGTTGTCATAGAGGCGAGGTCCTCTATTATACCCCATGATTCTTCAGCGGTGAGATCACTAAGTTTTCCACCGGCCGCTTGGTCAATGGATCGCTTAGTGGGAAGTTGACATGATCATAAAAGATTTGGACTTGGAGCCAAAGATCAATGCCGTGATGAGGACTTTATGAAGTAAGTCCTTGAATCGAGTCCATGCTTCGTAGAGATTCACCTTGCGTTGTTGGAACATAAAGATGTCATTCCTAAGCTTAGTGGTTCTCCCGGTGGGAAAAATTGAGCAAGGAAGTGAGAGGTAAGATCATCCCAACTTGAGATGGGCCGGCGGGAAGTCGCTCAAGCCAATTACTGGCTTGGTCCCGTAGAGAGAATTGGAAGAGGCAGCAGCGTGGTCTCCCGAGTAGTAGCATCAAGGTCGATGGAATCGACAATTTTGAGAAATCCTCGGATCTTGATTTGGATCTTGAACGAAGTCCATGGAATACACATCCGTTTTGCACCAACCGGATGGTGTCGGATCGCAGGCCGTAGTTTGGGCTTGGTCGGGAAGCTCAATGGTGTTCCTATAGCCTAGGTGGCTTGGTCTCGAGTATTCACCAAATCACGGGCTCTTGGCGGGTCATTTGGTGGTGGGTTGATGAGTGGTGGTTGGTTATCACCTTCCATGATGAAAAGTGATAAGATTACGAACAAAGGTCACGAAGAAGGGGATAGACTAAAGAAAGCTAAAAAATGAGAAAAATTTACTTGATAGGAATCAAGCAAAGAACCTAAGCGAGGTGGACTACTAACTAGCTATTCTATTCCCGACAGCGGCGCCAAAAACTTGATAACGCTACGCGTCGTTCGGGGTCAAGGAAACTTCCTTTTCTTGAGCAAGTTTTATAACACCCTAGGCGATGAACCTAATCGTTGTAGTGTAGTAATTAGGGTAAGCCACGGGTATTGATATCGTTCTCTAGGGAATAGGAATGCTAGTAAGAAGTTACTACGCTAAGGTTAAGGTTGAGGAAGATTATTTTTATTTTTTATATTTTATGAAATGGAAAGGTACGAATCTCGGGTATTGGATTTGGGGGGTTTTGGTATTTCTACCGATTACTCTACTATTATCTAATTATCTAAACTAAGGTTGTGGGAGTCTATGTCTAATTAATGTGTGCTCGTATGATAGTTTAAAGATGTGTTTACTTAGGTTGTACTACTCCTTAATTATCTCCTATTGATGGTTGAATTGTCACGTCCTTATTCTTAGTTGCGTTGTGTGTCTAAAGTTGTAGGGTGTCGTTTCTCCCTAACTCTTTGAACTTACCAAAGGGTCTCGTCTACAAAACCCACTAGGGATGATAAACTCTTACTCTAAGGCACTCTTTGGATAATTTAGCCTACAACTACTCGGGTAATCATATTCTAAGGTTCACAAAGATGAATCAAGCATTAAGTACACAACGAATGACCTATCGCATTACTAGATCATTGATCAACTAAGATAAGAAACAACCAATCAATATTTAATAATTAAGTTTCATACTTCTAAGCAAACACACAAATAAATTAGCGGACATGGAGAACATGCAAGCATACACACAAATAATCAAAGACATAATTGAATTAATGAAGTAAATACTTATCTTGATGTAAGATAGGGTTTAAAACCCTAAAATCTTGTACAAGACACCTTAGGTTCGGTTTTAGGTTTTCACTCCAAAGACTCTCTAAAAGCGAAAAATTCGGATTCTATATATAAGATTACATATCGACGGCGTCACCTTATGTTTCGTGGCGCCGTCGTGTCGCCGTCATTAGGGTTTCGTCTTGGCCACGTTAACCTTTGCGGCGTCACCTTATGTCCGTGGCCGTCCTCTTGACCGGCGTCGTCTGGATTGCATCTAGGCCGTCCGAGTAGCGACGGCCTACTCTTTTACAAGCGGACGTCGTCACTTGAAAATAAGAGTTTTGGGTTACGTCCGTCACAAAAATCCTCGGACGGCGTCGCAATTAACACTGACGCCGTCGCCTTCTATTTTCAACGACTTTGAGTGTCTCGATTTTGACTTTGGCCATTTTCTTCATATATTCGCGCCTTTTCGTCCAAATAAGTGCCATTCCAGCATTTTGCCTTCAAGAGACCTAAAAGTGAAAAGGGCGATATTAAGCAATAACGGATACAAAAGTGATCAAATAAGGACTTAAACGACCCTCAAAATGGACGGGTTGTATGTTTCCCGGATCTTAAGGAGTAGTAGTTCAAAATGGTACAGGTGGATGTTGCTTGGTCTTTAAAGACTTGGGTTTGGTCTTAGTTCGAGATCTTTTAGGAGTAGGGTTAGGAGACCTTGAGTCCCTCGGTTGTTTCTGACAACCATATGGGCCGTCAATTCAATATTAGTGACAAGGGATGGGTCCTTTTGAATATTAGATTGACTCGGGATGCGGGTAAAGCAATATATTTTTGTTCCTTAGGATAATTGCAACCTAGTAACTCTTGTAAAGACACGGAGACAAACCTAGGGTGAAATGTATTTCGCCTAGTTTTGATCGATAGCTTAGTTCTGAGATCATTGTAAATGATCTCCCCAATGTCGACATTGACCCCATTCATCAAGCAAGTATGCCATCATCAGTTGAATAGAATTAACTTGTTCGGTGGATGAGTGGTTCCATAGAGGACACGAATCACAAAAGTGAATAGGATCCTTCAAGCCACGAAATGAACTCTTGGTATTTGGGGTCTTGTCCAAAATTTTGGATCCAAAACGATTTTTTTTAAACCCATCCTTCACTGTGGAGAGTTCAGGATGGGCGACATAGAAACCTTTATTGTAGTCTAACCCTGTTGTAGTACAAAACATTTTATAGTCCAGGGTGACTGATTGTTCCCCATTGAAAAGACTGAATTTAATGAGATACTCCACAGTGGTCGTAGGTCGGTCTCATTTGTTGAGGTGTCGGTCATAGGCCATGTTTGTTGCCCAAAACTCCACGAGGAGGTTTTAGTGCGATATAGAGGACCGAACAAAGGCCGTTTTCGATGGGCGTTGAACAAAAATTTCATTATGTCCTTATAATTTGGGACATTTTGTGGGTATTCAAAATTGCCTATGACATTATTGGTTTTAAATTCAACGTTACTGAGATCCCCTACCCATTGTGGTGCAAACTGAAGAGATTGTGTTCTTGCCATTTCCATTAAAAGGTTTTAGGGTTTTGAGAAACAAATATCTTGACAAGAACAATCAAAGAGTTTTAAATCTCTCAAGTTTGTGATGAAAAACTTTTGTAAATATTTACAGAGAAAATTTTTCAGAAAATGGTTAGAAGAACACAAAGGTTTCTGGGTTTGAAAGACAATTTTGACAGCGTTTTGTTGCAGAAATACTTTGTGTGGTTTTTACTGATTTTGTGAGGGGTATTTATAGAGTGATGAGAGGGTAATTTATGCACAAATGTGGATTTGTAAAGTCGAGTTTTGAAAGCGTTTAGAATTTCCACATTTAATGCCACCACTCCATTACCATGATAAAATCCGGTTTTCAAGGAGCGATTGCGATTGCGGTAAAGTGCATTTTGCAACAATAAAATATCAATAAGATATTTCATGTGAGAGGGCATTTAATGACGAGTGGGATTGGGTAAGTTTGAGGACCCTTGACAAGAAGATCGAGAGACATATATTCCTATATCTAATTGGTGTGTTTACCAACCTAGGACATTTAAGTAACTAATATTTGGTGCATTTAGTTACTAATTCAATGCTCAATATCAAGAGTCAGGGTCCCTGAATGAGTCTTACTCATTCAGTGAGAGGGTTATTTTGAGGTTTTGTTCAGGGAGGATGAACCATTTTAGGGAAAACTTACTGAGATTAGGATTGGTTTTCAGGTTGCTGACTTTCAATGTCTAGCATTCCCAATTCGACTTTCGAGTCTCTCAAGGTAGGTTCATCAAGGGTTTGGTGAAGATATCGACAAGTTGATATTCGATGGGGATGAAATGAAGCTCTATGTCTCCTTTCATTATGTGGTCCACGATGAAATGATATCGATATCAATGTGTTTGGTTCTTTGGTGAAGGACATGGTTTTGGAGATAGCAATGGCACTAGTATTGTCACGGAAGATGGGTACCATTTTGTAGTGGATGTCATAGTCTTTGAGTTGACTTTTCATCCATAATACATTAGCACTGACATCTCTGACAACATACTTAGCTTGGTGAAGACATAGCCAGCGATTGTTGATTTTAGCACTCCAACAAACAGTTTTCCTCCAAGAAATTGACGGACCACGAGGTACTTTTTACATCCATGTTGCGACCGGCATAATCGAATCGAGAATATCCTTTGAGGTTAAACCACGAGCACTTTGGATAGTAGAGTCCAAGGCTAAGAGTTCCCTTGGTATCTTAGTATTCTTTTGGCTGCAGTGAGATGGGATTCTTTGGGATTGGGCGATATCTTGCTATTAGGCAGTGAGAATTGTATATCCAGTGCGGAAGCAATGAGATACATCGATGAGCCAAAAATCCCTACGAAATGGGTTTGATTGATTGATTTGCCCGGTGAGATCGGTCCAAGGTTGTTAGGAGGGACCATTGGTGTTTTCACCGAGGCACGATCAGATATCTCATATTTCTTCAAGAGATTTCGGTTTATTTCTCTTGGTGATGGAATTCCTTTATCGTTTTCCTAATTTGTAGTCCAAGGAAGTATGTGAGTTCACCCATCATGCTCGTTTCAAACTTCTTTGTCATCAGTTTTTCAAACTGTTTGCAAAAGTGTAGTTTGTTGAGCCAAAGATGATGTCATCAACATATACTTGGACCCGATATCACATCTTGTTTTGTCCTGTAGATAAATAATTTGTTGTCTATCTTTCCTCGACAAACTTGTTTTGAATCGGGAAGGTGAGAGAGTTTCATACCATCCCACAGGAGCTTGCTTTAGTCTATAAAGGGCTTTATCAAGCTTGCGAGACATAATCGAGGAATTCACTACTCTCAAAGCCATGAGGTTCTTGAACATACACATCTTCCTTGAGTTCACCATTTAGGAATCCACTTGTTACATCCATTTGGTAAACTTTGAAGTTCATGTAAGTAGCGTATGCAAGGAAGATCTGATGGCTTCCATTCTTGCAACAGAGCAAATGTCTCATCATAGTAAATGCCTTCTTATTGTAACCTTTGGCTACAAGTCGGCTTTGTTTTAATGATGATGTCGTTTTCATCGAGTTTGTTTCTAAGAACCCACTTCATTCCTATCAAAGCTGTTGCATGGCTCGAACCCAACTTGGGTGTTTTAAAGCCTTAGTGACACTTTTGGGTTCTATTTCGATAGGTAATCGACATATAGACATTCATTTTTGAAGGCGCAATTAGTTTAGGCGCCATGCTTCTTGTAAGCATGCCTCGGTGGTTCACCAATGATGTTTACAAGCTCAATGTCACAGGATTTTATCCACTTACTTTGTGGTCTAGGATCCGAGCTTGAAGAGGTCACTAGAGACTCGGGGTGAGTTCGGTGTTGGAGCCACAAAATCATTAAGAGCATCTGTTGAGATGTCTTGTTCAGTGGGGTTCATGAATCACGGGTTCACGAACATTTGGTTGATGTTACCTATCCGGCGAGGGACTAATTGATTATCAATGAATTCAGCGATAGTTGGTTGTGACAAGTTGTGAGGCAAGACATAATATGAGATGTTAGCATCACTTGGTATGAGGAATTGATTTGGTGTTATACTCATCGGGAGGATATCTTGATGAGTTATCAATTCCTATTTCCTCCACTGAGGTGTTGGTAAACCTGATGCTTTCTGAACTCTCATCAAAGGTGACATGAAAGTTTCCTCAACTTGTTGTCTCCTTGTGTTAAATATCCTAAAGGCTTTAGAGATCAGTGAGTAACCTAGAAAGTATCCATCATCACTTTAGCATCAAATTTGCCTAGATGATCCTTGCGGTTATGAATAAACACAGGACATCCAAACACATGAAAGTAGATGATATCAGGAAGTCTACCTTTGAATATCTCACATGGGGTTTTGTTATGTCTTGACAATGATTGACTGTTTTGAGTGTAATAGGTCGTTTTGGTTGCTTGATCGAAATGTTTTGATAGAGTTGAGCCATTTAACATAGTTCTAGCGACCTCAATGAGAGTTACATTTTCCTTTCATTACCCATTTTGTTCGGGGGTGTAAGGAGATGAAATTTTTGGGAGATTCCTTTTCATCACGAAATTCTCAAGCTCTTCATTTCGAACTCGTACCATTGTCGATTCGATTTGTTTAATGATAATGTCATTCTGGTTTTCAATGTTTCTGATGAATGACATTACAGTAAAACCTCTATAAATTAATAGTGTTGGGACCGGAATATTTTATTAATTAAGCGAGATATTATTATATCGATAAATTAATAATTTATTAATTTAAAGAGGTTTTACGTATGGCCATTAAATTTTCAAGTCTAATATACTAGCTAGTTACAATATATACTCATTAGAGACAAAAAATAAATTTGTAAAACAAGGTCCGTTAACATTTTATTAATTCACATTCATACTTTATGAAAATAAAATTAACAATTTTTGTTGCAATACGAGAAGACAACATACGACTCTTTAGTGCAATAAGGAGATTTTAAGATAAACTCAATATAGATTTGAAGTTCAACAAAAAACAAGTGACTATGGATTATTTTTTACTAAACAATCTTAGAATTTTGAAGTATATCACACACACACACACACACACACACACACACACACACACACACACACACACACACACACACACATATATATATATATATATATATATATATGGAATTTTAGTAATTATTAATTTATAGTTTCGTTAGGACTAATATATATACATTGGGGTTTCAAAAAATTATTATCTTATTATTTTATCGATGGGGTCCAAATTTGTCTTGGTCCCAAGTTGGGATGGACAAATTATTAATTTTATCGAGATTATTAATTTATCGAGTATTAATTTATAGAGGTTTCTTGTATAGTGTCAATTGCGACTCTTTTGGAAAGAAAGTATACCCAAGTGTATCTTGAACATTCATCAACAATGACAAGTGTATACTTCTCATCTTGGCTTGATCTAGGAATTGATTGGTCTAAAGAGATCCATAAGCGGGAGGTGAAAGGCGCTTTGATTGAGAAATTTTGTTTTGTTTTGAAAGATGCTCTTTGGTGTTTGCCTTTTCACAGTGAGCATGGTTTATCTTTGCAAAAACCGGTGATGGTAAGCCAAGGACCTTGTTTTGTTTTGGCAAGTTGTTGATGTTTTGAAATTTAAGTGTGAGAGTCTCTTGTGCCTGCCAGGTTAATAGTTTAGGTGGCTTTGGCAAAGAGACAAGTTCCATTGAGAGAGTGTTGACATGTCTAAGACATAAACATCATCTCTTCTAGGAGCTATCAACACAACTTCTTTGTTGGCATTGAAAATGGTGCCTTGTTTGTCATTGAATTGCACAATGTACTTTGCATCACGAGTTGATTGACACCGATGAGATTGTATTTGAGACCATTGACATAAGCTATTCTAGAAAACTATCCCATTCCGATTATCTTGAACCATAACCTTGATGGGACATGATGAGTTATCACCAAATACTACCTTGGGTCTGGTTCCTTTACATATTTGTGCAGATACTCCTTAACACGATCATGCTTCTTGAGCATCCACTTTTAGATGCGAATAGGCTCCACGGTGTGTCTGCATAGATAGTAAAGCTGGATTAGTTTCTCTTGCGACCCACATACTAGTGGGCTTGGGCCTAAATGTACATTTGAATTTCGCAATTGACTCGTGGTCAGTGGTTGAGTGCATTGTGCTACCACAAGTTTTGCATTTGGAGACTGAAGATGACTCAGTGATTCTAGGTTGCTTGGAGCTTCTCCTTGCTTGGATGACACTGTCATGCTGGGATGTCTCATGAGCTGGATTTTCGCAAATCTCACAACATGTGTTCATGAGACAATCATTAGGATGATGATCATTAAAGCCACCGTGTGGGCAAGGAGGAAAGGGTTTTGCTCTAGACTTTTGAGCAGATTTGGAGTTTGAAGCATACTGATGACCAACTTTGGTATAGTTTGCTTTACTGAGAGAACTTACGTATTGTAAGTGATCAAAAGTTCTGTGATCATCCTTTTTGCATATCATACAAAAAAGGATTCTATAACAGTTGTCAGTGGTATGACTTGTATAGTGGCATAGATCACACTTCTACTCACTACTACAGAAAAGGCTATGAACACCCCCAAATAGAGACTGGTTATATAAAACCTTGTTCCTATGATAAAAAAACTAGCGGGAATGGAGGGAACTAAGATTGGTTTTCTTGAAAAAACCAGTTTTCATAATACAAAATGCATAAAAACTGGGTTTGTGGTTAAAACCGGTCTTGTTACACAATCAAAGACAATGGTGTGTAGGTAAAAACATGTCTCTATGTAATTATGTTATAGAGGCCGTTTTTAAAAAAATAACCGGTGTGAGTATTCTTTATTTTGAACTTCCGAAAATAATGTGCAAATAATTATTTTGGAAAAATAGTCGTTTACTTGAATAAAAGCTAAAACACACCATAAATGCTTATAAAAGAATAAATTAAAATCATCATAATTGCACAAAAAATCTAAAGATATCATATTTTGTGTAAGACCCGTTGTTTTTATTTTTTCGTATATTTTTACTTTTTCGATAACCTGTAAAGTTGTTATACTTTAGATATGATTAAAAGTATAATGACAGTAACTTTATAATTACTTCAAAATTAGTAGAGGGGATGGGCTCAGAATGTCGGGTTAATATATATGCCTATACTTGGTTATGTAGTCCGTATACTACAAAATTTATGACAATTTCCCACTAAGAGGTGAGTTATTTTGCAAACTCTAAACTAATAGACAAATCTAGACCATCCATTTTATTTTATTAAAAAGACAAGATTTAAGATTAAAAAAACATGGAGGAACTAAAAGTGTAAATTCTTGTATTTCTTGTCTTTTCTCGTCTTTCTTATCTTTCTTCTTTTCTTGTATTTCTTATTAATTCACGTATACTAAAAACTTTTTACTTTTTTTCTTTATTTATTTATTTATTTAACGGCAAATAGCTAACGCACAACAAAAGCATTTTCCTGTTTTTATACGTTTTCGTCCGTTTTCATATTTTTTCGGTCGCTTTCAGACATTTTCGTACGTTTTCGTCCGCTTTCATATGTTTTCTTATATTTTCGTCTGTTTTCATACGTTTTCATCCGTTTTCATACTTTTTCGTCCGTTTTCCTCTGTTTTATATGGTTTCGTTCGTTTTTATATGTTTACGGTCGTTTTCAGACATTTTCATACGTTCACGTCCGTTTCCATACGTTTTCGTCCGCTTTTATACATTTTCGCCCATTTTCTTTACGTTTTCGTCCATTTTCATACATTTCCGTCCGTTTTCATACGTTTTCGTCCGTTTTCATACGTTTTCATCCATTTTCGTCCGTTCATACACTTTCATCCGTTTTTATACGTTTTTGTTCGCTTTTATCTGATTTCCTAAGTTTTCGGCCTTTTTCATACGTTTCTGTTCGTTTTCATATGTTTTCCCTTGTTTTCATACGTTTTCATAAGTTCTCGATTGCTTTCATACGTCTTTGTTCGTTTTCTAACGTTTGCATTCGTTTCCATACGTTTTCGTTCGTTTTATAAATTTCTGTCCGTTTTTATACGTTTTCATCCGTTTCCATACGTTTTGATACGTTTTCGTCCGTTTTCATATCTTTTCGCCCGTTTTCATACGTTTTTGGCCGTTTTCAAACTTTTTTATACGTTTTTGTCCATTGTCATACATTTTCATCCGTTTTTATATGTTTCAGCCGTTTTCCTACGGTTTTGTCCGTTTTCATACATTTATGTCCGCTTTCATACGTTTTTGTCTGTTTTCATAAGTTTTCGTCCGTTTTCATGCATTTTCATCCGTTTTTGTTCATTTTTGTACATTTTCGGCCGCTTTCATACGTTTTTGTCCGTATTCATACGTTTTCATACATTTTTGTACGAAAGCGTATGAAAACGGATGAACCGTACGATAACGTATGAAAACGAACGAAAACGTGTAAACACAGATGAAAATGTATAAAACCTAAAAGAACGGACTAAAATGTATGAAAACGGACGGAGACATATGAAAATGGAGGAAAACGTACTAAACGGACGAAAAAGTAGGGAAACCTACAAAAACGGTTGAAAACTTATGAAAACGATTGAAAACGAACGAAAAGGTATAATAACGTCTGGAAATGGCTGAAAACGGATGAAAACATACGAAAACGTATGAATACGTATCGTAACGGACGAAAACGTATAAAAACAGATGAAAACGTAAGAAAACGGATGAATCGTATGAAAACGGGCACAAACGTAAGAAAACGGACAAAAATGTATGAAAACGGACGAAAACGCATGAAACCCAACGAAAACGTATGAAAGCGGACGAAAATGTCTAAAAGCAGACGGCGATAAAACATATAAGCAAAAAAAATAAAACGACATATGAAACCGGACGAAAACGAATGGAAACCAACGGCCGAATACGTATGGAAACCAGCGAACGATAAAAGCGGCGGCGTATGAAACATACAAAAACGTATGAAAACGTATCGAAACGGACGAAAACATATAAAAACAGATAAAAATGTATGAAAACGTAAGAAACGAACGGAAACGTATGAAAACGGGCAAGAATATAATAAAACAGGTGAAAACATATGAAAGCGGACGAAAACGTATAAATAAGGCCAAAAACATATGAAAACAGACGAATACGTAGAAAAACGGACATAAACGTATAAAACATATGAAAACGGAAAAAAATGTATGAAAACGGACGGAGACGTATGAAACCGGAGGAAAACGTATGAAAACGGACGAAAATGAAGGAAAACGGTCGAAAACGTATGAAAACGGACGGCGTATAAAAGCGGCAAAGCGGATGAAAACATACAAAAACGTATCGAAACGGACGGAATTATATAAAAGCAGATAAAGCGTATGAAAGTATGAAAGCGGACGGCGTAAAGCGGACGGAAACGTATGAAAGCGGGCAAAATGTAAGAAAACGGACGATAACGTCTAAAGCGGATGGCGTATAAAAACGGCCTAAAACGTAGAAAAAACACGAAAATGTATGAAAACGGACGGGGACATATGAAACCGGACGAAAACGAATGAAAACGGAGGAAAATGGCTGAAAACGGCCGAATACGTATGGAAACCAACGTAAACGTATAAAAACGGCCGAAAACGTATAAAAACATACAAAAACGTATGACAACGGATAAAAACATATAGAAACAGATAAAAATGTATGAAAACGTAAGAAACGGACGGAAACGTATGAAAACGGCCAAAAATATAATAAAACAAATGAAAACGTTTGAAAGCGGACGAAAACATATAAATAAGGGCAAAAACATACGAAAACATATAAAAACGGACATAAACGTACATATGAAAACGGACAAAAATGTATGAAAACGGACGGAGACATATGAAACCGGAGGAAAACGTATGAAAATGGACGAAAACGAAGGAAAACGGTCGAAAACGTATGAAAACGGACGGAAGGTATAAAAGCGGCGAAAACGATGAAAACATACAAAAGCGTGTGAAAGCGTGTCGAAGCGGACGGAAACATATAAAGCAGATAAAAGCGTTTAAAGCGGATGAAAACATAAAGCGGAAAACGTATGAAAACGGGCAAAATTGTAAGAAAGCGGGCGATAACGTTTAAAGCGGATGAAAACGTATAAAAACGGCCTAAAACGTATGAAAACAGACTAAAGCGTATGAAAACGTGTAAACAAGAAAATGTTTTATTGTGAGATAGTTATTTGTCGTTCTAAAAAAGTATAAGCGAATAAATAAAGAGATGTATAAAGGAAAATACATATTCTTGAAAGTGAAAAATTAAGATAAATATATATAGAACCAAGTGAAAAATTAAGAAAAACTATACACGAAAACCATAAATTTTTATTATTATTTTCGTTTATAACCCATAACTAATATTATTTTCATTCATTTTAAATCGTGTTTAATCCCCAACTTCTTAAACTTGTATTATTTTTCGTTTATAACTCATGATTTTTTTATCACTACAATTATCTGCCGTTAGAAAATTCCGTTGCTATGCACGAGTACTCAAGAAAATAAGAAAGATAAGAAAGGACAAGAAAATAGGTTGAACAAATTAAATGTTAAATTAATCCTGACAACTAACTGGCTTAGCTCAATTGGCCATCTATGCTCTTTCTGGAGCTTGGGGGAAGTTTTACCCAGGGTTCAAGTCTCGCAAAAGACAAAAAAAATCCAAGTTTTTCTCCTAGTGCAAAGCCATGAGTTCTAGGGGTTTCCCTTCCGTTTGAATGGTTTAACTCGAATATCGAATTTCAAATATGGTGCCGCTCTTAAAAAAAATTAAATTAATCTCCACTATATAGATAGTGATATTATTATATATTTAAGCTATTAATAATGTACAAAAAGTCACCAAAAATATGTGTTTGGCTATTAATTATAAGATAAAAATTAAGGCAAATGGTTGAAAAAAATATTATACTTGACATTATTTGTTTTTGTGGGTAACGAACAATTGTTTTTGCTTTTGGACATTTTTGCCCCTCTTATCTAATAGAAAATTTTTTTTTCCCGAAAGGCAACAAAGTCACATAGTACCCTAAAAATAATGAATTTGAAAGAAAAACTCATAAAAACAAAAAAAATTGTTCACTACCCAAAAAAATAAATGATGACTTAGAAATTAAAACAAAATAAACATCCCTCCATATTATCATATTGCTGCTTTCATTTGTCCTAAAATCTCGCAACCTAATCACCACCAATGAATCAAAGGGCGGCCCACTCACACCCTAAACACACCCTAAACACTCGTAATTTTGCCGATTACTTTCACTGTCGTCGATCACCGTAATCATCTCCGATCACTTTCACCGTCACCACTCCACCGTAATTTTGCCATGAAATAGTTACTGATGATGATACCGGCGATTATCAAGATGTTAGATGCAGTGTATGGATGAGTTAGGAGATGATAACAAGTCAGAAGTCAAAAATAGTATGGTGGATTTAGTTTTTCTCGAGGTACCGTTTTGTATGCTCTTCCTTTTTTTTCTTTTTCTTTTTTATTTAGCTTTATAATTATACTATTGATAATTGTGATGGAATCTTGAGAAATTTTTACTACGGAGTATACGGTTTTTGTTTGTTAGTCTATGTTTGTGTTTATTTTTGAGTTGGTTATGTTTGTACTTTTTTTAGTTTTTCCAATGTTTGGGTTTAGTTATATTGCTTGATTTGTATGTATCATACTATCATGTATTTGTAGAATGATGGTTAAACTTGAAGATAGGAAAATGAGTATATGTAAATTGATGGTTAAGACTAATAGTAACATCTAGCATATAAACGATCAAGAAATGAAATAGACGAAAATTATAAATATTTTATGTTCGATGTATAAAGTTGATGTTATTAGTGAGATGATTAGTTGAATATAGTGACAATCGATACGAGCCTTTCGTTTGACTACATCGCTATGAAACATAGTTTTATATAGATTGATCAAATTTATAATATATATGTTATTCACAAAACTAATATGTTGTCACTGATAGACTGATAATCATTGACATTCCAGTTACTAACTTTTGGAGCTTAAATCTGAGTTTATATGGTTTACAAAATACAATTTACACTGAGAAATTATAATTTAAATGATTTTTTAGGTTACTCATATGTTATCAATATCTTAGTTTACAGGAATGATGGGTTTTTTTGCAACCCGCCACGAAGCGCGGACACATGCTCCTCGTTAGTAAGAAATGAAATGTTATTCTGTGTAGATATTGGCTGATTATAGCTGAGTTGAAGTGAATTTAGGTTGATGCTTGTAATATAACGTCAATGTAGTGAAACAAATTAATGAGAGTTGAGCATATAATTTAGGTTCTATCTACTGGACTAAACTCAATTGCTGATTTTAGGAGGTGTTTGGATGTTAGATATACTTCGTGAAATTAGATGTTGATTTGTCGAAAACTGAAAAATCGACGAGTTGAAGTGAATTTTGGGTGGAATATGTGATTAGGTTGATGTGTAATTTTACGATTTTGTGCGTTGTGGATATATGATGAGCTAATGTAGTGAAACATATTAAGCGTAGAGATTCATTTAGTATATTTTTTTTTTTTTTTTTTTTTTTTATTTATAAATTGCTAATTTTTTGGTTTCTTAAATTAGTATTGTTGATGTAAATAATTTTGTATTTGGATATGAAGTTGAATAGTTGATAATTTTTTAGTTGTACGAGAGATGGTTGTGCTTGAAGAATGATGTTCATAAAGAATCTATCAGAGCAATTCAATACGGTGCGAATGGTTAAGTTTTCGTGTCGTCTAGAGATGATAAGGTGGTGAGGATTTGGGATAGGGATTTGTGGTATATACCGTGTAAGTTATGTTTTGAGGTATTTCTGTGTTTAGTCATTTACATGAGAGACTTACATTTCATGTGCCATTTAAATATATGGATTTTTAATGAATACTACGTATATTGTTTGGATGCGCTAGCATAGTGTGATTTTATACAATTGGCAGTTGCTTATAGCATATCGGCATATCACTAATATCTAACTTGATGTCATTGTTATCGACAAATGACGTGATGTTAATAGGTCAACCAAGAAGAAAGTGAGTGCAGTTGCCATAAGTGACAATGGACGAGCTTAGTGATAATCAAGCATTAGTCCAAAAGAAGGCATCACTGCTTTTTTCCTACTATTGAGCATCATCACTAGTCTTGTAAGTGTTTTTCTTGATGTGTACAGCTCTTAAAGTAAACAGATTTATTAAAATTGACGTATAACACGAATTCTCACCTGATGGGAAGTTCATTGTTCTGCTGACCATGATTTCAAAATTCGTGTAACACACTTTTCATACCTTACTTAGCATTATATACACCGTAATACCGATCTGATTAAACATGCACTTTTTTTCTGTGTATTGCATGTCACGTTCCCAAAGAAACTTTTAGATGGAGCTCATGAGATGGGCAATTTTTGTCTTGGCCATACAGAGTGAGTGAGTTACTTGAGGTGGCATAGTTCTTTATTATTTTAGGAAATTTATGGATACGTATTGTAATAATCTGTACGTAAAATTAATAACCTTTTTGTTACCGCATGAGTATACTTTTTGTTCTCTAATAGGCGTTTTGCTAACCTTGTAATTGGATTTATAGGATAAAGAAGGTATCCCGTCAGACTAGCAAAGATCGATATATGCCGGGAAGCAATTAGAGGATGGTCGGACACTCGCTGATTACAACATCCAAAAGGTTAATGTTGAATTTAAGATAATTTTTTGTATACTTAAGGTTTTAGGCTAATGCGCACTTGTTAATTGATTTTTCTTTGATGCTAATGACATGATTGATCGCCTTATGTTGTGTGTCGTTTGTCATTGTTAAATAACTTGCCAGTTAAATTCTTGCACTCAAATCCCGTCTTAGCTATTGTATAACCATTTATTTCATTAATTTACATGTAGGTACCTTGGGTGATGGCGTCCATTAGAGAACAGAGAGTTGAGCATGACATTGGTGCATGGTTTACATTGTGCGCGATTAATCCCGGATAATGATGTTTAATTATGTTTCTAGTGTTTTTCTTTATAGTTTGTTGAATTCTAGTGTTTTAATTTGGATTTTGTCTAGAATTTATGTTAAGTCGAATTGATGTATTATCTTAATTTACTTTGTTGATTTCGACATTTGTAATGTATTTTAATCACTTTATATATATTTGTTGCATTTATATACATTTCTTTATTAAAAAAAATAATTTCTAAAATTTTCCAATTTCTAAAAAATTGGAAAATTTTAGAAATGTTTTTTTTAATAAAATAGATTTATCAAAAAGACAGGTTTTGAAATAAAAACATATCTTTTTACTCTTTATAAAGATATGTTGGTTGCTTCTATAAAGATAGGTTGTGGGAGAACCGGTGTCAATGTGCAATAAAAATATGTTTGTTTTTCTATAATGGAGACCGATTTTAAGAAGAAAACCGGTGTTGATTCTTCTAATAAACAGGTTGCCAAACCGGTTTCTATATGTTCGATCGTGGAGATACCCCTTCGAGAGTGGTTGCAAAACCGCTTTTCATGGGCCATTTGACGGTTTCGTTTTGTGAGATTTTTTGTAGTAGTGACTTGGTTTTGGTGGTGGCTTTTGACTTTGAGGAACTAGAGGTAGCTGACTTTGTTTCCTTGACTGATTCAGGAACTCTTTCGATGGATTCCATCTTTATCAGTTAGTTTCCTCACAAGTTCAGTCAGCTGCTGAATTTGATCAGCTTCAGTGGGGACAGAGGATGTAGAAGTCTCAGTGGGGGTGGATTCTTGTTAAGTTGGTTTTGATGGTCTTTTTAGGATGGTTCTACCAAGTCCAGACATTTCTTTTTGTTCTCACTTTTTTGTCTTTTACATTTTTTTTTGTTTGATTCTCTTCGATTGGGCGTAATAAAAGGTCTTTATTCACACACCCTCCTTGTTCACATCTACGGTGGTGCTAATGGTAGTTGTTTATAAGTCCAAAAGAAAAGATTAAGAAAGAATTTACATAAAATATTGAAACATTCAAGTGAAAAATAAATATACTTTTACAATT
This sequence comes from Chrysanthemum lavandulifolium, assembly GCA_022545495.1. Classification (NCBI taxonomy): domain Eukaryota; kingdom Viridiplantae; phylum Streptophyta; class Magnoliopsida; order Asterales; family Asteraceae; genus Chrysanthemum; species Chrysanthemum lavandulifolium. Next base: position 3,699,118 of record CM040240.1, on the reverse strand, counting down.
TGGTATGTCAATAATTCAACTTTATTAGTATTTATTATATTAATACTCTTAAATAGAAGGATCGTAATTATCTGGTTTTCATTTTTGTCTTCTACATTTTTTGTTTGATTCTCTTTGATTGGGCGTAATAAGGTCTTTATTCAATCACCCTCCTTGTTCACACCTATGGTGGTGCTAATGGTAGTTGTTTATAAGTCCAAAAGAAAAGATTAAGAAAGAATTTACATAAAATATTGAAACATGCAAGTCAAAAAATAAATATACTTTAACAATTTGGTATGTCAATAATTCAACTTTATTAGTATTTATTATATTAATACTCTTAAATAAAAGGGATCGTAATTATCTGGATTTCATTTTTGTCTTCTACATTTTTTTGTTTGATTCTCTTTGATTGGGCGTAATAAGGTCTTTATTCAATCACCCTCCTTGTTCACACCTATGGTGGTGCTAATGGTAGTTGTTTATAAGTCCAAAAGAAAAGATTAAGAAAGAATTTACATAAAATATTGAAACATTCAAGTGAAAAAATAAATATACTTTTACAATTTGGTATGTCAATAATTCAACTTTATTAGTATTTATTATATTAATACTCTTAAATAGAAGGGATCGTAATTATCTGGTTTTCATTTTTGTCTTCTACATTTTTTTGTTTGATTCTCTTTGATTGGGCGTAATAAGGTCTTTATTCAATCACCCTCCTTGTTCACACCTATGGTGGTGCTAATGCTAGTTGTTTATAAGTCCAAAAGAAAAGATTAAGAAAGAATTTACATAAAATATTGAAACATGCAAGTCAAAAAATAAATATACTTTAACAATTTGGTATGTCAATAATTCAACTTTATTAGTATTTATTATATTAATTCTCTTAAATAAAAGGGATAGCAATTATCTGGTTTTCATTTTTGTCCTCTACATTTTTTTGTTTGATTCTCTTTGATTGGGCGTAATAAGGTCTTTATTCAATCACCCTCCTTGTTCACACCTATGGTGGTGCTAATGCTAGTTGTTTATAAGTCCAAAAGAAAAGATTAAGAAAGAATTTACATAAAATATTGAAACATGCAAGTCAAAAAATAAATATACTTTAACAATTTGGTATGTCAATAATTCAACTTTATTAGTATTTATTATATTAATTCTCTTAAATAAAAGGGATAGCAATTATCTGGTTTTCATTTTTGTCCTCTACATTTTTTTGTTTGATTCTCTTTGATTGGGCGTAATAAGGTCTTTATTCAATCACCCTCCTTGTTCACACCTATGGTGGTGCTAATGGTAGTTGTTTATAAGTCCAAAAGAAAAGATTAAGAAAGAATTTACATAAAATGTTGAAACATGCAAGTCAAAAAATAAATATACTTTAACAATTTGGTATGTCAATAATTCAACTTTATTAGTATTTATTATATTAATTCTCTTAAATAAAAGGGATAGCAATTATCTGGTTTTCATTTTTGTCCTCTACATTTTTTTGTTTGATTCTCTTTGATTGGGCGTAATAAGGTCTTTATTCAATCACCCTCCTTGTTCACACCTATGGTGGTGCTAATGGTAGTTGTTTATAAGTCCAAAAGAAAAGATTAAGAAAGAATTTACATAAAATATTGAAACATGCAAGTCAAAAAATAATATACTTTAACAATTTGGTATGTCAATAATTCACTTTATTAGTATTTATTATATTAATACTCTTAAATAAAAGTGATCGTGATTATCTAGTTTTCATTTTTGTCTTCTTCATTTTTTTGTTTGATTCTCTTCGATTGGGCGTAATAAGGTCTTTATTCAATCACACTCCTCACACCTATGGTGATGCTAATGGTAGTTGTTTATAAGTTCAAAAGAAAAGATTAAGAAATAATTTACATAAAATATTGAAACATGCAAGTCAAAAAATAAATATACTTATTATGTCAATAATTCAACTTTATTAGTATATATTATTATATTAATACTCTTAAATAAAAAGGATCGTGATTATCTTGTTTTCACTTTTTTGTCTTCTACATATTTTTGTTTGATCCTCTTTAATTAGGCGTAACAAGGTCTTTATTCACACACCCTCCTTGTTCACACCTACGGTGGTGCTAATGGTAGTTGTTTATAAGTCTAAAAGAAAAGATCAAGAAAGAATTCACATTAAATATCAAAATATGCAAGTCAAAAATTAAGCACACTTTAACAATTTGGTATGTCAACAATTCGACATTATTAGTATTTATCAGTGCTGTAAAAAAAGCCTAAAAGGCTGAGTAATCCCCTGGATCATCAGCATTTTTGATTTGTGTAAATCGATCAAACAACTCGGTCAGCTGTGACCAATAGTGGTTGACTGTCAACGATAGTTAAACTTGCCGAAAACTTTCAATTATTTTCAGAAATTCTCAAAACTCGACTGAAGTTAGTTTTAATCACTTATACTCGCTGTTTATATTTATTACAAGATTTTTTTGTAATGAAAATCTTGTCGAGAATAACTGAAACTCGACAGATATACCCAAAACTTGACTAAAATGTCAATCCGATTAATCTCACTTACACCAATTACAAGCTACAATATGGTCGAATGTCTGACTTTCGATTCGCGATTTTTGTAACCATGGTAATTATTATATTAATACTCTTAAATAAAGGGAATTGTGATTATATTGTTTTTACTTTTTTGTCGTCTACCTTTTTTTTTTTGATTCTTTTTTCGATTGGGCGTAATAAGTTCGTTATTCACACACCTTCCTTGTTCACACCTGTAGGGATGCTAATTGGTTGAGTTGGTTATTGCGACCGTCGTAATGACAATAAACGTTTTGTTTGTATGTGTGAATGTGTTGTTGTACAACAAATATATAATTTATGAGAGTAACGGTGATGTAGCATCCAACTACACCACGACCCCACTTTACTACGTTTAGCGTAACCTTCAAATCATTCATTTAGGGGGAAAGGCTAAAGAAAACTAAACATACTTATCAAAATTTATTATTGAAATTGATAGTAAACTTTAAAAAAATTTAGTATAACTAATGAATATTTAAATTTAAAACAAAATAAATAATTTTTTAAGCCTTTGTTTCTCACCTTCAATCCCATATTGTGACGACTTTTCCGGATACCAACCATCAACTTTGACTAACAAATCGTTCTTAATTATAAGATATTGATGCCGGAGTTAATGGTTGGTAACCATAAAAAGTCCGCGGAAACCGGGTTTGAAAACGAAAAAGATGAAGATCGAAGAACAAAAGGGTATTTTAATCAAATCACTTAAAACACTATTCATTTTGTTTTAAATTTAAATGTATACTAGTGTTGGTAGCCGGAAAAGTCTCTTGAATGTAGGATTGAAAATGAGAAAAATGAAGATTGAAGAACAAAAATGTATTTTAGTCAAATCATTTAAAAAGTTATTTATTTTGTTTTAAATTTGAATATATACTAGTCCTACTAGATTTTTTAAAGGTTCACTAGAAATTTCGGTATACATTGATAAGTGCATTTGTTTTCTTTGAACTTTTGCCTTCATTTAATCAATTTTTTTTAGTGCTTCAATGATTTTGTACACTTTTCGTTATGTATATATAAATTGATCTTACAATGAAGAGAAAATCACACCGTACGTCTTTGTGGTTTGTGTTGATCGCAACCTTTCATTCCGTAAACGAAAAAAATGCACTATTTGTCTTTAGTTGCCAAACGTTAACAGTCATTAGTCCTTCTCTCTAACGACCATCACTAACACTCGTTAAGTCTTCCTAAATGCCTAGAACATTAGATAACATAACCGAAAATTTTCGGTTCGTTTCTTACTTTGGCCTAAAACCGAGGCACCAAACGATGCTCACCCTTGTAATTGAGTATGTTATATAAATATACGATTATATAGGGGGTACAAATGATATTTAACAAACTCATTGAGGACTTGCATTTTTTGAATGGATCTCTCTCCCTTTAGTCTTAATTCACAAGCCATAATACTTATTGTATAATACACAAAGCACAAATAAAACTAAAAAAACCACTACTCATTTAATACAATTAATACACTATTAAAAATATCTTTTCATCAAAAAAATACAACTATTCAACCACAATTTACAATCTAATGAAGGTTTATATTATATCTACGTATAATAGAAAGATGATTCTCTCAAAATTTTAAGACTTACAATAAAAGAAGCATAGCGTACAATACTTTAATGCACAGAATTTTCAGACGTACAAGACAAGAAGCATAACGTACACCACTTTAATGCACATATTAAAAAATAAAACACCACAATAATGCTATTTAATTTATTCACTTAATACTGGTCAATAAATACAATTAATACAATTATTAAAAGGGTTTTTACACTGTCAAGTCATTGTACTATTGGAAAATGTTCATATAAGTCACTCTATTAATTTCTTGTTTATTCAAGTCATTGAACTATGAAAACTTTTTATTGAGATCACTTACCAGATTTTATGGTTATAATGTGATGATGTGGTATTTTATTATCTACGTGGCAATACATACAAAACAAAACTAAGAAGAAAATACATAATCTTTTTTTCTTCTCCCTCCAGATTTATCTCTTCATATTTTTTTCACATAACCACAACTACTTGCGAAACTTTTCCTCAGCTGGCTGGCGACCACCACGACATTGACATAACCACAGCTTACTCCACCGTTGTTACCATTGCCTACAAAAATAACCAACAGCGCTGCTGGCCTTTCCCAACTTCCGGCCAACACTATCGCAACCACCTTGGAAAGTCACCGGCCACCGCCACTTCCGTCTGAATCCCCCACCATACGACCTACACTATTACCACCACTTCCGACCAAATTCCAGACAAGAAAGCATCTCGTTACCGGCGTCCAGATCCTAAGCTAATATCACATTTTGGACTCTAGATCTAGCGATGTTATGATTTGTTTACGTAATTCGTATTGGTTTTAGCTTAACAAATCAATATTTGTATTAGGTTCGTAAGTAGGGTTGTTTCATTATAAACAAGATGATCACCAAGAACAAGATTAAAAAAAACTACAAATCAAATTAACGATTGAAAAGAGAATAAGCAGGCAAACACATAGAAAAGTATAGTTGATAAAATTCACTCTTTAGTAAACTAATTCCGTATGCAAACAGATGTTAAATGAGTTAAATGTTCCACACGTACCATGTAGATGTGAGGTGGAATTTTCTTTTCCCAGGAATTGCCACATGGAGCTGAGGTGGAAATAAAGTTTTGTTGGAATTATTGTCAGATATTAGAAATGATTTCAATATATCCTTCTGTAAAGTTAAGTTATCTTTTTAAAAATAAATGCAAGTACAATGACTTGAATATACACAAAAATAGTAGAGTGACCTATATGAACATTTTTCAATAGTATAATGACTTGACAGTGCAAAAACCCTTATTAAAATCACTTACATAAAAATATAAATTGTCAAACATATTATGCAACCAAATTAAACACAATTTCTGATAAACGTCACTAATACAAATAATAAAGCGTATTATCTGAATATTCAAGCCCGAGGCAGACAGCAGATTAAATGGGCTTGAGTAGGAGCAGGCAGCAAGCCAAACGGCATGAGTTAAACGAAATTGAAATCCAGTAAATTTATTATAAAAAGAACATAATAAATTAAAATACGTGATTCATCGAAATTTTTATTTTGCAGTCTTGATCGCAACGCTGTGGAACCATGCATTAAATGTCACTAATACAAATAATAAAGACATTATACAAATATTCAAGTCCGAGGCGGTCAACGGGCAAAAATGGGCAAGTTCGGTGGCGATGGGCAAACGGGCTCGAGCCGGATGGAAACGGACCAACGGGGCTCGAGCCCAAACGGCACGCAAGACGGCTAAACGAAATTCTTATATCCGTAAATTTATCGTTAAAAAGAACATAATAAACTAAAATACATGATTTATCTCGAATATTTTATTTGATGTCACATGACTATGGTACCTCTTAGATACACAAACATAGCCACTACTCAATTTGGAAAAGGTCCATCCAATTGTACGTCAACACGTTGAAAAATAGGAGATACTCGTGTTGTATGTATTATAACTTTGGCGGATGCATGCACTTCTAAAAATCAATTCTTATTATACTAGAAAAGCAGAATAAGGGGGTGTTTCTTTTTTCTATATAGGGAGGATATATATGGGTCCCACATTTAATTTAGCCTCTTAATGGGGAGGATGTATATTTTTTTGCTTTTTGGATATAGTATAAGAAGGAAATATGTACCAAACATAAGTTAAATATTATTATATACCCTTCTCTCTCCATATAGAAAAAAGAAACACCCCCTAAGTCTTCTAAAAAAAATAGAATACATAGCAGAGTTCATATACGTAGTATCAGTATTATACTATTATTAATCACTCATACTTAGTCCATTATCTTACATGCAAGTTGTAATTTGTTAATGCTTTTCTTTTATTTAAGACAAAAATAATTAATATACTCAATAATTGATTGCATCTTTTAATAGTCGTTTTTATTTTCTTATTCTAAAAACAACGTACTTGGAAAACAACCACCACTTATATAAACACATATTTTATCAAAATGAGATTTGTTAATAATCAAATGGCAAATAGCAAGAAGACTTTTCCATAATGGTGAACTGGTCATAACAAGATGTGAATGTTAAACCATTTAGATGATACCAACAGACTATTATATCAACTAATTAGTTGTGCTGTTATTGTCATTGTTATTATATCAACTAATTAGCCAAAACATAGCATCTAATATGTGTTATTACGATGATACCATGAATTAGTTGTGCTGGACAAAAGGTAATAATAGTAAGTTAACATAGCATCTAATATGGAGGTTACAAAAGGTAATAATAGTCTGTTAACATAGCATCTAAAGGTAATAATAGTGTGTGTGACTAGTTTTAGCGTTTATTAAGAAGTATGATTTCTTATTGAATTGGATGATATAAGTTTACGACATTCGGTTGGTATCTCAAAGGGTGTGCATATGTGTTTTTAGGAATGGCGCATACATGTTGATGGCTAATAAAAAATCAATTAAAATGGTATGCATATGTGTTTTTGAATTTCTTTTTGTCTTGTCGTAATAGAAACTTAGGGTCCGCTTGGTTCAAAGTGGGGAAAGGGAAAGGGAAAAGGAAAGGGAAAGGAATGCAAAGGAATGAGTGAGGTGGGTAATCAATCCCTTACCCCTCAATTTACTCTATAATGGTTCATTACCCATTACGGGGTAATCAATCCCTTACCCCTCCCCAACCAAGCACCAAATTATTTATGATGTGGGCTCTTTTGAATACCTCACCTATTCCCCACCCCCCTTAACCCCCTAACCAAGCACGCCCTGAAAATTGGTTTTGTGTTAAACTTGAAAAATCACATTGGTTTTGTTGGGTGTTGAATTTGGACTCATGATAAATGTTGATGTAGAACAAATGGAAGCGTGCATATTAAATGGGAAAAAATAGTTTAAGAAATGGTGCATACGTGTTTTAAGGAATGGTGCATATGTGTTTTATGGTTGATATAAATCAACAAAAGTATGTGCCTATATGTTTTAAGGTTAATTTAAAATTAGTGAAATGGTGCATATGCGTTTCAAGGTTTAAAAAATAATAGTAGATGGGGGTATATATGTGTTTAATAGCGCATATATGTGTTTAATAGCGCATATATGTTTTTAAAAGTGTATATATGTTTTAATGTTGATATTTGTTTATGGTTCAATTGTTTTGTTTATGGTTTAATTGATATTTGTTTTTGTTTATGGTTTAATCGATATTTTTTAATTGTTTTAATGTTGATGTTTGTTTATGGTTTAATTGATATTTGTTTATGGTTTAAGATCAAAGAAACAATTGTGCATATATGTTTTTAATAGTGCATATATGTTTTAGCGTTGGTATTTTTTTATGGTTTAATTGTTTTTTTGCATGCTTGTTCCAGATTGATAAAGATATGTCGTTGAAGACCGAGAAGTGGATGAACACAAATATACACGAAGATAATTTGCGACTTTTGAAGATATACGATTATTACATATATGTTTTTTGTACTTGTAATTAAGTGAAATGTAACATTTAAGTATATGAATGTTCTTTTTGTTCTTTTATAATGATTTATTTTCTTTGAATTGTGTTTCAACCTTCCAAAAAAAATAGCGGTTAGACAAAAATATTGGTAGATTGATAAAAAATTGTAAACAATTACATAATAGGAATGCATGTAAATTTACATTATTTAAAAACATACAGCACCTCATATTTTTCAACAAAAACACATATGCACCTGTAATATTTGGAACCATGCTAGCTTAAAAAAAGAAAAAAAAAAGTTCAAAAATTTAGAAATACTTAAAAACGGGATTTAATAAAAAAAAAAAAAATAAAATAAAAATTGACTTTTACTATAATATCCTTTTGATTAAATAATAATCTTTAATATTAAAAAAATTCATTGGTTTAGAAGGGTTCTCATATCTATCATGGTTAAGATAGATTCTAAAATAAAGCCCTATATATATATATATATATATATATATATATATATATATATATATATATATATTTTTTGGGTAATGGGAGTAAATATATATCTATTTATCTATATATATATTTATACATACATATATCTATACTCCCTTATAAAGGAGCAATAAACACAACCTAAAACCTAACGTCACTCCAAACCTAAATTTAAGATTCAGCAACCCAAACCTCAAATTTATACTTCCTTTACCTTACTCCGAACCTAAAAATTAAAATTTAGCCACCCAACCTAAATAATATAAAACCAATTCAAAAAACCACACACTTACAGTCACCACAAATCTACCCCTTATCTCTCCAACCTAAAACACACATAAACCTGCACCCTCTCATTAAACTCGCCGCCTTCACCACCATCTAAATCGCAACTAGAACAACTATCACCACTACAACCTCCATTACAAACTGTATTTTGTTTGGTTTATGTGGGTTAACCCACTTTGTGGTTTTGGGTTGTCAGATCTAACCAGGTCTGTTGAGATCGAGCCGCAACCAACACCATTTGAATCCGCCGCAACAACTACCAACAGCATGTGCTGTAACTACCACCGTTTTACATGGTGTGAGAGATGCTAGCCGGTTGTTTTAGACTAGGTGATTTTGGCTGGTGGTTTCTCTACAATGGTAGTTCATATAACCTGGTGGTGTGTTATTTTATCTGCAAAAAGTTTACAAAAGCTTTCGAACTAGACGAAAAGCTTGCAGATTGTGCAGTTCTAATTGAACATGTTGTTCCCTATTCACTATCGTAAAACAGTTAAGTATTAAAAACAAGTTAATAGTGAATCTATGACTGATAAGATGTAACTAAAACACACTGATTAATTTTCAACATAATATTATTTATTAGAAATAAATCAAACAAGAATACATTACCCAAGTACTTGCAGAATAGTACTTTGGATTGAAATGACAAAGGTTGGTAACTCCTCTCGGAGCTCAGGCTAAGTCTGAGCACAACTACAAGTACCCACCGAGCTATCTCAGGGATTAAGTTGTATTTGGAGGAGTGAAAGATGGCTAGCGTGTATGTGTGTTTTTACAATTGACAAGCTTAAATCTTTCACTCCATCTCTTATGCTATTTATACAAGTATAAGTTTTAACTCTTTCCTAAGTGACAACCGACAATTACGTAAGACAAAATATCGATGTATTTTGTCTCTGTTATAAAGACTATTTTAGGTAAGAGACAAGATCTGCTTTCCAAAGGTCGGTGATGACACCGAGCCCGATCGCTTGCCATTCAGGGAAAGTTGACTTTGGTTGATAAGGACTTCGTCTTATCTCGATTCTGACTTATCCGCCTTATCCCGCTCATTCTTCGATCTTCATATCCTTCGCCTTCTACTCAGTTTGTCTTGATGTAAGTAGTTGGAGAGGAGTTTAGGGATTCGGTGAGTTATTGTCATCACTCACCGAATCCACCATCTTCTTCTTGACTCGCCTTCACCCTTTAAGTTCCGCCCACCGAGTATAGAGACTTCTTCTTTGCCTCTTATCGAGTATCTCGAAGATGGCTCACCGAGAGACTATGCACTCATGACACGTTAGTGTTTAACGGACTAAACACTGTGGTATTTTCAATTAAAATCCTAGATTAAGGGGTTTGGGTATTTATCGAACCCAATGATCTCCCCTATTGGATATACAAATAGCCTAAGTGTTTGATCGGTGTAAGTGAGCAAATGGCTTCTTCTACAATCGAATGTACTAATGAATATAATAAGGAACACCGAGTATTTTAACAAAACATACATCTTTATTGATCACATTACATGGTTCCTATCACTAGTACAAAGGATAAAGCAAAATGATGTCGGTCTAGATGGATTTCGGTGCTTCAAGCTTGACTTTCTTAGTGATGAGTATTTCCTGTCGGGATGCTCTCTTATCTTGGCGTTTAAGTCAAGAGAACCCGACATTTGCGTGAGTCTCGAATTTGTGAGGCCACTGGTATGTAGCTCAAGATTGTAGCCACTCTGCTCGATCAATATCACCCACCTTTGAATGTTGGGTTTCCATAGAAATCAATGAAAAATAGCCCTCTTCGTGCTTTTCAATCACGAGACAGTTGACAAATTTCACACCTTCATGACTCCTGTTGCATTCAAGTCCGTGCGGTGAGGTTGAGATCCTTGTGGTGCGATTAAGGCGGTGAATCCCGGTTGTCCAGGTGCATCCTCGATCTTTCATACCTTTTCTCGAGCATTTTCATCGCCTCCTTAACCACCGTGATTTCGCTTCTTTTCAATTATTGGACCAAGTTCATCGAGTTTAGTGATCCCAAAGTCGGTGAATTTTGGGGATCATGAACCTCGAAGTGTCTTTATCATCCCCACGTAAACATTCATTGCCGTGGTTTGGACTTGGGGATGATTACGACGCCGATGATTTTCTCGAGCGACCTTCCGCTTGTCATTGACCGCTTGTAATGGTCAATTCTTGCTTGCCCGATGGTCGCAGTTCTTTTGTTCTTTTCTTCCAACCGCTTTCTCATTTCACCATCTTAGCACCCTAAGCATCCTTGAACTTTGTCTGCGACCTTTTCAAGCTTCTTAGGATCAATTCCTATGTTTCGACTTCCTCAAAGAACGACTTTTACGGTGCTTCTCGCTCTTTCTTTCTTCCTCAAGAACTTTCTTTTTCTCTCTTCCTTTGCAAGGTAGGCACTTAGCTGTTGTGGGGTAAACAGGTACTCAATGTTGCCGATCATATAGGGAATCTTCTCAGGCTCAGGTGGTGTTTGCATTATGCCTTTTCCATTGTCCTGGCCTGAAGAAGATGATGCTACCAAAGGTGGTGGTGTTTTTGTTATAGGTGTGATCACTGTCGTTGTTGTTGTTGATGATGATGTTGGTGGTAATGATGAAATTGGTACAAATAGGATGGTTGAGCCGGTTCCCCTCGGTGTGAGAGAAGTCTCTTCAAGAGTCTTCCCCTCAACTGTTGCCGCAACATGAGTGAGAGCAAGAGTTGTTTGACACTCGGGGGTTTCAGAGCTTGACCTTTGAAGGCTTGATAAATTTCGGTGAGCATACCTTGATGTCGTGAGTATCCTGTCAAGACCGGTGACTTGTTTCTCTAGATTAGCCTGAGATAATTCCATAGCAGTCATCCATGGCCCAAGATTCCAAGCCATGGAAGATGATGCCTTAGCCAGAGTCGTCACCTGAGCATCCAAGGAACCCGGTGTTGCCTGAAAAGACTGAACTGAAGATTGAAGACGGCGAACATTGGCAAACTTGAGCATGTTGATTAGTTCAGTAAGGTATGAGGAATTCTTCAAGTAAGCCTCAGTAGCCTCCAGCACTTTTGAGTTGAGTGCTGGGTCTTCTTTGACCGAGTCCCTGATTTCATCAATCCTTGTCCCACAACCCTTAAGATGTTTAAGAAACTTAGCCAGGTTATCATCCAATCTATGAAGATGCTCGTACATGATATCTCTGTGTTCATCAGTGTTAGCGTTAAAAGCGAGCACATCGGACTTTAGATTAGCATAACTTGCAGCAGCCTCAGTGTGTTGATCCCACAATGTGTCAGTGACCCCAAAATATATCTTTCTTAAAGCTTTGGTGATCAACATAACTAGTCGCCTTTCGATGATTGGAATAATATTATCAAACCGGTGAATTCATCGAACTGGATGAAGAGGAGTCGAGTCATTATCTTCAGTTTGAAATGGTGACTCATTAGGCTCTTGTGGATCGGGTTGATGTTCTTATTCACTTGAACATCAGCGTCCACTTTTTCTCTTCGATAGAATTTCATCTTCACTTTCAGCAAGTTCTTCATCGAGAAAATAGTATCTCGGCAACATCGCAACGATTAACAAGGTGGGGTGATGAGTTTTATATCGGTGGTATTAATCCTCTCGAGTCTTTGTCCCCTTGACCCTCGAGACACTAATAGGTTTTCCCAAGTGTCTTCTCCGAGTCGATTGGTGATGGGTTCCGATCGACGGGTTGTTTCTTTCCTCCAGTCTTTGTCCCCTAAGACCCCCGAGACATCGATGGGTTTTCCAGTGCCTTTGGCGGAGTCGATGATGATTATATCCTTATCGGTTGTTTAGTTCCCTTTGAGTCTTTGGGATCATTTAGTTGGCCCTCGGACAAAGGTGTAATTTTCTAATGTCATCCTTGGGCGTTGTGGAAGGCGCCCCTACTAGCGGGTTGTATGTTTCCTCCGGATCTGGGGAGTAGTAGTTGGGACCAAGGCACCGATTGTGATTTATCGGTGTCCTTCGTTGTCACCCGAGTGGAGGTTGCTTGGTCTCCATGGGTGGGATATCGATCTTGGGCTTCTTTTGCCTTTTGGGTCAGAGCATCAAGCCTCGGGGCCCCGAGACTTGGGTTTGGTCTTAGTCCCACCGAGACTTGCCCTTTCTCTTTTAGGAGTAGGGTTAGAGACATTGAGTCCCTCCGTTGTTTACAAGAACTATATGGGCCGTCAATTCAATATTAGTGACAAGGGATGGGTCCTTTTGAATATTAGATTGACTCAGGATGCCAGGTAAAGCAATATATTTTTGTTCCTTAGGATAATTGCAACCTAGTAACTCTTGTAAAGCACAGGAGACAAACCTAGGGTACGAAATGTATTTCGCCCTAGTTTTGATCAGTAGCTTGGTTACGAGATCACTGTAAATGATCTCCCCAATGTCGACATTGACCCCATTCATCAAACAGTATGCCATCATCAACTGAATAGAATTAACTTGTTCAGTGGATGAGTGGTTCCCGCCGAGGACCTGAATCACAAAAGTGAATAGGATCCTTCAAGCCACAGGAAATGAACTCTTGGTGACTGGGGTCTTGTCCAAAAATTTTGGATCCAAAACGATTTTTTTTAAACCCATCCTTCACTGTGGAGAGTTCAGGATGGGCGACATAGACACCTTTATTGTAGTCTAACCCTGTTGCAGTACAAAACATTTTATAGTCCACATTTTATAGTCCAGGGTGACTGATTGTTCCCCATTGAAAAGACTGAATTTAATGAGATACTCCCTGAGTGGTCGTAGGTCAGTCTCATTTGTTGAGGTGTCGGTCATGGGGCATGGTTGTTGCCCAAAACTCCCCGAGGAGGTTTTGGTGCAAGATATAGAGGACACCGAACAAAGGCCGCTTTCAGTGGGCGTTGAACAAAAATTTCATTATGTCCTTATAGGTGGGACATTTTGTGGGTATTCAAAATTGCCTATGACATTATTGGTTTTAAATTCAACGCATCGAGATCCCCTACCCATTGTGGTGCAAACTCAAGAGATTGTGTTCTTGCCATTTTCATTAAAAGGTTTAGGGTTTTGAGAAACAAATATCTTGACAAGAACAATCAAAGAGTTTTAAATCTCTCAATTTTGTGATGAAAAACTTTTGTAAATGTTTACAGAGAAAATTTTTCAGAAAATGGTTAGAAGAATACAAAGGTTTCTGGGTTTGAAAGAGAATTTTGACAGCGTTTTGTTGCAGAAATACTTTGTGTGGTTTTCTTGATTTTGTGAGGGTATTTATAGAGTGATGAGAGGGTAATTTATGCACAAATGTGGATTTGTAAAGTCGCTTTTGATAACGTTTAGAATTTCCACATTTAATGCCACCACTCCATTACCCGCAAAGAAAATCCGGTTTTCATGAACGATTAAAGGCACAAGAAAAGTGCATTTGCAACAATAAAATATCAATAAGATATTTCATGTGAGAGGGGGCATTTAATGACGAGTGGGATTGGGTAAGTTTGAGGGACCCTTGACAGTAAGATCGAGAGACATATATTCCTATATTTAATTGGTGTGTTTACCAACCTAGGACATTTAAGTAACTAATACTTGGTGCATTTAGTTACTAATTCAATGCTCAATATCAAGAGTCTGGGTCCCTGAATGAGTCTTACTCATTCAGTGAGAGGGTTATTTTGAGGTTTTGTTGTGGAGGATGAACCATTTTAGGAAAACTTATCGAGATTGGGATTGGTTTTCAAGTTCTTGACTTTCAATGTCTAGCATTCCCAATTCGACTTCATCTCTCGAAGGTAGGTTCATCCAAGGGTTTGGTGAAGATATCGCAAGTTGATATTCAGTGAGGGATGAAATGAAGCTCTATGTCTCCTTTCATTATGTGGTCCCCGATGAAATGATATCCGATATCAATGTGTTTGGTCCTTTGGTGAAGGACGTGGTTTTGGAGATAGCAATGGCACTAGTGTTGTCACGTAAGATGGGTACCATTTTGTAGTGGATGTCATAGTCACCGAGTTGACTTTTCATCCATAATACATTGGCACAAAGATCCTCGCAAAGAACATACTCGCCTTCGGGTGAAGACATAGCCACCGATTGTTGATTTTAGCACTCCAACAAACCGTTTTCCTCCAAGAAATTGATAGGACCCCGAGGTACTTTTTCTGTCCATGTTGCACCAAGATAATCGTAATCGAATATCCTTTGAGGTTAAACCCCGAGCACTTTGGATAGTAGAGTCCAAGGCTAGGAGTTCCCTCGTATCTTAGTATTCTTTTGGCTGCAGTGAGATGGGAGTCTTTGGAATTGGATTGATATCTTGCTATTAGATGATCGAGAATTGTATATCCGTCCGAAGCGATGAGATACATCGCTGAGCCAAAATCCCTCGAAATGGGTTTGATTGATCGATTTGCCGGTGAGAACAGTCCAAGGTTGTTAGAGGGACCATTGGTGTCTTCATCGAGGCACGCCGATATCTCATATTTCTTCAAGAGATTTCGGTTTATTTCTCTTGACCGATGGAGATTCCTTTATCATTATGATTTGTAGTCCAAGGAAGTATGTGAGTTCACCCATCATGCTCATTTCAAACTTCTTTGTCATCGCTTTTCAAACTGTTTGCAAAGAGTGCGCTTTGTTGAGCCAAAGATGATGTCATCAACATATACTTGGACCAAGATTCACATCTTGTTTTGTCCTGTAGATAAATAATTTGTTGTCTATCTTTCCTCTGACAAACTTGTTTTGAATCAGGAAGGCTGAGAGAGTTTCATACCATCCCCTGGGAGCTTGCTTTAGTCTATAAAGGGCTTTATCAAGCTTGCAGACATAGTCAGGGAATTCACTACTCCCAAAGCCATGAGGTTGCTGAACATACACATCTTCCTTGAGTTCACCATTTAGGAATCCACTTGTTACATCCATTTGGTAAACTTTGAAGTTCATGTAAGTAGCGTATGCAAGGAAGATCCTGATGGCTTCCATTCTTGCAACAGGAGCAAATGTCTCATCATAGTAAATGCCTTCTTATTGACTGTAACCTTTGGCTACAAGTCCGCTTTGTTTTTAATGACAAATGTCGTTTTTACCGCTTTGTTTCGAGAACCCACTTCATTCCTATGACAATGACATCCTGAGGACATTTGATCAAGGTCATGACCTTGTTTTATTATCAAACTGAAGTTCTTCTTGCATGGCTCGAACCCAACTTGGGTGTTTTAAAGCCTTAGTGACACTTTTGGGTTCTATTTCGATAGGTAATCAAGATATAGACATTCATTTGTCAAGTCGCAATTAGTTTAGCAACCATGCATCTTGTAAGCATGCCTCCTGGGTTCACCAATGATGTTTACAAGCTCAACGCCCCGGGATTTTATCCACTTACTTTGTGGTCTAGGATCCGAGCTTGAAGAGGTCACCGGAGACTCGGGGTGAGTTCGTGTGCCGGAGCCACAAAATCATTAAGAGCATCCGCTCGGATGTCTTGTTCAGTCGGGTTCATGAATCATGTGTTCTGAACATTTGTTCTGTTACCTATCCCAAATAGGACTAATTGATTATCAATGAATTCACCGATAGTTGGTTGTGACAAGTTGTGAGGCAAGACATAATATGAGATGTTAGCATCGCTTGGTATGAGGAATTGATTTCGTGTTATACTCATCGAGGATATCTTGATGAGTTATCAATTCCTATTTCCTCCATCGAGGTGTTGGTAAACCCGATGCTTTCTCGAACTCTCATCAAAGGTGACATGAAAGTTTCCTCAACTTGTTGTCTCCTTGTGTTAAATACCCTCAAGGCTTTTGAGATCGGTGAGTAACCTAGAAAGTATCCATCATCGCCTTTAGCATCAAATTTGCCTAGATGATCCTTGCGGTTATGAATAAACACAGACATCCAAACACATGAAAGTAGATGATATCGAAGTCTACCTTGAATATCTCACATGGGGTTTTGTTATGTCTTCCGACAATGATTGACCTGCTTTGAGTGTAATATAGTCGCTTTTGACCGCTTCATCCGTAAATGTTTTGATAGAGTTGAGCCATTGAACATAGTTCTAGCACCTCAATGAGAGTTCTGCTTTTCCTTCACCACCCCATTTTGTTCGGGGTGTAAGGAGATGAAATTTTGGAGATTCCTTTCATCACGTAAATTCTCAAGCTCTTCATTTCGAACTCAAGACCATTGTCGCCTCGATTTGTTTAACAAAGAATGTCATTCGGTTTTCAATGTTCTCGATGAATGACATTATAGTGTCACCGCTCGACTCTTTTGGAAAGAAAGTATACCCAATTGTATCTTGAAAATTCAAAACAATGACAAGTGTATACTTCTCATGCCGGATTGATCTAGGACCGATCGGTCTAAAGAGATCCATAAGGTGGAGGTGAATGCGCTTTTGATTGAGAAATTTTGTTTTGTTTTGAAAGATGCTTTGGTGTTTGCCTTTTTCAAAGGTCGAGCATGGTTTATCTTTTGCAAAACCAAAGGATGGTAAGCCAAGGACCTTGTTTTGTTTTGCCAAGTTGATGTTTTTGAAATTTAGTGTGAGAGTCTCTTGTGCCACAGCCCATTGATAGTTTCAGTGGCTTTGGCAAAGAGACAAGTTCCATTTTGAGAGAGTGTTGACATGTCTAAGACATAAACATCATCTCTTCTAGAGCTATCAACACAACTTCTTTGTTGGCATTGAAAATGGTGCCTTGTTTGTCATTGAATTGCACAATGTACTTTGCATCACGAGTTGATTGACATCGATGAGATTGTATTTGAGACCATTGACATAAGCTATTCTAGAGAAAACTATTCCATTGCAAGATATCGAACCATAACCTTCAGTGAGACATGATGAGTTATCACCAAATACTACCTGGGTCCTCGGTTCCTTTACATATTTGTGCAGATACTCCTTAACACCAACATGCTTCTTGAGCATCCACTTTGTAGATGCCAAATAGGCTCCTGTGTGTGTCTCGCACAAATAGTAAACTGATTAGTTTCTCTTGTCGAACCACATACTAGTGGCCTTGGGCCTAAATGTCTGTTTGAATTTGGCAATTGACTCGTGGTCAGTGGTTGAGTGCATTGTGCTACCACAAGTTTTCCATTTGGAGACTGAAGATGACTCAGTGATTCTAGGTTGCTTGGAGCTTCTCCTTGCTTGGATGAGACTGTCATGCTGGGATGTCTCATGAGCTGGATTTCCGCATTTCTTCGTGAATTTGTTCGTAAATCCCATCACTTTTCATCATGGAAGGTGATAATCAACCACCACTCATCAACCCACCACCAAATGACCCGCCAAGAGTCCGTACTCTTGGTGAATACTCTAGACCAATCCACCTAGGCTATAGGAACACCATTGAGCTCCCCGATCAAGCTCAAACTACGGCCCTGCGATCCGACACCATCCGGTTGGTGCAAAACGGATGTGCATTCCATGGACTTCGTTCGAAAATCCTAATCAAGATCTTAAGGTTTTTTTAAAATCGCCGATTCCATCGACCTTGATGCTACCGCTCAGAGACCATGTGCTTGCGCCTCTTCTAATTTCTCTATGGGACCAAGCTAGTAATTGGCTTGAGCAACTTCCTCACGGCCCATCTCAAGTTGGGATGATCTCACTCTCGCTTCCTTGCCCAATTTTTCCCAACGGGAGAACTACTAAACTTAGAAGGGACATCTTGACGCTCCAACAACGCCAAGGTGAATCTCTACGAGGCATGGACCCGATTCAAGGACTTGCTCCATAGAGTCCCTCATCATGGCATTGATCTTTGGCTTCAAGTCAAAATCTTTTATGACCATACCAACTTCATCACCAGGCGATCCATTGATCGAGCCGCCGGGGGAAGGCTTAGCAACTTCAACGCAGAAGAATCGTGGGATATTTTAGAAAAGCTTCCCGATCAAAGCTACGGAAATTGGAGTGAATCCCATGAAACCTCCGTTAAAGTGGTTAATGCCATATCAATTCCTCATGAGCCTTACAACATCACTGAAGATCAAATGAGTGCTCTTGAGAGAAGGATTGATTATCTAATTGAGAGGCAAAAAAGAACTCCTGAACCAATCCCTCGAGCAACAGTTAATTCCACTAACTCCGCCAACCACCCAACACCTCTCTCTAAATCACCAAGCCGTGAGCAAAATCTCAATTCCGAACGGCGCTTTCGTTCTACTTCTCCAATACCACTCTCACCAAGCTTTAAGGAACAAATGAGAGAGTACATGGCAACCCATACGGAAAGATTAGCAAAATTTGAAGATGAGGTTTATAGGCAAAGGGAGGAAATGCAAGATGATGAACTTGGTGAAAGAGTATACTAAGACGAAGGTTCCCGAGAAGGTGCTAGTGAGAAGCGATGATCACCCTCCCCCCAATTCGTTTGTTAATGCTATTTCCATTGTATCCGATGAAGGTGGAGTAGTTGAGAAGAAGGAGACTAAAGAAAGCAAGGATAGTAAGAAAAGGAGGAGGTCGAAACCAATGATGAACCCGAGACCATTGAATACTACCTTAAGCACTAGATTAATAAGAAAAATTGTTAACCAAGTGAAAACTTTAGGTATAATGAGGTTCTTAGGAAAGCCCTCGAAGGAGAAATAATAGAAGAAGAATATGACACCATGCCTATGGGACCTATGTACGAATTGATTCTAAAAAAACCAGTGACTAAAAAATGAGAAACCACGGGGAATTTTGTAATACCATGTAGCATAGGCAACATCGATAATATAAATGCCTTAGCCTATCAGGGATCTGACGTAAACATAATGCCGCTATCAGTCTATAGTAAATTGACTAAGGAGGAGCCAACTAAGACCAATCTTAGACTTTCCTTAGCAAATCACACATATGTCTATCCCGTAGGAATAGCGGAGGATGTCCTAATTGAGGTGGCCAATATTATCTATTCGGTGGACTTCGTGATCATAAACATTGAGGAAGATAGAAATATGCCACTCATTCTTGGAACACCTTTTCTGGCCACTGCCAAGGCAACCATCAAATGCGGTGAGGGTATCATGATACTCAAAAGTGGCAAGGGATACGCTAGGATACCTATTGTTCCAAGATATCCTTTGAAAATAATGAAGAAGATAACTTATGAGAATCCGCAGGTCCCTAACAATACGGTTAAGAAGAAAATTAACGAATGGGAAAGAGGGCTTAGAGAATTCATGGTTTAAGGGCTACATGCGACATTGTGGAAACGTGATAGAAAGTTAGGAAATAGTCCTACCTCAATACCACAAACTCAAAAGAACCCTAAGGAATTTTTGAATGGAGAAAAGGTCCTTTTGTATAAATCGAGAATAAAAGCATTAAGAGGAAGAAATCAGCCAAGATGGTTTGGACCTTATACGGTGAAAGAAACTAATCTAAAAAATAAAATCGTTATCATAATAGACGACGTTGGAAGGAGTTCACGGTAAGAATACAACGCCTACAACCTTTTGATGAAGGCTTAGTGAAAGAAAAAGAACGGAAATGAAGTCACTAGGGCACGACTTGAGTCTAGCTACAAGACTCATAAATAAAGAAAAGTGCTTCGGGAGGCTACCCATTCTTAATTATTTGCTTGTTTGTGTCATATATCTTTTCATTGATTGTTTATTCTCATGTTTGAATTTGTGAAAATGCTTTATTTTGTCTGTAACCTCATCTTAGTTACATATAAAGTTATTTTACAAAAAGGATAAGTGTAGGGAAGATTACACACGTTCTTAAAAGAACGTGAACATGAGAATTATGATTATTGAAAATATATATATGTGTGTTTGTTAGAGTCAAATGCTTGTATCAAGTCATAATGGATGTTTTGCAAGAATTTTTCCAGATTCTAAAGGTGTAATTTTTCCAGAAAAATGCAGCAGACCAGTTTTTATGAGGATAACCTGACAACATCAGACTCGCTACCTGATGGCCTCATGAGGAGCAGAAAACAATTATCTTACTTTCTCTCGTTTTCAGGCTACTTATAAATTTTTGAATTTCTCGTCTTAATTTTCCGTAAAACTCAGAAACATCCATTCCACAATCATTATATCATAGTTTAGTAGAGTCATATATAGTTTTACCCCGATTTTACGCGAAGGTTTCATTCTGCTTTCTTAACGCAAGGTGTTTTATTTATCGAAGAAGAAACATAAGATTGGATCGAGCTTTTCACGATACATTCTTCTTAGAGAAGAATTTAACCACTACTCAACACGGATCCTACCGAGCTAATCAGGAGTATTAGTTTTTTCTATTTTAATTACCTTCCATTATCATAACTTTGATATTTTCGGGAACATCGGGGACAATGTTCGGTTTAAGTGTAGGGAGGAGAATAAAACGGAACTTTGAAACTATGCTTATCCTTGACTATTTGTCTTGTCCTATTTCATTTGTGTAATAAACTATGAGAAATATCGATTTGGGTAATTTTGTAATCGACACGCTGACAATGCGCTGCTCGGGGTCAAAGGAAATTCTTTCGTCGAAAAATTTTTCAACACCCCAGGCAAAGGAACCTAATCGCTGTAGTGTAGTATTAGGTAAGCCTCGGAATTGATATCGTTTCTAGTGGAATAAGAATTTAGTGAGAAATTACTACGCTAAGGTGGGGTTGAGGAAGATTATTTTTATCATTTTATATTTTTTAGAAAATGGAAAGGTACGAATCTCGGGTATTGATTTGGGGGTCGGTATTTCACCGATTACTCTAATTATCTAATTATCTAAACTAAGGTGAGTGTAGTTTATGTCTATTGTTGTGTGCTCTTATGATGATTAAAATGTGTTTACTTAGATGCTATTACTCCCTAGTTATCTCCTATTGATGGTTGAATTGTCACGCCCTTATTCTTAACGTTGTGTTTCAAGGTCGTAGGGTATGCTTTTTCCTAACTCTTCGAGTCTACCTTAAGGTTATTGCCTACGAAATCTCTAGGATTCATAAACTAACTCTAAGGTTATCTTTGGATGTTTAGACTACAATAACTCTAGGTGATTATAAACTAATGTTCACAAAGATTACTCAAGCATTAAAAACACAACGAATGGCCTATCGCAATAATAGGCCAATCACAATTAAGATAAGAGACAACCAATCAATATTCAATACCTAGGTTTCATATATCTAAGCAAACACACAAGTAAATTAGCCGGACATGGAAAACATGCAAGCATAAACACAAAAATTGAAGACATAATTGAATTAATGAAGTAAATCACTTATCTTGTTGTAAAATAGGTATGGAAGCCTAAGATATCGCCTAAGACAGCCTATGTTCGGTTTAGGTTTTACTCCACAAAACTACCTCTCAAACATCAAAATTGAATTCTATATATAGAGTTACAATATGCGACGGTATCACTCTTTAATTGTGACGCCGGGTCGCCGCCATTAGGTTTTTTGTCTTGGCCACGCCAACTCGCGACGGAGTCACCTTATTCAGACGCCGGCTTCAACCTCTCGACGCCGGATCCAAATTTAGGCCGTATGAGTTGTGACGCCTACTCTTTTAAACCGATGCCGCCACTTGTAAAATAGCACTTTGCTCTCGAGTCGCCTCAGGTCTGCGCGACATGGCCGCTATTAACCGTGATGCCTCCCTTCGCCCAAAGACTTGAGTGTCTCGATTCTTGAATTTGGCCATTTTCTTCAGATATTCGCCTTTTCGTCCGAATAAGTGTCATTCCAGAATTTGCCTTCTTTTTGGGTAAAGGGAGTAATCCCGCACCTCGGTAAATATATTAACCAAATAAACGTTTATACAATGGATATGAGTGAAGTCTCATATCTCACCGCTACATAGGCATAAAGCTTACATAACAAGATACTTCCTAGATTCTAAACAAGAAACCAAACCACTACTCAAAAGATAACATATGACACAACGCAAGAATTACTTCCTAGGACCTTGCAACTTTGTGCCAGTAAATGGCATTAAAGGCATCCAAATTCCTGTGAAGATCACGAACCTGCTTTCGATAGTCATCAAAGTCATAGTCATCATACTCATCTTCAAACTCTTGGCCACCACCAAATATATTAGACTCATCAAAGGGTTAGCAACAACCTCATCTTCGTAATCGACACCTCAATCTCTCCTACTTTAGAAAAAGGGTTAACTCTCTTAGTAGAAGAGATGGGCGGAATACAAGAGTCACTAGGTTTAGAAGCCACACCGTGTCCATCTCTTTTCAAATCACTCACAAGGGGTTCTTGTGATACATTACCCGTCATAGGAGACTTATCATCATTAACTTCCATTGTACGACTGTAATCCACATCCTGCGTGAGTCATTAGAAGGACAATCGACGTATCCGTGAGAAAGAGCATCAAACTTGTTAGATGTAGAGACCTTAGTACCACTCGAACTAGCTACCACGAAGCATTCTTCTAGTGACTTCCACTTTCTTAGGTTGGGAGGAGTCTTTTGGGTTTTTATTGAAACCGCTACCCACAACAGTTTAGTAAACCCTCCTTGACTGTGAATAGTAGACCCACCTTGCTTACCCTTCTTCTTGTTATTAACCATCTTGAACCCATCGTTAACCCGCTTAGAAGACTGATCAGGAGGTATAACAGCTTTAGGACATCCAATAGGTGTATGACCAAAAATCATACATTTGTCACAATGAGGTGGTTTCCACTCATATTCAACCCGTATCTTCTCAATAGTCGAACCCGACCCATCAAGTAGCGGTATCTCAACAGTAAGGCTGTCCCTAAGCACCTCATCCGACTTCACATCAATCATGCATCTAGCAAACTACTACGGCCCCATGATTCCTTGCACATTTGGCTAGTGAAAGCGCCTAACCTTTGGGAGTGCCTATAATCGTGGCAAGGAGACTAAGACCATCATCGAAAACATAGCAAGAGGAACATCATGGAATTTAACCCACACCGGATGTTGGTCAAATCCTCTTTAAGTAGGTTGGTGTTTAATGTCCATGGTTTAAGAATAATAGGTACATTTCTAATCAACCAAGGACCGCTCTCAAGAACATCATCAACACCTTTCTTCGAATTGAACTTAAAAAGAAAAACCCTTAGCATTCATCATGACCTTTTGAATACCAAACTTAGCCCACGATTATGCATACAAAGTAATCAACAACGTGGAAAGCAAGTCGACACCAAGGAAATACCCATACAAAGTATTCTCAAACCTAGAGTTCACCTCTTCTACCACTTTCATCGGGACAGAAAGATCCACACCATTAGCTTTCTTATTACCCTCCAACCTTCGAAAGTTAGACGTGTGATTCCTAGGTTCAGTAGAAGTAACACCAGCATACGATGTAGAAGGTTGGTTCAAATCACCACCCTTTTCAGTACCCACAACCCCATTTGCATTCTTAACAACCTGATCATTGACATTAGAAGCCATGGGAGCACTCGAATCATGAGGATGTGAATAATAACCAATAGCATTAAGCATCTCCTCTAGCTCATTCTGTGACTGCGGCACCTTAAGATGCTTAAATGTAATAGCCTCAGTAGAAGCAGTAGTATCCAGAGTCACAGTTGGTTTTAATGGTTGCCCATCGTCACCCATAAGCACAAGTTTACTCTCAAGAATTTGTTTTTCAATAGCACGAATTTTCGATAACGTGTCATCGCCCTTAGGAGTGTCATGACTAGGTTCATCATGACTAGGGCTCGAACCAAGTGAAATCGGCTCCACTTGTTCATCAGTACTAGAACGACTCCCCTCCTGTATACCCTTTGATCGTTGCATGTGAGCAGACAAATCGTCAACATTAGTATTCATGTTACTCACGTTGCCCCCATTGTTAACGCCAGGACTTGACATAGGAATAATCTTCTCTCCCAAATTAGACATCAAAAAAACTTAAAAACCCAAACCAATCTATAATCAGATAACACAAAGCTGACGTCTTGCTTCAAGAAGCCGAGTAAAACCCTAGTAAAAACTAGGGTTTATAGAACATTAAACACGTTGCTAACCCATATAAAGGGATCAGTTAAATATGATGTGGTGATTGCTGTGATAAAATCCCTACGTTTCAATCACACCAAAACCCTAAACCAGCGACTTATAAAGAACCAAATCGATTTGACCAGAACAAACCCCTATTAAATCAAACAGCAGCCAACCAACACAAGATCAGCAAGAGATCAGGCTTTGGACGGATTTGTTAAGTGAATTAGATAGGAATCAGTTAGGAAAAAAATGATTAGGGTTTTAGGTTTAGTCGCCCAAATCGCCAGAGCAAGGAGGGAGAGTTTTTTTACCAAAAGCTTTCCAAAGAATTTGCCTTCAAGAGACCTAAAAGTGAAAAGGAACTAAATTAAGTAGTAACGGATACAAAAGTGATCAATTAAGGCTTAAATGACCCTCAAAAGTGTACCTTTTAAATCCTTATCAAATATCCCTACACTTGGTATTTGCTTGTCCTCAAGCAAATGTGCTTTTAGCCAATTAATTTATAAGTTAGGGTCATGAAGCATTAGTTTAGAACAATTCATAACACGTATAAGCCCCGCAAAAGTCATAACAAGAACGGAAATTACATAATAGCACCTCACAAGTGGTGTTTGGATACTCTCATCTCTCGGGTGTATATGAAATATATCAAGTTGGAAATGGAAGATAAACACTCATTAACCGGTCCTAGTACATAGATTACCATAGGCTTGAGACTAAATCAAACCTCCATCACTTTTGGCATAAGAACCTAGGAAAAAACTATCCAAAAGGTCTTTTAAAGGGTTGTAACTTTATGCTTACGGTAGGGAAACAAAGGGTTTGGTGGGATAGGCGATTTAGTGGTGGCAAGTCAAAAATCTTTATGTTACAAGCATGAGAAGAATGGCGTTGCTAAGCCAAGAATCGACACTCTATACTCTAGATAACTTTGAAATAAACAAACATAAATTTAAAGATAGATGTAGGATGGTAGCCCGTATGTTTTTTTCATTTTTTTTAACACTCTATTTTTTTTTTCTTTTTCTCTTTTTTCTATTTTTTTTTCCTACAGTTTTACTCTACCATCCTCTATGATACCATTAAAATAATAAGGATTTTTAGGCACATCCCTACACTTGAGTTTTTATTACTCTAACACTAATTTGACCCGAATTGAAAAGATCAAAACACTTGGAGTACATTATTACAAAAATAAAGGGAATTTGAATTTAACGTTCCTTCCCGTCACTTCATAAAATTTAACTTTTCCCATGAGTCCCAATCGTCCCAAAGCGTGTACAAAGGATATGACTCGACTTAGCAACTTATGCAAGCAACTAGATAATTGAACTAAGGGTTTCAGATGATAACAATAATGCACTAAAAGTGAGTGCATACAAGGTAGGCTAAGGCGATTTGGGTGTACATTTGGGGGTGGATTGTAAATAATGCTCTTCATTGATATTCCGAAAATCGAGACATCGCCGTAACCGCGAAAAGGATAGGCTCGAGGGGTTAACTAGGGTATCGTGGTACTAAAGATGAGTACAACGCAGGGTGCGGGGAATTACTCAACCGATGTGGAAGAAGTAATTATAATACGGGTATCAAATAAGGGTTATCCTAATGCCTCTTATCATTTATTTATTCCTAACTACACGAGTGTAGTCTCATAATACAAATAAGCCATAAAAACGCTTATTTATATTTTACGATCTTCAATGTTTTGTCGATAACAAACGAAAATCATTTTAACTAAACAAATAAAATACGTAAATGGTTTGAACTAATAGTTTCTAACATATTCACAGCTTCACATAAAACACTAAAACAAGTATAAGTGATTTTATGACTTAGTAATACATATGTACAACAACTAGTGTTTACATATTTGGGTAAAATATACACATAACTAGTATGTAGTATATTCGTAATATAAATGGGTAGAAACTTAAGTATCACAAACCCATTGGGCAAATACATTGAATGTAGTTGGGTACAACCCAAAGCCCATAACCCATGGAGCTTGACCCATAACCCATTGCATGACATCATGCTTATATCATACATGGATAATATCCATAACCCATGGATCAATCCATACCCAAATGACCAAGTACATTGTACTTAAAAGATACATTGTATCTAGCTAAAAGATCCATGGTTCAACCCATGACCCATGACCCATAACCAAAATACCCATGGGCAAAGAGGAGCGTTCCACGGATCCCTAGCTTTATGCTAGCTGGTTCCCTTGTGGTAGGGATCCGTGGGATCCGGGGAAAGAGAGGATTTTCCTCTATAAATAGTGAGCCATTTCTTCATTATTTCTAACCCTTTCTAACACACTTTCTCCCCGAGTTAAAACTCACTAACCTCATATCCAAAAGATCTATGTTTGTAGTTTTGTTTTTGTGTGATCTTTAGGTTCCTCTTAAAGGAAAGATCACCACCTTTGAAGTCGAGCAAGCTCAAGTCCATGAGTTGCCATGCTTCCTCATCATCAAGGCCATCAAGTCTTCTTGTTGATGATTCCTTTCTTTCTTCAAAGAAGTGTAGTGTTGAAGACATTAGTGAAAGATGTCTCAAGTGTCAAGACGAAGATATTAGTGAAAGGTATCTATCGCCTATAGCATAAGCACTTGTGGTAGGTGCTTGGAAGTCAAGACAAGAAGCATTAGTGAAAGGTGCTTAGAAGTCAAGACTAGAAGCATTAGTGAAAGGTGCTAGAAGTGAAGACACAAGACATTAATGAAAGGTGTCTTGTAGATCTAGTCAAAGGCATTAGTGAAAGGTGCCTTAGATGTACATTTGATATGGTGTGTTTCATGTACAAGATAGACTAGTATTAGATCCAGGATATTGATATCCTTGATGATGTTGTAAAGGAGTAGATCTCCTTTGGGATTAGTCGCTGGTGTAGTGTGGTAGTAGTTCCTCCATTGCAATGGAACTAGGTGCTTAGCATAGTACCTAATAAAGGGTAGGCGACGCTAGAAGGTGTAGTTCACCTTGGAGTGAAAGAACTAGGTACTTAGCCTAGTACCTTATAAAGGATAGGCGACGCCAGGTAGGTGTGGTTCACCTTGGAGTGAAAGAACCCGTGGTTAGCCTAGCACCTAAAAAGGGTAGGCGACGTTGTGAAGGCTTCTCCGCCATAAGGAGATTGGTGTAGTGTTTACGAACTCGAGTAGGTGACTCGGGAGTGGAGTAGGGCAAGGAAGGTGTCCTTGTAGCCGAACCACTATAAATACTGCCAGGTTTTGTGCTTCTTACTCTTATCTTTCATTACTTACCTTTATATGCTTGTTTATCAACATCCAACACATACATCCAAATAGATTGACATAAGTCGATCTAAATAGATTAAAAGGAAGTTTTAATTGGCAAAACTATTCAACCCCTTCTAGTTTTCCACAAATGGCATCAGAGCTTCGTTACCAAGTTTCTTGAAGTATATTGTACTTTAAAAACTTGATACGATTCATGGTTAATTGAAAACTACAAAGAGGGGTTTTCATAAAAATAAACACCATGTCTTTTAAAACTATATGTTTGGATGTTGATTTGATAACAACATTTTTCTTATTTACTTTTTCATTTAATTGTTGTTAGAACGAAAGACCTTGATAGATCTTAAAGCACTCATAGATCGTTAGCTATGCCTATGTAATCACAAGCACACTAAAAGACAATCTCTACAACTTGTATTCTGTAGCGGAATATAAACAAAAGTAACACAAATAACTAAGAACTCGTTGATCCTCTATGGATCTTTTAATATTGCTAAAACTTTGTTTTTCAACTCGTACATAATTCATTCTATTGTGCTCCTTTTATAGACAAGGAACCCTAAACCGTTTCCCAAGAAACGTATAAACATAAAACTAAATAAGATATACATTATAACTTCCTAATATAGCTCATGCATATCCTAACTAAATATAAACTACGCGGAATAACTAGCTCCGCAGAAACCAACTACACGGTTTCCTATCTTCAGCAGAAACTCTTCTTCAGCAGAATCCATGTACTTCAGCAGATTCCTTCAGCACTATTTTCAGTCAGAATTCCTACTTTGCATGATTCCCAACAATCCTCCCTAAACCTGAATTTGACTTGGTTAAGTTCCAGCTTGATAGATCTTTAACGCTCGTAACTAGAGGATTGTACACCACCAACAAAGAAGAAAGAACCAAAATAATTGCACTCTATGATGACAAAACTTTAAAGCACCGTATCTTTGCAAAGAACAAATGACAAAAGGTACATCAAAACATATTAGTTTCGATTATTCTCATCACATTCGGTGTGTTAACTCGCGAGAGGTGAATCATTGAAAATAATGGATTTGATGTCTCTTACCAATAGCCATCACCACTGGAGTAGCCGGATGTTTAAGTTCAGAACTATGGTACATCGATAACCATCTCGATTTATTGGCAAATCAAGAACCATATAAACGGATTTGATATGTCTTTACCGTAGTCGCTTGCTCAGACTAGTCAATTTAGTGTTGGTGAACTGATTACCAAATATGGTATTCCACCGCCTTTACCACAAGCCATATACATGTGGGCTAGTCAATTCTTGGATTCCAAATAGGAATAAACCATGGTGAATTGATGACCATACAACCCTCAAAGAATTAAGCATGGGTGAGTTGCAAACCCTATGATTTTGAGCAAACCATTACAACTATCAATGATTTGATGTGTCTTTACCAAAGATGTACCTTTGACTAGCCAACTCTTTGACATACACAAGGTACATCCGTGAGTTAATAACCATAAAAATGTACAACAAACTCTGCAAGAAAAGTTAGACAAACTCAAGAATATACATAGGTTTTTTTTTTTTTTTTTTTTTTTTTTTTTTTTAACTAAGAAATCAAAGAAAACAATTAATACAAATAATACAAGATACCATAATCAAGATGATGTTTGATGTTGCGGTTTAGTCTTAATCAATCCAACCAATTGTTCAGCATGAAACTTATCATTTCCAACTGGATCAGGAGGAACTTCCAACTTCTGTCTAAGCAGCTTTTGCATCAAACTCACAGACAAAGGATAAAGCTTGTCAGAGAACATACATACAGTCATGCCACACTTAGTCTCCACCACAAGCAAACTAGAAAGAGGATAAAATCTCCAAGTCTTAACCTTCCACTTATGTGAATTCTTCCAAATAAAATATCCTTTACCATTTGGAGATTGAGAATCAAACAGAACATGAAGATCACCCAACAAGAATAATACAGAACCATGTGGTAAATGATTGGTATAATGCTTAGTGACAAGACCATAGAGAGTATTCAAATCTTGCCTATCCACCATGTGTAATATCTCCTTCAAGAAATTAAACTGCATAGAAGATTGATCCAATCTATAAATGGTGTTAAGCTCTCCATCAGTCAAAGTCCAATGAGTCAACACATCATGAGACCCTTCAAGAAAATCATCAGTATATCCTTCTTTAATAAAAGTTGAATCAGCAGCCTTGAGATCCAAAGAACTACCCTTGAGAATCTTATGAACCCTAGAAGTATGTTTCCCAACGGATCTCACAGATATCCTTAAAGAAATGTGTCTCCTTTTAGACATCCTTTTCTTCCTCCTACCTGGTATATAAATCCCCATAGATATAGAAGATGGTACCTCCTCAGAATCATCAGAGACATCTTTAGCAGGAATAAAAGAAGTAGAAGTAGACTTATTTGGAACAACACCACGCAATGCATTCATTTGGTCTAGCACTACTCTGGCCCTTTTAGCTTTAGCAGCTGCTTGTTCAGCTTTTCTACCCATAGCTTCGCCTTCTTTATCAACAGGTGTCACATTTGAAATAGATTCTGGCATATCCATTGCTTCAGAAGTATCAGCCACACTTGGTAATGCTTCAGAAGAAACATTAATATGTGCAGCCGAAGAATCTCTTGCAGTAGAATGTATAGCTTCAGTAGATGTCTCAGCATATATAGAATGAGAACTCATCTTTGGTGTAACCTCATCAAAATTGTCTACAATCTCAACAATCTTGGGTCTCTTGGCCTTTGGAGCATCTACCTTCCCAGCAATCCTTTTCAAGTTAGAAGCAGGTGTTGAAGCAGGTGAAGAATACTTCATAATCATATTACACATACGAAACAAATCATAATCAGGTAAAGCCAAGAGTTGCTTCATTATCAAACCAGAGTTAAAAAAAGAACAACTATGATTTTTCACCACAGTCCTCATATATGCTTTCTTCTGAGCTTCAGTTTGTGGTCTCTCTCTCTCTTAGCTTTATTCTTTTGAGCAACAATGGCGTTCTTCTTTGCAGCTGCAACTTGCTTCCTTTGTTCTCCAAGAGCCATCATTTGTTCAACAAAATGCTCACTATCAAAGTCTGCTCCTAAAATACTCTGTGCAAGAGTAGGATCTGATGCAGCTTGATTAATACAAGCATCCCATTGATTGTTAGTAAACTTAGAAGATAGTTCATCAATCTCTCTTTGTCTCTCAGGAGGCAAATTTGTAGAAACCTCAGCTCCAAGTTGTTGAGCCAATGCCTCACTCTTCTTCAATTCTTCACACTCAGCTAGCAGTCTTTCTTGTGCTTGCTTTTCCTGTTCACTTACAAGATCTGGACCAAGCTGTTCATCAACCATTACTCCTTTTCCATTGTCTGCAACCTCCTTAGCAGAATCAACATAAGGAATATCAATAAAAGGAACTTCAGAAGAAACACCCATGTAAGCATCAGAAGAAACATGTTGAGACAAATCTTCTACAGGTGTAGACAAGACATCAGCATTAGGATCCAAATCAAAGCTTCTTCCAGCAACAAACACTTCATGATCATCTGCTGAAGATGGAGGACATGATTGTTCTTGTACAAATGATGCTTGACTATGTTCAGAAGCAACATCCTTCATTTGAACATCAGCAGTTGCAAATCTTGTCACCTTTGAAGGTTCAGAGGAATCCTTATTCAAATACTGTCTTCTCCTTTTTCTAGTAAACCGAATAGGTTCCTTGATCTTTGAAGATTCAACAACAACTGGTGAAGGAACATGGGTCTTTTGAGCCGCATCAGCCAAGATTTCAAGTGATTCAAAATGAGTATCTTCTTGCTCCCCATCAGAAGAAACCAAAAGCCTCCTTTTGCTACTTTTCCCAAGTTGTTCCTCTAAATCCTTAACCTTTCTCTTTAACTCCACAATCTCACCACCAAGAGTAGATTTGGTCTCGCAAGCTCCTTTTGAGATCAAGAACCTCCGCCACATACCGCTCACTAGAGCATACAGATGTCGCAGTAATAGGGTCCTCACTCTACCAAGCAGATTGCTCAAGGGTAATGGGAGCTTCATTGGCCTTTCAGAGAAATATTGACATGCTCAAAATTAGAGACCCTTCATCAAATGGGTCCCTAATTGACCAGGTATGGTCACCATGGTCACATGCTCAAACTCATCAAGAGTAACTTGAGTAGGTGGTGGACTAGGACAAGGTCTAGGTGAATGTGTAGGTGGAGGTTGGTCAGGAGTAACATGTGATGGTTCAGGAGTGGTAGAAGGGCCCTCATCAATGGCAACTGATGGATTACCATCAGCAGTAACATTGGTAGAAGGTGGATCACCAATAACATTATCCTCATTAACAGCCTCATTGCCTTGAGGCAACATAGCTGCTAGCAAAGGATGATGTTCCCCCTCATAATGAGTTTTCATTGAAGCAAACAATTTAGCACTTAAAGCTCCTATGGGACAAAAGGCTTGGACTTGGGTTGTTATGTCTAAAATCATTTGCAAAAACCTAGGGTACATTAAAAACCTATGCTTTTTGCTTTGAATATTTTCAACCATATTATCAAAAATAAACTTAGAAAAATTATATGTTAACCCCTGAGAAAGACAAACAATACCACATCCCAATTGAGTAGAAAATTGATCCCATCCTCCCGATTTATTGCTTATGCATCAAGCAATGTGTGTACCAAAACCTCCACATAGGCAAAGTCGATTCTTAAACCATATATCGGTCCCTCGACTGTATCCAATGCCCTTAACCCACAAGTATCTCCACGAAATTAGAGTGATAAACCCATTAACATCATCCAAGCGAGTCGTCTTCTTATCAACTCCTCTGTCACAACATACTCTGTTCCGTCAATCATCGCAACAATATCTGTGTCACTCCGCTTCTTAGCAGATGCCCAAAACTATTTAACCAACGATTCATATATCACATTAGGAGAATGTGTTAAAGCATAATGAATCTTTGATCGCTTCAAGAACTCCACCATTGGTTCATAAAGTTCATGACCCTTAGCTTTTCCCATAAAAGCCACTTTGCTATGATCTTTCTTAAATTGAAGTGTCATCGCAATTGTGATAAAGGGTTATGATTCACGCAACTGGAAGTGTTTAAAATCAAGTGAAGAGGGAATCAGTGAATTTTAGGCGAAGATATGCGAATAAGGTATTAGTAGAAGTTACCCAATTTATGGTCAAAAACATCGGAAAAGGTTGTTGACCATATCTTAC
Organism: Chrysanthemum lavandulifolium; assembly: GCA_022545495.1. NCBI lineage: Eukaryota > Viridiplantae > Streptophyta > Magnoliopsida > Asterales > Asteraceae > Chrysanthemum > Chrysanthemum lavandulifolium. The sequence continues at coordinate 3,665,826 of CM040240.1, read as the reverse complement.
GTGTAAAATAACTTCAACCAAATTCAAATTACCACATCACCAGAAAGTATAGTCAATCTGCTGAAGAAGGTCAATCAGCAAAAACAACCCAAGTGGTTAAAAATCTTCAGTAAATATCTTGAGTTTACTGTGAAACCCAACTCGCATTAAATATCATAAAGCCTTGAATCCGCCTATAAGATAGTCCCAATGCACACTTAAATCTCATCAATTACCCCCAATTATCTTCACAAACCCTAATTTCACCAAAAACTCCTCAATCAACAAAAATCACCAATGTCCACCAAACCAGAAGTAATAACCCTCACTTCCTCATCCTCATTATCATCATCATCATCATCAAGTGATGATGCTAACCCATGGCGTAATTACTTTCCTTAACCATATCCTCGACCTAGAAAGTCACCCTTTCTCCCTTCTTCAGAAGATGACAGTGTGGTAGAACCTAGTGAGTCATCAAGAGGTTCAGATGATTCCACTGAGCGTCTAGAGCCAACCTTCAACAGATTGGTGAGAGAGGAAGCAGAGAGAGGACAACCTTCACCATCCCAACCCCAACCAAGGCCACGTGCCAGAAATCCACCACTCCCAAAGAACAGAGAGGTGGTGCTTGGTCTTCCTGCACCAGGTTTTGGTGCTTCATCTCATATCGGTAAGGGAAAGGGTAAAATGAAGATGGAGTGATTGCTTTATGGTGGAACGAGTTGATGGAACAAATGAAGATTTTCATATTACACATTCATCTACCATTTCCACCATCATCATCTTCGTTTTCATCAATCCATCCTTCCCACTTTTGTCTTCAGCTTCTTCGTCGTACTAGTCATGCACATCCAGCTTTTGGAATAGATGATATGAGCTAGTAGATGATAGGAGCTAGAATAGGTTTATTTTGTCGTGTCGATAGAAATGGTCTTGTATTTTCATTTGAAGTTGATTGTGTCGAAGTCGAAGTCGCTTCTTGAATGAATGAACAATTTGACTTCAAGATTTCTTTTCAAGAGAAATAATCATCTCACTTCAAGATTTGTCTCAAGAGAAACAAACTTTACGCTTTCTTGACCATTATCTAATTAACCAAACTTGGTGAACTTCAACTTATGGAAGCAATCTGCAAAACAAACACAGAGAAACACACAAACCAAACCAAGATAAACAGAGCTAAAAGAACATTAGTTGGTTAGTGTTAGTAAACAAAACTATAAACTAATAATTTACAAAGTTTACAACAACAATCCTCCCCTGAGGCCTATGCCTACCCTTAAACTTTGCAGTTAAGGGTTAAGCATCCCAATATTGACCACTAGGTGTTGAAACCTTGGTCCATCAAAAGCCTTAGTTAACAATCGCCACATTATCATCGCAGTGAATTTTAACCACTTTTATCAAATGTTTTCATATGCATCTCTTATAAAGTGGTGCCTGATTTCAATGTGCTTAGTTCTACTATGAAAACCTGATTTTTAACAATGCATATGGTACTTTGATTATCAATAAAATTTTTGTGTTCATGAAGTTAAACCCATAATCCAACAATTGATTTTGTATCCAGTACCGACCACAACAAATAGCAAAGATCAACATACTCGCTTCAAGAGATGAGGTAGCCACAATAGTTTGTTTCTGCACCGCCAAGAAATCAATCTTCTTTCAAGGAATTAGCAACCTCCAATTGTGGATCTCCTATCCAGATTTGCACCAGCATAATCACTATCACTATATGCTTCCAGCTTAAAAGGAGACGCTTTTGGGTACCAAAGGCCTAAATGAGGTTGGCCTTTCAGGTACTTAAAGATCTTCTTGACTGCATTCATATGGGAAGTAAGTGGAGTGACTTGATGGCTTGAACAAACACTCACAACAAAACTAATGTCAGGCCTAGAAACTGTTAAATACATCAATGAACCAATCATAGATCTATATAAGTGAACATTCACAGCTGGATCTAGTTCAATGTTGTTCTTAGGTTTTGGAGCTTCATAAGGTGTAGTGGCAGTTCTGACACTTTCCATACCAAACTTCTTCAATATGTCCTCACATATGTATCCCGATCGATAAAATACCATCGTGTCACGAACTTGGAGACCCAAAAGAATGTAAGCTCCCCATAGCACTCATCCGAACTCTCCCTTCATCGCCTCCTCAAACCCCCGCACTAAGCTTCTTTAGTGGAGCCAAATATAATGTCATCCACATAAACTTGCACAAGTATGATGTCTGTGGAATTCTTCTTAGGGAAAAGTGTTTTGTCAATGGCACCTCTTCGATAACCATGCTTCAGCAAAAATGATGAAAGCCTAGCATACCATGCTCTTGGTGCCTGATGTAGTCCATTAAGAGCTTTGAAAACTTTTTAAACATGACGTGGATGATCTGGGTCTTCAAATCCTCTGGGTTGAGTGACATAAACCTCCTCTTCTATTTCACCATACAGAAAAGCACCTTTGACATCCATCTGATATACCATGAATCCCATGTAAGATGCATAGGCCAAGAAAATACGAATGGCCTCAACTCTCTCAACCGGTGCAAACACTTCATCATAATCAATTCCTTCCTCTTTCCTGTACCCCTGAGCCACTAATCTTGCTTTGTTTTTGATCACAACACCCCTTGCATCTATCTTATTCTTCAAAATCCATTTTGTCCCAATTGCATACTTACCATCAGGTAGTGGTACCAAGATCCAAACTTGCTGATTTTTGAATTGTTGCATCTCTTCTTGCATTGCTTCAAGCCAACTTTCATCTTCTAAAGCTTGAGTAACACTGGTTGGTTCCACTTGGGATAGAAAACAAGCAAACAGACAATGCTCAAAGTCTGTGTGATTGTCCCTTTGCTGATTGGAGACATAGGAAAGAAAGGCAACCTGTCCATATTTAGAACTTGTCATGGTCCTTCTAGTTCTAACAGGTGCTAAAGGATCACCAATAACATTAGATTGAGGATGAGCAATATTGATCCTTTTTAGCAAAGGGGTTGACCTCAATAGATGTATCAAGATTAGTCGTTGGGCTCAAAATCACCGTCATAGGAAGGTGAGGTGAAGATGCCAGCTTTGGGTTGATGATTACCAAGATCTGAAGGACTTGGAAATCGAGTATAAGGTTCTCCAAAGTCTGTGGACACTCTAGTAGAAATGGGAGTAGTAGCAGCAGGGCCTTCAGCAGATTTGAAGATGATAGGAGAAACAGGATCACTGTCAGAAGAATCGTGGTTTCCACTGACTGCTTCTCTTGCAACTTCCCCATCAATCTTCTCAGCTTCAATATTAGCTGCATACTCTTGTTTCTTAAGCCTAGCAAGGTCCTCTCCATAGTGTGACTCATCTTCACTCTCATCAGTAGTAACATTAGAAGTATCACCTACAAAATGGTTAGGGGAGAAAGAAGGTACAATAATAAGTTGCTCATCATCCTCAAACTCACTATCTGAGTCAGCATCCATGGTACCTGCATTGTCAGTGGGAGACTCTTGTGTACCTGCATTCTGGTTAGCCACATGTCTAGAATAACCTAAGGAATCAGTTAAGTAATCTAGGTCAAAAGACCAAACATGACCTTGACCTTGAACATTGGGCTTGGCTTCTAAGTATCTCAGGTTCAGTGTCTCCTCAATCCTTCTTGCATTCAAATTATATACCCTATAAGCCTTACTATGAGCTGAATAGCCCACAATATACCCCTCATCAGCTTTCTCATCAAATTTACCCAGTGGATCACTAGTATTCAAAATAGTCACTTGACATCCAAAAGGTTTGAGGTAGTGAATAGCAGGAACTTTCCCAGTTAGAAGTTTATAAGGTGTCTTGTAATGAGGTCTTGTAATGGAAACCCTATTCAGAACATAACAAGCTGTGCCAACAGCTTCAGTCCAAAACATGGTTGGTAATTTAGAGTCTGCAAGCATGGATCTGGCAGCCTCTATTAAGGTCCTATTCTTTCTTTCAGCCACCCCATTTTTTTGTGGGGTTCTTGGAGTGCTATAATCCCTTTTTATCCCTTTAGAATTACAGAGTTCTATCAGAACAACATTCTTAAACTCTGTCCCATTATCACACCTAATTCCTTTAACCTTTTTATTCAACTGATTTTCAACAAGGGTAATGAAGTCTTTCAACACTTGAGATGTTTTATCTTTAGTCCTCAGAAAGAATACCTAACAAAACCTGCTAAAGTCATCAGTGATTACCAGACAAAAATACTTGTGATCAATGCTCCTAACTTGGGTTGGACCAAAGAGATCCATATGAAGCAGCTAAAGAGGTGCTGAAATAATGCTCACAGCAGTAATGGCTTTGTATGAGGCTTTGTGTTGCTTTCCTTTGTTGCAGGCAACACAGTTATGTTCATTGGAGAACACTTTGGCAGGAAGTCCTTCAACAAGACCTAGTTTAGAAAGCTTGTTTATGGTCTTGAAGTTCACATGAGCCATCCTTCTATGCCACTTAGTAGACTCATCCAGAGATGCTTTAGCCACCAAACAAGTTAGATCACCTTCTGGATGAACATCATTCAAGTTGAATGTGTATAGATTGTGATTTCTAGGAACTCTCAGCAGAATTGATGTATCTTCTGGTAGTTTGAAGTCTTTAGATAGCACAAGATATTCATCTGCAGAGAAGAATACTTTGTTCTTGGTATCACAAATTTATGAGAATGAGAAAAAATTGAAGTGTTGCAATTCCTTAACATAGTAAACATTCTCAAAGTCCAGTTGAGGTGTTTTGATGGTGCCTTTCCCAGTGATTCTACCATCACTTCCACCAAAAGTCACATTGCCTCCTCCTTCAATGGGTACGAAATTATGCATCATATATCTGTTTCCTGACATGCTTCTTGAACAACCACTGTCAACAATGCCAACTTCCTTATGCTTAAGAGGATGATCCTACAACAACAAAAAAAATAATATACAAACAATTAGTACACTATGGAGGCTCAAGTCATCACTGGCTTGAACCTGCCTTGTGGATCATAAGGTTTAGGCCATGTAGATTTAGAAGATCCACTATTGTTCTTGGTCCTCCATTGAAAATTTGGTCCCTTGTTAGTCCAAGAACAACCTGCTGAGGGCTTCACAGCAGTATCCCTATATCCCTTCCCAGCATTCAATGAGTCAACATAACTAGGCCAATAACCATTTTGAAAATATGAACTGGTTGGTTGCACATATGGTTTTGTAACAGATCTTCTCCAATTAAATGAAGAAGGTTTATTAGCTGCTCGTGGAAAAAAAGGTGGTATATCATTAACATTGGTCCACATTGGTCTAGATTTCTGCTGACTAGCACAAACACCCGTTCTTTGCTCATGAAAATCACAATCCTTAATTAAATGAAATTTACTTCCACAAACAAAACATGTCTTCTTTTTAGAAGATTTATTCAAATTAAAAGATGTTCTATTACATGCAGAAGTATTCAAACCACACACATTAAAGGAATTGTTTTCAACAGTATTATTATGTAAAGAATTAAAAGACAAGTCTTCAGAGGAAACTGTCTTGGAAGGGGATTCCTTAGCAGCTACTCTAAAAGGCTTGTAAGTAGACTTGGGTGTGGGCTTGGGTGTAGGCTTGGGAAGGTCTGACTTATCACTTGAATCACAACTGGCATATGAAGTAGACTCTTGATCAGAAGATTTGTCACTGTTAGAACAAGAGACAAAGTCATTAGATGAAGAATCAGGGTCTGGCAAGTCCTTTGACTTTTTGCCATATAGATGGTGTGATCCATCAAAGTCAACAGTTATAGATAGGTCAATGGGCATATGTTCACCTCTAATAGGACCAGGGACATCATGTAATGGACCTTCTTTGACATAGTTAGATAATCCTGCTGGTGTTGTTTTACGCCCATCATACTTAGCTTCTAATCCTACATACTTTTGAAAACCTAACCCTATCGCAGAAGTCTCAGATTGACTACTATAGATGAAGCTAGCTAACTTGTTTCCATTTAATTGCCACTCTTTATGTCTAGCTATTTCCTCATCTAGTTTCTCTTTAAGCACCTGATTTTCAGAAATAACATTAGCTTTTTTTTTTAGTGCGTTTTAAATCAATTATAGTACAATCTAGGTCACTTTGTAGCACCCTTATCTTTTTCTCATAAGCCAATTGATTCTTTTAAAACCACACTTTTTGTATTTCTAATGTTTTTAAAGCCTGTTTATAAGCCTCAACTTCAACATAACATTCATTATACTTAGGTTTCAATTCATCATAGGCTTCTTTTAGTTCATTATATATCTCACTACAACCAAAAAAACAATTGTGTACCTGAGAGATGCCCATCAAGGCAACTTGATCATGCCTATCCTTTGAAGTACAGCTCGCCAACAATCCAATATTCTCAGCACCAGAGTCTTCCTCATTCACAGGCTCATGCATCGACCAGTTGACATGCTCATCCACAGTGACAAGAGCAGCAGAGGATCCAGCTTTAGATTTTTCAGCTTCTTGTTGGTAGGAAGAATACTTAACCTCATCACCTGCCTTCCTATCCTTGCATTCTCTTGAGAAGTGACCCATCTGGTGACAAGTAAAACACTTGACTTTTTTTTGGTCAAATCTAGCTGGATCTCTTCCCTGGAAACCAAACTTTCTTCCAGACTTGCGCTCAAACCTCTTGATTTCTACTGAAAGCATGGCCAACTGCCACTTCAAGTTCATCTCCTCCATGTCAAGTGGATCCATCTGCTCAAAATCTTCATACGCAAGTTGCTGCTGAGTGTCATAATCAGCAACAAAGGAGTGAAGCACATATTCCATCACACTACTAGCTTTAGGTTGAGAACTTGATGGAGTGGTAGTGTAAGAAGATGATGATGAGTAAGTTGGACTTGGAGCATGGATCATCTTATTGGAGGAGGCCCCAACAAATGCAGTGTGAGTAGGAGTGGATGCATTAAAGGGTCTTCTAACATCAGGCTCAAGTGACTTAAGTCTGTTATAAAGATCATCAAACGTGAGCATATCCAGCCCACCTTTAGATTTTAAGGCAATGCTCACTTGCAACCATGATGAAGGTAGAGATCTCAAAAACTTTGAATTTCAGTCATCATTATCTGGCTTTGCCTTCAGCTGATTCAACTGACTTAAAATCTTATGAAATCTATCATACCCCTTATGAATGCCTTCCTCTTCGAGATTTGGAACTCTTGAAATTGTTGTTTCAAAGATAGACTTCCTCATTCTCTGGATTCCTCATTCCTCCAAACCTGGCCTTAATGGCCATCCATATGTCCTTAGCATCCAAAGATATAATGAAAATCACCCAAGTGATCTTCCTAAGATCGCTTGAAGGAGTATTGTTCTCACTTTGTGCTCTCTTTGAACTGCCAAAATCTCTTCATTAGTTTTGGGAGGAACAATGGTAACATTACCATCAGGATCTGTGATAGTCCTCTTCAAACTGTTTCCCTTCCTCACAGTTTCCCAGAGATTCCAATCAATGTTGGAGATCCAGTATTGCATCTTCATAGCCCATAAATCATACTCCTCTCTCTTCAAATAGGGGAATTTAGCATTGCTGTTAGAGAGGCTAAGCTGTTGCAAGGAAGTGTTGTTCTGGTTGTTGGTGACTTCAACATCATCTTCTGATCCAGGCATGGTGAAGGTTGTTTTGGTTGTATGGGTGTAAACAAAAGACTGTTCTTAGTATCGTAGAGACTCTCATGAGGCTCTGATACCACTTGTTAGAATGAGAGACCTTGATAGATCTTAAAGCACTCGTAGATCGTTAGCTATGCCTATGTAATCACAAGCACACTAAAAGACAATCTCTACAACTTGTATTCTCAGAGCGGAATATAAACACAAGTAACACAAATAACTAAGAACTCGTTGATCCTCTATGGATCTTTAATATTGCTAAAACTTTGTTTTCAACTTGTACATAATTCATTCTATTTTGTTCCTTTTATAGACAAGGAACTCTAAACCGCTTCCCAAGAAACGATAAACATAAAACTAAATAAGATATACATTATAACTTCCTAATAAAGCTCATGCATATCCTAACTAAATATAAACTACGGAATAACTAGCTCCAGAAACCACCACACGGTTTCCTATCTTCGCAGAAACTCTTCTTTGAGAATCCATGTAATTCAAATGATTCCTTCAAAGACTATTTTCAAAGAATTCCTACTTTGCATAATTCCCAACAATTGCAGTAATCTTCTTTGTCATGTTTGTTAGTCAAAGCTCATACTCACCAAGCTATAGGAATCACTTGGTAACAAGAATACCTTCCTTAAAAAGGTATTTTAAACGCAAAGAAGCGGGAATCGTCTAAGTGACATTTGTTGTGTCATTTGTAAAGACATTCCTAAGTGCGCTAGAGGTATGATTTTCTTTTTATTTTTCTTGATAATTAAGTATGCCTTTTTAGGTATTTATATGACTATCTTTTGTGCAATTACATGTTTTACATGAAGCTTCATTAGGAAGCCTTTTTCTCACATACGTGTTTTATTTCTCGTCGAAAGTCGTGGTATATAAAACTTATGTTTTATTTCATTTAATACAATAATAAAACAAAACACGAATTTAAAAAATTCCTCCTTCCCTATAAATCATCCACTCGACGCCCACTTTATCAAAACCCCACCTTTTCAAATCTTCAAATTTTAAAAATTCCCTCTCATTCAAAACTTCATCTTCCTCTCCATCCTATCCCAACCGAAACCAAGAAGGATCATCTTCAACATGGTTTACATCGCCTTCGTGCTCATTGTCTTAACACTCATCGCACTTGTGTTCCCTATGATGAAGTTCACATACGGAGACATTTACTTTGTGTTGTTAATCTACATTGGGGTTATATACCCAATCCTTTGTATCATTCTTAGTATTGAAATGAAATATTACTAATAGTCTAGTTATCTAGGTTATTATGTGTTTATCATTTTCTTTGTGTTATTTCTTTCTTCGTGATACATTAGAAGTCATGTATGCATGTTAAAAGAAAATGTAGGCTAAAACACATATCTTGGTATAAAACTATGAGATCTAAAAACCTATGCTTTTCATAAAACTGCTTTCGTAATTACGTATATATACGGTTCCCGAAAGTTATACTAGCCGGATCCCTTTTGAAAAGGATCCGTGGGATCCGTCCCATCGAGAGAAGCTTTTCATGCAAACTAAAAACCACTTTTCTTCTAAAAGTAAATCTCCACTAGTATGTCAAAACCATAAGTGAGTTAAGTGTCTCTCTTGTTAAAAACCATTGTTAATAAAAATCTAATAAAAAAAACGTTAGATAATCATTGGTTAACCACAATCATCACTTTCTATTAACTCGCCTTTATATAGGTGTCACTATGACGCATGAATATGAGTTTGATTTTTCACTCACTAGCGTCTAAACTCGAACATCTCCTTGAACCCAACACACGGCAATCATGTCCGTGGGTTCAATAATCTCGAAAACCGTCACTTCCACAAAGGACGACAGACACCTCTCTAAAATTGAAGAAGGTATCAATACCTCCTTCCGAGCCATAGGACTAGAATATCTTCTTGAAATCAACGAGAAGATATGTCCAAGGTTCATAATGGAATTCTTCCGTCAAGTTGAACTCGTTCGTAACGAGGATCGCTCTCTATCTCTTTTGTTTTACATCAAAAACCAAAAGTTTACTTTAACCCTTGGGTATTTTGCTCACATCCTCCGGATTCCAAATCATGGACAATGTGCCTTCATCGAAGATTAGTCTCTTGACTCTCTCTTCAACTTTCGTCAAGAAAATAGTCCATATTGTTCACACATACCCTCCCCGGAAGATTTAAATCGCATAATATGCAAACCTCGACCATATTACTCCTATCCAAACATTATCTTCACACGAGACATCCGAGAAGAGTACAAGCCTCTTGCACTCATCCTACGTGAAAATGTTTGGATTCTTAGGGGAAATCGAGAAATCCTTCCCGCTTGTTGTGCTCACATGTTGTATCGCTTGCAACACAACAACCATACCGCCTCGCTTACTTCTCGCAAGGCGAATTGTAAATTTTCAAGGCTCCAAGAATAAACTCATCCCTTATGGAATGTTCTTGACACGCCTCTATCATAATGTTATGCACTTCCATCCTCAATTCCAAAGTCCGTTATGCGTATTTGTGAACAAGATGATGGAACCGCTAAACATATCTCTCATGAAGACTTTCTTCATTCTTGATTCCACCAACACTCATCAATCACATAATGATCCTCCTAGCGAAAACACTCAAGGAACCTAGTAGTATTCCAAAATAGGATCAATTCTCTTGTACTCGTGCTTTATCAATGTAATCCTATTTCCCTCATGAAATAAAACATCTTACATTTGATATCTTGGTATTAGAACCCCTTTGGGATATAATGCATTGTCAAGATCATTGCATACTTTTAGTAAAGGTTCTGATGAGCAGATGGACGGATCCCATTGTTTGAGCTAGACGGATCCCTACACTTAGGGAACCGTGGGATCCAAGAAATGTAAAATGCAATCATGAGCATTATATTTGAAACATATCCTTAGAACACCTCACACTAAGCTAAACATAATTTCTTAAGGCAAATTAAGTCCTTATCAAAATAGGTAGATCATTCCTACTCACACATAACTCACCTAGATCACTCTCTAAGACGCTTGTAGATCTATAGTTTCATTTTTAATCCATTACTCATCCACTCTTAAACTCACACTTCATTTTTCACTTTATCCCTCACATCTAGTATTAGAAATCTTTCGATTATGGCAAAATTGATCATAAATCATTCTCACCTCAAAATTGATCAAAGTTGATCAAATTCTAGTTTTTCCCATCTCAAAGCTTCTAGGATATTTTCCAAAACACTATCCTAAGTCACAACCTTATCTCTAGGACCATTTAGCTTCAATTGACACTCTCATCTTTAGTGTCATCCTTGCTCATCCATTGGTACTCTTGAAAGTTCCAAATCCTTCCATAAAAGACAATCATTAGCTACATCATTCATTACCTTCAAGTACTTAAGCACCACTTCATTTAAGACACTTAGAGGATAAACACTCAAGATGTTATAGCTCTTAGATCTTAGAAACATCATTTCCACTCTTTATAGTCGCTGAGAGCGGATCCCTAGGATTAGCCTAGACGGATCCCCTCGAGGAGGGAACCGTGGGTTCGGATGACAGTTTATGACAAATCTTGCTAAAACAATCATTTCAACTCATCTTCCTAACTCAAACACTCCATCTCATCTTAAATGAGTTCCTAGATCGTGCAAACTCAAGTTGACTCTTGTGCATGTTAATCATCACATTCCAATGAATCCTAGTGGCTTAAGGCTTAAATGCACTTGCCAAATCTCTTGGTTTATAAACCACTTTGTTAGGGCCTCTATAGTCATCACTCTCATCCTAACTTTCAGCACCTTAGAAACCCTTGCAAAACTTTTGAAATCATCTCATCATGAGGAAAACCTCAAGTAGTAAATTATCCACCAAAGAACCACCCATGAAAAAGGCTCGTGTTATACACGAAATCTCTTAAACTGAATCATCTCCGGTCAAGCCAACAAATGATAGGATCCTTCCTCATCCAATCAAACCAATTCCTAAAAGGATAGTACCCACAAAACAACCAATGCCAAACACCACCATACCTCCTAGGCTAAACAATATCATCTCCACTAAACCATCACCATTGGTGCCTAGAGCTATTTCATTTACATCCCCACTATCATCACCACATCTCTACAATTTAGAGGACTTGCCTCCTAGGCCGCCTCATCCGCTCCACGACAACATTTTCCTCATTAGGAAGAATAATGGTACAAAATCAAGGTGTTGAGTCAACACTTTCCAGCTTCCTTTTCGCCGCTTCCATCATATAATCCCATTTAGATAATGAGAAATCATCAAAGTCAACCACCCGACCATATGGAAGTTGACACCTCTACCACCACCATCATTCTTGTTCGAGCCACTCTCAAATGCGCCTACCAATCCTCCATCGCTTGAAGCTCCAAGCCGCTTCACTTAATCCTTCGATCAAGCCATTTCATTTCTTCCACCACCACTACCTAGCCATGACAAAGATTGCTATCATTGTCAACATGTTGAAAGTTTAATACATGAAGTAGAAGACCAACGCTTCATGTTCTATCATCTCCTCGAACGTTTGGACGAGATCAAACCTAAACAAAACTAGATCTAGAAGATTTTAGTGGTGTCCTACCATCAAGCGATAGTTGGTTTAGAAATTCCTAGTCATGTATTTTCTTATTTTCTTAGTTTTAGAGTCATGTATATCATAACTCTAGATTTATTAAATGGAATTACATGCTACTTGTTATTTTTCCGCATATGATTACTTTGTATTCATATCTCATTTTTTGTGATAACATTACTTGTTATATCACCTTTCTTGAAATTAATCACCTAATACGGATCCTCGAATTTCCTAGACGGATCCCTACTAGGAGGGAACCGTGGGGTCCGTGAGATGAAAGCTATTTTCTACTAACTTGGACCACATTTGCAGGAAATTGTGAATTATACTTGTTTTCTAACCTTTGTTTTATAGTTATTCTATTTACACATGAAGACTTTGACATCCTAAAGCTAGGGGGAGCTTTATGTCAAAGCAATACATTGCAAACTACTTGCAATACTAGGTTTACTTTTCGTGACATCCCCTTGCATAATTGCAATCATCAAGGGGGAGCACATTCATCACTTAGACGAAATCTTTTGCAAACTTACTTGCAAACTAACTAGATTAGTATTACTTTCTTGACGCCCTTACATAGGGATGGACTTGTCAAGGGGGAGTAAAGACGAGATCCTTTCCCGTTACTTGCTCTCTATTTTTTTTCTTTTTTTTCTTTCACATGTTTTTCTTAAAACAATGTGTTGCCTCTTTTCAAGCTCTTTTGTTTCGACAAAGGGGAGAAGAAAGTAAACTACAAATTCAAACTTTTACAAATTTTAGCTTTTCCTTAAAATAATTTTATGTTTTGTCATCAACAAAAAGGGGAGATTGTTAATACAAATAAGTCATAAAACGTTTATTTATATTTTACGATCTTCTAATGTTTTGTCGATAACAAACGTAAAATCATTTTAACGAAACAAATAAAATACGTAAATGGTTTGAACTAATAGTTTCTAACATATTCACATTTTCACATAAAACACTAAAACAAGTACAAGTGATTTTATGACTTAGTAATACATATGTACAACAACTAGTGTTTACATATTTGGGTAAAATATACACATAACTAGTATGTAATATATTGGGTAATATAAATGGGTAGAAACTTAAGTATCACAATCCATTGGGCAAATACATTGAATGTAGTTGGGTACAACCCAAAGCCCATAACCCATGGAGCTTGACCCATAACCCATTGCATGACATCATGCTTATATCATACATGGATAATATCCATAACCCATGGATCAACCCATACCCAAATGACCAAGTACATTGTACTTAAAGGATACATTGTATCTAGCTAAAAGATCCACGGTTCAACCCATGACCCATGACCCATAACCGAGAACACATGGGCAAGAGGCGTTCCACGGATCCCTAGCTTTGTGCTAGCGGATCCTTGTGGTAGGGATCCGTGGGATCCGGGAACGATGAGGATTTTTCCTCTATAAATAGTGAGCCATTTCTTCATTATTTCTAACCCTTTTCTAACACACTTTCTCCCGAGTTAAAACTCACTAACCTCGGATCCAAGAGATCTATGTTTGTAGTTTTGTTTTGTGTGATCTTTAGGTTCCTCTTAAAGGCAAGATCACCACCTTTGAAGTCGAGCAAGCTCAAGTCCATGAGTTGCCATGCTTCCTCATCATCAAGGCCATCAAGTCTTCTTGTTGATGATTCCTTTCTTTCTTCAAAGAAGTGTAGTGTTGAAGACATTAGTGAAAGATGTCTCAAGTGTCAAGACGAATATATTAGTGAAAGGTATCTATCGTCTATAGCATAAGCACTTGTGGTAGGTGTGGAAGTCAAGACAAGAAGCATTAGTGAAAGGTGCTTGAAGTCAAGACTAGAAGCATTAGTGAAAGGTGCTTAGAAGTGAAGACACAAGACATTAGTGAAAGGTGTCTTGTAGATCTAGTCAAAGGCATTAGTGAAGGTGCCTTAGAAGTACATTCGATATGGTGTGTTTCATGTACAAGATAGACTAGTATTAGATCCAAGGATATTGATATCCTTGATGATGTTGTAAAGGAGTAGATCTCCTTTGGGATTAGTCGTTGGTGTAGTGTGGTAGTAGTTCCTCCATTGCAATGGAACTAGGTTCTTAGCCTAGTACCTAATAAAGGGTAGGCGACGTTGTGAAGGTGTAGTTCACCTTGGAGTGAAAGAACTAGGCACTTAGCCTAGTACCTTATAAAGGGTAGGCGACGTTGTGTAGGTGTGGTTCACCTTGGAGTGAAAGAACCCGGTGGTTAGCCTAGAACCGGAAAAAGGGTAGGCGACGTTGTGAAGGCTTCTCCGCCATAAGGAGATTGGTGTAGTGTTTACGAACTCTCGAGTAGGTGACTCGGGGAGTGAAATAGGGCAAGGAATGTGGTTTTGTGCTTCTTACTCTTATCTTTTCATTACTTACCTTTATATGCTTGTTTATCAACATCCAACACATACATCCAAATAGATTGACATAAGTCGATCTAAATAGATTAAAAGAAAGTTTTAATTGGAAAAACTATTCAACCCCCCCTTCTAGTTTTCCACAGTCTCACTAGCGAACTGGGAATGCATCACAAAACAAGTTCTAGAATCTATTATACTACCGGTACACACTCGAAGCATTAACATGGAATGCTTTAATTCCTACAAATCTAAAGGCGATCCTCACATTTTGGGTGTAATTTAAGTGGTAAAGGGTTTTTGTGCTAGGCATATAACTTCCTATCCATGAGACGCTTTATTAAGACTAATGGCCCACTCCTGCATGTCATATAACTTCCTATCCTTGCATTCTCTTGAGAAGTGACCTATCTGGTGACAAGTAAAACACTTGACTTTTTTTCAGTCAAATCTAGCTGGATCTCTTCCCTGGAAACCAAACTTTCTTCCATACTTGCGCTCAAACCTCTTGATTTCTACTGAAAGCATGGCCAACTGCCACTTCAAGTTCATCTCCTCCATGTCATGTGGATCCATCTGCTCAAAATCTTCATACACAAGTTGCTGCTGAGTGTCATAATCAGCAATAAAGGAGTGAAGCATATCTTCCATCACACTACTAGCTTTAGGTTGAGAAGTTGATGGAGTGGTAGTGTAAGAAGATGATGATGAGTAAGTTGGACTTGGAGCATGGATCATCTTATTAGAAGGCCCCCCAACAAATGCAGTGTGAGTAGGAGTGGATGCATTAAAGGGTCTCTAACATCAGGCTCAAGTGACTTAAGTTTGTTATAAAGTTCATCAAACGTGAGCATATCCAGCCCACCTTTAGCTTTTATGGCAATGCTCACTTGCAACCATGATGAAGGTAGAGATCTCAAAAACTTTGAATTGTAGTCATCATTATCTGGCTTTGCCTTCAGCTGATTCAACTGACTTAAAATCTTATGAAATCTATCATACCCCTTATGAATGCCTTCCTCTTCAGAGATTTGGAACTCTTGAAATTGTTGTTTCAGCATAGACTTCCTCATTCTCCTGGATTCCTCATTCCCTCCAAACCTGGCCTTAATGGCCATCCATATGTCCTTAGCATCCAGCATATAATGAAAATCACCCAAGTGATCTTCCGGTATCGCTTGAAGGAGTATTGTTCTCACTTTGTGCTCTCTTTGAACTGCCAGAATCTCTTCATTAGTTTTGGGAGGAACAATGGTAACATTACCATCAGGATCTGTGATAGTCCTCTTCAAACTGTTTCCCTTCCTCACAGTTTCCCAGAGATTCCAATCAATGTTGGAGATCCAGTATTGCATCTTCATAGCCCATAAATCATACTCCTCTCTCTTCAAATAGGGAATTTAGCATTCTTTGTTAGAGAGGCTAAGTCGCTGCAAGGAAGTGTTGTTCGGTTGTTGGTGACTTCATCATCTTCTTGATCCGGGCATGGTGAAGGTTGTTTTGGTTCTATGGGTGTAAACAAAAGACTGTTCTTAGTATCGTAGAGACTCTCATGAGGCTCTGATACCACTTGTTAGAATGAGAGACCTTGATAGATCTTAAAGCACTCGTAGATCGTTAGCTATGCCTATGTAATCACAAGCACACTAAAAGACAATCTCTACAACTTGTATTCTGTAGCGGAATATAAACACAAGTAACACAAATAACTAAGAACTCGTTGATCCTCTATGGATCTTTTAATATTGCTAAAACTTTGTTTTTCAACTCGTACATAATTCATTCTATTTTGTTCCTTTTATATACAAGGAACCCTAAACCGTTTCCCAAGAAACGTATAAACATAAAACTAAATAAGATATACATTATAACTTCCTAATAAAGCTCATGCATATCCTAACTGAATATAAACTACGCGGAATAACTAACTCCGCAGAAACCAACTACACGGTTTCCTATCTTCAGCAGAAACTCTTCTTCAGCAGAATCCATGTATTTCAGCAGATTCCTTCAGCACTATTTTCAGCAGATAATTCCCAACAATTGCACTAATCTTCTTTGTCATGTTTGTTAGTCAAAGCTCATACTCACCAAGCTATAGGAATCGCTTGGTAACAAGAATACCTTCCTTAAGAAGGTATCTTAAACGAAAGGAGCGGGAATCGCCTAAGTGACATTTGTTGTGTCATTTGTAAAGACATTCCTAAGTGCGCTAGAGGTATGATTTTCTTTTATTTTTCTTGATAATTAAGTATGCCTTTTAGGTATTTATATGACTATCTTTTGTGCAATTACATGTTTTACATGAATAGAAGCCTTTTTCTCACATACGTGTTTTATTTCTCGTCGAAAGTCGTGGTATATAAAACTTATGTTTTATTTCGTTTAATACAATAATAAAACAAAACACAATTTAAAAATTCCTCCTTCCTATAAATCATCCACTCGGCCCACTTTATCAAAACCCCACCTTTTCAAATCTTCAAATTTCAAAAATTCCCTCTCATCCAAAACTTCATCTTCCTCTCCATCCTATCCCAACCGAAACCAAGAAGGATCATCTTCAACATGGTTTACATCGCCTTCGTGCTCATTGTCTTAACACTCATCGCACTTGTGTTCCCTATGATGAAGTTCACATACGGAGACATTTACTTTGTGTTGTTAATCTACATTGGGGTTATATACCCAATCCTTTGTATCATTCTTAGTATTGAAATGAAATATTACTAATAGTCTAGTTATCTAGGTTATTATGTGTTTATCATTTTTCTTTGTGTTATTTCTTTCTTTCGTGATACATTAGAAGTCATGTATGCATGTTAAAAGAAAATGTAGGCTAAAACACATATCTTGGTATAAAACTATGAGATCTAAAACCTATGCTTTTCATAAAATTTTTTTCAGAATTACGGATCTACGGATCCTGGTTATACTAGCGGATCCTTTTGAAAAGGATCCGTGGGATCCGTCCTCTTGGAGAACAGTTTTTCATGCAAACTAAAACCACTTTTCTTCTAAAAGTAAATCTCACTAGTATGTCAAAACCATAAGTGAGTTAAGTGTCTCTTGATCCGTGTTGAACCGTCAAGTTTTCACGCAGTGACCACTTGTGAATGGCCACCGTAAGAAACTTAAAACGACTTGAGCACGAACTCAATGAAGATCCGAGGAGTATAGTATTTCCCGGTCGTTATGTCCCATGAGCTATGCAATGGATTACCAAACGATATAGTGATCGAGAAATTTGAGCAGTAAAAAGAATCGATATGATTATAACTACGAGAAAAAGCCAACAAATTACAACGGCTTAAATGCAAATTAAAGGAAATTAAAAGATAAAAATATTAAATGAACGCTATCACTATTTGCAAAATGATGTTTTTGATTTTATGCTTTAATAAAACTTAATTAAAAATCTACGTAACGCATAAAATGAAAAAGTGAAACTTACACAATATTAATCCTAAAAATATGAAAATCATATTTTACAAACCTAATGATAAAAGAAAATTTATAGAAAAGAATATTATTTTCATAACTATTAAATTAATTATTAATAATTAAAAACTATTTTAACTATTAAATAATAACCTAAAACACAAGAAAATATGAAATAAGGCTTGAAAAATAAAATTAAGACTTAGAAAATCTAAAATATCAAAGAGAATTTTCAAAACTATTTTGTATTTTTGAATATTTTCTATTTTCTAGGAATTAAAAATTATTAAAAACTAATTAAATTACTTAAAAATACAAATTTAACTAAGAAAAATCTAGAAAAATATTTTTGTCTTTTATATTTATCTTAACTTAAGAAAAATGAAAAATTATTTTTTTGGAACTTTTCTTAATTAATTGGATTAAATGCTATTTAAAAATGCTTAAAAACTAATTTAAATCAAGAAAAATACCAAACAGTATTGAAAAAATCTGAAAAATTCAAGTTAAGCTTAAAATAATACAAGGAATCTAGGAAAAATATAAAAAATAGGGGTTATGTGGAGAAATATGAAACTGATGTGCAAAGTGCTAAGAAATAAGCACTTGGAATAAGCTAGTGAGCACCAAGGGCTACCAAACTGAAACAGAAGCTTGGATAAGCTAAAAGAGCCAAAATGCAACAAGTCTCAACAAGCCTAAACCATTTATTTGCAATTACAACAGATTTGGATGATTTGAGTATTTGTGCCAAACACAGGTTTAGGGAACCAAGTTTGAGCTTATGCACAAGCTTCAAAATAAGCTGAATATGAAAACCAGCAATTGGAACTTGGAGAAGACCTGGCCAAGAACCTTAAAACCAAAAACTAGACCATGAAGAGTCTGTTATGAGCACCGTGACAAGCATGCAAGATCTCGCATAATCCTGTCTGCAGACTCGATTACCACCTGCAGAGGCATTTAGTTCCATTTTGACAAGCTTATTTGGGCTTATAAAAATTAACAAAATCCACAAAAATCACTATAAGAAAATAGACCAAGGAAGATTTTAAAACAACAAGATTTACTTGATTTGGTCCGAAATAAACTCAAGAAAATTCATCCCATTTGGGCTCAAACCGGTTTTCAGGTTTTGACTTTTTAACAAAACTGAAATGTTGACTATTTTGAGTTTTGATCTTGATTTGTAAACTGAAAATGATGCATTATGATGAAATAAAACTGAAGCAAGCTAGTTCTATGAATTTTTGAACACAAAATAAGTGTTTTGATTTGCAAAAACTCAACAGTGAAGCTGTTAAAACAGATTAAGTGTAATGTTGACTTTGGGTGTTTTGCAGGCACAAACTAAGGCAGATAAGAGCTTAAATGAACTAAACAAACATAAAACTACAAAGCCTAACCACTGAATATACCTAAAAGACAGATAGATCAGTAGATCCAAACACACCTTTAATACACTGATTAGCAAATGGCGGGTTAAAGACCGAATCAACTAAGACTATTGATCAAACCAAGTTTAACTAACCTAATTACACCTTATCTGAGCAGTTAGAACTGTTATAAACCACAAGAACACATTATGCTACATAACTTGAAACGACTTACAAATGTCCATAGCCACTATGGCTTGCCAACAATGGAACGGAACCTCTACTATTCTAAACCAATCCAACTGACTATAAAGCAACCCAAATCCATATACGCATCACCCAATATCCTTTTCGCATCATTTTGCTCCAAGTTTGACTTATGTTGACCAAAATCCAAACTTGCATGAAATTTAAATTTAAGCTTACACAAAGCTATAATAAGCTTCTATAAGCTTGTTTGAGTGGAACAATAAGCTATTGAGGCTTTTATATAAGAACATAAGTTTTAAAATTTCAACAAGTGAACCTTGAAACAAGAATTCTTAATATAAGCTTGAATTGATACTTAAAAGACTTGCAATACACTAAAACACTAGAGTTTGATACAAAGAAGCCTTAAAATACAACTGAAAATTATTTAAGACAGGATAATCTAAAAAACGACATACATTGTTAAAAAATAAACTAACTTCCATCTTATTTGCCTTCCTCTTGCTCCTTTTTATACTCCAACCTCTTTCTCTCACCTCTCTCTTCAAATCCCAGCAACAAAACTGACCCTTGGATTGCTAAATTAGATTTTGGCCATTGGATGGCTTTTTGGCGCCAAATCTGTTTTAACAGCTGGAGATGGAATGTTAGGTTAGAGAATGCATTAAATGCACCTTGGCTTTGAGTGTGAGGTGGAGGGTAGGATTAGGGGTATGATGATGGAGGAGGGGGAGGTTGCAGGCAGGCGTGTGCAGGCAAGTGATGATGGTGGGTAACCCGTGAGTGGGAGGGAAAAGAGAGGGTCAAAGGTGTTTGACTGGATATTTAATATTGGAGGGGGTCAAATGGTAAGGGTCCAAAAGGGTTGGCAGGGTCACATGGGATAATGGCAGGGGGTCAATTGGGATTTTGACAAGGGACCAAGGTGTATAAAAGGTTTAATACTCAAGGACTAATGTTGCAATTTCTGAAATACCAAGGACCTTAGCTGCCAATTCTGAAAAGTTGCTCCAAGGACTAAAAGTGACAAGTGTTAATAGTACAAGGACCAAAGCTGACATTTTCAAATTCCACGGACCAATTTTGCCAATTTTTAAACTTGGAGGACCAAACTTGTAATTTCTCAAAACTTTTGACATTTTTCACCAAAGGACTAATTTTGACAACTTATGATTTTAAAAGGACCTTTGGTGATTTTTCTTTTGAAATTATGTGCTCAAGGACTATTTCGACAATTTTTGAAACTTGGGGATCGAAGCGCCAATTATGCAAACTTAGCTCATTTTTCATCGGATTTAGAACATTTTGCATCCGAAACATATAAAATGCAATTTTGGAATATTTTCAATATTTTGATGCATTTCGAGCATTTTAGACGTTTTGCGATTCAGATTGATTAAAAATGATGAGTATTTACACACTCATCAATCCCCACACTAAACTATTGCTAGTCCCTAGCAATCTTTTGAGAAAAACTTAATGGATATGAATCTCTTTACCAAAAGCCATTACTCGGAGTAGCCAAATGTTTTAGTTCAAGTAAGAACCATGGTACACCGATAACCATGTGATTTTGAGCAAACCACCCACTTCCAATGGATTTGATTTGTCTTTACCGAAGCCGTTTGCTCGGACTAGCCAACTCTTAGATAAATTATCAATATTATCTTTGGTGAGTCGATTACCAATTATGGTTTTTCCAACGCCTTTACCACAAGCCATAATCTTGCGGGCTAGCCAACTCTTCACTAATTAAAGATATGGTGGTGAATACCATACAATTTTAGGCAAATTGCAAGCCGTCAACGGATTTGAGATATCTTTACCAAGAGCCGTTTGCTCTGGATTAGCCAATCCTTTAGTTTATTAGACAAGGCGGACTGATAACCATAAGTTGAGTAAGTGTAGAACACTTACTCAAAAACAAATTTGGCCAAAAAGGGGAATTGGGCGATATAATTACATGATAAAATTGTGAGAATTCCCCCACACTTAGAAATGAATATTGCCTCAATATTCAAAGTACCGCGGTTATGCCGAAACATAGAACGTAAAGGGAAATACTATGACCATTATTTTGAAAGATTTTTTTTTTTTTTTTTTTTTTTTTTTTTTATGAAAACTTATATATATATATAACATGTGGGGCAACTCCCCACACTAGGGTGGAACACATGGGTGAAAACCCATGTTTAGCTAATGTTTTTGATTACCGAGTCGCTAGCTTGACTCGACCCAGATTAATTGGTTCATGGGAAGTAAGTGGAAGAGACAATCTCCATCGGACTTTCATTCAAAATGTTTGGACAAACATTTGAAGCACGTGAAAGTTCCACACCGATGAGATATACATAGAACCGGCTCAAAAGTGATAAATGAAAATGCCGGGGTCAAAGATAGTGTCTTCATTCCCGAAGGAGTGAAGATGGAGAGAAATCACAAGATATTTGAGGAAAGGAAGAAAGATTTTGATAACAATTAGGATCCATTCTTCATCCTCAAATGTAGACATATCGGGAGGAAGGGTGAGGGTAGTATCATTAATAAGCACACTCATATGATAGAGTACACCTTCCTCCGAGCCAATATCATCCTCAAGATCAAAGTAGAAATGATCATGTTCCGGAGGAGATATGTCATGAGAGAGTTCACCGTAGAACTCTTCATGAAGAGAATCATTCACATGAATTGAATTCGTGAACTCTTGTTCCATTGTGGGCTCATCACTATCCTCAATCGAGTATCAAAGAGTGGATTCTCGAGAATTGAAGTGAATTGAGTCGAATTCAAGCAGAGGATTGGTGAAAGTAGCTTTGAATGTTTGGGAACAAAGTGATCAACATTCTCTATCGAATTGTTGGGATAAGGCGAGTGAACGATCATTATCATTGAGACTTTCGGTCTCCCGATCGGCTTGAAATCAAAGAGTGGATTGATGTGAGTGTGTTCATCGATGAACTCCTCAAGAGGGATCGAGGCTGTGGGAGTGATGCCTCAACATACTCGATGTTTCCATAGGAAGCACAATCTTCGCTAAAATTGGAGAAAGTTTCAAAATGATCATTTGAACACTCAATATGGGAAGAGAATCACACATATGATCAAAGTTCCTGTGACTCTCTCGGGATTGGGACAAGGTTCTCAACACTAGACTTTATGAATTAAATCGATTTCTTTTCGGAACAAGTGTCAAGATGCTCGTCCCCATATTCGAGAGTGAGTGGGAGCTTGGTGTGATAGCGGTTGTTTGAGATGGAATCTCAGCTGGAATATCAACTGGCCGAGGGAGTTGAGAAATATTATCTTTAAAAGGATAAAACTCTCCTCGTCATCGTCATATAGAGCGCCTTAAGAAATTGGGAGCGTCGTGAGAGCCGCTTGCTCTAGGACTAATAATTCTTCCCTAGATTTACGGGCCTCTCGCTTCTTGACTAGCAATTCTCCCATGGTCTTTTCACCACCACCGATTCTTAAAGTTACTAATCATATCATCAAGTGTTTTCATTGCGGTTTCAAAATCGTGGGAGATTTCTTGAGACAATGGCTCGGTGGAGTTTGAACCGTATGGTGTTGTGGAGGTTGGAAATTGTAAGAGTCATGATTGTTACAAGGAAATGGATTCCTATTTGACAATCGAGCTGGTGGGGACCTCCAGTACTACAACAAGAAAGCTGAGTCCGGCTGGTGTATCATATGGATATTGGTCATAACCAAAGTTCTCGAGCATCACCGAAAACTGCTCATAGACAAACGTGTTTCCGGATTGACACTCAAATCCTTGGTGAGGACCTCCACAAAATTCATGTAGTTATGTTGATTATATGAAGATAAGTCGGGTACGTGGTGGGTAATTGGAAAAGTTTGAGGGTCGTTAAATGAGTTCGATTAGGATCATAATCAAATGAATTCCTCGAACCACAAAACAAACAACTCCCGTTATGAATATCATTACCACATTGTACACACGCACACTGAACGCTGTGGTGAACCATAAAGAGGCTCACCACAACCGACACAAGGAATAAACGATTGCATTTGAGAGTTATGAAAACCAATCGGTTTATTCAAAGAATCAACAAAACCAACATGGTAATCCGAATGACTATCAAGACTCAAGAACATTTTGAAAAATCGGGAGGTGGGACAAGTGGTGTGCTCGAGAGCTAGCAATTTCCACCACTTCCGTTATGGTCTCTGGTTCGGTTCTTGAAAGCGTGAAGATTAAGCAAGTCATTCTTGCTAGTCACCGTCTAAATTCGCATGTTTGCTTTTAACAGTAAATCGTGAAAGTTTAGAATCAATTTTAGACGGCTTAGAGCAATTGAGGGTTAGATCTTTGGATAACCGTAGGTTGGAAATATTTAGAACTTCCATTATCGGAGGAAGTACCGGTCCTTGTCACCCGGTTTCTCGTTCCATTTCCTATGCGACATTAATGGATCATCACGAACAACACAATTCTTGACATTTGTGATAAAGTCTCAAGTTTTTCAACCGTCCAGCATCGTCCTCGAGAGATTCCATGAGAATAGAAGAAGTTAGAATCAAACGGATAGAGGGTAAAGAGATAAAGAATCAAAAAGGGTAAGAGGGTAAAGATGAATGTTTTTGGGGTTTTGGGATAAACATTTTGCAAAAACAAAGGATGAAAATCTTTTGGGTTTTTGATTTTTATAAGAAAATATGAACATATACAAATGGTATGAACAACGAGTGAGTATTCAAATCACTAATCTGCTAAACGGACGACAATCAAGACTGACTCCCGTGGCGTAAAATTTGATCCGTCTTGAGCAGTCAAGTTTTCTCATGCAAGTGACCACTTGTGAATGGCCACCAGAAGAAACTTAAAACACTTGAGCACGAACTCAATGAAGATCGGGAGTATAGTGTTTCCGGGTCGTTATGTCCCAGCGAGCTATGCAATGGATCACCAAACGTATAGTGATCGAGAAATTTGAACAGAAAAAGGAATCTGATATGATTATAACTACAGGAAAAGCCAACAAATTACAACGGCTTAAATGCAAATTAAAGGAAATTAAAAAGATAAAAAATATTAAATAAACGCTATCACTATTTGCAAAATGATGTTTTTGATTTTATGCTTTAATAAAACTTAATTAAAAATCTACGTAACGTACAAATGAAAAAGTGAAACTTGCACAATATTAATCCTAAAAATATGAAAATCATATTTTTACAAACCTAATGATAAAATAAAATTTATAGAAAAAGAAAATTATTTTTATAACTATTAAATTAATTATTATTAATTAAAAACTATTTTTAACTATTAAATAATAACCTAAAACACAAGAAAATATGAAATAAGGCTTGAAAAATAAAATTAAGACTTAGAAAAATCTAAAATATCAAAAGAGAATTTTCAAAACTATTTTTTATTTTAAGAATATTTTCTATTTTCTAGGAATTAAAATTATTAAAACTAATTAAATTACTTAAAATACAAATTTAACTAAGAAAATCTAGAAAAATATTTTTTGTCTTTTTATATTTATCTTAACTTAAGAAAATGAAAATTATTTTTGGAACTTTTCTTAATTAATTGGATTAAATGCTATTTAAAATGCTTAAAACTAATTTAAATCAAGAAAAATACCAAACAGTCTTGGAAAAATCTGAAAATTTAAGTTAAGCTTAAAATAATACAAGGAATCTAGGAAAATATAAAAACAGGGGTTATGTGGAGGAATATGAACCGATGTGCAAAGTACTAAGAAATAAGACTTGAATAAGCTAGTGAGCACCAGGGCTACCAAAGCTCAAATGTAAGCTTGGATAAGCTAAAGATCAAAATGCAACAAGTCTCAACAAGCCTAAACCACTCGATTTGCAATTACAACAGATTTGGATGATTTGAGTATTTGTGCCAAACACAGGTTTAGGGAACCAAGTTTGAGCTTATGCACAAGCTTCAAAATAAGCTGAATATGAAAACCAGCAATTGGAACTTGGAGAAGACCTGGCCAAGAACCTTAAAACCAAAAACTAGACCATGAAGAGCTGTTATGAGCACTGTGACAAGCATGCAAGATCTGCATAATCCCTGTGCAGACTCAGTGCCCTGCACAGGGCATTTAGTTCCATTTTGACAAGCTTATTTGGGGCTTATAAAAAATTAACAAAAATCCACAAAAATCACTATAAGAAAATAGACCAAGGAAGATTTTAAAACAACAAGATTTACTTGATTTGGTCCGAAATAAACTCAAGAAAATTCATCCCATTTGGGCTCAAACCGGTTTTTCAAGGTTTGACTTTTAACAAAAGCGAAATGTTGACTATTTTGAGTTTTGATCTTGATTTGTAAACTGAAAATGATACATTATGATGAAATAAAACTGAAGCAAGCTAGTTCTATGAATTTTGAACACAAAATAAGTGTTTTGATTTGCAAAACTCAACAGTGAAAGTCATTAAAAGCATTAAGTGTAATGTTGACTTTGGGTGTTTTGCAGGCACAAACTAAGACAGATAAGAGCTTAAATGAACTAAACAAACATAAAACTACAAAGCCTAACCACTGAATATACCTAAAAGACAGATAGATCAGCAGATCCAAACACACCTTTAATACACTGATTAGCAAATGAAACTGAGTTAAAGACTGAATCAACTAAGACTATTGATCAAACCAAGTTTAACTAACCTAATTACACCTTAATGAACAGATTAGAACTGTTATAAACCACAAGAACATATTATGCTACATAACTTGAAACTGACTTACAAATGTCCATAGCCACTATGGCTTGCCAACAATGGAACCAGAACCTCTACCTATTCTAAACCAATCCAACTGACTATAAAGCAACCCAAATCCATGTCTGCATCACCCAATATCCTTTTCTGCATCATTTTTGCTACAAGTTTGACTTATGTTGACCAAAATCCAAACTTGCATGAAATTTAAATTTAAGCTTACACAAAGCTATAATAAGCTTCTATAAAGCTTGTTTGAGTGGAACAATAAGCTATCGAGGCTTTTATATAAGAACATAAGTTTTAAAATTTCAACAGTGAACCTTGAAACAAGAATTCTTAATATAAGCTTGAATTGATACTTAAAAAGACTTGCAATACACTAAAACACTAGAGTTTGATACAAAGAAGCCTTAAAATACAACTGAAAATTATTTAAGACAGGATAATCTAAAAAACGACATACATTGTTAAAAAATAAACTAACTACCATCTTATTTGCCTTCCTCTTGCTCCTTTTTATACTCCAACCTCTTTCTCTCACCTCTTCAAATCCCAGCAACAAAACTGACCCTTGGATTGCTAAATTAGATTTTGGCCATTGGATGGCTTTTTGCCAAATGCTTTTAACTTGTTGGAGATGGAATGTTAGGTTAGAGAATGCATTAAATGCACCTTGGATTTGAGTGTGAGGTGGAGGGTAGGATTAGGGGTATGATGATGGAGGAGGGGGGAGGTTGCAGGCAGGCGTGTGCAGGCAAGTGATGATGGTGGGTAACCCGTGAGTGGGAGGGAAAAGAGAGGGTCAAAGGTGTTTGACTGGATATTTAATATTGGAGGGGGTCAAATGGTAAGGGTCCAAAAGGGTTGGCAGGGTCACATGGGATAATGGCAGGGGGTCAATTGGGATTTTGACAAGGGACCAAGGTGTATAAAAGGTTTAATACTCAAGGACTAATGTTGCAATTTTTGAAATACCAAGGACCTTAGCTGCCAATTCTGAAAAGTTGCTCCAAGGACTAAAAGTGACAAGTGTTAATAGTACAAGGACCAAAGCTGACATTTTCAAATTTCCAGGGACCAATTTTGCCATTTTTTAAACTTGGAGGACCAAACTTGTAATTTCTCAAAACTTTTGACATTTTTCACCAAAGGACTAATTTTGACAACTTATGATTTTAAAAGGACCTTTGGTGATTTTTCTTTGAAATTATGTGCTGGGGACTATTTCGACAATTTTTGAAACTTGGGGACCGAAAGACCAATTATGCAAACTTAGCTCATTTTTCATCCGATTTTGAACATTTTGCATCCGAAACATATAAAATGCAATTTTGGAATATTCTCGATATTTTGATGCATTTGAGCATTTTAGGCGTTTTGCGATCAGATTGACTAAAAATGATGAGTATTTACACACTCATCATCTCTTGTTAAAACCATTGTTAATAAAAATCTAATAAAAAAACGTTAGATAATCATTGGTTAACCACAATCATCACTTTCTATTAACTCGTCTTTTATATAGGTGTCACTATGACGCATGAATATGAGTTTGATTTTTCACTCACTAGCGTCTAAACTCCGAACATCTCCCTTGAACCCAACACACCTGGAAATCATGTCCGTGGGTTCAATAATCTCGAAAACCGTCACTTTCACG
This sequence comes from Chrysanthemum lavandulifolium, assembly GCA_022545495.1. NCBI lineage: Eukaryota > Viridiplantae > Streptophyta > Magnoliopsida > Asterales > Asteraceae > Chrysanthemum > Chrysanthemum lavandulifolium. The sequence goes on along the minus strand of CM040240.1, from coordinate 3,637,812 downwards.
AAGGATGTATTGTAGACACCTCTCTACAATTCAAGAAGGTATCAATACCTCCTTCCGAGCCATAGGACTAGATTGTCTTCTTGAAATCAACGAAGATATGTCCAAGGTTCATAATGGAATTCTTCCGTCAAGTTGAACTCGTTAGATAGCGAGGATCGCTCTTCATCTCTTTGGTTTTACATCAAAACCAAAAGTTTACTTTAACCCTTGGGCATTTTGCTCACATCCTCCAGATTCCAAATCATGGACAATGTGCCTTCACGAAGATTGGTCTCTTGACTCTCTTCAACTTTCGTGGAGAAAATAGTCCATATTGTTCACACATACCCTCCTCGGAAGATTTAAATCGCATAATATGCAAACCTCGACTATATTACTCGATCCAAACATTATCTTCACACGGGACATCCGAGAAGAGTACAAGCCTCTTGCACTCATCCCGTGAAAATGTTTGGAGTCTTAGAGAAATCGAGAAATCCTTCCCACTTGTTGTGCTCACATGTTGTCTCGTTTGCTAACACAACAACCATACAGCTCGCCTACTTGCAAGGCTAATTGTAAATTTTCAAGGCTCCAAGAATAAACTCATCCCTTATGGAATGTTCTTGACACGCCTCTATCATAATGTTATGCACTTTGTCACACCCCCAAATTACCTGATTTGCAGTGGAATGGAATTCCTGGGGGGTTGACTGTCATAGCATCAAACTTACAGTTATATCGAACGACCTAAAGTGTCGTTTGGAAAACACATCGTTTGATTTAATAAAACAATCAGAGTTTACAAAGTATAGGTCCCAAATGAAATTAGACATGTGCGGAAATAAGTTTGATACAAGTCAAACGATGTTTTAAAGTGCATAAAAGTCCATGTGAGACGCGTCGTCACCGCGACTCTATGATAAGTCCTTAGGTATGCCATGATGTATATGCCATAGATACCTGAAAATATATTGCTAAAAGTGTCAACACAATGGTTGAGTGAGTTCATAGAGTTTGTGTTGTCATGAAAAACCTTTAAAGAACATTCATGCAACAAAGGCATTGCAAATCCACTCAGTTACAAGTCCCGCCCATACAAAACTTGCAACTTGTGTGTTTACAACCCATTGCACAAAATGTTATAGTTATGTTCAAGCGCATGATGTCAAATGAATTCACATAATCATACATAACTTAATGTATCAATAGTCAATTGATATAACACATAATATAGTATAGTTTCAAATAGTTCCAAGTCCGTTAGTTCATGATTGTACCAAGTCCGTTACTTCAACATTATACCATGTCCGTTAGCTCAGCATTATCCAAGTCCGTTAGATCAATATTATACCAAGTCCATTAGATCGAGATCATACCAACTCAGTTAGCTCAATGGTCTATGATATAGAAACTCTAAGTATGGCAATACTGTTACTTCGTATGACTAAACATTCAGTTCAGATAAACATATAGTTTGCAAATAATCATGATTGTCATAAAAGTTGTTGAGCATGTATCTCCTCCAAAGAGTTTAATAAAAGTATTAAAAGAGTAGGGGCTATGACTCACCTGGTGCAATGTTTATGATGATATAATGGCAATACTGAAATGAGGCGCAACCTCTAACCGTGACCTATTATGAATGATATGTTCTATAATAAGTTATGATGTAATGTCATGCATGCATTTCGTATGATATCTATACCACTCGTGAATTTTGAAATTAACACTTATCGTCGAAAAATAATCTTATAATGTCTTGACAATTTATAAATTACTTTACAAGTATATGGATAAGTGATTAAAGTAGTTGGAGAACTAGTTTGGAGAACAAATTTGGAGAACAATTTTGGAGAACAATTTTGGAGAACAATTTCGGAGAACAATTGTTTGGAGAAAAATAATAAGTCGACACATTTAATAATGCTTAAGATTTATTTTTGGCTCGAAAAAGTTGAGACAACATGTTGAATTTTCTGAAAATTATAGTTTTCGTCGTTAAATTTGAAAATAGCATAACTTCTTCGTTATAACTCCGTTTTAACCCGTTCAAGCGGCCACATTTTCGTTTTAAAGTGCATTTTCTGAATATCTAGCCCAAAATATTTTGTAAACTGTTGAAATTTCCAGATTTCCCAAATAAGATCAGACCACTATTTATTGTTGTCGAAATGGATTTTTCTCGCGTAAAACTTATTCTAACCACTTCATACCAACGCCAAAGCTATTCTAACCTACCATACACCTTATTAGGGTGTCATGGGTTCCTAGACATCATCAAAAGTGATATGTTTCAAGGAGTAATTTTAGGATGATATATATATATACATTTATAGCACTTAAAAACAATTAAAGTGGTATAGATAACCATATAACTTGCATGTTGTTCTCAAGCATGATAAAATGACCATAATATGAATATGAAAGATGAAAATGATCATGAAATACTTACTAGTTACTTGATGAGGTTTAAATGAACAAGGGTTTATCCTAAATACCCTAGGTTTTTATTTCAAAACCTTACTTAAGAGTATGCTAGGGTTATGAAATTAGCTTGACTTGAAAAAAATGATCTCCTATGCTTCTTCTTCAATGGCCGGTTGATAGAGTGAAAGAAATGAGTGAGTAGTTTTTTTTTCACACTTGATATATTGATAACTATGTGTTGGAGTAGTCTTATAATAATGTATGTATAAATGTGTACAAGATATTTGTATTAAGGGTGTGTGAGTCACCCTTGTGTCGACATATATAAAAAAAAAGACTGGATGCATTTTGTTATTTGTTAAGTATTTGCATGTATAAGTAAAGTGTAGTTACTTAAGGATAATTAGTAACTTGTGTATATATTTGAGCTTTTAGGGTAGCGTTAGCTAAAAATAAATTTTAACGGATAAAAAATATATATTGATATCATAAAATTATAAAATACATTTCTTACAAAAATTGAGTAAAATAATAACTATCGTAGTATTTATTTAAAACCGTCAAGAATTATATAAATATAACAATTTATATACAAAATAAATTTAAAACACCGGGTAAACTAATAATATTATTTTTATAATATTAATATGAGTATAAAATATATCGGGATAATTTTTGGAAGTGTCGGATCAAATGTTCAAAATAATTAATTACGCGATAGCGTTTAATGTAAAATGCAAAATCATGCATGAACTAATATGATGATGATGTTGCTAATGATATGTAGACTAAACCTAGTCTATATGAAATGTCCTTGATGATATGTTCATGAATTCGCAGCTAAACCATTAAGGTTACGCGAATTTGATACTCGTAAACCTAGTTTACGATAAACAATGAATAGTGAATCATGAATAGTGATTTCCCGAGATGAATAGTAAATTTTCAAAGTTTGTAAAATGACATGAAATTACGAGTTGTCACACACTTCCATCCTCAATTCCAAAGTCCGTTGTACGTACTTGTGAACAAGATGATGGAACCGCTAAAGATATCTCTCATGAAGACTTTCTTCATTCTTGATTCCACCAACACTCATCAATCACATAATGATCCTCCTAGCGAAAACACTCAAGGAACCTAGTAGTATTCCAAAATAGGATCAATTCTTTTGTACTCGTGCTTTATCAATGTAATCCTATTTCCCTCATGAAATAAAAAATCTTACATTTGATATCTTGGCATTAGAACCCCTTTGGGATATAATGCATTGTCAAGATCATTGCATACTTTTAGTAAAGGTTCTGATGAGCAGATGGACGGATCCCAATGTTTGTGCTAGACGGATCCCTACACTTAGGGAACCGTGGGATCCGGCAAACAGAAAATGCAATTGCAAGCATTATATTTGAAACATGTCCTTAGAACACATCACACTAAGCTAAACATAATATCTTAAGGCAAATTATGTCCTTATCAAAATAGGTAGATCATTCCTACTCACACATAACTCACCTAGATCACTCTCTAAGACGCTTGTAGATCTATCGTTTCATTTTAAATCCATTACTCTTCCGCTCTGAAACTCACACTTCATTTTTCACTTTATCCCTCACATCTAGTCTTAGAAATCTTTCGATTATGGCAAAATTGATCATAAATCATTCTCACCTCAAAATTGATCAAAGTTGATCAAATTCTAGTTTTTCCCATCTCAAAGCTTCTAGGATATTTTCCAAAACACTATCCTAAGTCACAACCTGATCTCTAGGACCATTTAGCTTCAATTGACACTCTCATCTTTAGTGTCATCCTTGTTCATCCATTGGTACTCTTGAAAGTTCCAAATCCTTCCATAAAAGACAATCATTAGCTACATCATTCATTACCTTCAAGTACTTAAGCACCACTTCATTTAAGACACTTAGGAGGACTGAAACACTCAAGATGTTATAGGTCTTAGATCTTAGAAACATCATTTCCACTCTTTCATAGCTGCTGAGAGCCGGATCCCTAGGATTAGCCTAGACGGATCCCTCTGAGGAGTGAACCGTGGGATCCGGATGACAGTTTATGACAAATCTTGCTAAAACAATCATTTCAACTCATCTTCCTAACTCAAACACTCCATCTCATCTTAAATGAGTTCCTAGATCAGTGCAAACTCTGAAGTTGACTCTTGTGCATGTTAATCATCACATTCCAATGAATCCTAGTGGCTTAAGGCTTAAATGCACTTGCCAAATCTCTTGGTTTATAAACTACTTTGTTAGGGCCTCCATAGTCATCACTCTCATCCTAACTTTCAGCACCTTAGAAACCCTTGCAAGACTCTTGAAATCATCTCATCATGAGGAAAACCTCAAGTAGTAACTTATCCACTAAAGAACCACCCATGAAAAAGGCTCGTGTTATACACGAAATCTCTTCAACCGAATCATCTCCGGTCAAGCCAACAAATGATAGGATCCTTCCTCATCCAATCAAACCAATTCCTAAAAGGATAGTACCCACAAAACAACCAATGCCAAACACCACCATACCTCCTCGGCGAAACAATATCATCTCCACTAAACCATCACCATTGGTTCCTAGAGCTATTTCATTTACATCCCCACTATCATCACCACATCTCTACAATTTAGAGGACTTGCCTCCTAGGCCGTCTCATCCGCTTCCGCCGACAACATTTTCCTCATTAGGAGGAATAATGGTACAAAATCAAGGTGTTGAGTCAACACTTGCTCCGGCTTCCTTTTCGCCGTTTCCATCATATAATCCCATTTGGATAATGAGAAATCATCAAAGTCAACCACCCGACCATATGGAAGTTGACACCTCTCTACCACCACCATCATTCTTGGTCGAGCCATTCTCAAATGCGCCTCCTCCAATCCCTCCATCGTTCGAAGCTCCACAAGCCTTTTCACTTGATCCTTCGCATCAAGCCATTTCATTTCTTCCACCACCACTACCTAGCCATGACAAAGATTGTTATCATTGTCAACATGTTGAAAGTTTAATACATGAAGTACAAGAAGACCAACGTTTCATGTTCTATCATCTCCTCGAACATTTTGACAAGATCAAACCTAAACAAAACTAGAGCTAGAAGATTTTAGTGGTGTCCTACCATCAAGCGATAGTTGGTTTAGAAATTCCTAGTCATGTATTTTCTTATTTTCTTAGTTTTTAGAGTCATGTATATCATAACTCTAGTTTTATTAAATGGAATTACATGCTACTTGTTATTTTTCCGAGCATATGATTACTTTGTATTCATATCTCATTTTTTGTGATAACATTACTTGTTATTTCACCTTCTTTGAAATTAATCGCCTAATACGGATCCTCGAGTGCCTGAGCGGATCCCTACTAGGAGGGAACCGTGGGATCCGTGGAGATGTAAAGCTATTTTCTACTAACTTGGACCACATTTGCGGAAATTGTGAATTATACTTGTTTTCTAACCTTTGTTTTGTAGTTATTCTATTTACATGAAGACTTTGACATCCTAAAGCTGGGGAGCTTTATGTCAAAGCAATACAATGCAAACTACTTGCAATACTAGGTTTTTTTCGTGACATCCCCGCATAATTGCAATCATCAAGGGGGGCACATTCGTCACTTAGACGAAATCTTTGCAAACTTACTTGCAAACTAACTAGATTAGTATTACTTTCTTGGCCCTTACATAGGGATGGACTTGTCAAGGGGAGTAAAGGCGAGATCCTTTCCGTTACTTGCTCTCTATTTTTCTTTTTTTCTTTCACATGTTTTCTTAAAAACAATGTGTTGCCTTCTTCAAGCTCTTTTGTTTCGACAAAAGGGAGAAAATAAAACTAAAATTCAAACTTTACAATTTTAGCTTTTCCTTAAAATAATTTTATGTTTTTGTCATCAACAAAAGGGGAGATTGTTAATACAAATAAGTCATAAAACGTTTATTTATATTTTACGATCTTCTAATGTTTTGTCGATAACAAACGTAAAATCATTTTAACGAAACAAATAAAATACGTAAATGGTTTGAACTAATAGTTTCTAACATATTCACATTTTCACATAAAACACTAAAACAAGTATAAGTGATTTTATGACTTAGTAATACATATGTACAACAACTAGTGTTTACATATTTGGGTAAAATATACACATAACTAGTATGTAATATAAATGGGTAGAAACTTAAGTATCACAATCCATTGGGCAAATACATTGAATGTAGTTGGGTACAACCCAAAGCCCATAACCCATGGAGCTTGACCCATAACCCATTGCATGACATCATGCTTATATCATACATGGATAATATCCATAACCCATGGATCAATCCATACCCAAATGACCAAGTACATTGTACTTAAAAGATACATTGTATCTAGCTAAAAGATCCATGGTTCAACCCATGACCCATGACCCATAACCAAAATACCCATGGGCAAGAGGCGTTGCCCACGGATCCCTAGCTTTGTGCTAGCGGATCCCTGTGGTAGGGATCCGTGGGATCCAGGAATAGTAGGATTTTCCTCTATAAATAGTGAGTCATTTCTTCATTATTTCTAACCCCTTTCTAACACACTTTCTCCTGAGTTAAAACTCACTAACCTCGGATCCAAGAGATCTATGTTTGTAGTTTTGTTTTGTATGATCTTTAGGTTCCTCTTAAAGGAAGATCACCACCTTTGAAGTCGAGCAAGCTCAAGTCCATGAGTTTCCATGCTTCCTCATCATCAAGGCTCTTGAAGTCTTCTTGTTGATGATTCCTTTCTTTCTTCAAAAAGTGTAGTGTTGAAGACATTAGTGAAAGATGTCGATAATGCTACCGCCATCGTTCGAGGTCAAGGAAACTTCCTTTTCTTGAGCAAGTTTTATAACACCTAGGCGATTGAACCTAATCGTTGTAGTGTAGTAATTAGGGTAAGCCACGGGTATTGATATCGTTCTCTGGGGAATAGGAATGCTAGTAAGGAGTTACTATGCTAAGGTTAAGGTTGAGGAAGATTATTTTGTATTTTTATATTTTATGAAATGGAAAGGTCACGAATCTCAAGTATTGGATTTGGGGGTTGGTATTTTACCGATTACTCTACTATTATCTAATTATCTAAACTAAGGTTGTGGGAGTTTATGTCTAATTAATGTGCTCGTATGATAGTTTAAAGATGTGTTTACTTAGGTTGTACTACTTCTAATTATCTCCTATTGATGGTTGAATTGTCACGTCCTATTCTTAGTTGCGTTGTGTGTCTAAAGTTGTAGGGTATCGTTTCTCCTAACTCTTTGAACTTACAAAGGGTCTCGTCTACAAACCCACTAGGGATGATAAACTCCTACTCTAAGGCACTCTTTGGATGGTTTAGCTTACAACTACTCGGTAATTATATTCTAAGGTTCACAAAGATGAATCAAGCATTAAGTACACAACGAATGACCTATCGCATTACTAGATCATTAATCAACTAAGATAAGAAACAACCAATCAATATTCAATAATTAAGTTTCATACTTTCTAAGCAAACACACAAATAAATTAGCGGACATGGAGAACATGCAAGCATACAAACAAATAAGCAAAGACATAATTGAATTAATGAAGTAAATACTTATCTTGATGTAAGATAGGGTTTAAAACCCTAAAATCTTGTACAAGACACCTTAGGTTCGGTTTAGGTTTTCACTCCAAAAGACTCTCTAAAAAGCGAAAAATTGGATTCTATATATAAGATTACATATCGACAGCGTCACCTTATGTTTCGTGGCGCCGTCGTGTCGCCGTCATTAGGGTTTCATCTTGGCCACGTTAACCTTGGCGACGGCGTCACCTTATGTCCGTGGCCGCGTCCACCGACTTCCGACATTGTGCGGATTGAATCTGGGCCGTGCGAGTATGACGGACTACTCTTTACACCCGGACGTCGTCTCTTGAAAATCTGAGTTTGGGTTACGAACCGTCACAAAAATCTTGGGACGGCGTCGCAATTAGCACTTTTGCGCCGCGCGCTTCTATTTTCAAGTGATATAGTGTCTCGATTTTGACTTTGGCCATTTTCTTCATATATTCGCCTTTTCGTCCAAATAAGTGCCATTCCACATTTTGCCTTCAAGAGACCTAAAAGTGAAAAGCGATATTAAGCAATAACGGATACAAAAGTGATCAAATAAGGACTTAAACGACCCCTCAAAATGGTACCTTTTAAAACCTTATCAATGTCTCAAGTGTCAAGACGAATATATTAGTGAAAGGTATCTATCGTCTATAGCATAAGCACTTGTGGTAGGTGCTTGGAAGTCAAGACAAGAAGCATTAGTGAAAGGTGCTTAGAAGCCAAGACTATAAGCATTAGTGAAAGGTGCTTAGAAGTGAAGACACAAGACATTAGTAAAAGGTGTCTTGTAGATCTAGTCAAAGGCATTAGTGAAAGGTGCCTTAGAAGTACATTCGATATGGTGTGTTTCGATGTACAAGATAGACTAGTATTAGATCCAAGGATATTGATATCCTTGATGATGTTGTAAAGGTAGATCTCCTTTGGGATTAGTCGTTGGTGTAATGTGGTAGTAGTTCCTCCATTGCAATGGAACTAGGTGTAGCCTAGTACCTAATAAAGGGTAGCTGACGTTGTGAAGGTGTAGTTCACCTTGGGTGAAAGAACTAGGTACTTAGCCTAATACCTTATAAAGGGTAGGCGACGTTGTGTAGGTTTGGTTCACCTTGGGTGAAAGAACCCGGTGGTTAGCCTAGAACCGGAAAAAGGGTGGCGGACGTTGTGAAACTTCTCCGCCATAAGGAGATTGGTGTAGTGTTTCGAACTCTCGAGTAGGTGACTCGGGGAGTGGAGTAGGAGCAAGGAATGTGTCCTTGTGGCGAACCACTATAAATACTCGCGTTGTGGTTTTGTGCTTCTTACTCTTATCTTTTCATTACTTACCTTTATATGCTTGTTTATCAACATCCAACACATACATCCAAATAGATTGACATAAGTCGATCTAAATAGATTAAAAGGAAGTTTTAATTGGCAAAACTATTCAACCCCCCTTCTAGTTTTCCACAGTCTCACTAGCGATCTCGGAATGCATCACAAAACAAGTTCTAGAATCTATTATACTACCGGTACACACTCGAAGCATTAACATGGAATACTTTAATTCCTACAAATCTAAGGGCGATCCTCACATTTTGGGTGGAATTTAAGTGCTTAAGGGTTTTTGTGCTAGTCATATAACCTCCTATCCATGAGACGCTTTATTAAGACTAATGGCCCACTCCTACATGTCATGAAAAATTTTAAATTTGGTGCCAAAATTACCCTAACCGATATTTCTCATGGTTTATTACACAAATGAAATTGGATATGGCAAATAGTCAAGGATAAGCATAGTTTCAAAGTTCCCGTTTTATTTTCCCTCCTTACACTTAAACTGAACATTGTCTCCAATGTTCCCCGAAAGTATCAAAGTTATGATAATGGAATGTTAGGATTTAGTAAATCCAGTACTTAAAGTGTCGGTCACCTCAAGTATGTATACTCGTTAGAAAGCTCGTAGTCGTAGTAACTTAGTAATAGTATTTAGATTCTTGTGTAACACCGTGGAGGGACTGACGGGTCTTTACCAGCTGTATTCACGATCCACTGCCCTAAGAGGCGTTCTAATCTTGTACCTATAAATACCCTTTGCCCTCCAGGCAAAGGGTTGGGCTCATTTTCTTTGTCTCTCTAGGGTTCCCATTCTCTCCCACTTTCTCTCTCTAAACTTAACGCCGCCACTCTTCATATCAAACTAAGATCCTACAAATGGTATCATAGACATGGTTTGATCATCCATCTCTCATGTTCTTGGTTTGACAGTGATTATTGGGTTAAGGGTTGGTTTTTACGCGTAACTTTGTGCTTAAGAGTGGTCTCGTATACGTTAGTTTTGGTACCTTAAAGATTTAAATTTTACACTTTTTAATCCAAGATTCTTATGGGTTAAGGTTTATTGAGTGTTAAACTTTCAGTTTCTTGCAAAAGGTTCAAACTTTACAAGTTTTCTTGGTTTTATGCGTGTTTGGATACGAGTGTACGGTTTACGTGTAAGAGAAAGGTGGTTTTGATCCTAAAGCTTTGTTGTTTTGGTGTTTTTTAAGGTTGTTTCATCATATTGTCTGGTTTTCTAAGCGGTTTGATCGAAAAATCGTGTTTGGCAAAATTTGTACTTTCACGATATGAAACCTAATCCTACTGGCGTAAGGTATTTGTCACTTGATCTTCATTTACGGTGGTTACTTAGTGTTCATCTTGCTTGGATAAGCTGAAAAACGCTGACTTTGGATATCTCGTGCTTTGTGAAGTGTAAAGAGATCTTTTGGTAAAACCTAATTTTACGCATAAGCATAAATCTTCTACGTAACAATTCTTATGCATAAGCTTTCTTACGCATAAGCATGTCTTACGCCTAAGGAAACTTACGCATAAGGTTCTTACGCCTAAGCTTTGGTTTACGCATAAACTTAAGCCTTTTACCCTAAATACCCTACTGGCGTAGCTTGTGTCTACGTAAGTTGTAAGTTACGCATAAACTACCGTCTCACGCGTAGCTCTCATCTCACATAAGCTCCTCGCATAACGTTGCTTTCGCGCATAAGTTCCTACGGCGTAAATTCTTTGCATCTCGCATAAGGTTTGTTGTTTACGCCTAAGGCTGGTTTCTCACGCAAGCATACTTCTTGACAAGTTTCTCTCGTCTACTAAAATCCCTCGATCCATGGAGCAGGGGTATATATAAAGAATTAGGGAATATCACAATTCTACCATAACACCAATTTATCTTCACTATACTTCTCACTCTCTTACGGTTTGGTCTTGATTTTGTAAAATCTACTTAAAGATTCTATTTCTCGGTTTAAATCATAGACTTGTAAAATCCGTGTACACAACAACATCATGTCTTACACTCGATTCGATGATTTGAAGTACTCAAGCCTGTGATCTTGTGGATAACCATGAGAATATTAACTATAAGATGGAATCAATCAATGAGGATGTGATATCTCGGGTTCAAACTACGATGAGAAAGATTTGCACATTAGAGCTCTGAAATACCTTGCAAAGGAAAGCGGCATTGACCTTTTCAACAACTTCACTCTCACCTCATGTTACTTCTACCCGTAACAATGGAACGAACATGTATTGCCCTCTTCCATCAGGACTTATCCACATTAACAGGAACTTTGCAGTTAAACCTAGAGCAATTGGAACAAAAACTTGATAAAGAGAAGGTTCAAAAGGTAAGTTCCGGTGCTGCACTTCAAGTGATCCACAACCAGATTATGATCAAGACATGACTGAAATGTCTTTCAAAAGACACACTGGAATGGAAATTAGCGTGTTCATTGAGACATTCATACAACTCATGGATAATGTGGAAGTACATTGAGGAAGTTACACATAAAGATGAAAAGCGTGAATGAGTGTCGGTGCGGTTGAGAGATAGTTGTGATAAGTTGGGTAATGTATACATTGAAGAATCGGTGTTGCTAAATGAGAATGTCGAGTCAACATATAATGATGAGTCGGTAAAGCACAGATGATGGATCGAGTTGACCTTGAATCACAAGAGACTCGAGAGATAGATAAGCTTGACACAGACGGTGGTCGGTGACTCTTGTTACACATGATGTGGATGAGATATCGGACAGGCAAATGAGCAGGTGTCATGTAATGAGGTACCCTTCTTTGTTCAACATAGTGCATCTACTAAAGTACTTAAACAAGCGATCATGATCTGAACATGACTTTCATATGATACATTCTTTGAGAGTGAGTGCGAGATTAAGTGTTTCAAAACAAAGATATGGTTGATAAGAGCGCTTTTGATGAACTTTTAAACAAATTCTCAAATCTTGAAAACATTGCATTTCACTTGAAATCGCGATATAAAGTAAAGAAGAAAGTTTTCAACTTAACAAACCATGTAAAAACCGGAACTTCACGAATTAGTGAACTTTTGAAATTAACACTTTGAAGCTCGGCCGTGAAAAGAGTCAACCATTTACAATCGAAGAAACATATTTACATTTTGAATGAGAAAAGTAATTTAGTCATGAATACACAAGACATTGATGTTATTGTAACAAGAAATAATGAGTGTCAATTTATGTGGCTAAATTACTAAAGGAAAATGAGTCTTGAGAAAACATCACATAGAACTAAGTGACTCATCAAAGAAGCTAGAACTAAGTCAATGGAACAAACAAACTCTTTGATAGAAAAAATTGATGAATTCAAAGCTCAACTTGAGGATAAGAGTTTCGCTATTGTTGCCTTAAAGAATGAGCTTAGGAAAGCGTAGGAAAAGTGTGAACACTAAGTTTACAAAACCATCAACCTTGGGAAACCAGTTTCTCATCCCATTAGAAACCGGTGCATTGTTAGGCGACCCTCTGCGTTTATATCCGAAGATTAAAATTTTCAAAACACGGTTTGCCTCCCAAGTTCGTTCCATTTCCTATCGACATTAATGGATCATCACGAACAACATTCTTGACATTTGTGATAAAGTCAAAGTTTTCAACCGTCCCAGAATTCGTCCTCGAGATTCCATGAGAATAGAAGAAGTTAGAATCAAGCGGATGAGGTAAAGAGATAAAGAATCAAAAGGGTAGAGGTAAGATGAATGTTTTGGGGTTTTGGGATAAACATTTTGCAAAAAAAAGGATGAAAATCTTTTGGGTTTTGATTTTTAAGAAAAATATGAACATATAAATGGTATGAACAACGGTGAGTATTCAAATCACTAATCTGCTAAGCGGACGACAATCGTGCTCCCGTGTGTAAAATTTGATCCGTCTTGAGCAGTGAAGTTTTCTCATGGTGACCACTTGTGAATGGCCAGTGGCAAGAAACTAAAAGCTTGAGCACGAACTCAATGAAGATCGGGGGTATAGTGTTTCCAGGTCGTTGTCTGAAGCTATACAATGGATCCTGACGTATAGTGATCGAGAAATTTGAACAGAAGAATCGATATGATTATAACTACGGGAAAAGCCAACAAATTACAACGGCTTAAATGCAAATTAAAGGAAATTAAAGATAAAAATATTAAATAAGCGCTATCACTATTTGCAAAATGATGTTTTGATTTTATGCTTTAATAAAACTTAATTAAAATCTCGTAGCATACAAATGAAAAAGAAACTTGCACAATATTAATCCTAAAAATATGAAAATCATATTTTTACAAACCTAATGATAAAATAAAATTTATAGAAAAGAAAATTATTTTTATAACTATTAAATTAATTATTAATTAAAAACTATTTTTAACTATTAAATAATAACCTAAAACACAAGAAAATATGAAATAAGGCTTGAAAATAAAATTAAGACTTAGAAAATCTAAAATATCAAAGAGAATTTTCAAAACTATTTTTTATTTTAAGAATATTTTCTATTTTCTAGGAATTAAAATTATTAAAACTAATTAAATTACTTAAAATACAAATTTAACTAAGAAAATCTGAAAAATATTTTTTGTCTTTTTTATATCTTAACTTAAGAAAATGAAAATTATTTTTGGAACTTTTCTTAATTAATTGGATTAAATCTTGTTAAAATGCTTAAAACTAATTTAAATCAAGAAAAATACCAAGCAGTCTTGGAAAAATCTGAAAATTTAAGTTAAGCTTAAAATAATACAAGGAATCTAGGAAAAATATAAAAACGGGGTTATGTGGAGGAATATGGCCGATGTGCAAAGTACTAAGAAATAAGACTTTGAATAATAGTGAGCACCAGGGCTACCAAAGCTAAAGCAGGCTTGGATAAGCTAAAGATCAAAATGCAACAAGTCTCAACAAGCCTAAACCACTGATTTGCAATTACAACGATTTGGATGATTTGAGTATTTGTGGCACAGAGTTTAGGGAACAGTTTGAGCTTATCATAAGCTTCAAAATAATTTGAATATGAAAACCGACAATTGGAACTTGGAGAAGACCTGGCCAAGAACCTTAAAACCAAAAACTAGACCATGAAGAGCTGTTATGAGCAACATGACAAGCATGCAGATGCATAATCACATGCGGACTCGATTGCCTGCGAGGCATTTAGTTCCATTTGACAAGCTTATTTGGGAATTATAAAAATTAACAAAATCCACAAAATCACTATAAGAAAATAGACCAAGGAAGATTTTAAAACAACAATTTACTGATTTGGTCAGAAATAAACTCGAAAATTCATCCCATTTGGGCTCAGCTGGTTTTCAAGGTTTGACTTTTAACAAAAGCGAAATGTTGACTATTTTGAGTTTGATCTTGATTTATGTTGAAAATGATACATTATGATGAAATAAAACTGAAACTAGTTCTATGAATTTTGAACACAAAATAAGTGTTTTGATTTGCAAAACTCAGCAGTGAAATTGTTAAAAGCAGTTAAGTGTAATGTTGACTTTGGGTGTTTCAGGCACAAACTAAAACGGATAAGAGCTTAAATGAACTAAACAAACATAAAACTACAAAGCCTAACCACTGAATATACCTAAAGGCAGATAGTCGTAGATCCAAACACGCCTTCTACTACGTTATAATGGCGGGTTAAAGGCCAAATCAACTAAGACTATTGATCAAACCAAGTTTAACTAACCTAATTACACCTTAATGAGCAGTTAAACTTTATAAACCACAAGAACATATTATGCTACACTTAAATGACTTACAAATGTCCATAGCAACATGGCTTAACAATGGAACCGAACCTCTACTATTCTAAACCAATCAATGACTATAAAGCAACCCAAATCCATATACATCACCCATATCCTTTTACGCATCATTTTGCTACAAGTTTGACTTATGTTGACCAAAATCAAACTTGCATGAAATTAAATTTAAGCTTACACAAAGCTATAAGCTTCTATAAAGCTTGTTTGAGGTGGAACAATAAGCTGGAGGCTTTTATATAAGAACATAAGTTTTAAAATTTCAACGTGAACCTTGAAACAAGAATTCTTAATATAAGCTTGAATTGATACTTAAAAGACTTGCAATACACTAAAACACTAGAGTTTGATACAAAGCCTTAAAATACAAGCGAAAATTATTTAAGGCGGATAATCTAAAAAGCGACATACATTGTTAAAAATAAACTAACTACCATCTTATTTGCCTTCCTCTCTCCTTTTATACTCCAACCTCTTTCTCGCCTCTTAATCCAATCAACAAAAGCGTATGGATTGCTAAATTAGATTTTGGCCATTGGATGGCTTTTTGGCGTAATCTGTTTCTTGTTGGAGATGGAATGTTAGGTTAGAGAATGCATTAAATACCTGGATTTGAGTGTGAGGTGGAGGGTAGGATTAGGGGTGATGATGGAGGAGGTTGCGGCTTGGTGTGCGGTAGTGATGATGGTGGGTAACGTGGTGGGAGGAAAGAGGTCGGTGTTTGGTGGATATTTAATATTGGAGGGTCAAATGGTAAGGGTCCAAGGGTTGGCGGTCACATGGGATAATGGCAGAGGTCAATGGGATTTTGACAAGGGACCAAGGTGTATAAAGGTTTAATACTCGAGGACTAATGTTGCAATTTTGAAATACCAGGACCTTAGGCGCGATTAGAAAAGTTGCTCAAGGACTAAAGTGACAAGTGTTAATAGTACAAGGACCAAAGTGACATTTTCAAATTTCAGGACCAATTTTGCCATTTTTAAACTTGGAGGACCAAACTTGTAATTTCTCAAAACTTTTGACATTTTTCACCAAAGGACTAATTTGACAACTTATGATTTTAAAGGACCTGGTGATTTTTCTTTTAATTATGTGCTCGAGGACTATTTCGACAATTTTTGAAACTTGGGGGTGACATTAATTATGCAAACTTAGCTCATTTTCATCGATTTTGAACATTTGCATAAAACATATAAAATGCAATTTTGGAATATTCTCGATATTTTGATGCATTTCGAGCATTTTAGGCGTTTTGCGATTGATTGACTAAAATGATGATATTCACTTTCATCATCTCTCTTGTTAAAACCATTGTTAATAAAAATCTAATAAAAAGCGTTAGATAATCATTGGTTAACCACAATCATCACTTTCTATTAACTCGTCTTTTATATAGGTCACTATGAATGAATATGAGTTTGATTTTCACTCTCAAGCGTCTAAACTCGAACATCTCCCCGACCTTGGAAATCATGTCGTGGGTTCAATAATCTAAAAGTCACTTTCATGAAGGATGTATTGTAGACACTCTACAATTCGAGAAGAGTATCAATACCTCTTCCGAGCCATAGGACTAGATTGTCTTCTTGAAATCAACGAAGATATGTCGAGGTTCATAATGGAATTCTTAGTCAAGTTGAACTCGTTAGTAGCAGGATCGCTCTATCTCTTTGGTTTTACATCAAAACCAAAGTTTACTTTAACCCTGGGCATTTTGCTCACATCCTCAGATTCCAAATCATGGACAATGTGCCTTCACGAAGATTGGTCTCTTGACTCTCTCTGACTTTAGTGGAAAATAGTCCATATTGTTCACACATACCCTCTCGGAAGATTTAAATCGCATAATATGCAAACCTCGACTATATTACTCGATCCAAACATTATCTTCACGGGACATCAGAAAGTACAAGCCTCTTGCACTCATCTCGTGAAAATGTTTGGAGTCTTGAGAAATCGAAAATCTTCATTGTTGTGCTCATATGTTGTCTTGTGCTAACCACAACCATACGGTCTATACTTATAAAAGCGGTGTAAATTTTCAAGGCTCAAGAATAACTCATCCCTATGGAATGTTCTTGACACGCCTCTATCATAATGTTATGCACTTTGCCATTTTAATTACGATTTGCGGTGGAATGGAATTCACGGGGTTGTTGTCATATCATCAAACTTCTGATTATATCGAGCGACCTAAAGTGTCGTTTGGAAAACACATCGTTGATTTAATAAAACAATCGAGTTTACAAAGTATAGGTCCCAAATGAAATTAGACATAGGAAATAAGTTTGATACAAGTCAACGATGTTTTAAAGTGCATAAAAGTCCATGTGAGCGCGTCGTCACACGACTCTATGATAAGTCCTTAGGTATGCCATGATGTATATGCCATAGATACGAAATATATTGCTAAAAGTGTCAACACAATGGTTGAGTGAGTTCATAGAGTTTGTGTTGTCATGAAAACCTTTAAGAACATTCATGCAACAAAGGCATTGCAAATCCGCTCGATTACAAGTCCAGCCCATACAAAACTTGCAACTTGTGTGTTTACAACCCATTGCACAAATGTTATAGTTATGTTCAAGCGCATGATGTCAAATGAATTCACATAATCATACATAACAATGTATCAATAGTCAATTGATATAACACATAATATAGTATAGTTTCAAATAGTTCCAAGTCCGTTAGTTCATGATTGTAAGTCCGTTACTTCAACATTATACCATGTCCGTTAGCTCGGCATTATCCAAGTCCGTTAGATCAATATTATACCAAGTCCATTAGATCGAGATCATACCAACTCGATTAGCTCAATGGTCTATGATATAGAAACTCTAAGTATGCGTCTTATTGCCCGTATATTCAAACATTCGATTCGGATAAACATATAGTTTGCAAATAATCATGATTGTCATAAAAGTTGTTGAGCATATCTCCTCAAGAGTTTAATAAAAGTATTAAAAGAGTAGGGCTATGACTCACGGTGCAATGTTTATGATGATATAATGGCAATCTTTGAAATGAGCAACCTCAATGACCTATTATGAATGATATGTTCTATAATAAGTTATGATGTAATGTCATGCATGCATTTTAATGATATCTATACCACTAAGTTTGAAATTTAACTTATCATTGAAAATAATCTTATAATGTCTTGACAATTTATAAATTACTTTACAAGTATATGGATAAGTGATTAAAGTAGTTGGAGAACTAGTTTGGAGAACAAATTTGAGAACAATTTTGGAGAACAATTTTGGAGAACAATTTAGGAGAACAATTGTTTGGAGAAAAATAATAAGTCGACACATTTAATAATGCTTAAGATTTATTTTTGCTCGAAAAAGTTGAGACAACATGTTGAATTTTAAAATTATAGTTTTAGTCGTTAAATTTGAAAATAGCATAACTTCTTCGTTATAACTCCGTTTTAACCCGTTCAATGACCACATTTTGTTTTAAAGTGCATTTTCTAATATCTAGCAAAATATTTTGTAAACTGTTGAAATTTCCAGATTTCCCAAATAAGATCAGACCACTATTTATTGTTGTCGAAATGGATTTTCTCGCGTAAAACTTATTCTAACACTTCTTGTAACCAAAGCTATTCTAACCTACCATACACCTTATTAGGGTGTCATGGGTTCCTAGACATCAAAAAGTGATATGTTTCAAGGGTAATTTTAGGATGATATATATATACATTTATAGCACTTAAAAACAATTAAAGTGGTATAGATAACCATATAACTTATGTTGTTCTCAAGCATGATAAAATGACCATAATATGAATATGAAAGATGAAATGATCATGAAATACTTACTAGTTACTTGATGAGGTTTAAATGAACAAGGGTTTATCCTAAATACCCTAGGTTTTATTTCAAAACCTTAAGAGTATGCTAGGTTATGAAATTAGCTTGACTTGAAAAAATGATCTCTATGCTTTCTTCAATGGCGGTTGATAGAGTGAAAGAAATGAGTGAGTAGTTTTTTTCACACTTGATATATTGATAACTATGTGTTGGAGTAGTCTTATAATAATGTATGTATAAATGTGTACAAGATATTTGTATTAAGGGTGTGTAGAGTCACCCTGTGTCACATATATAAAAAAAAATGGATGCATTTTGTTATTTGTTAAGTATTTGCATGTATAAGTAAAGTGTAGTTACTTAAGGATAATTAGTAACTTGTGTATATATTTGAGCTTTTAGGGTAGCGTTAGCTAAAATAAATTTTAACGGATAAAAAATATATATTGCGGTCATAAAATTATAAAATACATTTCTTACAAAATTGAGTAAAATAATAACTATAGTATTACGAAAACCGTAAATAATTATATAAATATAACAATTTATATACAAAATAAATTTAAAACACCGGGTAAACTAATAATATTATTTTTATAATATTAATATGAGTATAAAATATATCGGGATAATTTTTGGAAGTGTCGGATCAAATGTTCAAAATAATTAATTCAGCGATAGCGTTAATGTAAATGCAAAATCATGCATGAACTAATATGATGATGATGTTGCTAATGATATATGAGCTAAACCTAGTCTATATGAAATGTCCTTGATGATATGTTCATGAATTAGCGGCTAAACCATTAAGGTTACTGCGAATTTGATACTAAATAAACCTAGTTTACGATAAACAATGAATAGTGAATCATGAATAGTGATTTCGAGATGAATAGTAAATTTTCAAAGTTTGTAAAATGACATGAAATTACGAGTTGTCACACCTCTACATCAAATAAGTTTGATGCTCTTAATATGGAAGATACGGATGCTTCGGTAGTACTTCAAATGACACCAACAAGGATGTGGATTCGGTGGTACAATGGAAGCTAATGAAGTTAAGTCTACTAAGGCAGTATTGCATCACAAGAACCCCTTGAGTGATTTGAAGGAGATGGAGTCGGTGTGGCTCGAATTCTGTATTCCGCCCGCCTCTTCCACTAAGAGAGTTAACCCTTTTTCTAAAGTGGGAGACATCGTGGTGTCGATTACGAAGATGAGGTGATTGCTAACCCATTTGATGAGTCGGTAATCTATTCGGTGGTGGCCAAGAGTTTGAAGATGAGTATGATGACTATGACTACGATGACTATGCGAAGGTTTTCGATCTTCACGGAATTTGGATGCTATTAATGCCATGTATGGCACCAAGCTTCAAGGACCTAGGAAGTAATTTTCTTTCGTTATGTCCTATGTTATCATTTGATTAGTGGTTTGTTTTCCTATTTAGAAAATAGGTAGTATCTTGTTATGTAAGCTTTAAGCCTATGTAACGGGCTGAGATATGGGATTTCACTCATATCCTTTGTACTTAAACGTTTCTTTTGGTTAATATATTTACCAGGGTGCAGGATTACTCCCCTTTACCCAAAAAAACTGAACAGAAACAATGGAGCGATTCAATCTATTGAATCAATCCTGGTTCAGGTTATGGATTGACGGATTCCTTTGAAAAACCGGTCGTTGTGCTTAAAAACTCTTTTCTTTAGCACAATCGACTATGTACAAATGTTTCATAATAAAAGATGTTTATGATTGATAATTGATTTTCATCAAAACCTTCGTTGTATTGCAAAAACAATTTCTATTGAGTGATACACGATTGTTTTTCAAATCACTTTTCGTCAATCAGTGAATCTCATTCATTGGTTCACTCACTCCGTGTTGTCTTCTTTGAGACGCTCCGGTTTGAAACGACTTAATCGGTGCGAAATCTGTCAAGGAGATTCTTGAATTATACGATCACGCGATACTTGTCTTGATCAGCGGGAACCGTGGGCGTGTACCTCAATTTAACGAGAGTGATCAAAGACACTTTCGTGCACTTTATTGCTAACTGTTTTATGCAGGTACTCCCGACGTTTGCAGCTGATCGAATGAAGCGATCAATCCATAGCCACATGCTCACTCAACACATTCATCACTAATAATTTCATGATAAATGCATCAAAGACTCTGATAATCCCACTCCATGCTTCTGCTACGCTGTTGCTAATATCATGAATCAACTAAAAGCTTCCGCTACTCTGATGAGAAGAAATCATGATCCAAACTGTGAGCATGTCGGTCCTAATGTCACATCATTACATACTATCAACACCACAATGGAAGAGTCGGAGATTTATGGTTGTTGATAATCTCAATGCTGGCTCAAATACTCAAACATCACGTGGATCAGTTTAAGACCTCCACTCGAAATTTCAATACATGCAGAACATGATGAATCAAAGACTACGAGCTAAAGAACAAAAGTGCTTAATCAAAGAAACCAAGAACAACGAATCGTTATATCAGTTTGTGATCATTGTAAGTTGAGGTGACCTCCCTTAGGGGGAGATTGTTAGGATTTAGTAAATCCATTACTTAAAGTGTCGGTCACCTCAAGTATGTATACTCGTTAGAAAGCTCGTAGTCGTAGTAACTTAGTAATAGTATTTAGATTCTTGTGTAACACCGTGGAGGACGGACGGTCTTTACCACCTGTATTCTGATCCATGACCTAAGAGAGGCGTTCTAGCTTGTACCTATAAATACCCTTGCCTCAAGGCAAAGGGTTGGAGCTCATAGTATATTTTTCTTTGTCTCTCTAGGGTTCCCATTCTCTCCCACTTTCTCTCTCTAAACTTAACGCCGCCACTCTTCATATCAAACTAAGATCCTACATGGAAGGTAATTAAAAACGAAAGAAACTAGTACTACCCTGATTAGCTCGGTAGGATCCGTGTGAAATAGTGGTTAAATCTTTCTTCAAGAAGAATGTATGCGTGAAAAGCTCCTTCCAAACTAATGTATCTTCTTCTTGATAAATAAAAACTGCACACTTGAAGAAAAAATGAAACCTTAGCGTAAAATCGTGGTAACAATATATATATGACTCTACTAAACTAGGATATAATGCTTGTGGAATGGATGTTTCTGATTTTCGGAAAATTAAGGCGTGGAAAATTTCAAAAATTCATAAGTAGCACTTAAAGCGAGAAAAGTAGTAATTTGTTTCTACTCCTCCGGCCGCCGTCAGTTGCGACCACCGTCGGTTATCCTCACGAACCGGGTGCGATTTTGGGAAAAATTTTGGAAAATTTATATATTTAGAATCTGGAAAATTTCACGCAAAACATCCATTATGACTCGATACAAGCATTTGACTCGAACAACACACATGTATATCTTTTAATAATCGTAATTCTCATGTTCACGTTCTTTTGAAAATGTGTGTAATCCTCCCTACACTTATCCCTTTTGTAAAATACCTTTATATGTAATTAAGACGAAGTTAAAGACAAAATAAAGCATTTTTACAAATTTAAACATGACAATAAACAATCAATGAAAGATATACGACACACAAACAAGCAAACAATTAAGCATGGGTTGCCTCCCACGAAGCGCTTTTCTTTATTTATGAGTCTTGTAGCTAGACTCGAAGTCGTGCCCCTACGTTCCTATAATCTTAGAGGTCCATTTGATTTCTTTCACTCTTCTCTCATCACGAATATACTCAGGGCCTAACTCTAGATAAGCGGTGTAGTTGTCTACATCTAGATCGTCAATACCCAATCTACTTCAAAGGCCGGAATGTTGTCTACATCTAGATCGTCAATACCCTCAAACTTCTTATTTTTGTAGGGAATTATATACTTAACACATTCGATCCTGTTTGAGAACTTGGCTATTCCTTCCTCTTGATCATAAACCATTTTAGATTCCTCAATAAATGGTTTCCCAAGTATCACATCTCCTAAAACCCGTCAATGATGCCCTTAACATTTTCCAAGATCATGAAATCACACCTATATGTGAAGTTATATACGAAGACATGCAATCCTTTAACCCTCCTAACATAGTTACTTACTTTCCTAGGGTAAAAGGGGTCCCTCATAGGTCCTAACTTTTCGCTCATGATCCAATTGTAATAGAGTCTAGACATTATGTTCATGGGTGCCGCGTAGTTTATGTAAGTGTGATCCCTATATGAGTACCCAATCATGCACGGTATCTTAATGTTTTTAGGGTCACCACTTTTTATGTGAGGCTCGAAAGGTGGTCGCGGGAAGTTAACTACGTTATAGTGATAGGCGGTTTCCTTCCCGTTAGGGTATGAATAAAAGTACTCCCTAAGTTCCTCCTCCTCCTTACTACCCTCCATAATTTCTAACACCTTATAATCTCCTTCTGCTAATTCATCCTCTGAATCACTTGAGGTCGAATCACTATCTAAAGCACTAGTGGATTCCTTAAGGGCTTCCTCAAGTGCGCTTTCAATTATCCTATTCAATTTCTTAAGCTCTCCAATTTCACTGACAATACGAGCTCGAAGTTGGTTGGCAAAGGTTGGATCAAGTAGTGGATATTTGTTTGATGGCAAGTTGTTGTTTGGTGGGTTATCACCTTCCATGATGAAAAGTGATGGGGTTACTAACAAAGGTCACGAAGAAGGGGATAGACTACGAGGAAGCTAAAAATGGGAAAAAAGCTTACTTGATAGGAATCAAGCAAGGAAACCTAAACGAGATGAAAATCTAACTAGCTATTCTATTCCCGTACGCGCTTAAAAACTTGATCGCGCACAGCAGCGTTCGAGTCAAAGGAACTTCCTTTTCGTCGAGCAAGTTTTTCAACACCCTAGGCGATGAACCTAATCGTTGTAGTGTAGTATTAGGTAAGCCTCGAATTGATATCGTTCTCTAGGGAATAGGAATGCTAGTGAGAAATTACTACGCTAAGGTTGGGGTTGAGGAAGATTATTTTTATCTTTTATATTTTTAGAAAATAGAAAGGTACGAATCTCGGGGTATTGGATTTTGGGGGGTTGGTATTTCTACCGATTAATCTACTTATCTAATTATCTAATTATCTAAACTAAGGTGAGTGTAGTCTATATCTATTGTTGTGTGCTCTTATGAACTAATGTTCACAAAGATTACTCAAGCATTAAAAACACAACGAATGACCTATCGCAATACTAGGTCAATCACAATTAAGATAAGAGACAACCAATCAATATTCAATACCTAGGTTTCATAGATCTAAGCAAACACACAAGTAAATTAGCCGGACATGGAAAACATGCAAGCATACACACACAAAATTGAAGACATAATTGAATTAATGAAGTAAATCACTTATCTTGTTGTAAAATAGTGTATGGAACCCTAAGATACTGCCCAAGACAGCCTATGTTCGGTTTAGGTTTTACTCAACAAAACTACCTCTCTCAAATCTTGAAAATTGAATTCTATATATAGTTACAATATGCGATGGTGTCACTCTTTAATTGTGACGCCGTGGTCTCCGCCATTAGGTTTTCATCTTGGCCACGTCAACTCTGTGGCGTCACCTTATGCTTGTGACGGCGTCGGCTTCAACTCTCGGTCGGGATCCAAATCTAGGCCGTCGAGTTATGACGCCTACTCTTTTAAACTGATGCCGTCACTTGTAAAATAGCAATTTGCTCTACGAGGCGTCTCAAGGTGTGTCGCGACGAGTCACTATTAGGCGTGCGCGCGTCCCTTCGATTCAATGACTTGAGTGTCTCGATTCTTGACTTTGGCTATTTTCTTCGTATATTCGCGCCTTTTCATCCGAATAAGTGTCATTCCAACAATTTGCCTTCAAGAGACCTAAAAGTGAAAAAAGCGAAATTAAGTAGTAACGGATACAAAAGTGATCAATTAAGGGCTTAAATGACCCCTCAAAAGTGTACCTTTTAAATCCTTATCCAGTATCCTTACACTTGGTATTTGCTTGTCCTCAAGCAAATGTGTTTTTAGCCAATTAATTTATAAGTTAGGGGTCATGAAGCATTAGTTTAGAACAATTCATAACACGTATAAGCCCCGCAAAAGTCATAACAAGCACGGAAATTACATACTAGCACCTCACAAGTGGTGTTTGGATACTCTAATCTCTCGGGTGTATATGAAATATATCAAGTTGGAAATGGAATATAAACACTCATTAACCGGTCATAGTACGTAGATTACCATAGGCTTGAGACTAAATCAAACCTCCATCGATTTTGGCGTAAGCACCTAGGAAAAAACTATCCAAGAGGTCTTTTAAAGGGTTTTAACGTTAGGCTTACGGTAGGGAAACAAAGAGTTTGGTGGGATAGGCGATTTAGTGGTGGCAAGTCAAAAATCTTTATGTTACAAGCATGAGAAAATGGCGTTGCTAAGCCAAGACTCGACACTCTAAACTCTAGACAACTTTGAAATAAACAAACATAAATTTAAAGATAGATGTAGAATGGTAGCCCGTATGTTTTTTAAATTTCATTTTTTTTAACACTCTATTTTTTTTCTTTTTTTTTCCTTTTTTTTCGATTTTTTTTCCCATACACTTTTACTCTACCATCCTCTACGATAACATCAAGATAATAGGGATTTATAGGCACATCCCTACACTTAAGTTTTTATTACTCTAACACTAATTTGACCCGAATTGAAAAGATCAAAACACTTGGAGTACATTATTACGCAAATAAAGGGAATTTGAATTTAACGTTCCTTCCCGTCACTTCATAAAATTTAACTTTTCCCATGAGTCCCAATCATCCCAAAACTGTGTATAAAGGATATGAATCGACTTAGCAACTTATGCAAGCAACTAGATAATTGAACTAAGGGTTTAGTATGATAACAATAGTGTACTAAAAGTGAGTGCATACAAGGTAGGCTAATGCGATTTGGGTGTACATTTGGGGGTGGATTGTAAACAATGCTCTTCATTGATATTCTGGAAAACCGAGACATCACAAGAACCGCGAAATGGATAGGCTCTGAGGGGTTAACTAGGGGTATCGTGTACTAAAGATGAGTACAACGCAAGGGTGTGGGGGAATTACGCAACCAATGTGGAAGAAGTAATTATACTACGGGTATCAAACAAGGGTTATCCTAACCCTTTGTTTCCCTAACCTTAAGCCTAACGTTACAACCCTTTAAAAGACCTCTTAGATAGTTTGTCCTAGGTGCTTACGCCAAAACGGTGGAGGTTTGATCTAGTCTCAAGCCTATGGTAATCTATGTACTATGACCAGTTAATGAGTGTTTATCTTCCATTTCCATTTGATATATTTCATAAACACCCGAGAGATGAGAGTATCTAAACACCACTTGTGAGGTGCTTGTATATAATTTGTGTGCTTGTTATGACTTTTGCGGGGCTTATAATTGTTGTGAATTGTTCTAAACCAATGTTTCGTGCCCCCTAACTTATAAATTGATTGGCCAAAAGCACATTTGCTTGAGGACAAGCAAATACCAAATGTAGAGATATTTGATAAGGATTTAAAAGGTACACTTTAGAGGGGTCATTTAAGCCCTTAATCACCCACTTTTATATCCGTTACTGCTTAATTTTGTTCCTTTTCATTTTTTAGGTCTCTTGAAGGCAAAATGCTAGAATGATGCTTATTTGGACGAAAATGAGTGAATATGTGAAGAAAATGGCTAAAGTCAAGATCAAGACACTCAAGCTACTGGAAGTGCACCCGACGGCGTCACAAACAATGAGCGACGTCGTCCCGATAAATTGTGACGACTCGGGGTGAATTTGCTATTTTGCACATGGCGTCGAGTTTGAAGATTAGGGCGTCGAAGACCTTTTTCCTCGGACGGCCTAGATCCGATTCGCACGCGTCGGGAAGTTGAAGGACGACGCGTCCACAACCACAACGTGACGCCGTCCCAAAGTTTACTTGGCCAAGACGAAACCCTAATAGCAACGATCGAGCGTCACAATTAAAAGGTGATTGACATCATGATTATAAATCTATATATAGAATTTGATTTTCAGACTTTTAGAGGGGGAGATTTGTGGAGTAAAAACCTAAAACGACTTTTGTCCGGTTTGGGCAGTATCTTAGGGTTCTAATACCCTATTTTACACCAAGATAAGTTATTTAGTTCATTTATTTCATTATGTCTACGATTGTATGTGTGTATGCTTGCATGTTTACCATGTTCGGCTAATTTACTTATGTGTTTGCTTAGATATATGAAACTTAGTTATTGAATATTGATTGGTTCTCTCTTATCTTAATTGTAATTGGCTTAGGACTGCAATAGGCCATCGTTGTGTTTTTAATGCTTGAGTAATCTTTGTAAACCTTAGTTTAATGCTTGAGTAATTGTAGGCTAAAAATCCAAAGATAACCTTAGAGTTAGTTTATGAATCCTAGAGATTTTGTAGGCAATAAACTTAAGGTATTCTCAAAGAGTTAGGGAGAAAAGCATACCCTACGACCTTAGAAGACACAACGCGTTAAGAATAAGGACGTGACAACTCAACCATCAATAAAAGATAACTAGGGAGTAATAGTATCTAGGTAGACACATTTTTAATCATCATACGAGCACACATTAATAGACATAGACTACCCCTTAGCTTAGTTAATTAGATAATTAGAATAGTAGAGTAATTGGTAGAAGTACCACCCCTCAAATCCAATACCCGAGATCGTACTTTTATTTTCTAAAAAATAAAAGATAAAAAATAATCTTCCTCAACCCCAACCTTAGCGTAGTAATTTCTCACTAGCATTCCTATTCCCTGAGAGCGATATCAATCCGAGGCTTACCCTAATACTACACTACAACAATTAGGTTCATTGCTGGGTGGTTGAAAAACTTGCTCAAGAAAAGGAAGTTTCCTTTCACCCCGAGCAGCGCGTTGTACGCGTATCGGTTTGTAACATGAAAATCACAATTGATATTCGGGATATCACAACCAGAAAATTATAAGTGATATTCATAATATCACAAAGTGATATTCAGAATATCACAAAGTGATATTCAGAAAATCGCAAGTGATATTCAGAATATCATAAATATATAATTTGAATAGCATCTACATAGTTTGGGGGTATTTGTTTAACCTTATTTTATTTGCTTATGAGCTTATGTGATTTCGGTTTATGTTTCACAAGCTTAATTTGCTTATTTTGAAACTTATAAAAATATTTAAGTTTATATTTACCACGTATAAAGAGAAAATGGTCAAATTTTGGTTTAGTGTTCATACATATTCGTCCGTTTTCGTCTGTTTTTATATGTTTTCGTTCGTTTTTAGATGTTTTCGGCCGTTTTCAGAATACCACAAAGTGATATCCATAAAATCTCAAGTGTGATATTCTCGAATATCACAAAGTGATTTACGAATATCAATTTTGTGATATTCGTAAATCACTTTGTGATATTCGAAATATCACGAAAATCACTTGTGATAGTCGAAACGTGAAAAGCGGACGAAAATGTAAGAAAATTGACGAATACGTGTAAGCAGACTAAAACGTATGAAAGCGATAAAACACGTTTGAAAAAGGATGAAAATGTTGAAAATGGGCCAAACGAAAGAAAAGCGGTAAACGGATGAAAAGCGTGAAAGCGGGAAACGTATGAAAGCGGACGAGAAACATAAGAAAGCGGCGTATGAAAACAGACAAAAACTTATGAAAGCAAAGAAAAAATACGCGAATTAAAAAAACGTGAATTAATAAAGAAAAAACGCGAATTTAAAAAAAACGTGAATTAATAAAAAAACGCGAATTTAAAAAAAAGCGTTAAAAAATAAACGTGAATAAAATAAAAAACGTGAATTATAGAAAAAAAAAATATATGTGAATAAAAAAAAGATAAAAATACAAGAAATTTTTTTATAGATTTGTCATAATAGTATTTCATTGGCATTAAAATGTTTAGAAAAGTCCTCCCATTAGTTTTATTAGAAATAAAGACTTCCAATGCAAAATAGTTAACAGAAAAGGAGTAATGGTTCAAAATATTTAACGATAAGGACTAACGGTGCAAAGATATTTTGGAGGCAGAATTACTTTAATACCCTTGCGGTTTAGTCATCAAATAAAAGTAGGAAATAATTCCCTAAGTCACAAGTGAGACTTAGGACGTGGGGTTGGATATGTTTGGAAGGAAATCACAAAAAACTCCATGTTTATCAAAGACAGATTTACAGGAAGAATTTTAAGATTTGGTATGTTCTTGCACATTTCTAAGTGTTAGAATCAAACGCCATCAAAGGTTAGTAAGCAATCATGCCTGGCATTAAAATTTTTTGAAAATTCCTCTCATTAGTTTTATCTTAACTACATAAAATAGAAAAATGGTCAAAGGTGAAAGTGAAAATTGAAAGTTGAAAGTTGAAAGTCAAGGTTAAATGTTAAAATGAATTGTTGAATGTTTAATGTTTTAAAAAAGTCAAGCAATCAATGTGGAATGTAGTAATTGTAAGTCAAGCTATGTAGAAATTAAAGAAACGTTGAAAAGTTATCTTTGACAAGTTGATTAGTATAATTGGCAACACAACTAGACAACTTATGAAACTTACAATAACGCGGATGACTTTATATGTACTTTTTATAAGTTTAATGCAATCTCAATCTAATAGAGTTTCTTATAAGCGGGTAAGTACACATTTTTCGTTGATCTTAAAAAAAATAATTAGCCGCGATAATTTTATTGAAAACTAGACACCGCTGCCGTTAGGTGCGGGTACTCGTCTAGTTATAAATAAGGATTTCAGTGCAAAATAGTTAACAAAAGAGGACTCACGATTCAAAATATTTAACGGTAAGGACTAATGGTGCAAAGATATTTTTGGGGTAGAATTACTTTAATACCCTTGTAGTTTTGTCATCAAATAAAAGTAGGAAATAATTCCCTGTCACAATTGTCACTTTGGACGTGGGGTTGGATATGTTTGAAAAAAAAAAAAAAATGTTTATCAAAGAAAGATTTACAGGAAGAAATTTAAGATTGGGTATGTTCTTCCAAGTTCCTAACAGTTAGAATCAAACCCCATCAAAGGTTAGTAAGCAATCAAGCCTAAATGTTTTTTTTGGGTAAAAGGTCAAAGACCCAGTAAATATATTACTTCAAAAAACGTTTAAGTACAAAGGATATGCGTAAATCACATATCTTAGCCTATTACATAAGCGGAAAATCTTACATAACAAGATACTTCCTATTTTCTAAATAAGAAAATAAACTGTTACTTAAAAGATAACATTAGGCTCCTATAAAAACAAAATTACTTCTTACCAAGGCCTTGAAGCTTGATATCATATTTGTCATAAAGAGCAACAAAATTTCTTGGAAAATCGTAGACCTGATCCGCATAGTCATCATAATCATCTTCACGATCATGACCACCACCAAGTAGGTTCACTGACTCATCGAAAGTGTTCACAACTTCCTCTTCATGACTATCGGAATCAGCAATCTCTCCCACCTTAGAGAATGGGTTAACCCTCTTAGTATAAGAACTAGACGGAAAATCCTTTCTATTAATTGGATAATCAACCTTTTTAATAGGTTATCATCATTATCAACAAGGGTAGCTTTTCAATCAATAAGAAGCTTTAAATCATGCTTACATACGTGTTATGTTCATTTGAAGGTTTTGTTAGATTAAAGTTTATAAACCTTAGCTTTGATATTATAATTAAACATGATAATAGAAATCATGTTGCGATAGAATTATGGTTAAGTCATCCAATAGAATCAAGCTTTCGTGATTAGTAGAAAACTATGCCAAGGTTATGATTAGCACTAGTTATGTTAGAATTAGGGGGTGTTTGGCACAAGGCCATAGAGAACCCCATATGGCCAACTAGTTAATCCATGAATTATTTGATTTGTGGAAATTAATAAAAACTTATGTTTATATGTTTAGGTGTTCGTGAGAAGCCTCAACAGAGGGTAAAGTCAAATCAGTTTCTTGTTTTTGGTAGTTAAACATAATTTAGTATATTTATATGAAGTTTTAGTAATAGCATGTTTAATAGTATAGTTTCGGAAATAGCCGATATATGTTATGCTTATAACGATTCGGAAATACCCGATAATTATATGTTATATAGAATTGGTAATAGCCGAGTATCTATACTTTATCTCAAGATTTGGAAATAGCCAAGAAGTAGTCAAGTTATGTTATAAGTTCTGATATAGCCGAAACTAGTTATGTTTATGATATGAGTTCAGCATCCTTTGTGGATGACTTGAGAATGACATAATAAATGCCTTAGTATCCTTTGTAGATAGTGTGGTTAGGCACTTAGCATCCTTGATGGATGATACAATATTGGTACCATAGCATCCTTGTTGGATGACAAGAATTTAGCGTATTATAGACAGTAAGGTATCCCTTTAGTTGTGCATTTTAGTCACTAAGCATCCATAGTGGATGACGTGATTATGTTATGAAACTATTATATATTGTTTACCTAGTAAGCGTGATTAGATATCACGGCATGTTATGTAACGATTAGATATCGTATAGTTGGTTGTGAGATGGTTAGACATCATCATTATATTAGAAATCCAATTAGATATTGGATTTGACTTTATTAGTAGCTCATTTAGTATTAGAACGAAAATTACGTGTTTTGACACATTTAGATAATGTTTGGGTTATGAAGTCTTAGCATAGTTCCTTAAGATGATTAGACACCATCCTTAAGCTAGAAATCCAATTATAAATTTGATTTGATGTTATGTTAGTTCATTTTAGTAGTAAATGGATATTTGCTTATTTGACTCATTTAGACAATGGGTGGGCTGACACATTATGCGTGTATCTTAAGATGATTAGATATCATCTCATTGTTAGGAATCCAATTAAGTTGGATTTAAGGATGTTAGTAGTAGCACTTACTAGCATTAGCATAAGAATTACATGTTTTTACCCATTTAGAAAATATGTGGGTCATCATCTAGAAAATGATCACCTTGGCTAATAGTAGCTTAGCTAAGTTCCGTTCACTCACTAAGTCTCTCTGACTTACCGTTTTCAGTTTTCCATGTCTCATGTAGGTGTTTGATGCAAGATTTGAGCAAGGACCATAGAAGAGGGGGATTTTTGGAAACGGGCACACTCGCGCTATAGGTCAAGGGTGTCTCTTACTTCCTCATTTATATTTAGCTTGTAAATGCCTTAAAATGTATGATATGAGTTTAGAACCAAGTCTTATTGATTTATGTATTAGATTTTGTGTCATAGTCATGTTTAGTAGTTTTAAAGGAGTGTTTGGTACAAATTTGAAAACAAGTTTCCGCTTATGCTCAAATCTTGTAAAACTCCATATATGTTTACAATGATTATGTAGTAGTAGTTCTGTGGAATTCCATGTCATTTCGATAGGGAAAATATGTTTTTCGAAAAAATGGGTCAAAAGAAAAGTGTAAGTGTACGCATGTGAGGCTTCCAGCCGTGGCTAGGAACAACTATGGGGGTCTTCTGACGCCTCCAACTGCGGCTATGAGGGTTTTAGCCGCGGCTGGGATCAGTTCCAGCTTTCGGTCAACTTTTGAATTTTGTATAAATAAACTGTGGCTCGTTAGAGGTTGTGTCACACTGCCACCTATCGTTGAAAAGCTCTTTTAATCTACTTTAACATAAAACTTATAGAGTCTGAATCTTATTAGAATTTTTAAATTATACTTGAGAAGTAACGGAAGTTACTTCGGATCATATCATGCTGTAAAAAAAATACCTAGGCACCCCTCACACCGTTAGACCCCCAAAATCTGTATATACGAGCCTAGGTTTCTCACTAATATGATGCAACATTGTAGTCATTGTTGACGGTATTTCACACTCTCTCTTATCTTGAATTCAAGTGAAACAATGATGATCATCTTAACACCTTTTCTTGGGTAAAAGGTCAAAGACCCGGTAAATATATTACTCCAAAAAACGTTTAAGTACAAAGGATATGGGTGAATCCCATATCTCAGCCCGTTACATAGGCGAAAAGCTTACATAACAAGATACTTCCTATTCTATATATAAGAAAATAAACCACTACTCAAAATATAACATTAGACTCCTATGTAGATAACATTACTTCCTACCAAGGCCTTGGAGCTTGATACCATACGTGTCATAATAGGCATCTAAATTTCTTGGAAGATTGTAAACTTGATCCGCATAGTTATCATAATCATAGTCATCATAGTCATCTTCTCGATTATGACCACCACCAAATAAGTTACTCGACTCATCAAAGGTGTTCACAACCTCCTCATCATCACTATCAGAATTTCCCCCACCTTAGTGAATGGGTTAACCCTCTTAGTAGAAGTAGCCTGATAATCAACCTTCTTAATAGGATTACTATTGTCATCAACAAGAGTAGCTTTCCCATCGATAAAAAGCCTTTCAAACTCCCCAATTTTCTCAACAATAGGGGTAGGACCAACCACGTTAGCTTCCATTGAACCTGTCTCGAGAGACACAACCTCTTTTGCTTCCATTGTATTACCAGAAACCTCTACATCAGTAGGATTGCCACAATCATCAGAATCGATTGTATTTAGTGCAGCAAAAGGATTAGATGTATCAATCTTCGTCCCACATGAACTAGCCACATCAGTGGCTTTCTTCTTCGCACTATCCACCTTCTTGGGTTTAGGAGGAGGCGCTTTAGGTTGATACCTAAATTTAGGACCCACTTTAGTAAAACCTCCCTTACCCGGAACACTTGGACCACCATTCCTTCCTACCCTTATTCCTATTAGTGACAGTTTGATAACAATCATTAACAGTCTATTTAGGCTGAGTAGGAATTTGAACAGATTTAGGACAATCAATCAGCATATGACCAAAAAATTTACATGTATCACACCGAGGCGTTTCCATTCATATTCCACCCGAATCTTTTCAACCTGTCCCATCAAGTAATGGTATCTCAACAGTGATGCTCTTCCTAAGGACCTGATCTGCCTTAACTTCAATCAAGCACCTAGTAAAACTACTTCGACCCCATGATTCCAAGCACATTTGACTAGTATAAGAATCTAACATTTTTGGCGTACCAATCAATGTAGCAAGGAGGCGGAGACCATCATCAGAAAACATAGCAAAGGCCACATCATGGAATTTAACCCATATAGGAATATTAGTCAAATCCTCTTTAAGCAGATTAGTATTCAAAATCCACGTTTTAAGAATGATTGGCACATTCCTAATCATCCACGGTCTGTTTTCAAGCACATCATCAACACCTTTACGGTTGGAAAAATTAAAGAAAAAGAACCCCTTTGCATTCATCATAACCTTTTGAATACCATACTTCGCCCATGTATTACGAACGTTGTTGGATCAGTTCCAGATAGATCTTTAAGAGCCTTAATGAAAGTATAGTAAACCTGTGTAATCACAAGCAAAATATTGAGAACCTTTATTAGACTTATGTCCACGCGGAATATGAACACAAGAGTTAAGAAGACAATAAACACAAAAGACTTGATCCTCTATGGATCTATATTGAATTACTAACAATGTTATTGACAAGCGTACATAAACCCTAGCCGCTGGTTTCTTTTATACTACAAGAAACCCTAATTCTGTAGCCTACAAAGCACGTAAAAGATATGCATTATCTATTCCTAATTTAACTCATGCATATCCTAACTAAATACTAATAATACGAAAACTACATATCCGTAGAAACAATAATAACTATCAGCAGTAACTGCACTATCAGCATAAACATAAATTACTATCAGCAGGAACCTTTATCAGCAGGAACCCACTATTACAATAATTCCTAACAATCCTCCCCTAAACTTGAATTTGACCACGTTAACTTCAAGTTTCCAGATAGATCTTTAAAACGCAATAGGATTGAGGACCACAGCAACTGAAGCAAGAAAATGAAGCAGCAGCAACTCCTAGAACCACTAGTATCAGCATGAACGAACATAGATCCATCAGCAACTCCTATGTAGTAGCATCGAATCCAATAGCAACAATAACACGAGTAGATTTGATGAGCCTTTACCAAGTAGCTACTCACTCTTGGGCTAGCGGTTCTTTAGTGGAATCATGACATCACCCCAGTAAACCAATAACCCGGTCCAACGAGCGTGAATCAGCGGTGTGTTGGAAAACCCTAATGATTTTGGCAAACCATCACGCCCATCAACACATTTGACTTGTCTTTACCTGAAGCCGTTAACTCAGGACTAGTCATGGTATTCCACTGCCTTTACCACAAGCCATGAACTTGTGGGCTAGCCAACTCTTCATCTATGAGGACATGGTGAGTTAAGCACCATACAATTTATTGAAAAATTGTCAACCATCCAACGGATTTGATATCTCTTTACCAGAGTCGTTTGCTCATGGAGTAGCCAATGTTTGGTGTGTGAGACCAGGGTACATTGATAACCCTATGATTTTTAGTAAATCAGCAACTATCAACGGATTTGAGAAATGCCCACAAGAGTCGTACCCCCATGGTGATTCAACTCTTTCTTGTCAAAGACATGGTGAGTTGATTACCATAACCATTACACAACTATACAACATGATCCTCAAAGATGAAAGTTAGTAAACACATAACATATACAAAGGTTTTTTCTTTTTCTTTTTTTTTTCTTAACACAAGAAAAATAAAGAATATAGAACAAACAAATATATATAACAATATACCAAATTCATGAAGATGTGCCAGTAGATTCCTCAATAAGTTTATCCTTAATGCGTTTCACCAACTGCTCAGCATTTACCATATCATTCCCCACTGGAGCAGTAGAAAAGACCAACTTATGTGACAGCATTTGCTCCATCAACTTCACAGAAAGTGGGTAGCACAAATCGGAAAACATATAAAGATATACCCCATACCATGTTTGCACCACATGAACATTGGACAAAGGATAGAACTTCCACTGATATACTTTCCAGTCATGCTGACCTTCCCAAATCTTAAAACCTTTACCATCCTGATAAACTGAGTCAAACAAGACTGGAAGATCCCCCAGCAAAAACCGACACGTTATCAGCAGAAATGGAGAAAAGATAAATCCTCCTGTACATAATTGTGCATCAACAGTCTCCATACTTAACCTTTATTTATCCAAATACCAATCAGTTAATTACAGCCATAAATTTTACCAACCAAAGATTCCACCGTTACTATGCCTATTTAACCAACCTCTTGCCTCACAACATACATCAAACCAAATAACTCTAACACCAAAATCGATTTCCTACCACATCACCATGAATAACTCCCCCAATCATCCCATTGAAATATCTTCAGATTCATCTTAGAGTGAGCCATCCAATGATGGGTGGTTAAGCTACTTTCCTCGTGGTTACTCCAGTGTAACTTACATGTCTAGAGACCCTCCTCGCAAATCACCATTTGTTTGTACTTCTTCAGAGGATGAAGATGATGAGCATGGTGATACTTCTGGACCAGTGATGAATGTTGCTCCTCTTGCCATAGTACTACCTCCTTCTGTGCCAGTTTCAGGCCCTTCAGCTCCAAGACTAGAACCCTCCACCTCAAACCCTGAGAAGAGAGCTACAGTGCTTGGTCTAGCTGCAAAGCCAATGTGGTCGTTTATTGACAGGTGGGGAAGGAGCATCATAGGATGCCAGAGTGGGGAAAGAGGAGGCCTGAGTAGGTTCCTGGAGTTGGAAGCTGGAGTCTAAAGTAGTCTTGTGTGAAGCTTGTCAGGGTGGAGTCTTGATGTGATCAGTAGCAATGTTTAAAAAGTCTTGTAATGTAAAACTGCATCTAAGAATGCAGTGTGTTTATGAATAAAAGACTTTGTTGTTTAATCTTTTGCTATCTTTTGCCACTGATTGTGTGTTTGATTCTAGATCTGCAAGAGGGTTAGAAGAACACAAAGCATACAAAAACAAATATATATACAAATATATACATATTCACAAATATATAAAAAACATACAACATTAATCCTCCCCTTAAACTAGAAACCTCCCCTTAGGCATAATCCTCCCCTCAAACACAACAATCAGGGGTTGATCATGCCTATACAGACAACCAAATATTGAAACCTTGGACCATCAAAAGCTTTAGTCAACAAATCAACTACATTTTCATCTGTATGTATTTTAAGCACTTGAATAAGGTGTTTTTCATTAGCATCTCTGATAAAGTGGTGTCTTATTTCTATGTGCTTAGTTCTTTGATGAAAAGCGAGTTTTTAACAATGCAAATTGTACTTTGGTTGTCTATATAGATCTTAGTGTTCATAAATTGTACCCATAGTCCAATAAGCGATTTTGAATCCAAAGTACGACCACAACAACTAGCGGCTGACAACATATTGACCTCAATAGAAGATGTAGCCACTATGGGTCTTCTGCATTGCCGGAGATTAATCTCTTTCCCAAAAACTAACAACCCCCAGTAGTAGATTTTCGGTCAAAGTTTGCACCAGCATAGTACAAGGAGTAATCCTGCACCCTGGTAAATATAATAACCAAATAAACGTTTAAGTAAAATGGATATGAGTGAAATCCCATATCTCAGCCCGTTACATAGGCATAAAGCTTACATAACAAGATACTGCCAATTCTCTAAACAATAAAACAAACCACTACTCAAATGATAACATATGACACAACAAAATGAAATTACTTCCTAGGACCTTGAAACTTTGTGCCATACATGGCATTAAAGGAATCCAAATTCCCTGGAAGATCACGAACCTGTTTCGCATAGTCATCAAAGTCATAGTCATCATACTCATCTTCAAACTCTTGGCCACCACCAAAATATTAGCAGACTCATCAAATGGGTTAGCAACAACCTCATCTTGAATCGAGACACCACAATCTCTCCACTTTAGAAAAGGGTTAACTCTCTTAGTAGAAGAGGTAGGCGGAATAGGTTGACCGTCATCATCCACAAGAGTAGCTTTCCCATCAATAATTAGCTTTTCAAACACCAATCTTCTCGACTATGGGAGTAGAACCAACATCCATTGTTCCCATTGAATCACTCACAAGCTTGGCGTGAAGAAGTCCCGGTCTCCGGAGGCTTGGCGCCTCACCAATATCAATGAGAGTCCGCCCGAGATCCATCAATACACCTTCCTTAGTAGTACCGAAGACTTCCAGTCTTGTCCTTGTTAGTAGAAGAATCATCCACATTACAATCATCTTCCACCTCAAGAGTCCCAAAGAGTTAGGCGTAGTAATCGGTGTATCTTTAGCATTACCACTAGCATTGCAGGTGTCTTCGTCTTTGCAACATATACACCTTCCTAGGTGCAAATCTAGGATCCTTACCCATATTAATACCACCGGTCATCTTCGTACCTTTAGGTTTGGCTTTCGATTCGCACCACCTTAAAACCATCATCGGGTTCATCCGCATTTGAGGTGGAGGAACATCATTATTCTCCTTAATACTCTTAGGACAACAAAGCGATTATCATGCCCAAACACTTTACATTCGAGCGGTGTGGCGGCTTCCATTCATATTCCACCTTTATACTTGCCGTAGTAAAACCACTATCATCCTTATTAGGGATCGCCATAGTCACCACATGTTTAAGCTCAAAATCGGATGATAATTCCACAAGAGCGCGTGCAAAACTAATACGACCCCATGAGTCAACACACATGGAACTAGTAAAGCATCTAACATAATCGAAACACCCACTTGGTAGCAATTAAGCTCAACCCATCTTCCAAATATGCAAGTAATGGCACATTATGCAATTTAATCAACGGGAACTCTAGTTACCTCACTTTTGAACAATAGCACATCGAGTCCATCTAGTGAGAATGAGAGGAGAATTGCGAATAATCCAAGGGCCCCGTTGAAGAACATTTTCAACACCCTCTTTAGAATCGAATTTAAAGAGGAAAACACCATCATCATTCTTCATTAGTTTCATAAAACCAAACTTACCCCCGTGTTGGAGATATAGTTCTTAACCAAATGAAAAGCCACATTCTTGCCAACAAAGAAGCCAACAAGTGTATTTTCATACGGTTGAAAACACCCTCCATAGCAGACCTTGAAGCACCGTATCATGATTATCAATGCGCGTCTCATTCACCAAGGGACGGAAGTGCTTTCCTTGAGACACGTTCGGGTTTAAAACATTAGCAAATGACCTAATGTCGTTAGTATCACTACCACTCTCATTCGGACCAGGGGTAGAAACATTCACCACATTCATGGGTGTAGACACGTTAGGTTTATTGGCCAAATCTAATCCATCCACAAACGTAGAACTATAACTTGTATT
Organism: Chrysanthemum lavandulifolium; assembly: GCA_022545495.1. Lineage (NCBI taxonomy): Eukaryota > Viridiplantae > Streptophyta > Magnoliopsida > Asterales > Asteraceae > Chrysanthemum > Chrysanthemum lavandulifolium. Next base: position 3,598,598 of record CM040240.1, on the reverse strand, counting down.
ATCCAGACTTGTACCATTTTTCACTATAGTTTCCGTACCCCAAGCAGATTCGACATCAGTAGCACCAACCTGATTCCCCTCGTTAATGCTAGGGTTACGGACAACCCTAGCAGCAGCAACATTAATTCCATCACCGTAAAGACGATTCAATCTAGCTTCTAACGCACTAATATCCACCCTAGCATACGGATTCGAGTCCACATTCAAGCCAACTTGATCGGCCAAGGCGGTGGTGTTTTTAGACTTTCAACGAACCATCTTTGTCAAGAAACCCTTTTCCATCTCTAAAACCCCACAACCAAGCCAAACACACACCACAATGAACCAAAACAAACAACGATCGAGCGGTTAAAAACAAAACCCAACTAAAAGTTAGGGTTTTGAACCGTCTGCACCAAAAGTCTAACTTGCTCCCATGATCAATCAATGTTATAATGATTAGAATAAGACCGGTAATGAGATTAAACCCCGTAAGGGCGATCACGAGAATCGGTGACATAAAACCAAAAAGCGATTATCGAAACCCTAAAAGCGATTCAAAACAAATAAACCTAAAAACTCGAAAAGAATACGCAATTCAAACTAGGATGAATTAACAAGGATGTTAATCGGTAACAAAGTTCGAGCGATTGCAAAGAATCCAAGTTTAGGCGATTGGATTGAAAACCGATTAAGGAAGAAAGGGTTTAGGATATCGCCTAGAGAGAATCGGAATTAGGGTTTTCACAAGTGTTTGAATTATTTGTACACACTCTATAAAAGCATAGTCACTATCACTATAAGCTTCCAACTCAAATGGAGATTCTCTAGGATACCAAAGACCCAACTTAGGTTGACCCTTCAGATATTTGAAAATCTTCTTGACTGCTGTCATATGGGAAGTCAAAGGAGTGACCTGATGCCTGGAACAAGCACTAACTGCAAACATAATATCAAGCCTAGAAGCAGTCAAATACATGAGTGAACCAATCATAGATCTGTAGAGGTAAACATTAACAGCAGGATCTGGTTCATTATTTGACTTAGAGTTTGGAGCTTTATAGGGAGTAGTTGCAGTTTGTTGATCCCAGTTGAGCAAACGATCTAATATAGAAACTAACTTAAACAAAGACTTATTAAGTATCACGCCGAATTTAATATTTAATCTTAAGAAGAAGAACAATGAACATTCAATACCTCAATATTATTATTAATACGAATACTCTAACAAGTATTAGGGTTTTACAACCTTGAAGTGTATCGACCTTAGATATAAAACATACGTATGTCTAATCTAACCTAGGACCTCCTTTTATAGGTTAAGGAGTCCTTTATAATACAATACGTAACCTACAAGATAAATATCTTTTCCATATTTATCTAATACAAAACATTAAACCGACTATACAAGACTAGCAGTGGTTACATTACAATATCCGTGGTTACACAATACTACTAGCCGCGGTTTGTCTTCAGCAGTGGATCCATTCTTATGTCCGTGGTTTTATCAACTCTGCCCGTAGTTTACAACACTTAGAATAATTCTTGATCCAAGGAACCAAAATCCCAACACAGTTCTAACTAGTTCCATATCAAACTTCTTGAGGATGTCATGCACATATTTCTCTTGATGAATGAAAATACCATCTGATTTCTGCTCCACTTGAAGGCCTAAAAAGAATGTAAGCTCACCCATTGCGCTCATCTCAAAATCACTTTTCATCAACTCCTCAAATTCCACCACCAAGCTTCTTTAGTAGAACCAAAGATAATGTCATCCACATATACTTGAACAAGAATGATATCCACAGGTTCTTTTGATAAGAGAGTCTTATCAATAGCACCTCTCTATAGCCATGTTTTGCGAGGAGCGAAGAGCCTAGCATACCAAGCTCCGGTGCTGATGAACTCCATAGAGTGCTTTAACCACTTTGTAGACCATATATGGATTGTGAGGGTCTACAAATCCCTTAATTTGAGTGATATACTTCTTCCTCAATTTCACCACATAGGAAGGCACTTTTTACATCCATTTGATATACCATGAAGCCCATGTAGGAAGCAAAAGCCAAGAAGAGTCGATTGCTTCTACTCTAGCAACAGAGAGCAAAAACTTCATCATAATCAATCCTTGCTTATGCATGACCTTGGGCAACCAACCTAGCCTTGTTCCTCACCACAATCCCCTTGCATCCTTTTACACTTGAGAATCCACTTTGTCCTGCGGTGAACAAGCTCCCACATTTTGATTTAAAATTATTGCATTTCTTCTTGCATAGCGACTACCCAATCATCATCACCAAAGCACATGCAACTTGGTAGGTTGACTTGAGAAAGGAAGCAAGCAAATAGACAATGATGATAGTCTATATGATTGTTCCTATAATGATCCTGAATGTAACTGAGAAATGCAGATTCACCAAAACTTGTCTTCTTCACCCTGCTTATAGTTTGTACAGTTGAAGTGGGATCACCAATTATTAGGGATTGTGGATGTACTATGTTAATCCTCTTTGTGACATTAGGACTAACATCAAATGATGTGGCCAGAATGGTGATAGTAGGACCAAAGTCATCATCATAAGAAGAAGAATAAAAAATGACAGATCTTGACATGTGATGAATCCCATCCAATTCAGAGCTTGTATATTGTGAATTGGCTAAGTTAGATGGACTTGAAAATCTGGTGGGAGAATCATCTAAACCCAGAGTATCAACAGTTGGAGTAGTGGAGGGAACCGCAGGAACAACATCACTAGCAGAAGGAACAGGAACACTACCAGCGGAATCACTATCAGCAACAACTGACCCATTACCAGCAGCAATGACGTCAGCAGCTTTCTGACCAGCAGGATCAGACACATTACCAGAAGGAACATATACATCAGCAACATCAAACTTCCTGCGGGCTTCAATAGTTGCATGCCTTAAGAGTTCCTCTGTTTCTTTAGAGAATTCATAACCATACTTTTCTGCATCATCCTTTGCTCATGCTTTTGGTGTTGAAGCTTCACAAGCTCTTCTGCATAGCCTAAGTCACTTGAAGATACAGCAGAAGAATCTGTGTCCTTGGTACTTGAAAAATGGTTAGTAGGAAAAGAAGGAACAACAATAAGTTATTCATCACAGTCTGAATCTCACTCATCATCTGAGGAACATGCAATGTTAGTTTGAGTAGCTTGTGGTTCGAAAGAAATATTAGATTTATAACGAGTATAACCTAAGTGATCAGTTAAGTAGTCAAGATCAAAGTACCATTCTTGACCTGCTCCCTAAACATTTGGCTTGTCCTCCATAAATCTCAGATTCAGTGTTTCTTCAATCCTATTTGTGGAGATGTTATATACCCTGTAAGCTTTACTATGAGTCGAATAGCCTACAACAAAACCCTCATCAGCTTTGCCTTCAAATTTCCCCAAATGATCACTTGTGTTAAGGATGGTCACATGAAAACCAAAAGGCTTGAAGTAGGTGGTGGTAGGAATCTTTCCAGACAAAAGTTCATAAGGTGTCTTATTGTGTGGATGAGTTATCAACACCATTCAAAACATAATGAGCGTCTTGTTGCTTGATCCGAAAATGGTAGGTAACTTTGAATCGCAAGCATATACCTTCTTCGCTTCAATAAGGGTTCTATTCTTCCTTTCAAGAACTCCATTTTGTTGTAGAGTCCTGGCATTACTATAATCCCTTTTTATCCCCTTAGAAGCACAGAGCTCAATTAGTTTGGCATTCTTGAACTCTGTCCCATTGTCACACCTAATGGCTTTAACCTTTTTGTTCAACTGATTCTCAACCAGGGCAATAAAATCTTGAAGAATTTGAAATATTTCATCCTTAGTCCCCAAAAAGAATGCCCAACAATACCTCATGTAGTCATCAATAACCACCAAACAATAGTACTTGTGATCAATGCTTCGATAGATGTAGGACCAAAGAGGTCCATGTGTAGAAGCCTGCAAAGGCTCTATGATAGTCTTGGCGTGATAATGGATTTAGGAAGCCTTGTCTTGCTTTCCTTGTTGCAAGCTACACAATTGTGCTCATTAGTAAACACTTTGGAAGGAAGTCCATGAACTAACCTATGTTTTGCCAGCATGTTGATAGTTTTGAAATTAACATGAGCCATCCTTCTATGCCATTTATTATATTCATCCAAGGATGCCTTTGCCACCAAACAAGTTAAGTCACCTGCAGGCTGAACATCATTGAGGTTGAATGTATACAAATTATGTTTCCTAGGCACCTTTAGAATAACTTGACTGTCATCAGGTATCTGGAAGTCTTTTGAAAGTATAAGACATTCAGTATCAGTGAACAGAACACAATTTTTCCTGTCACAGATTTGAGACACAGAAAATAAGTTGAAGTTTCTTAGTTGTTCCACATAATACACATTCTCAAAGTCCGGCTTGGAAGTTCTAATGGTTCCTTCCGTAATTTTACCATCTCCTCCTCTAAATATAACAAGATACCTCCTTGAATAGATACAAAATCATGCAATGCATCTGTTCCTTGTCATACTCCTTGTGGAAAACTAGAATGGGGGGGGGGTTGAATAGTTTTACCAATTACAACTTCCTTTTAAACTATTTAGATCGACTTATGTCAATCTATTTGGTTGTGTGTGTTGGATGTTGATAAAAAAGCATATAAAGATATGTAATGAAAAGATAAGAGTAAGAAGTACAAAACCACAACGCGAGTATTTATAGTGGTTCGGCTATAAGGACACCTTCCTTGCCCTAATCCACTCCCGAGTCACCTACTCGAGTTCGTAATCACTACACCAATCTCCTTATGGCGGAGAAGCCTTCACAATGTCGCCTACCCTTTTTCCGGTGCTAGGCTAACCACCGGGTTCTTTCACTCCAAGGTGAACCACACCAACACAACGTCGCCTACCCTTTATAAGTTACTAGGCTTATTACCTAGTTCTTTCACTCCAAGGTGAACTACATCTTCACAACGTCGCCTACCCTTTATTAGGTACTAGGCTAAGCACCTAGTTCCATTGCAATGGAGGAACTACTACCACACTACACCAACGACTAATCCCAAAGGAGATCTACTCCTTTACACCATCATCAAGGATATCAATATCCTTGGATCTAATAATAGTCTATCTTGTACATCGAAACACACCATATCGACATAGAAAATGATGTTTGTGATCAAACTATGATAATCTAATGTTTTTACTAGATTTTATTAACAATGGTATTTAACACTTAAACTTACTCAATGTTTTGACTTTCTAGTAGATTATTTTTTTTAGAAAGATAGTGGTTTTTAGTCTTACATGAAAACTATTTTCCAGTACTACGGATCCCACGGTTCCTTTACAAAAGGGATCCGGCTAGTATATCTTCCGGGATCCGTGGATCTGTAGTAGCAGAAACAGATTTGATAAAAGCATAGGTTTTACATTTTTATCCTGTTGGGAATTATAATACGTTCATAATACGTTCCCTATTTGGATAATAACAAAAAGGGGAAGAGATGTTAGAGTGGTACGGCATGGATTAAGGGGAAGACATACTTGTTTCATTCATGGTGAGATCCCTAATCTCAATTTCTCTACTTCGTCTAGGGAAGTTCGTTCAAGAATTGTTTTGTCATTATCAACTAGGAGAAGATTGTTGGGAATTATACGTTTGAGTTGATAAGACAAAAACAATGAAACAAGAGGGACTTAATATGACAAGAAGGAAACCTACAAAAAGATGGAAGGACTTGCTTGCAAAAGAAGTTTTATTTATTAGTCCTTAGTAGAGATTTGTAAACCCTAATCCTCTAGTATATAAAGAGGACATGGGGTGTAGGTTTTAATCATGTCTTCCACAATGTAGACGTCTAGTAAAGGTGTGTGTGTGTAACCTAGGCGTAGCGTATAAACGCCTAGGGTTAGTTAGTTAGTGTTAGATCAAGTCTTTGATCTTTATTATAGTTAGTTAGAGATGATCAATGAAAAACCTTGTTCATAATAATATTGATTCTATGTTTGAATATTCCGCCTTTATTATTATGTGTTCCTAGATATAATCTTAGACCTAGTCTAAGAACTTACAACGATCTTCACATATCCCACGAAATATGTTTTATCCTACATTTTCTTTTAGCATGCATACATGACTTCTAATGTATCACGAAAGAATATAAAACATATAAATCAAAAGAAGTGACAAACACATTATGATAATAATAAACTAGATCATTAATAATATTGCATTTCAATACTAAGGATGATACAAAGGATTGGGTATATAACCCCAATATAGATTAACAAAGACAAAGTAAATGTCTCCAGTATGAACTTCATCATAGGGAACACAAGTACGATGAGTGTTAGGCGATGAGCACGAGTGCGATGTAAACCATGTTGATGACGGATCTTCTTGGTTTCGATTGAGATGGAATGAGGAAGAAGATGAAGTTTTTGAATGAGAGGCAATTTTTGAAATTGGAAGATTTGAAAAAGTGAGGATTTGATAGAGAGGTTGACGGTGGGAGTATTTATGGGGAAGGAAGAATTTTTGAAATTCGTGTTTTGTTTTATTAATGGATAAAAAGAAATATAAAACAAAAGTATTATATACTACGACTATAGACGAGAAATATAACACGTATATGAGAAAAAGGCTTCCTAATGAAGCTTCATGTAAAACATGTATAAGCACACAAGATAATCATATAAATACCTAAATAGGTATACTTAGCTATCAAGCAAAGTAAAAAGAAAATCATACCTCTAGCTCACTTAGGAATGTCTTTACAAATGACACAATAAATGTCACTTTGACGATTCTGGCTCCTTTGCGTTTAAGATACCTTCTTAAGGAAGGTATTCTTGTTACCAAACCACTCCTAAAGCTTGGTGGGTATGAGGTTTGACTAATCAACATGACAAAGAAGATTAGTGCAATTAAATGAAGAGGTAAAAATAAAAAATGTTGTTATCAACTCAACATCCAAACATATAGTTTTGAAATACATGGTGTTTGCTTTTACGAAAAACCTTCTTTTTAGTTTTCAATTAACCATGGATCGTATCAAGTTTTTAAAGTACAATATACTTCAAGAAACTTGGTAACGAAGCTCTGATGCCAATTGTGGAAAACTAGAAGGGGGGTTGAATAGTTTTACCAATTAAAACTTTCTTTTAAAATATTTAGATCGACTTATGTCAATCTATTTGGTTGTGTGTGTTGGATGTTGATAAACAAGAATATAAAGATATGTAATGAAAAGATAAGAGTAAGAAGCACAAAACCACAACGCGAGTATTTATAGTGGTTAGGCTACAAGGACACCTTCCTTGCCCTACTCCACTCCCGAGTCACCTACTCGAGAGTTCGTAATCACTACACCAATCTCCTTATGGCGGAGAAGCCTTCACAACGTCGCCTACCCTTTTTCCGATGCTAGTCTAACCACCGGGTTCTTTCACTCCAAGGTGAACCACATCTACACAACGTCGCCTACCCTTTATAAGGTACTAGGCTAAGTACCTAGTTCTTTCACTCCAGGTGAACTACACCTTCACAACGTCGCTACCCTTTATTGGGTACTAGGTTAAGCACCTAGTTCCATTGCAATGGAGGAACTACTACCACACTACACCAACGACTAATCCCAAAGGAGATCTCCTCCTTTACAACATCATCAAGGATATCAATATCCTGGATCTAATACTAGTCTATCTTGTACATCGAAACACACCATATTGAATGTACATCTACGGCACCTTTCACTAATGCCTTTGACTAGATCTACAAGACACATTTCACTAATGTCTTGTGTCTTCACTTCTAAGCACCTTTCACTAATGCTTCTTTGTCTTGACTTCTAATCACCTTTCACTAATGCTTCTTGTCTTGACTTCTGAGCACCTACCACAAGTGCTTATCCTATAGACGACAGATACCCTTCACTAATATCTTCGTCTTGACACATGAGACATCTTTCACTAATGTCTTCAACACTACAATTCTTTAAAGAAAGAAAGAGATCATCAGCAAGAGGACTTCAATAGCCTTGATGATGAAGAAGCATGGCAACTCATGGACTTGAGCTTGCTCGACTTCAAAGGTGGTGATCTTGCCTTTAAGAGGAACCTAAAAGATCGCACAAAAACAAAACTACAGACATAGATCTCTTGGATCTAAGGTTAGTGAGATTTAACTCAGGGGAGAAAGTATATTGGAAAGGGGTGCGAAATAATGAAGAAATGGCTCACTATTTATATAGGAAAAACCTCTACTGTTCCCCGGATCCCACGGATCCCTACCACAAGGGATCCGGCTAGCACAAGGCTAGGGATCCGTGGTCCGCTCCTCTTTGCCCATGGGTATTTTTGGTTATGGGTCATGGGTCATGGGTTATGGGTTGATCCATGGTTTTTATTCTAGATACAATGTATCTTAAGGATACAATGTACTCGGTTAAGTGGTATGTATAAAACCATGGGTTATGGGTCAAAAATCATTTGCTAGTTTTTATCTATTTAGTATATACTTGTTTTTACCCATTTTAGTATATACTTGTTTTTACCCCTTTTAGTATATACTTAGTTAAGTATATGTTAGCCCAATATGTAAACACTAGTTGTTGTACATATGTATATCATAAAATCACTTATACTTGTTTTAGTGTTTTATGTGAAAGTGTAAGCGTGTTAGAAAACTATTAGTTCAAACTACTTGCGTATTTTATTTGTTTCGTTAAAATGCTTTTACGTTTGTTATCGACAAAACATTAGAAGATCGTAAAATATAAATAAACGTTTTTACGGCTTATTTGTATTAACACTCCTAGAACATCCACTATCAACAATACCTAAATCTTTATTTGTATGAGGACCATCCTACAAGTTAAAATTATACAACAACATTAGTATACATGGACACCAAAGTCATTACTGACTTGGGCCTGCCTTGTGGATTATTTTAGAAAAACCTGCAGATTGATGAGATCCACTATTGTTCTTGGAACCCTTAATGAATGATGGTCTATGTGTGTCCAAGAGCAACTTTCTTGAGGGCTTAACAAACAATATCCCACCTTGCCCCCTTTTATTCAATGGGTCATTGTTAACGAGCCTATATCCATTTTGAAAATAAGTCTTGGTAGGTCGATTAATGGCCTAGGAACATTTCTTCTCCAACATGATGAAGATGGTCTATCAATGAACCGGGTTACCGGCGGAGCGGGTCTACCAAGAAGAATCGGTCTACCAAGAGAATTGGTTTGCCAATCCTCACATGTGTTCGAGAGGAACAAATGGAGGATTTTGGTCACATCATTCTATATTGGTCTATGTCTCTGTTGATAAGTACAACCACCCATTTGTTTCTCATAAAAATCACAATCTTTGATAAAATGAAATGTACTACCACAAACAAAACATGATTTCTTCTTAAAATGCTTGTTCATAATAGGAATAGTCTTATCACAAACAAACTTATTCAAACCACAACCAAAATCAGAATTGTTTTTAACATAATCAACAAAACAAGAAATGTTTTTAAAATAAGCTGTCTTTGAAGATGATTCATCAATAGCAACTCTTGACACAGGCAAGGGCTTGGGAGAGGTAGACTTGGGCATTGTAGACTCTTAACTTGAATCACAACTGGCATAGTCTTTAGACTGGGTCTCTGAAGTCCTATCACTGGAAGAACAAGGGACAAAATCATTGGTTTCACTGCCAGTGTCAGTTAAGTCATTCGACTTTTAGCCATAGGACATATGTGATTCAACCAAGTCTGAGTCTGGGTTGGGTGGTCTAACAATACCATTTATAGAAGAAGGAACTGAATGCATTTCACCTTGTTTAACAAATTTAACAGGTTTTCTATATTTATTTTCCTCTTCATCAGTGACAAGATTAAATACACTATATTCATTAGGGTCATAAACATTATCTGGACCAATATAGTCCTTGAATCCCAACCCCATCTTAGTTTTAACAGACATAGAACTGTTTCACAATTTGTCTAGATTTTTAGCCTGTTCTTGCCATTCTTTATGTCTAGCCACCTCAGTATCTAAATTAGCCTGAAGACCCTCTTTTTCTATATTGACTTTTACATATTCTTTCTAAGAGAATTTTAACAAGTTAGTGGTGTTTTCCAAATCCCTCTCTAAAACCTTAATTCTTTCTTCAAGAGCCAAATGATTTTGTTGGTACGAGGCCTTTTGTTTTTCTAAAGATTTAATAGTTTTCTTATATGCCTGGACCTGAATAAAATTTTCTTTATATTGGCTATTGACATCATCAAATTCACTTTTAAGAGCATCATATCTAACATTACAACCAAGAATACAATTTTGTACCTCAGATGTGATGCCCATCAGTGCAAACTCATCGCCAGATGTCGCGAACCAATCCAACCCGAGGATTTTCATCCCGAACTTCATCCACATGAGCATCCTAGTCAACCCTTGAGTGCAGATACAGCAAAGCTTTAGGTTTCACGTCCTCAACCTCCTTGAGCTTGTATGCAATATACCTCCTCCTGTCACTTCCCTTCTTATCTGGGCATTCTCTAGCAAAGTGATCTAGTTGGTTGCATTCAAAGCACCTGATCTTTTTCCTATCAAACCTGGTTGACTCTCTTCCCTTGTAGCCAAATTTTCTCGCAGAATCCTTCTCAAACCTGTTGACTTTTACAACAAGCATGGCCATCTGCCATTTGAGGTCCATCTCCTCCAAATCCCATTTATCCAGTTGTTCAAAATCTTCATAGGCCAACTGCTGTTGGTATTCAGTCTCAGAAACAAATGAGTAAAGCACATCCTCTATAACAGAATTGGACTTTGATTTTCTTGTGAAGAAGTGTGTGATCCGTTTTTCGATGAAGAAGTGGGACTTTCAAAGATAAGATACCATTGTCTTAGCGCGGTAGCACTAACAAAAGCGAGTGTGATGGAGTTGGAGAATAGGAAGAGTGACCTTGATATCAATTTCAAGAGATCTAAGCTTATTGTATAAGTCATCGAAGCTTATGTAATCAAGGCCTCCCTTTGCCTTGAGTTAGAAACCCGCCTCAGGGAGGAAGGTAAAGCGAAGGAACTTGAGATTACATTCCTCATTGTCGGGTTTGGACTTCATCCGATTGGTGGCTCAGGATCTTCGAAACTGTCATACCCCTTGTGTATGCCTCCTATTGAAATTGAGAACTCACAAAGCTCGCTTGAGCATAGACTTCCTCATCTTCTTAGACTCTTCATTACCTCCAAACCTTGCCTTGATGGCCTTCGGATCTCTTTGCATCATCAAGATGATGAAAGTCACTCATATGCTCATCTGGTAGTTCCCGGAGCAAGGTAGTCCTAGCATTTGTTTCCTACGAAGGGCAATAGCTTCCTCGGTTGTTGCTGCTGGAAGAACGATCAGATTACCTTCTGTATATCTATCAATCTTCTTCTTACTGTTGCCTTTTAGAACAATTTTCCAGAGATGGTAGTCATTGTTGGTAATGTAGTTTTCCATCTTCATAGCCCATATGTCATATTCGTCCTTTTTCAGATAGGGAAACTTTGCATTATTGTTGGACATGGTGGTAACAACCTGCTGAATTATAGACTGGGTATTTTGAGACTCAGGATTCTCATCATTGTCTGATTCTGAATGTTTTGATGATGTCATTGTTAGAGTGAGATTAGGTTTTTGTCAAAGAGAGTAAGGATGTCTTCTTTGAAAGATTCTCACCAGGCTCTGATACCACTTTTTGGATCAGTCCCAGATAGATCTTTAAGAGCCTTAATGAACGTATAGTAAATATGTGTAATCACAAGCAAACTATAAAGAACCTTTATTAGACTTATGTCCACGCGGAATATGAACAAAAGAATTAAGAAGAAAATAAACACAAAAGACTTGATCCTCTATGGATCTATATTGAAATACTAACAATGTTATTGACAAGCGTACATAAACCCTAGCCGCAGGTTTCTTTTATACTACAAGAAACCCTAATTCTGCAGCTTACAAAACACGTAAAAGATATGCATTATCTATTCCTAATTTAACTCATGCATATCCTAACTAAATACTAATAATACGGAAACTACATATTCGTAGAAACAATAATAACTATTAGTAGTAACTGCACTATCCGCCGTAACTGCACTATCAGCAGAAACATAAATTACTATCAGCATGAACCTTTATTAGCAGGAACCCACTATTACAGTAATTCCTAACAAACGTAATAATCAACAACCGGAAAAGCAATACGTTTACCAAGGAAATAACCATAAAGGGTATTCTCAAATTTAGAGTTTACCTCCTCAACGACTTCCATAGGAATGGAGAGATCCACCCCATTAGACTTTTTACTACACTCCAAACTACGAAAATTAGATTTGTGCTTCGTTGAATCAATTGACTTAGCACCATTAACATTAGCAAAATTTGTACCACTTGTAGCACCAACATACGACATAGGTACTGTATTTACCTCAACAACAATAGGTGTAGTTCCAGTTGGTTTCTCCGTATGTGATGAAACATGTACCCTTCTAGCTTTAGATGATACACTAATACCATCACCACTAGGTATATTAGCACCCATAGTGGTGTCCTCAACACCATGAACAATAGATGAACCGGATGGAATGTTGGTACAAAAATTGTCACTAAGACACGGGTAGTCATGCATGTTTAAAGTACTAGGAATACCAATAGGTTCCTCCATAGCAATCGATGTAGTAACAACTCCAGTAGGACCAACATCCCAAAAGACATCATCATTAACAACGTTCTTAGTTCCAGCAGTTTCAGAATTATGATAAAAAAAACTCACCCTTACCCGACGAACTTGTACCAAGTTGTGGCTGAGAGGAACTTGTACTTGTGTCCGTTGTCATAGCAGCTCCAGTCACAGAAGGACCAAGTAGATCATTAGGTATAGGGTCATGTCTAACAGCAGTACTAAAATCAGAAGTACAAGCATGTGTCTCCACATTACCCGATAAGCAAGGGTTACGCAGAACGGGTGCAGCAAGATTAGGCTGTGTCGCAACATTAGTACTAGAATCTTGCTCATTAAATCTCTGCATAGGAGCTTTCAAAGCCTCCATATCCACTCTACCATCACCCATATTATCCATAGTAAACAGAATCGACGAACAAAAAAATTGAAAAAACCTTAACAAGAAGAAACACAGCAAACAGGAAAAACACGAAGAGCAATCGTCCAATATTCAAAACGAGGGCCTAAATAAAGTTTAGGCAAGCGTTAAACGACCATAAAACATCTCTAACCGACTCCCTCCATAGCATGCAGATTTATGAATTAAAATCAGTATAATACGAAACCCTAAAAGAAAAACGATAAACAAAAACCCTAAGAATCTAAACGATCCCAAGAACCTGGAACGATCAAGCAAAAACACAAATGCATTTGCTTAATTATAACAGATTAAAGCAATAGAAAAGAAGATTAGAGTAGCTTGGAAATCGTTAATTTAGGGATTTAGGGAATCGCACATCACCAAAGGTGAATCGGTTTTAGGGTTTTTCCATGATCATCTTAACACTTGTTATTCAATACAGTGATCTGTTTGATGAGTTATGTGTTTTTCTATCATGTTTACTTCATATAAAATCACTAATTAAACATAACAAAATTAATAAATTACCCTGAAAACTTATTCATATTATTTAGGCAATACTCTAAAATCATTATGATTTCTTTTTAGACAAATTCATTAATTTATTGATTTGCCATGATTCATTTTTTAATATCTTTTTGTTTATATATGTAAACAAACACACATGGGCTAATTTCAAAAAGAATACAAGTATAATAATAAGTAGAGACGCAAGGACAGATCTTAATATGTCTATATATATGAGCAAACTTAATATTTGATAACACATAAACACAAACCATACATACATAGTCACCAACATCAAAAACAATGTCTTATTTACCACCCGTGGACTTCCTAGGTGAGGAAGAGTCTGACCACTTCGCTTCCTCAGAATATTTGAAAATTTCCGAGAATTCTCGTCATATCATAATAGGACAACTCTATACACTCTGGAAAAACCGTACAGCGGCTATCGCATCTGGCAACTATCTTGAAGAGGCTGATCAGATAATTCCACTGTTGTACCATGAAAACATCATCCCTTTTAACTCTGAAGATGTGTACAACAAAAATGCTATTATTGGAACGCTTGGTGGCTATCTCTTTGAAGAAAAAAGGTGTAACTTTACATGGGCGCATCGTCTGAAGGCTTGCTTAGGCGTTGCAAAAGGGCTCAGTTACCTTCACTCAGGTATTGGGGATCATGGTAGAGTCATACATGGATGTGTCAGAAGTGACCGGATATTCTTTAATGAAAATCTGGAAGCTAAAATCGGAGGTGTGTATGGCTCAGTATTACTCCGTACGAATCAGCCACGTCCAGAAATTTATAAACCTGCACCCGGATACTCTGACGAGTCATATTTCAAAGATCCGATTTACCTAGAAAGCGACATCCTCAACATAGAGTCAGACATATACTCATACGGCATACTTATGTTTGAAATGTTGACGGGGATGAAGGCTGATGATCGTCGTGGTATGGCCATAGGAGACTATAAGGCACAGATGATGATAAAGCAGGTTCTACGCTTCCATGATGATGGACCCGAGCAGTTAATTGATCCATATATAATGGAAAATGTTGACCGTCGTTCGTTTGATATGTTTATAGAGATTGCATATAAATGCATCAGTCTCAACATAAACGATCGCCCTACGATGGATGAGATCGTCAAGACTATTGAGGAAGCATTGGATCTTCAAGTAAGTCTCTTAAATAGCATTATTCAATCTGGTGAGTCATACATAAATAACATATACATTCAAAATGATTCGTACATAAATTTGCTGTAATCGTATATATAAGATAGGATAAACAATCAACACCCGATCTCGTGAATATCTGCTTGATCTGCTAGTGGCAGATATGAATGAATTGTTAATAATAGACATATATGTTCAGGTAGTTAAGGCTAATCATGGTCCGAAAACCAACTGGGTCTAAAAGTCCGGACCGAGGACCGGACTGAAATGTTCGGTCCATGACCGATATGAGATGATATGTGTTTGATGCAAGCTTATTGTACTTCAATTTAATTTCCCACTTAACTTTTAAACGTTTTTTATATTATAGTTTCTTAAAGTTTAAAATAAATTCATGGATGCATCAATAAGCTTCAAATTATAAGAGCATGCATCTACAATAGGAGGTGCATAAAAATGTTTAAAACTATATATGAAAGACTTTATTTATTATTTGATCCACAGTTAAGTTATGTTTCATGCTTATGTGTCATAGAGCAAGTCGTCGACCCTTTAGAGCATAATAGCTTCTATTAACCCTCGATTCTTGAGTGAAATCATATTGATTAGGACATTGCGGCATTTCATCTCAAAGAGGATCTAACTCGTTCTTTTTGGCTTAGCCGAACTACTTGGCTCAAATCAATTTACTCTTTCATTATCGCAAGCAAATAGCCAAATTTGTGTACAAGGTTTAAGTGTAGAAAGTAAATTTGCTACCTTAAGAATCACCTTCATCTGTTAAATAAAATGTTGGAGTATCGGTAGGCGGCACTAAGCAAAGTTATTTGTGTTTATGTTCACAGAACCAAGCCGTTTCTGCATTTGCCAAAATAAGCGACCCTGCAGAGTCTCCAGAAATTTTTCAATTTTCGGTAGAGGAGATCGTCGAGGCGACCAAAAACTTCTGTGAAGAAATTCAGATCAAGGATAAAAAAAAGTTGACAGTGATCTTCAAAGGACATCTCTCTGATCGGTTTAAGAAAAGCACAGCTGCCATAAAAACATATTATGATGAAGATTTTAGGGATAAATTCCATTCTGAGCTTCAGATGGTTTCCAATTTGCACCATGAAAACATCGCCCCTTTCATCGGTTACTGTGATGAACTACTCGCGATAGTTTCAGAGTATGCTGTCAATGGAAGCCTTTATAGTCAACTCGAAGACCCCAATATGTGTATAACTTGGGCTCAGCGCCTAAAAATATGCATTGGGGTAGCAAAAGGTCTCAGATATCTTCATTCGCGATTTGGAGAACACCAGGGAGTAATACATGGAGAATTTAGCAGCCAAAAGATATTATTATATGAAAATTTCGAACCCAAAATTTTTGGTTTCTGCAAATCATTTGAATTCCCCGAAAAGCGAATAAATGACCGTCACATCGCTTTATATCCTCCTGCGGTCAACAGTAGCAAGGATCCCGTTTACCTTCAAAGCCAAATCCGCAACAAAGAATTGGATGTGTACGCCTATGGAGTGGTCCTCTTTGAATTATTAATTGGGATGAAGCCTAATCGACTAATGCGCATTGGAGATCAGGAGCCACTAAACCTGGTGTCTTTGGTGCGTCATTACGAAGATAACAAATTAAAAAAGTTAGTTGATGCACGGATAAGAGATGAAGTTGATGTTCGTTCTTTATATACATTTAAAGCAATTGCATATAAATGTATTAGTTTCAACGTAAAGGAGCGCCCTTCTTGGAATAAGATCATCAAGCGGTTGGAGGAAACGTTGTATATTCAAGTAAGTCTCTTCATTTACTATCATGAAAAGATAAATTTTACTCGAGTATATATAAGTTATGTTATTTTCCAAAATATTTAAGGTTACTGAAGTTTTTTTATATTAAAAAAAAGAGGCTAGTCTTTCTAGTTATTTTCCGAGCAACGATATGGTGAAAACGAGTGGAATAATCAGAGGCCTAGCATTAACAAGATTACTAGTAAAACACATATAACTTCATTTTTTAATTTTATTTATTTATTTTTTTATGGTTAGCAATACTTGTTAGCAACTAACATGAATTATGATATTAATAAGGATTTTATTCGCAGAACCACGAAAATTCTTCTAACAATACAAGAAGATTTGAAAAACTAGAGGACTCCCTAATTCCACTTGAGGACATCCAATTGGCCATTGGAGTTAAAGATCCAAAAACTCGGATCGGAGATGGTGGATTCGGTGATGTTTACAAAGGCCAGCTGTCCGAACGTTGGCAAAACCGTACAGTTGCCATCAAATACCTACGTCCCGATAGTTACCAAGGAGAGGATGAGTTCCACGGCGACCTAAATATGTTTTACTGTTTCAAACACGAAAACATCATCCCCTTCATTGGTTACTGTGATGAAGGTAATGAGAAGATTATAGTTTTTGAGTATGCAAGTAATGGTAGCCTAGACTGTCACCTCAACGACACGGACAAGAGACGTTTCCTTACATGGGAACATCGTCTAAAGATTTGCTTGGGAGCAGCAACAGCACTCGACTACCTCCACTCGGGTCTCGGGGAGGACGACAGTGTAACACACAAAGATGTCCAGAGCGCAAACATATTATTGGATCACAATCTGGTAGCAAAAGTTTGTGGTTTTGGATTGTCAAAATCTGGCGTCGTAAATCAGGCACAAGCCCAAGTCTACACAAATGCTGCCGGTACCAACGTTTACATGGATCCAGTTTATAATGAAAGTGACATCCTCCAGAAGGAGTCAGACGTGTATTCTTTTGGAGTGGTAATGTTTGAGTTGTTGAGTGGAATGTTAGCTTATAATCGAAGAAAGTTTGGAGATGGTAAACCGAAACGTCTCATCAATATTGTCCGTCGCTACTATGACTACAAACCCGAGTTGCTAATTGATCCCTTTATAAAAGATGAAATTGATAGCCGTTCTTTTGATACATATAGAAAAGTTGCATTTCAGTGCATTAGTTTCAATTCAAAGGAACGCCCTACCATGGAAATGATTGTGGATCGGATTAAGGAAGCACTCGAATTTCAAGTAAGTATCTTATTTCAATCAAATTATTAGGTTCCTTCTGCAAGCATGTTATAACTATGGTTGTTTGAAAATGTTGATATTGATCCATTTCTCATTACATGATAATCTACTTTGAGTATGTAAAGCTATTAATCATCGGCCTTAAAACATACGATAGGCAGGTCATAGTTGTACGGATGACGTCACGGTACCATTCAATGTATTGTTAAGAATCCATGACTTTTTGTTCGCTTTAATGAAAGCTTTTTGTTGCAAATGTCATTTTTGTTGGCCAAAATAAGTTTTGTGAACTTTTATCTTTCGGCACTCATTTTGTGGGCATAATACCATTTTTCAATTAACGAATTCTGATTTGATCAAGTATTTAGTTAGGCAGGCATCTTCTATATTATTGTACTGTATATGCTACTTAACATGCATTTGGCTCAACTACATTTTTGTGTAGGTAAGTAATCAAAGGGAATCGAAGGCAAAAGATGAACCCGAGCTAAATCATCCGGGGTCATTGGAGTAATTACTCATTTTTATATCTCTTCAGTTTCTGGATGCGTTTTATGTTATGAGATGAGTAATTACTCGAACTTCTGTATTTTTGATTGTGTGAATTGTTGGGATTTCGTGTGCGTGATTTAAGACACATGTATCAAACGACGAAATAAGCTTTCGCGCGTTGCGACGGAGCATGTGAAATTGTGTGTTTGTTCTAAATTATCTTTTTGCGTTATGTAAGTTGTTTTATTTATGGGGTTGATTTATTACAACTTTTTTTCATGGTAATCATGTTTTGTAACTAATTATTGTTGGGATTTTAGAACAAGTTAACAATTAACCTTTACGTGTACGCAGCGGATATTGGATCTAGTTATCGCAATTATTTTAAACACGTAATCAATAAACAAATAATTAATACAATAATTAATTAATAAAAAGGATAAAAGAAAGTCTAACATTGCTTCGCAATTGGACTTTAGAATCGAACAAGAAACCAAAACAAAACCCGAGTATCAAAAATAGATACCTCGATGAGTATCACACACAACCCCGATAACGTATACGTTCGATTAAAAGCTAGTCAATAACGTAATATAAATACCAATCAACAACTTGACCTTGAATATAACACTAAACAGGAAAACCCAAGAATCAAACTTGTACTGTACGTGAACACCAAAAGAAAACAGCCCAATACTTCTTTTCAATATCACCCGATATAGGACGCAAGTTTAGAACTCAAGAAACAAACAAAACCTAATCGATCTTATGGAGAATCGACTGGAACTTTGAAGCTGGAAAAACAGGATCGTTTGGGAGAGGTTTAGGGTATGATATTGCGTACCAATTGAAGAAGGATGGGTGTGTTTATATAGCCAAGTAAACCGACTCCCAGTTGGATTAAAACTTGTTCGACAAGTTCCAAACCCAACCAAAACTTCCCTCCTTTTTCTTCTTGCCCGATCATCAGCTAACAAGGCCCAAGGCAGCTTTTATTCGACCCAACTTGAACCTCATAAAAGCCCATGGGTCAAAACAGTTAACGGGTCAAGATTACATGCATATCGGGTGTGTAATTCAAGTATTAAAAACGTTCATCACGTATACTCGTGTTTATCGCGTGTGCCCCCATCGGCTCACACAACTTTAATCGTTTTTTCGTGTTTTCAACTTCAACAAACCAACATCTCCCACTTGGGAGTTGGTGTGTCGAATGGAACACAAAACTAACGAAGGAAACGCCTAGCAAACGCTCTCACTCGCTTTTTAACTAAAAGTGTCTGAGAGAATAGTTTTGTAAAAGTTTCTCAGTAGCATGGTCATTCAATGTCTTGCTTTAATCATCATTTGTTATAGATACCATTAAACCATGGATAATGGATCTCAAATCATTCCATATAGTTTAACCATTTAGAATCTCGTTATATATTTTATTTTGATATACCAAATGTAATCAAGAATCATCTTGCATTACCCTTTGGGTCCAGCTGAGACAGTTATCGATTAAACTGAGAGGCGCCATGGAATCTTTCTCGCACATATCAAGTGGAGTAACTAATCCTTTATTGACTACAAGTGTTGTGGATGTCGCTCACAAGACTCAAATATAACCTTTATAACTATCTTGTTCGGATAGCGTTTTGCGTATACTTACAAAAATGATATCCACATAATGAACTTACTTGCATCTCAAGTCTAAGGACGAAGATAACAAACCATTTTAAATCTTTTACTTATGACAATGATCCAAAAGTAAATGTTTGAAAGTTGGGAATCTGATATGCATATCTAGTGAATACATATGAGTTTGGCGGGAACAATCCGAATTCTCTTTAGAATTATGACCAACACTCACATTTGCCTTATCATAACAATATTCCCATATTTTTAACCGACAATGGACATATTTAGAATGATAAATCATTTCATGCATTAAACATGCAAATATGGAATAACAGATTATATGAATATAATAACAAGTACCTAAAATATCTTTATTAATCGAAAATAATAAGCGTCTTACAACTCCAAATTATCCAAATATTAATTAACACGCTTTATATGAGACTACTAGCGGTACCAAACCTATATCTCTAGTCAATTTAGAATGCTTAGGAATTCCAAAGCTTTCAGTAAATGGATTAGCTAGATCATCATCTGTATGAACTTTTAATATCTTCACATCGCCCATTTCAATGGTCTCGAAGATAATGAACTTTAGCGATAATGTCTAGCACCTTTAGTGATTCCGCTTTCATTAGCTATAGTAATGGCTCCAGATTATCACAATATGTATTTATGGGTTCTTCATTGTGGGAACAATGTTCAACCCCGAAATGAATTTACTGAATCCATCTGACCTCTTTTGATGCATCACAAGCGACAATATACTCAGCAAGAGATGAAGTAGCAAAGATACTTTGCTTTGTGCTTTTCAATCAACAACACCTCCATTTAGAACAAAGACATATCCAGTCTAAGATTTTAATTGTCACAAGATTCATCGGATATTCCAAAGATCGATGTAGAAAGAAACCCCGAGCTCTTATTCATCTTTGCCTCTATAAATCGAAACATATCCTTAGTATTGTGTAAATATTAAGAATATTTTTCACAACGATCGATGAAGTTCACTTGGATTCTGTTGAAATCGGTTTGTCACATTTGCAATGAACGCAACATCGTGAGTACATCTCACAACATACATAATAGAACCTATAGCCAAGCATAAGGAACTCTTTGCATGCGCTCTTTCCGAGCGGTGTTTCAAAGACCTTGTGACTTACTTAATTTAGGCTTTTCTTGCATTGGGATCGCGCCATGTTTGGAGTTCTCCATACAAAATCTTTTCAAGATTTTCTCAATGTAAGCACTTTAACTCAAACCAATTAATTGTCTAGATCTATCTCTATAGTTCTTGATTCCAAGAATATATGCAGCTTCACCTAAATCTTTCATGGCGAAACATCTTCCAAGATAAGATTTTACATCTTGTAACATTGGAATATTGTTTCCCATAAACAATATGTCATCAACATATAGAATTAGTAAAGTGACATAACTCCCACTAGCTTTCTGATATACACATGCTCATCTTGATTTTGAGAAAATCCAAATTTCTTTATCCCATCATCAAAACGTTTATTTCATTGCCTCGATGCTTGCTTAAGTCCATAAATGGAACGTTTGAGCTTGCATACACGGTTAGGATATTTTGGATCAACAAAACCCTAAGGTTGCTCTATATAGACCTCTTTGTAAAGATGTCCATTGAGGAAGGCGGTTTTGACGTCCATTTGCCATATCTCAAAGTCATAGTATGCAGCTATGGCTATGAGAATCCTTATAGCTCTAATGTCTGCTACATGAGAAAAGGTTTCTTAAGGTTTCTTAATAATCAATCCCGTAGGTTTGAGTGAAGCCCTTTGCTACGAGACGAGCTTTAAAGGTTTATACCTTACCATCCATGTCGGTCTTCTTCTTGAAGAACCACTGTCGCCAGCTGTCTTTCGCTTAGGAGGAAGCTCAATTAAGACCCGACATCATTGTCTTTCATGGATTGCATTTCACATTCATTGCATCAAGCCATTTCTTGGATTCGGATCCAACAATGCAGCTTTATAGTTATTTGGTTCACCAAGATCCCTAACTCATGTTCCTCAGCGTTAATGTATAAACACATATTTTCAGGAGCACGGCGTGTCTTATTGGACTTTCGAATGGGAACAATATCACTTTGAGGTTCTTCAATTTCTTGATCCTCCTCATCGTGATGAATGCTAGTGTCTAAAGAAGGATTTGTATCTTCTTCTTGAAGTAATTCAAGATTATTTAAACTCCCACTTGCTTTAAGATCCATAAGATTACTCTCAAAGAACTCAGCATTTCGAGCAACAAAAACTTTGTTCTGAGATGGAAGATAGAAAGAATATCCCATAGTTTCCTTAGGGTATCCTACGAAGATACACTTAATGACTCTAGGTTCAAGTTTGTCGTTTAGTAAGTGTATCACGCTTAGCAAGTGCCTCACAACCCGCACTTTTAAGTAAGACAACTTAGGGCTTACAATGCCATACTCGTATGGTGTCTTTTCAACCTTCTTAGTTGGAACCATATTGAGAATGCGTGCGGCAGACTCAAGGTCATAATCCCAAAAGGACTTTGGAAGAGTAGTTTTTTTCATCATAGAACGCACCATGTCAAGCAGGGTTCGATTTCTCCTCTCATATACACCATTGTGTTGTGGAGTATAAGGAGGAGTTCGATGGGCAATAATCCCATGCTCCTTCAGATGATCCAAAAACTCTTGACTCATATATTCACCTCCACGATCACAACGTAGTGATTTAATGGTCTTCTAGAGTTGATTTTCTACTTCCTTTTGAAACACTTTGAATGTTTCAAACACTTCATGTTTATGTTTAAGCAAGTAAATATAACCATACCGACTATAGTCGTCAGTGAAAGTCACGAAGTAATTTTCTCCTTGTCTAGATGTGATTCTAAATGGGCCACATACATCTGAGTGTATAAGTCCAAGTAGATCTTTAGCCCTTTTCACTTGATGTGAATAAGGTTTTCTAGCCATCTTACCAGACTTACAAGCAACACACTTTTCAAGAGACTTAATGTCAGATGAGTTGAAAAGTCCATCATGTTGCAACTTCTCCATGCGTTTCTTGATAATGTGTCCAAGACAACCATGCCACAAGAGAGCAGAGTCCAAGTTTGACTTGGCTCTTTTATTACTTACAAACAAACATAGAACTTTCATTTGTATTCGAACAAGACATTTCAATTTCATAAATACCATTACGAGGAATAGCAGTAAAATAAACAACGATATTTTATAGTAACTGAAATATAACCGACTATAGTCGTCAGTGAAAGTCACGAAGTAATTTTCTCCTTGTCTAGATGTGATTCTAAATGGGCCACATACATCTGAGTGTATAAGTCCAAGTAGATCTTTAGCCCTTTTCACTTGATGTGAATAAGGTTTTCTAGCCATCTTACCAGACTTACAAGCAACACACTTTTCAAGAGACTTAATGTCAGATGAGTTGAAAAGTCCATCATGTTGCAACTTCTCCATGCGTTTCTTGATAATGTGTCCAAGACAACCATGCCACAAGAGAGCAGAGTCCAAGTTTGACTTGGCTCTTTTATTACTTACAGCAAACATAGAACTTTCATTTGTATTCGAACAAGACATTTCAATTTCATAAATACCATTACGAGGAATAGCAGTAAAATAAACAACGATATTTTATAGTAACTGAAATATAATTATTCGATTCAAAACGGTTAGAAAAAACATCGTCATACAAACAAGAAACTGAAATAATACCCCTAGTAATAGAGGGAGCATAATGACAATCATTTAAAACAATAACTAATCCGCTAGGGAGAGATAAATGATAAATTCCAATAGCTTCACCTTCTGGCCTTTGACCATTGCCCACGACATACTTAAAGCTCCCCGGCTTCACTTCCCTCGCCTTAGACCCTAAGTATTATTACAGATGTGTGAGTACCACAACCAGTGTCATATACTAAGGATGATTTAGGGAAAGAGTAGAGTTCTATAGTGAAAATACCTAAAGAACTAGCTGCAAGAGACTGTTTCTTCTTTTCATTAACTTGGCGAGATACTGGGGACAATTCCTTCTCCAATGTCCTATATCACCACACTGGCGACAGGTAGCGTCCTTCGCTGGATTATCCTTCTTGGGTGGTGTAGGAATCTTGTATTTGGATTTAGAAGAAGAAGCATTGTATGGCTTATACTCAGTAGCATAACCAAACTTGTTGTTTCCATTTCCACGATTCCCCTTAGCAACCTTAAACGATTTATTCTTCTTTCGGTTTTTCTGGACCTTACCACCCGCCCCACATACATAATGTAGTGCAGGTGCAACATCTTTCTTTGGCAACGTCTGCTCATGTTGCTTAAGCATAGCAAGCAATTCATTCACCTTCTTCCCCATGCTGTGCATATTAAAGTTCTGCACAAACGAAATGTACTCTTTAGAGAGACCGATTAGGATCAAACTAACTCCATAGTTCAGAGTAACTGGATGACCAAGACGTTCCAAATTTTCAATGTAGCTCTTCATCTTGAGAACATATGAGCTAACCGATTGACCCTCTTCCTGCTTGCAAGAGTGGAATTCACGTGCAGTTTGTAGAAGCTCTTGTTCTGCTTGTTGGGAGAACATAGACTTCAACTCCTGAAGCATGTCATAAGCACCAAAATGAGTTAGATTTCGTTGGATCTCTAACTCCATGGTCATGAGCATGAAGGTAGCTATATCCTTTGAGCCTTTGACCCAGCGAGTGAAATGCAAGGGCTTCAGCGAGGATAGGGTGGTGGAGTAGCAGCAGTCTTGCGGGTATAGGATGCTCCAGATAAGTTTCCTTATCTTCAGCTGATAGTATAATGCGAAGCTGGCGATACCAATCAATGAAATTAGGTCCAGTGAGTTTTTGTTTCTCAAAGAAACTCTTGAGTACCGAACTGTTTCCGACTGAAGTAGTCATCTACAATTGAAAAGTTCAAATAATTAGTATTTTCGATAATTACATTCTTAAAAGAATTAACTACCCAATTAATTACTAATAAGACTAAGATGCATCTTGCAACCCCATTTAATTACCATATGTCTGACCAGTGCATAAAAAATGGGACAAGAGGTAAGCGACGAGCGTTAATTGCATAATGCAACTCTTAGACTTTATGAGACTGTTTAAGGAATTAGTATCAAGTAATAATGTCAAAAGCATGTTTAGTTCTCATCTTATGCCTCGGGTTCAAGGTCTGACCAAGCCAACTCGAGATAAGTCGACCAAGTATGAACATGTAAAAATAACCATAGGTCTGACCAGTGAGAAATAATTACCATGGGCTGGAAAGGCCCTTAGGTCTGACCAGAGAAGTCAATCCAAATGCACGTGTTCATTGTTGGATGTCATAGACTTAAAATTATCAAATAGGTATGCACATGTAAATGTGGTAAAAGTCGTGTACAAAGAAGCATGCAAAACAACTTTGTAACTCTAATTTTAAAAACTTTTTGGTTATGACATCAGTAGTGATCATCATGGTTCACGGTAGCTCAATCAAACGCATGGGGAGGCAGAGGACCCGGTGTGCAAGCATAACCTTAGACATCCTTTCGATGCTACCGTATGCACCTCTTTGAACCCCTTTTGAGTTTGTTCTAGTGGGTGAGCCGTACATCCCAAGCGTCCATAGCGTCTAGTTTTTAAATTCTTGGAAACGTGTTTCATATATTAGGTCACTTTATTTTACAAAAACAATTTTCCACGAATCAAATAGCAGGTCACAATGAGCATGGTATTTTAGGCGTGTAAATAAAGACCAATATTAATGTTATGGTTACGATATATATTATTCCATATTGCATACAATTAGGTGTCAAAGCAAATAATAATGCACATATCGGAATCACAAACATATAAGCATAAACATCAATATTAAATAACCATATATTGTTCCGAGTTCTCTTGCGAGTCTTCCTCAAACGGAGAACCATAAGACCGTCACTAGGATATAATACCTAGATCGCCCCATACATCACTTATAAAAGCAATTGAGTGGGTCTTGTGGCCGGAAAAAAACATAAAATAGCATGCCAATCTAATTAAGAAGTAATTACGTAATTTTATGTATTTAATTAACAATTTGTAATTCCAATTATCATAATAATTCTAATTAACAATTAATAAATTCAAATTAACTTTTAATTCTAATTAGCAAGTAATTCTAATTAACATGTAATTCTAATTAACAAGTTTAATTCTAACTAACAAATTAATTCTAATTAACAAATTAATTCTAATTATCAATATAATTTTAATTTGTGTGTGACTAGTTATTATTTATTAAATATTGACAAGTATTGCATATAATTGTCAAAATAAAATAAAACAAATAACTTAATTAGGTTTCATGCAGCCTTTTAAACATGTTTATTAATAAGAAACGTGTAACCCATAATCGCAAAAACGAGTTGACTCGTGATGCCACTGTTGGGATTTTAGAACAAGTTAACCATTAACCTCTACGAGTACGCAGCGAATATTAGATCTAGTTATCGAAATTATGTTAAGCACGTAATTAATAAACAAATAATTAATACAATAATTAATTAATAAAAGGGATAAAAGAAAGTTTAACCTTGCTTCGCAATTGGACTTTAGAATCGAACAAGAAACCAAAACAAAACCCGAGTATCAAAAATAGATACCTCGATGAGTATCACATACAAACCCGATAACGTATACGTTCGATTAAAAGCTAGTCGAGAACGTAATATAAATACCAATCAACAACTTGACCTTGAATATAACACTAAATAAACAAGTTGAAGTAGTATTAGATTACTTCATTTATTTATGTCATTCTAATAATACATAAATATTTAATTTGAAGTAGTCTTATATATCATTTTGACACATGTTCTAAATACTTGTCTAATTTAGAAACTGCAAATATGTCCATGCAAGGTCCGACTTCACATAGAGATTTACTTTGTTGTTGCAATCTCGCCAAGTTCGACATGACGAAATTGCAACACCAAGTGTTTCTTGAATTAGATATGTACAAGTTATAATAGAACGTTAGTCTCTTACCTTGCGATCAAGAGAATCCGTTAAATCATATACCTATATGTTGTACCTTGCACACAATATAGATTTCTCCCACTTGTGCATGGAACAACATCATGTAGCAGATAAACAACACGACATATGTTTGTTTATGTGACTAATATGATTTTGTCATCGATATTAGCATAACTAGTAGATGTAGAGCCACTTCATTGTCTAATAAGGAAACGTACATGACTATCCTTGAAAACATAAGTGTCTACCAGTGGAAAATAATTATCTTAAGACATTCTAGAGATAATCTGGGTTACTACCAAGATGACAAAGCTTGTAACTCCACCGAATTAGAGATCATTACATTAATTCCTTATTCGATAATAAGAACAAAATACTCCATTGGATTTGACAACATTGTAAGTGTTGCATTAACCAGTGAAAGAAAATAACGTTCTATTTACTTCCTTACACCTTTGAGAAAGTCTATACATAACAATTACTTATGTACTTAAAAGAATGTATTCTACTATGTAGATGATGAATTTATCCATCAATGCTATTAACTTGAAAAATTGGGCATGCAATTTCTTTCTTAATAGTTCTACTATTCCAACAATTGTAAGTAGTACTTTTAAATGGTCAAAGCATAACAACTACATAAAATATGCTAGTTTGTCTTTTACCAATTTTGCAGTAAAATAGTCTAACTTCTAATTTAATAACTCAGAAATATGCAATTTTCTTAACTATTAAAATTTGCTTACGAGTTACGTATTTAGAATTTAGACAATTCTAATTGTCCTATCATACCTTTCTTCATTCATGAAAAGGAATAGGATTGAATCTCACTCTTTCTTATGAAAAGAGGACTAGGTTTATTCTTTTAGTAAAGTTGACTCTACCAAAAACCCTTACGTGTGTAGATCAATT
Source organism: Chrysanthemum lavandulifolium (assembly GCA_022545495.1). NCBI lineage: Eukaryota > Viridiplantae > Streptophyta > Magnoliopsida > Asterales > Asteraceae > Chrysanthemum > Chrysanthemum lavandulifolium. The sequence goes on along the minus strand of CM040240.1, from coordinate 3,570,703 downwards.
TACCAATACAGAATAACATGCGTTACGGTTTAATGTTGCATTAATACATTTAAAGAATTAGCAAAATTCGGCTTTAGTATTTTCGATAATTAAACTTTTAAAGAAAATAAAATACCCAAGGTGATATTCATATAACCATAGAATTTTCTAAAACTAGGATCCAAATTATCATAGTTCCATTACATCGCTTGATCGCTAATAACGAAAGCACATAATAGGGTAATCTGTCGAACAATAATTGGCAAACAATTTCCAACTCCTAGATCATTATGGGATTTATATTTTCCAACGCTATTGCAAATATGAACATGTTTCATCACATCTTATGCCTTGAGTCCGTGTCTCACTTCCTACTCAACTTAAGTGTCTAACTTAAAGAAGCTGCAAATATGTTCATGTAAGGTCCGACTTTACATAAAGATTTACCTCTCCATCACAATCTCGCCAAAATCTTGTCATGATGTAAATTGCAACTTCAAGTGTTCCTTTTAATTAGATAGCATATAACTTAATTTAAAAGGGTACTAGTTTTGATTTTATGTGGTCAAATCAAATATGTACAAAGATGTCATGCATTCATCTTATAGCATAAATTTAATAAAAAAAACTTTTTATTACCAATTCATAAAGATCAAATTATCAAAGTTTTGATTGAGGTATTGGGTTCACCAATCAAGGAATTTAGCGTTAATTATCGCCCATTATACCGTACTTTTACATAAGTGTAAACACTTAGTATTTCGTATAATTACCACCGAAGTAGCGCATGGAATTAAAACTAATTCGCCCTTAAGATGAGTTTGTACATTTATGGCTTACTAAGTAGCTCCAATCGAACTCACATGGGGCAGAGGACCAGGTAAGCGCAAAAGCATAACCTTAGACATTCTTTCAGTGTGACTGTGCACACTTCTTTATTAACCCCTTTATAGTTTTTTCTAGTTGGTGAGCCGTTCAGACCATTTGTACCAAAATCACAATCAATTAAACTATTGAAAACTTAACTCTTCAAAAAACAAATCAAATTTCACCATTGTTTAGTCCGTATTATTTTTCTATTCAAAATTACCCTTTGCTTAAAACTGTCGTACATAATAAACAAAAAAAGGTAAACAAATAAAAAATAAACAACTAAAAACAATGCGCACATAACTAACAATTTAATACGTGTAAACAAGTAGCCACATGCAACTTATTCAATAAAACCCTATTAATAATCAATGTCTAGGTTAAATTAATGTATATATTAATTAGGGCTTTCACTCTCCCAATTGAGAGTGAGCCAAATACATCGAAAAATCGATTGCGTAAACCCATAATTAATAATATACCAAATTGCACATAATTGATTCATTAATATATATAATTGGAGTCTTCCCCAATTCAAGATTTATCGTAATAAATATATCTTAACAATTAAACAATATTAAAGCAACTTATCCATGACAAACATGCATGTATTATCATGGATATATCATAACAATTATACAAATAGTCACAAGATCGCATATCAAAATTCCATGACACATAACAAATTATTCATGAATTAATCACGTAACTAATATATTAATTCTAGGGTTTAATAAGGTTAGCAAACAATTTTAAAAACCCTAAAAAAATTTTAATGTGTCGACATAAAAAAAATATATGGGGTACGCCTCAATAACACGAAAAATCGACCCAAAAAAAAGACATAAACCCTAGATTAACCATATCAAACAACATACAATTATTTGTTTTATTTACGCGTTTATGTAATTAATTACTCATTAAAAGCCAATGACTCGTGATGCCACTGTTGGAATTATATACTATGACAATCATATATAAAAACACATAAACATCAAAGCAAGTGCGGAAGCGTATAGGAAAGATTAACGAATAAATAATTAACATAAACAAGAATAAAGTATGCGTACCTTTCTTGATTCTAGCCGAACAAGAATCAAATCCACAAACTAGCAATTCGGATAAACCCTAATTAGGGTTTATAGGATTATAAGAATTACCTCACCGCTTTTGTAATTCAATCTAAGATACAATCAATAGTGTGATTGTACCACGCTCTTATTACACGCGTCTATAACAAATTAAAGTAATGCTAGTTTTAATTAAACAAAATAATAATGTTTTGGAAAAGATGATGATCGACACCCATAAGGGTTGTACGATCCGTTTCAAGCAAAACACATACAAACACTTTTAGGTTTTAGCTTATGAGTACCAGAGATAAATTACAAACACCCTTGGTTTTGTATTTATACCCAAACTAACTTGGTGAACAAGTTTGAGTTGCAGATGGGTTGGGTTGGGTCTCCTTGGCCGATCGGTTTGGTAATCCCACAAGGAATTCCGGAACCTTCCCAATATTTACAACTTAGTCCTTTTCCAATTACATTTAACGACTGTTAGTCCATTACAACTAATTACTTAACGTCCGTTATAATTATTTCCTTTAATTAATAAATAAATATAACTATTACATTTATTTATTAACTTTAATTCTCATACGCAAAGTGTGCAATCCCATGGTCTCGAGTTCGATCCTAACACACGTCTATTAATTTATTGTCCATTAAACCAACAATTGGAACCCAAAAGTTAACTGTGGTGTGCTTTACTTTCATTTTATAAACTTAAAGTGAAACGGGTCAAATTGGTCGAAATTCGCTATAGTTGAGCTAACAAAAAATTGGAGCATTTGCATAGAAATGTATTCAAATTGGTCATGTTGGGTGTGCCAAAACGCATGACATTTTTGCATTCCAACAGACTAGATTGCATCCCAAAAGTGTACTCTTTTAAAGTATTTCTGAAATAGCAATGTGTTATAGCTTCAAGGATCGCTAACTGAAATGTGTCAATACTTATAGATGAAACAAATAAACCGTAATAAAATTCACTCAAAGTGTCGATCACACAATAATGTATCATAATTATTAACCTAAAATTGAAAAGGGTCAACCGGATAAAACTGCATTTAAATGAGGTGTGATTTGGATAAAGGGTATTTTCAAAAAGGGTTTTTCTAACATGTGCTCCGGGGCACATGTTAAGCACATAAAAAGAACGGCGGAATCCACGAAAAAATACGTCTGGACCCCCAAAAAATACACTTTTCAATAAAAATATGTGGGTCCGGACGTCCTTTTTCGTGGGTCCCACCGTCATTTTTGTGTGCTTTGGACCCACCGTCCTTTTTCGTTAGAAAAACCTTTTCAAAAAATGATGTATTTGGACCGTATAAGCATTTTTGGTGCCCACGCACCAAACTTTGCGCACCAAATATTAACTAAAGCACCAGAATTAACTTATTGACCAATAGGAATGTGCCACGTATTTTTTGATGCCCAGAACCATTTCATTGCACACCATATTTTTTTTAAAGCATTTTTTGGTGCCCAAAAATCAAACCTTGCGCACCACTAAATTTTTGTGGTTGGGTTTATTCAATAAGCATTAAAGGTATGGTGCCCAATATATTGTATGGTGCCCAAAATATTGGTCTTGCGCACCAAAATTAAAAGTACTTTCTTTCTTCCGCACCATAATAGTGATATTTATGATTTGGTGTCCAAAATATTGTTCTTGCGCACCAAAATGGACATTTTAGGGAAAGAGAAAATTTTGAGTATGTTTTATTAAAGTGATAGCGTATTTGGTATGTATTGGTAATTGATTTTTTAAATGAGTCCATTGGGTTCAACAAAAAAGACATATATGCCACATAAAATGTTAAAAACACAATATTCTATCAACACAATACAATTCTCACCCTTCTTTCATCACACACATAAAATGTTTGCATGATAAATTTTGTTCATTAAATATTATTGGTCATCGCCTTAATCATTAAATTTAAAATACGTCACCGAACCAATAATTGGTTATGTACTTACGTCTAAGAAGTCATGCAATAGAGATAAGCGCTATCCGTGGTGGACTCACGAGTTCACAGTGTTGGAAAAATAGTTTTGCAAAGTGAGTTTTGCAAATTTTTGGACAATATATATATATATATATATATATATATATATATATATATATATATATATATATATATATTTCTTGGTAGCTTTGTGTTCTCCTTGACGAGAGCATCGCAACAAGCTAAAACGTGTCCAAAATGGAGTTGAAATGAATGAGATATTGTTAGCCTTAATAGTTTTTATTAGAAGTGATGGTCATTCACGTTTAGGAACTTTGTAACGTGTATTAGATATCGTGATAGAATAGTCAACGGTGTGGATTGGGCTAAGCTAAATGGCTCTAAGTTAAGATAAGCTAGCCTTATATCAAATCCAAGTCCAATCCAATCCCACGAAGCCCATATACGGCCCATGGCCAAGCCTTAGGACATCCTCTCTCTTGTACTATATATATACCCCTCAAGTATGTCATTTGAGGGGTGTGCTTGAGTGTGTGTTTGTGTGTTTTTCCTTGAAGCAATATAACATCTTATTGTTTCATCTTTCTTCTCTCTACCTCTCTAAACATATACGAATATACATCAAGTCACCATATCTTATCTTAATCTTTCTTTATTTACGCATAAAGTTTGGGTTTAACGTAGTATTCTTGTGTTCATAACATGGAATTTGATAAGGTTGGTATATCTTTGGTCCTAACAATTGGTATCAATCGCCTAACAATGGTTTAGGAGTGTTTGTGTTTGTTGTGAAGGGTTACGATAAAGCTCTCGCTTTACATCTTCGACACGATAAAGCTTTAATTTTGCACTTAAAATTCAAGATTCTCGTGGTTTAAGGTTTATTTGGTGCTAAAGTTACAGCTTTTTGCCAAAGTTCAAGCTTTACGCTTTTGGTTAAGTTTTAAACTCGTTTTGGTTCATTGGTCATTTCTACTCGTAACTTTTCTAGCAACTTGGGCGAAAAAGGTCAACATTTTGGGTTATTCGAGTGTTTTAAGGATATCCGCAAGCGAAATCATTTGAATCGTTGGAAATTTCTTACTAGTAGAAGTCAAAAGTCAACACCCTAGTTCTACTCAGAAGAAAGTCAACTACGATAAGGTTCTACTCATACCTTTTTGGTGCGATTCTTCGAGCTTAGCGGTGACTCGATGCTTCCCTCACTTGGATAAGTGTGGAACACTTGACTTTCGGATATCTTTTACGCCGTGACAAAGATAAAGGATTTTTGGTTTTAACCTAAGTTTACGATAAGCATAAACTCTTGCGAGTAGAACTCACGCATAAGATCACACTTACGCGTAAGGTTTTACGACTAAGTTTTTTGTTTACGCATAAGCCTAAGGTTCGCGTGAAGATACTTTCACGATAAGAATCCTACGCCTAAGATCCCACGACAAAGATCCCACGACAAGATCCTACGCCTAAGCACCAATTCTACTCGTAACTCTTTTCTCTAAGTCTACGCCTAAGGTTAAAAAAAAAAAAAAAAAAAAAAAAAAAAAACCTTGAGTAAAATTTAATTTTTCGAGGAGACTAAACGTTCAATTTTTACGAAATTCAAATTTTGTTTAACTGTGAAAATTTTGGTCAAAATTCAAATTTTTGGCCTAAATTCAAATTTTTGGTCAAATTTAGCGTCAAAATTGTCATAACTCAAATTTTCATACGACATTAGAATTGATTTTATAGTGAATTTTAAATTTTGGGCTAAAATTTTTAAGAACCGAGTTTCTGAGTACGACTTTCGTAAACACCTCAACCGAGCTTAATCTTCATCAACCACAACCCTTTATCGTTGAATCGATCCTACATCAACTTTATCGATCATACCTTCATCAATGGCAACTCAACAAGACATTCATGCGGCGGTGCCGAAAACCGACCTCCTATCTTGGCAAAGGTGGTTATCTTCAATGGACAAGTCGAATGCTCCGCTACATCATGTACTGGAAATGCCGATGCAACACCTCCCATCCCACCATCCTCTCATCTTCAAACCGAATCGTAATACACCAAGAGGATCGAGAAACAAGTCGATGCGAGATGACATGGCAATTCATATTATCCAACTGGGTTTACCAATAGACATCTTCTTTGCGGTGAGCGGTTGTGAAACCGCTTCGATATGTGGGAGCGTGTTAGACGGCTATGTTATGGAGCGTAAATTGGTAAACAAGACATGGAGAACAAGTCGCTAACCGAATGGGAAAAGTTTACATCTACACCAGAGAATCCATTGAATCCTACTATGGAAGGTTTTGCACTTTGATGAATGAGCTTATAAGAAACAAGTTGGCACCCGAACTATCGCTCAAAACATCAAGTTCTCGAATAATCTTCCGAAGAATGGGGACAATATGTCACTATTGTTAACCAAACAAAAGTCTTACATCGTGAACTTTGATCAACTAAACGATTTTTCAAACAAAACCAACTGCTTAATGAAGTAAGGAAAGAAAGATTGGCAAAGAATCATGATCCATTGGCACTTATTGCAAAGACTCAACCTTCGTTAATACACAACAACAAGCTTCATCATCTACCAACAACAACAACTTGCGAGAATACATTCCACAACCTCAACAAAATTCTATCCACAAGAACAACAAGTCATTCAACAACCGTATCCACAATACCAGAACAAGGAATCGAGCATCAAGTTGAAGTAGAAGCGACCTTGCAATGTATTTTCTTTATTGATAAAGCATTTAGCGATCGCATGGGTAATCAAGCGGTTCGTGATCAGGTGTCGAGATGGGACGAATGTTGGGAATAGAGCGATGGGTAATCGTAATGGCAATGTTGCACTCAATCGTTGGGAATTATGGAAATGTGAATCGGTAATCAGTTAAGTGTTATAAGCGTCAAGGAGTAGGTCAGGCAAGAAATCGCCCCACTAAACCGCACAAGAAGATCGGTGATTTTCTTCAAAAGTCGCTGTTAGCGAGATAAGCGAAGCGGGGTTACAGTTGAGTGCCGAGGAAAATGACTTTTTCGCTATTTTGAATGAATTGGAAGACCTCGAGAACTCAATGCGAATGCATCTTCATGGCAAATCTTGAGGAAGCTAAGTATGACACGAGTCGACTCACCTCCCGTCTATGACGCCAACGCCAGATGTCGAGGTACCAATCATTGATCCATGCTATAACAATGTCATATGTGATGTGTTTACTCATGATGAAGCAATGCATGACGCCAAGACCCACTTATGATACATACCGACAATCCGAGTTGTAGCAATACGAACTCCGAAAATCCATATGTGGATCCTAGTGGAGGTCGTGTGGCACAAAATACCGAGACCGATGAGGAAACACGTGCTTATGTTGAATCATTAATCAATCAATGTGGCATTGAAGTTGAGAAAGTTAGAACGGTCAATCGCGAAGTTAAGGCGCGAATGCTAAATTGACCGAGCTTGAGAGTTACAAGGAGCACGCCAAAGCCTTTGAATTTCATACAAACAAACTTTGTAATTAGAAATTGGTTATCGAGATTACATTTTAAGAAAAACAATTGCAACTCAAGTATGACACACTTGATGTGAATTTGAACTTGAAAATAAAATCTTTAAACAAGGAAATTTACGATCGAAACAACCAACTTTCTAAACAAAAAGCATTGTTCTCGATCTTGAAAAAGAGAAAACAGTTGATTGATGATTTTTCATAACGAGAAGATTCTCTTCTTGATGAAATTCGGATAAAATGAAACTATCAAAAATTGGATAATTTGCTTCTTACAATGGTCATTCCGCTAAAACAAACAAGATGCTTTCTAATCAAGCAATCCGATTTCACACCGCACATAAATGGCTCTTAGTAACAACCCTTCTTCGTTCTCAAGAAAGCTCGTAAATCTCGAGAATGTGTTGAATAATGGACAACCATTGCATGAACCCATAATTGTTCGTGATTCTCTTGAAACGTTAGAACTATCTCGAGAGAGAGCGATTAAAAATGAAACAAAAGAATCCGGATCTTAAACCGATTGATTATAACAAATGGAACAAAATTAATGGAATTACTTTTGTTAATCAAAAAGAAAAGTCAAAGTTTTCCATCACACCAAGTGTTTCAAACAAAGGGTCAACACAGTTTCAAAACCAACTAGAAGCCCAAATCTCTTTCGAAAATCGAACAAATGTCTTCAAACAATCCTTTTAAGACAAGTGAGACTAGAAGCATTTTAGATGACGTTAAAACTAGAATTGGGTATCTTCAAGAGATCATAAAACTAAAACCAATATTACAACAAACATCCGGTTTAATAGTTTTGATAATGAGCAGAAAAGTTTTTGAAACTCGATTGCCTCTAATTTGAATGCCATCGATGCAAGGGTAATTCATGTTGAACAAGCACTTTTGAAAGAAACAATGACTTTGTCAAGGACCATAAATCCATGGTAAAGCAAGCTAATGAATGTTTTGAACACATCAAAGTTTTGGAAACTTTGAATGATTCTCTCTTCAAGATGTTATGACTACCGATATCATGTCCATTATCTTACAAACATATTTTGTTGAAGATCATGAAAGACTCTAGTCCGAGACCTCCGCAATTGTTTCAAAATATGAAAAAGCTCTTGAAAACTTGAAAAGAAAACGTGTCATATTTTAAACAACTTGATCGAAAATCGAGGAATGCAAGTATGACAAATTGTCGATGAGCGTGCTCTACAAGGACATGCAAGAGCAAAATGATCTTTTGAGAGCTCAATTGGGATGTCTAAAAGGAAAGGTTGTGGATACTAAGTTTGCAAAACCATTGACCGAGGAGAAAACAAATGTTCCCAAACCGGTTTTCAAACCAAAATGTCTATTTCGGCCTCCTCCAAGAGTCAATGAGAAAATGATTTGTCAAAACAATCACTCCACACCCCCGCTTATTAAAAAGAGAATTATCAAAGATTTTGAAAACTGTTTTTGAGAATAAAAAGTGATTACACATGGCATTTCTAAGACTAGTACAAGGAATGTGACCAAAATCACGTTAAAGAATCTGGTTCTAACAACATGGTCAACAATCACTATCTAGAAGAAGCTAGGAAAAGGCCATGACTCGAAAAGATGGAATTCTAGGTGCAACATATAGGGTGATGAATTCTACAAGATTTCAAGGCACTTCGCTAGTAGTAGTAAACCATTACCTAGAACACTCTACAAAAGACTAGGATTGGCTTGCATCTAAGAGTAGTTGCAAAAGAAAATGCTATGCCCTTAGAAAACAACACTAGGAATTCTAGGTCTTTTTTGAACAAGAATCAATTTCAAAAGGCTGTAGTGACAAAGTTAACGCAGCACTGCTTTTAAACAAGAATATTGAATTTGTGCATTACATGTAAAAATGTATCTTTTCATTAATCATGATGCATGTGCCTTACAATATCTCAAGAAAGATAATTTCGTGCCAAGTCACAATCCACTAAGACACCAAATAGAAACAAGCCGCTGATAAAATGTCAAACAAAAAGAAACCTAATAGGTGGATCTCTTCAGACGTAGTTTTTCCAAAATGAGTCTTCCACAGATCCGATAAGAAAACAACTCCTAGATCTTACCTTAGGTGGATACCCACGGAAAAGTTTTCAACCAAATTGGTCTTAGATGGATTCCAACATGAAAGATTTTGATACTTGCTCCAACACAGATAATAGTGAAACTCATCATGTTAAGGAAGTCGAATCCACTACAACCGTTGATAGTGATCACCCTCGTCGAGAGGAAACATGTACTTCTAACACTGTTATTTGTGAAAACTCTTCTTCTTTGGTTGCAGGTGAATCAAATATCTCTGAACCCAGCTCATCAGAGGGTTCCAATTCTGTAAACTCTTCTTCATCACTCTTTCTATCTTCTTTATTGATTTTCCATTTCTTTTATAAAACCAACAAAAACAAAATACAAAAATAGAAAATTTTCAAAATACAAAAACAATATAAAATCAACAAAATCCAAAAATATTCTTCTTACGACATGTCTCTCGTATAATCGATATTCTGTACGTCTCTAGAAATGTCATTCAACAATGATACGGGCATGTACAGATGCTTGAGCGAGAGTTCTTTATTATGTTTTCTAAAACATGTCGCTTCTCAAAATTTCTTCAATAATGGCTTTCAGATACTTCAAAGACGAAACCGGACTTCAAAGAAAGGAAAGTGCTTAACCAATCAAAGGTCTTAAATATTTTCAAAGCACTTTTCCTAAAAACAATGGCTTGTAAGTATTTCGCTTGCAACCCGATCTTTAAAGAAAGGAAAGTGCTTCATAAAATCGATTTTCATAAATATCGAGCACTTATCCTAAATCAAATGAAGATAATCCTTCTTCAATATCTTCAAAAGATTTTTAAAATCTTCATCTTATGTACCATTGATTCGAAATTTTTCAAAAGATTTTCAAAATCTCTCATTTGGTACCAAGATAACTCCTCTAAACCCTTAATTGATTCTAACTTTTCCGTATGAAAAATATGCTTTCTATTAAGGGAGTATTAAAACAAAATTGTTCCAAAATTCATGCTAAATCCGTTTCTCCAAATGCTTTTCAAAACATATCGCTTAATCATTTTGTTTCAAAACATCATGGATATGCTATTTTTGAGGGAGAAACGTGATTTAAATGTGATCAAAAAGTTTAATGATCGGTGTTTGAATCTCAAATGAGCTCGACTCAGCTGAAACCAATGAATTGACGAAGAATCATGTACCATCTCGAGAAACTTTCTATGGACTTGACCAGACGGGTAATAATTTCAAGCTAGTTCTCTAGTGATGTAAACTTGTCTCGAATCGGTCTAGTTCATTTAAAATCGATCAATTCAAAAGTGCGAACTCTACCCCTATGTGCGTTACTGTCAAAACATATAAGCTCATGTGAAGGGGAGTGTTTCGAAAATATAAAACTCACAGAGTGTTTCAAACATTTTTCTATCATAAACACTTTGAGAGATTTTCAAGAAAAATGGTTTTATGGCAACAATAGACGGTCATGGAGTTATAAGGTGACTAAAGATAGGAAATTGTCCTATGATCCGCCAGAGTCGGGAGGGATCTACCCAAGGACATCACAAATAGTTTAGAACTAGAAGTCCTTAGGAATGATTGTAAAAGGAGTAAAGTGAGATAGGAGAAAGAAAGGTTGAAGAATTAAAAGAAATGTAATGAAAAGGGTGAAAATAAATAGCCTCCATAATCAACCTTAGGGTAGAAACCGGGTTCAATACATATGCATCTTGGATGTCACTAGATGACACCGGTATTGAAGACAAAGACGTCATGGACCCAATGGACGACCGCACCTAACCTTCTAGCCACTCAATTCCTCTCAAAAGGATTTGTTTCATTCTCACTGGAACCTACATAATCTATCGACTTTCTCTTAGAGATCGTTGGTATTGAAGAAGGAGACCTCTCCCTAGTCTCCGCGTCAGAAAACCAAAATGCACTATTGAGTCTAGAGCCACGAGTTTCATCAAAAGATCTCATAGGAACACTTGACATGACTTCGCTTGTTGTTCATCAATAAGGACACAAGTGACATATTATAGTCCACACAGATCTTAGCAATCGCCGTAACATTTATGAGAAGTTTACAACCGTAATCTTCAATGATTGAATGGAAATTCGCCAGGTCAACATCAAACAGCCCTCGCCAAAGCAGTCACTCCTTGTAATTCTCGTAGATTACGCTTAGTGTGTCTCAAACGGCCTACAATCGCGGGTGATGCTTTGTACTTCAAATGACTCATCCGAATCAGATGTACTTCGTATATCGCGTTATCTCACTTGTGGGACTCCAGGCTCAGAACGGCCTCGTGAGAATTAGAGATGTGTTTCACACTATGTCATAACACCTCGAAATTCAAACTTGTAAAGCGCCGAATCCGCTTATTACTAACAATGTTTTATGTTTTCTTATGGAAGCTCGAGGCGGATGGATCGCGGCAGATTCTCTACATGCTCATACCAACAACACATGAAAGTTCTCATCAAAATCAAAGGCTACTAAAGTTAAAGATGATTCTTCAGTCAATGTCAAAGAATCAATAAAATTTAAAGACTCGAGAACTACATCATTGGTAACCTAATGACAAATAGAAGTGTGAGCATGGTGGAGAAAGACGGAGACACCAAACCAACGGTTGACAATGGCGCATAAACCACATTAACTGATCACAAAGCATGAAGGAACAATGAATCAAGACTATTCAATATCTACACATAAAGTTCAAGCTCATGGAAAGTAAAGACCTAATCAAGTGGAGCATCTTTTGAATGACCACCCCTTAGGGGGAGATTGTTAGCCTTAATAATTTTTATTAGAAGTGATGGTCATTCACGTTTAGGAACTTTGTAACGTGTGTTAGATATCGTGATAGAATAGTCAACGGGCTCGTGGATTGGGCTAAGCTAAATGGCTATAAGTTAAGATAAGCTAGCCTTATATCAAATCCAAGTCCAATCCAATCCCACTAAGCCCATATACTCGACCCATGGCCAAGCCTTAGGCATCCTCTCTCTTGTACTATATATATACCCTCAAGTATGTCATTTGAGTGGTGTGCTTTGAGTGTGTGTGTGTTTTCCTTGAAGCAATATAACATCTTATTGTTTCATCTTTCTTTCTCTACTCTCTAAACATATACACGAATATACATCAAGTCACCATATCTTATCTTAATCTTTCTTTATTTACGACAACTTTGGGTTTAACGAGTATTCTTGTGTTCATAACGTGGGTATTTGATAAGGTTGGTATATCTTTGGTCCTAACAGATATCGTGTCTCAAAGTGAGGCACTTGAAACACAAAAGTTGGATTTTGAGAGAGTATCCCACATCACCCAAAGAAGGAAATGAAAGCATATTTATAAGGAAATCTTGTATTGGCTATCAAAATCTTTTAGTTGGTTTTACTCCAACACCTACACGCCGCACGCTGCAGGGGTGCGATTTGTGATCTCGGGCCAAAATGGGTTCGAAGCTTCTGAACTCATGCGAGCCCGCGTGACCTGCGGACATGAATGCAACTCCGAAACTTCGCATACGTGCGTATCTTTTTGCTGCAGAATTCGTTGCCAAATTTCCAGATTTTGTGTCCATTTATTTTTAGATTTGATTTTAACTTTGTCTGTTGGAATCACTCCTAAACAGTATTTCAAGTATTTATATTTCATACGTAATAGGTAGCTTTATTATGGCCTTTATGTTTGTTTAAGGTCAAGCTTATGTAGAAGGCCCATAAGCTTGATCCAAGCCTAATAAGAAATAGGGAAGGAGAAGGAGTGTTGCCCTAGCTCCTTGCCTATATATACATTGTAATAACCTTCATTTGAAGGTTGGTTGTTCAAGTTTTTCTCTCATTCATACTCTTTGCATAACCGGTTTTACTATACGTGTGTGTGTGTGTGATTTACTTGTTCAATCGCCTTCATCTCTTTCTCTATAAGCTTGTGTTGTAAAACTAGTGACCTAACATTGTCAACAAGTTATATAGAATCTGTTTAAATAAATGGAAGATATTGAAATCGGTTTTAGAATGAAACAGATTTGCATATATCGTGTATATTTAACAGCGATTCAATCATGGTGAACAAGATAGGTTTTCACTAGTTTATGTTATTTATTATTTGCAATCTGATTTTATAATAAAAGTGTACACCGTTTCCCACATTAGGAACCGATGGATGTTTGCCGCCTAGTGTAAATTTTCTATAAAAATATTGATTTTTCCGAAATGAACCTGGTCCCGAAATGTTGTGTCACACAAATAGATATCTTGTTTAGTTAGGCGACTACTATATCAAAAGAAATATGTCTTTTCAATTTGTTTTATAGTTTTAATAAAATCGAACATTTTAATCCAGTTTTCTTTACTTAATTCTCAATCCATAAATTTGTGCACATGATAACTAAGAGTTTTAACTAAAGGCCTAGGCCCGGCCTGTCGGGTTTGGCCCGTTTAGTTGCTAGAGTTTTGATTAGTTTGTAGTCTGTTTAATATCTTGTAAACTTCATTATTTAGTGATTCTGATAATACAGTTTTTTAATATTTTCTTGATTTCTAGTATCAAGAGTTAGGTCGAAGTTATATATGAAGAAAGAAAAAAAATGTTTTCGCTGGTTCGCTGCTTATCTATTCGCTTTTTGAATTTCTGTTTAAGTTTGGTTTTATTCTTGATCGTCTTGTTAGGATCGATTATCAAAAGTTTGTGACTGATATTCAGTTAGTGTTTGTCCTTGGTCCCATGGTTGATTATAGTAATCATATTATATTAGGAATAGATTTTAGATTTGTTATTTTGTTTCTATTGTTTAATATTTGATTGAATTTTGTTGCTTGTTTCTATTGGGAACAAGATCTTAATTTTGGGCTTTTGGTTAATTAGACAAGCATTGTTCTTTTTGGTCTTTGTATTGGGAAGTTGTATTCGATGAAGAAATAGTTTTAGAGATTTGTATGATTTGTTTGAAGATGAAGGTATGGTGGTTCCCTTCATAGTAGTATTAGTATTTGCATCGGGTATTGTTCATGATATTGATACTCGTATTAGTGCTGATTATTGGTATCAGTATTTGTATTGGTTTGTAATGAATTATATTTGGCTAATTTGGTTTTGCACTGGTATTAGTGTTAGTGATGGTGTGTAATAGTCTTAGCTAATCCGACTAAGTATTGAGTAGTTATGTGTTACATCTCGACATCAACATGTGTTTGGTTACGGCTGGTTTTGCATCCGTCTGGTTGTGTTTGGTTTCACACGGTTCTCGTGATCCGTTTCACCGGTTTTGTCTCGCATATGTCCGTCTGTCGAATCGCACGCCCACCTCGCTCATCTCTCAGATTTATGGTGTTCTATGCTCTGCAACTGTTTCTTTTGGATAGTATAGGATTGATACTCCGTCTAGCACCGATTTTGCACTTTAGGACACTCTGCTTTTGTTTGTTTTTCAGTTTTAGTTTATTTTCTATTTGCCAGACTCTCAATGTTTACCGCTTCAGCATTGTTTTGTCTGCATATATCTGTTTCTCCGGGTTTTTCCTGCATATGTCTGTCTGTCTAAATCTGCATGTTCCACTCTTGTTCATCTCCGTATTTATGTTGCTCTATGCTCTGCACTTGTTTCTTTTGGATAGTATGGGATTGATACTCCGTCTAGCACCAATTTTGCATTTTAGGACACTCTACTTTTGGTTGTTTTTCAGTTTTAGTTTATTTTATGTTTGCCAGACTCTTAATGTTTACCGCTTCAGCATTGTGAGTTTGAGAAGGAATGTTAGATAATAAAGGAATAGGCCCGGCCTGTCGGGTTTGGCCGGTTTAGTTGCTAGGGTTTTGATTAGTTTGTAGTCTATTTAATATCTTATAAACTTCATTATTTAGTGAATTTGATAATACAGTTCTTCAGTATTCCTTTGGTTTTTGTAAAAATAACATACAAAAATCGACGCAATTAAATGTTATCTAAAACATATATGGGTATCGCTTGATCGAGCATTCGGCTAGTATCATCCAACTAGGCATGTAGCCTTACATAGCAACGATATTTATAGCGGCAAATATCTATAATTGAGATATTGCGGTTAAGTGTTTCGTATAACGTTTAGCAATTGACATTAGCAAATCTTCATCATCATCCGAGAGGACAACAAAAGCATAACGGTTCCTTTTAATGAATTGAGATTGAAAAATGAATCGGGGTCGAAAATGAGATTGGGATGAATATGTAAAATAAAAGAAAAAAATGGTAAAAATTAGGTAATTTTTATTAGAAACTATATTAATTTTAGAGTAAATTACATAAATGGTCATTATGGTTTGTCGATTTTTACACATTTAATCACTGAACTAATTTTTTACCAAGTTCAGCCATTAAGATTTCAAATGATGGACAAATCCAATCCGATTTTGTTACATAAATGGTCACTATGGTTTTGCTAAATTAAATAAATGGTCACTGAGCTTGACTGAATCCGTAACCATCTAAATCCTTAATGATTGAACTTGGTAAAAAAAAGTTCAATGACTTAATGTGCAAAAACTGACAAACAATAGCGACCATTTATGTAATTTTTTTTTAAAAACAAAAACTAATGTTTAAGGCAGCTATTTTAAAAAAAAATTATGTGGGTAAGTATAAATAAAAGATTGGAATGTAAGTTTTAAAAAGATATTTTGAATGTTAAACATTACTCACTTTTAAGTGAAGAAAAGACATTTGTATTACACTAGGCGAGTACACGCGCCTAGCGGCAGACAATTAACGATATGCGATATTGTAGTAAGTGTTTTGTATAACGTTTAAAATAGAACGTGAAAAGATCAAAATGTAATTGCAAACGGTTGTAACATGTGACAATTCAACTCTATAATTTTTTTTAACATGTATCAAACAACATATAAAAATATTTAGTGAGACTAAAAAGGAAAATATTATATCAATTATGAGATACTAACTAACAATGCACGTTACTCGTCGCGTAAAACTTCTTCGTAGACAACATTTGAGGTGTAGACTCCTCCTTGACCGAACTCTGTGACTGGCTTCACTAGTACCTTTGTAATTCTACGTGATATCCCTCTAGACAAGGCAACATAAACATGGTCATGCGAGAAAACATAGCCGGGCAAATAGACACCCACATTTGAAATTGTTTGGCCTTGAGCTTTATTGATAGTTATCGTAAAGCTAAGGCGCACAGGGAATTGTGTTTTCTTTTGTTTGAAAGGGAACATGTCTTCTTCGATGGAGCAAGAGGAATTCTTGGCAAGAGCAATCTAACTCCGCTGTTGTCCGGACAAAGAATCTCAAAGATTGATGACATTAGGATCAAAACGTTTACATATCAACCCTGGGCCATTACATAATCCATTTGCCGGATCAAGATTCCTTATAAGAATAATCAGACATCCAATTTTCAAACGCAAGTAATGAGGGGGCAATCAACTGACATTGAGTGAATTTAAGAATTCCAAAGGATAGAAGTTGTGGGTGTCGTCTTCTGCTTCATCAAAACTATAGTAAACCTTCTCTTCGCCAGGAAATCTGTCAATCAACATATCATTAATGTTGTCAACATGTTCATTTTTAGTGGATAAAATTGCACTTGAAACTATATCAGTAGATGAATGAGCGTTGGCGGCGAAGGAAGGAAACACTTCATTGATTAATGCATCCTTTGAGGCAGCCTCTTCAGTGTATGGGATGGTCATATCATTAGATATGCGTACAGTCTTCATCAATGACCTCTTCAACTCTGTCACCAAATCTTAATAGGATGTTTGAAAACCATGGGTCTGTTCGTGCCCTCGTGTTTATGGTTAACAACAATTTTTTATTCTGGACCTAAGAGGTGACATCCGTAGACTCGAATCTACAATCTGCGCTCGTGTTCCACGTCTAACGACCGGTAAAACCTCTCTAAAATCCCCTCCTAAAACCATTATCTTGCCGTCAAATGGAAGTGTGAACCCGGTCTAAAACCTGTCTAAAATCCCCTCCTAAAACCATTATCTTGTCTAAAATCCCCTCCTAAAAAAAATCATAAATGCATTATAAAAGTAAAAGTAAAGATCGGGTGACCGATCATATGGATTTTAAATTATTGCATCTCTTAATAAAAATATGAATATAATACTTGTTTTTTTGAAATATAAACAACCCCCACATAGAGAGAAACGTCGGTGTATCTAACGTCGTAAATAATCCATTGGCAAATTAAGCTTTCGAGACCACATTCTTGCGATGAAAATATGTCGGAGGTAAATTTTACTCGAATGATTACTTCCTTTTACTTTTCTTGTACCATTGACTTCTGATCGCATGTGTAAATATAAATCATTGAACACTTGATCATATTGTGGACATACTTGAATATTTAGTTCGATACCATGATCATTGAAAATGATAATGACATGATACTTTGATAGCAACCATATGAGTAATAAATCAAGTCTCCACACATTTTTATCATAATATTTAATGACGATAGTCCGGTGTCGGGTCATAAACCCGACAATGCATTAATACTCACAAGCCCGGCATTTAACCGGGCCAATATCAATAAAGGTTTTGGCTCACGAAAGCCCAAGCCCAAATCTATTTACGGAATAGATATCCGATATCTTCTAGAATAAGAAGATAATTATTCCCAACCGACTTAAGCGGATACGCGAAGGTTGGGGAACACGGAACCAACAAGGATTCCATGCGATATAAAGGAATCATATCCTCGCTTAAGGTACGATCTCATAACCCTAAAACTCCTTAAACCCTAAACCGATTACTTACTCACGCCGGAGGATAATCGTGGGAAACAATCCCACGGTAAGCCTAACGGTGTTTCTTGTCTCTTAGTGCGCAGTCTCAGCAGCAATTCTCAATTGGTACGAGAACCGGAGCTCCAAATCAGAACGCCCAACTTTTGTATCAACAAGTGGCGCCATCCGTGGGACCCTACACTAAGAATCGACACTAGAATGACAAAGCACAAGCAATCGCCGATCGCAATGATCTTATGGGAAGAAGTCGCAGAGTGGACTAACCCAAGCTGCACTGGGACAACCAAGACCGCTAAAAATAAGGGTCGGTCAAGACTTGATCTTCCTCCGTGGAACCGCACTGGAACAACCCAAGTCACTACAACCACCACGAGTGGAGAGACCCATCACAAGACCGCCTTTACTACTCCCTTCCAATCGGTGCTAGAAACCGACCGACAAAGGTACCAGAGGCACCGTGTCGGGATAAGAGTGCAACAGAAACAAACGCACTCACTCGAGGAGTCGCGCTGCATTAGCACCGTAAGCAGATCCCAAAACCACGGCATGGCCGCCTCATGCAAGAGGAAGAGAAGAATAGATCGTATGAACCCGAAGCCCGACTCAATTTCGATTCGAATACGACACCCCACCGCGCCACCGTAAGGAAAAGCGCAGAGGAAGCGGTCATAAACCCCAAGATTCAATGAATCGGGAGGAGAATCGAGGGTGATGAGACATCTCACCGCAACACTCGAGTGATAGTGATAGAGAAGAACGGCGCATCAAAGGTTCACACCCGACGGGTAGCCGAGAGTACATGATAGACCTGGGGTGAAAGTATTCCCCAGTGAAAGCCCTTCGATCCGCACTATAAGTCGATTCGAGGATGGCGCAAGTTACCGTAGAAGGTAAATTCATCTTTCGACAACCCTGACAACGAGGATAGTGATACAGACATTGAAATCCGTAAGGCACGCGATAGCCAAGATGAAGACATGTCTCCCATGGCGCCGAAGTGGATGCGCTCACCGACGCATTAGTGATTTCTCCGAGAACAAGAAAAGGCGATGCCCGCAAATGTTAAAACCTATGATGGGACAGTGATCCCGACGATCACCTAAAATCTTTGAATCACCGCGACCATTGAAAATCGGCCACAACCAAGGTGGTGTCACATGTTCAATTCCACACCGGTAGGAAGCGCCAGAATCGGTTCAACAAACTCCCACAAGGAGCATAAATGGTTTTGAAGAGTTGAGAAAGGCGTTCGCCTAAATTTTACTCAACGGAAAAGTGCGCTAAAATCTCGTCGAACTCGCCAGGTGAAGCGTAACCAAGGAGAATCTACGAGCGCATTCATGGAACGCTTTAAAGATGAATGCATGCAAGTCAAAGCATGTCTCAAGTACTAAAGATCTCGCTTCATGAATGGGATTAATAATCCGAGCTCATCAAGAGATTGAACGACAAGATCCCCGAGACTTTGATGAACTCATGAAGCGCCTCGGCCTTTTGTCCAGGGGAAGCCGCCGCGCGGATAGCAAAAGAACCACTGAGTTACCGGTCACAGAACAACCCGGGAGACAATCCAATGACCGAGGTAATAACCGTAATAGGAGCTATCGCAGCCTGAGGAGCGGCAGAGATAATGACAGTACACCCCCGATCAAAACCCCAAAGGAAATACTCGCAGCAAGGAGCGAATTTCCAAGACCGCCGCAGATGCGCACACCGTAAGATCGGCGACCGGGAATGGATACCGTGACTACCACGCACAAAAAGGGTCACACCACTAATGAGTGTGTCCACTGCGCTAACTCATCGACAAGATGGTCAAGGAGGCGCGATCGACCACTTAGTTAAAAACATTAAAGAGGAAGAGATAAACAAAAGAATGGAAGCAAGAAGGAAACACCCAAAGATAAGGCCGACACAATCTACATGATACAGACGCGGCAACGAACCACTAGACAAAAGGTCACCAGAGTTTTCCAAGAAGCGAAATCTCTTTCCTACTCTAATCATGGACAACGCAGAAAGCAGAGCCCTCACCATTGAAATTAGCGCGGTGGTCACGACATACACCGCATGTACATTGATGGTGGGGCATCGGCAAATATCATGTATGAGCATTGCTTTAAAAGACTACGACCGAAATACGCAGCCGCTTAGATCCGTCAACACAAAGACTCACCGGTTTCACGGGTGAAAAATATGGCCCATGGGCAATCGCGACATTAGTCGCGCCGCAACGCAGAGCACTCACGACAACTGGATGGACTTCATGGTGATCAAATCCCCTCGTCATACAATGGCATTATTGGGAGACCCGGATATCGCCCATGCGCTGTCCCATCAACAACAAGACGGATGCTTAAATTCAGAGAAGGGGCATTGTTACTCTTTACAATGCCACGGTACCAAATGAGAATGTAACACGGTTACATGCGAAATGGAACCGATTCAAACAAAGGGCGCCAAAGTCCCCAACTTGAAGGTTGCACCACCCGTAATACCCGTAATGTGAAGTAACCATTGAGGGTCATTGTCGGACAACGGCAGCACCGTGCGCGCTCCTACAAAAGAACGTGGATATCTTCGCGGGAAGCCAAACACATGATCGAGTACCACGCCGATCACAGAGCATAAACCGAGAACCGACAAGGATACTCACCGACACGCCGGAAGAAGCGTGGCTAAGCCCCGTAAAGGGCGCAGTAATCTCGGCAGAGGTACAAAATTGGTAAATGCGGAATTATGCGTGAAGTCTATTACCACGATCGCTTTCTAATCCAAAGAATGGTCAAAAGCGATGGTAGTGGCGAATGTGTGTAGACTTCACCGACCTTAACAAAGCATGCCCGCAGGATCGCTATCCACTACCGAGATAGATCGGAAAATAGAGTCCTTGTGTGGATACCCGCTAAAGTGTTTTCGACGCTGCATGCGGATATCACCGATACAAATGGCTAAAGAAGACGAAGAAAGATTTTTCCACACAAGCCAAGGCGCATCGTTACACAAAATGCCATTTGGCTTGAAGAACGCGGTGCCACCTATCGTCGTTAGTAGACAATGCCTTTGAAAACAAGGGCCGCAACCTAGAAGTCTATGTGGATGACCGGTCATAAAAAGCCATACTTGAAGTGGAACTTGTGCGACATAGAAGAAACATTCAAGACTCTACGAGATCAACATGAAGCTAAACTTAAGAAATGCACCTTCGCGCCATCAAGGCATGTTCTTAGGATACCGATAGAACCCGATGGCATAAAACCTTGTCCAGAAAAGACAAAGGTGGTAATTGAACTTCCTCACCGCACACGTCAAGGAAGTCCAATCCTCAATGGAAAATCGCCGCCTCAACAGTGTTCCTGCCTAAATCGCCAGAAAAGTCATTGCTCTCTTCAAAACACTCAAGAAGTGTATAAAAGGGTGACTTTCGTGGATCACGGAGGCGGAAGAAGCCTTCACTACACTCAAACAAAGATCTAGCAACGCCCCAACACTCGTGGCACCCGACTGTGGAAGAGCCGATTATGTATTTATCAAGAACTCATGGGGGCCAACAGAAGGTTACTAACAGATAGGGACTCGTGCAAACACCTATCTATTTTGTCGAAAGCGCCAAGAAGACGTAAGATGAACTACAAGGCCATGGGAAAGTTGGTCCGGCATTGGTGTTTGCCGCCAAGCGATCGCGCGGTATTTCCAAGCGCACCGATAGCGGTAATCACGCATCAAGCCATCAGCGGATCATCTCCAAACCCGACGCGGCCAGACGACCTGAAGTGGAGTGTGTTGCTAGCGAACATAACATCTCTTATGCACCACGCATCGCAATAAAAGGATGTGTTCGCGCACTTCATCATCGAAAAGCCGACATCGACGAGGTGCCTACACCAAGCAAAAAGGAGCTACAAGATCCATGGATTTTGTTTACGACGGTCCTCGTGCGCGGACGGGTCGAGTCGGCCTTATTCTCACAAACCCGTAGGAATGGAATTCACTTACGCACCGCGCTTTGAATTTACCTCGACAAACAATGAGGCGTAATATGAAGCACTAATCACCGGACTACGATTGCACCGAATGGGTGTACGTAACTTGGAAGCAAATGTGGACTCCCTGCTAGTGGCCAACCACGTGTTGGGTGAATACGTGGCTAAAGAGGAGAATATGATTCAAGATCTTGAGAAGACTAAGACATCGATCAAAGGCTTTGATGATTTACTATCAAGCAAGTCCCTAGAGGAGAAAATCGCAAAGCGATGCACCGAGCAAGATCGCCTCGACAAGCTTTGCACATTTATCAAAGCAAGTGCTGGTGGAAACACTGAAAAGCAAATCCATATCGGAGATGGAAGTCTCCGCGGTCATAGAAGAGGATGGTCCTACATGGATGACACCGATTACGGAATTCCTAGGCAAGGGAACGTTACCACAAGAACAGACAGAAGCTCGCAGAGTACGGCGCACAGCGCAGAGATTTGAGTTGCGAGACAACATATTGTACCGACGTTCCTTCCTCCAACCGTGGCTCCGCTGCGTTGGCCCTCTACAAGCAAATTACGTGCTGCGAGAAATCCACGAAGGTTCATGCAGCATGCACGCAGGACCACGGTCCATAGGCACGCGCCATGCGATCGTGATACTATCGCCAACCATGCATCGAGATGCGCGGGACTTAATACTGAAGTGCAATGATTGCCAAGTCCATAGACCCGGCCCCGCCAACCACAAAGATGAGCTAACACCAATCACGGCACCATGGCCATTCTATAAATGGGGCATTGATATTGCGTGTCCTTTTCCAATAGCAATGGGTGGTCTCAAGTTTTCATAGTAGCTATAGACTACTTCACCAAGTGGATCGAGGCAAAAGCGATGGCGATAATCACCGCAATCGTGTAAAACGCTTTGTCCGGGACAACATTGTGTGCCGCTCGGATTACCCGTGAAATCATCTCGATAACGGGAAACAGCTCTGCGACAACCCTTCAAAGATTGGTGCGAAAAGTTAAACATCACCCAACACTTCTCGCTTGCCACGCACTCCACAAACCAATGGCTTAGTCGAGCGCCAATCGAAGCCCGGTGAAGGAATCAAAGCACCGGACAGCACAAAGGAAGGTGGGTCAAGAACTTTCACATGTACTATGGGCGCACCGCACCTCAATTAAAACCAAAGACAGTGATACCCTTTCTCTAGTATACGGATGAAGCCGTTATACCAACCGAGATCGGCATGCCAACTATCCGCATCGCGGAGATCAATGCGACTACAAACGACGACGAAAGACGGTCGACTTGGATCTCATTGGAAG
Source organism: Chrysanthemum lavandulifolium (assembly GCA_022545495.1). Classification (NCBI taxonomy): domain Eukaryota; kingdom Viridiplantae; phylum Streptophyta; class Magnoliopsida; order Asterales; family Asteraceae; genus Chrysanthemum; species Chrysanthemum lavandulifolium. The sequence goes on along the minus strand of CM040240.1, from coordinate 3,547,172 downwards.
AAAGGCGCGAACGTGCAGCCATACGGGAAGCAATTTCAAGTCAAAATGAAAGGATACTATGATGCCAAGGTACGCAGTGTTTCATCTGCATCAGCGACTTTGTTCACAGCTACCAATGAGGCGAGCCATGCGTAAGATACGGTGTAAGCTCGGACCAAAATGGAAGGCCCTTATGAGATTATCGAGGCAATAGGCACAGCGCTGCATGCACTACGAGGATTGGATGGACGTGACCTCACAAGACATGGAACATCGGCAACCTCAAGAGGTGCTACCAGAAGAATAGCTACAGACAATAAGACAGACGCTCCGCACTTTCAAAGGCTCAATAAACATTCATGTATTCGCTTTTATTTTTCATATTTTCTTTCTTATTTCTTGATAAACTTGCAAGTATTAATAAAACGCCGGTTTCTAGCTAACTCATGACACATTTTAAGTTGTTATCTCCATATACTATATGTCTTAGCAATTTTTATTTCTTGCCCAACGATGGCGTGCATGCACTACAAATAAACCCACGATGGTAAAAGGATAAGTTGACCTACTAACTAACTTGTTGAGTAAGAGGGTTGCAAACCCATCAATACCGGATCACGATCCTTGTTAAACACCTTGTTCTCAAGACGTTGGAATAAGAAATGTGCGCATCCCACGACGGTTGCGCAGCAATGCACACGTGCACGTTTAACAACTTAGGAACCAAGACGCTTGATTCCTTAATCAGATATTTACAGTACGCTGTGAATCATAACATACACGATTATGATAAAGTACTTAGAATTATTTTACAAGTATACTTTGATTCTAATACATAACTATGAATTTCCTACATTCGCTTGTTTCATGCAAAAGACAAACAGATGGATTTATATTACATGTTTTAATCATATCCACAGCGAAAAAGAGACGTTTATTCATAACTGCGAGTTATTACAAAAGATAGCCAACATGTCCACTACCACCTACTACGCTTTGCGAAGAAGTACCAACGCGACTCGTTGCTTCTTGGGCTCCGCTAACACCTTTCAACACATCTGATTCTGATGTGATACAGTAGCCACACTTACTGGCACCCCATCAGACCTTGGCAAGTGTGCCGCACCAACCCCACACAAAATGGCCTTACCTGCTATACCTTCTTTCTTAGCAAGACGGGTGGCATGCGCTTCCAAGACTTCCTTTAAAGGTACCTCCTTCTCTAAAGCGAATGGATTCTGACTATCCCTGGGACGCGCAAAGACAGGTACTTGGAGCTGAGACTCATGAGGTTTCAAAAAATAGTCCAGCTGTGTGTCGGCATCCTCGGCACGATGACGCGCCAAAGTCAATCCCGCCATAATAACACTTATCGGGTAATCTTGATCGCGCTCAAGCTCCGAAATCATTGGGAGCTCTAAGTCTTTCATTCTCCGCATGATCATGACTAAATGATCATATGATTCAAAGATCATAACCCAGACCTTATCAACAGCGCCTTCAGCTCAAGGCCATGGAGTCTTTCAACTGCTTCGATTTACTGCGCCCAGAGCGACTGCACAACCTCGCGAAGGCATTCACCACCTCGGTGATTCTGTGGTGCTAAGGGCAGCTAGGCGAAGACGTGGCCTATGAGCCACCAAGGCCCAGAATGGTGGACATGAGTCGAGGATACAACTCCTCGTCATACTCGATGCTCAACTTGCGCAGTTTGGCCTCTTGCACTTCCAAAGACCAGCTCACAGTAGCCCCAAGCTCCCCCAACTGTGCGAACAAGCTCTCCTTACCCTACTCCAAATGTTTAAGTGCCCAGCGACATGCAGACTTGTACCTGGCAGCCTCGTTACGATCCTGACTAATTTGACACATTATTGCCATCTTGTCCTCGGCCTGTTTTTGAGCATATGCGCTCAGATCCCTAACCTCTACACGGGCACTATCCAGTTGTGCTCGGGTGCTTGCAAGTTGCGCCTCCAACGAAGTTATTGTTTGGTCTTTCTGTGCACTTTGGTCCTCCCCACCAGATACCCGGTCTTTCAACTTTACAATTAGTGCAAAGATGTTGTGCGGAGACTGCACTAATTCTTCGACCAAATGCTCGCGGGCACATCCGCATCGATTGGTTTTCATTATCCCGGCTCGCGGCTCGTAATGCGCCGATCAGATCGGACTCGCCTTGGGAGGTGACTCATGACTGCTCCATCCCGCGAATGATTACCAACAAGAATGTTAGAATCACAACTAGCACATTCACCAACTAAAGAAAATTATACATGTATGGTTTTACTTACTTTGGCTCCGTCATCGCCAGGAAGGTGCGACGACGCTTCATCAGTGGAGGACAACTCCACAGTCTGAACCACGGGACGTTTCTTCCTTGAAAGGCCCGCACCATCATCTCTTCGGGTCCTTTTGCGACTAAGCGCAGCCTCTTCTTCTTCCTCTTCAGGATTCACCACAGCTGCGGGCGCTGACTGTGCTACCAGCAAAGTTACTTCAGGATTGGGACGACTCTGCAGAGGCGTTGCCTCCACTGCAACTGAGGAACTGGTCCCTGTATCCCAAGCATTCAGCTCTGTGACACGCCCTGCAGTTGCGGCTAAAATAGGTTCCTCATCATCCCTTAACGGTCTTACTCCTGTCCTTACGGCTACGGGCTTCGCTAGCTGTACGACGGTGAATAGATCCATCTCTGCGCAAGACAAGACACATATACAAACAGGTTATATAATGCGCGACAAAGATGGAAGATTGATCTTACATTATTTACACGTAAGAACGGAGGAATAAGTACCCACCCCGCCATTGGCGCCTAAAAGATAGGATCTCATCTTGGGACCAAAATAATTACTACCGATCCCCATGTGCACCAAAATCCTCAGATATGCACTAATGGGGATGCGGTTAGCATTTATCGCCCGCATCCTCGACGTTATAAGACCCTGCAATGGGCACTCATCCTCCGTAAGGATCCCTGTATAGAAATCATAATTCCAAGGAAACATGTATCATCTACCCGTAAGAAATATTCCTCCAATTCCTAAGGCGCCTAATTTATCCAGATAGCACCGCAGCCTCACCAAGCGTTCAAAAGGACACCCACCCATGCGCCCACGAGTGTGATAAAAGGCGCGAATAAGTGGATGGTGGGGTTAATCCCCAACAGACGGCAACTTACCTCAAAATTGGTAATTTTAGTCTACCGATACAATGCACCGCGATATGTGTAGAGTATAATAGTTTAACACATCGCACGTAAAGCGTGACAGGGTACACGTTGATTCGCGAATTAATAACCGTGTGTATACACCCACTTTCTTCGGGAAATCAAGAATCGTGGCTCGCGATCCCGCACCACCGGATGCACATCCCGGGTATAAAGTAATCCGAGGTAAATTCCATCGATCGATCACAAAGTGAGGTCGGAGTGAAGTCGACAACTGCTTAACCATGGTGATATAATTTTTGCTATAACGCACGCGCAGTTACCTTTGTGGTTGGTTACTGGGATTACAACTCTTAAAACTCTTTAGAAATGGTGGATGGAGTTTTTACGGTGAGGAATCTGTGAAATGAATCGACAAGTTATATACCTTTTTCTTCCACACGATTGGTGACACGTGGATCCCACTAGTCCTCACTGTGTGGTTGAGATGGATTGATGTGACAACGGGGCAGTAACTTTCCCCCGATTAACGAGGCATTGACTATTCACTTGGATGTCTCGATACACTGCACCTACGGGTAGGTGTATGGTTTCTTGGATACGCTTCGTAAGTTATTTGTTTTTTGGACTACGGTCATTAGTCTAGCATCCGCAGCTACGCATGCAAGATACTAGACCGGGGGACATGATGACGATAGTCTCGTGTCGGGTCATAAACCCGACAATGTACCGATACTACAAGCCCGCATTTAACCGGGCCAATATCAATAAAGGTTTGGGCTCACGAAGCCCAAGCCCAAATCTATTTACGGAATAGATATCCGATATCTTCTAGAATACGAAGATAATTATTCCTAACCGACTTAGGCGGGATACAAGAAGATTGGGGAACACTTAACCAACAAGGATTCCGTGCGTATATAAAGGGAATCATATCCTCGCTTAAGGTACGATCTCATAACCCTAAAACTCCTTAAACCCTAAACCGATTACTTACTCTCACGCTGAGGATAATCGGGAAACAATCCCACTGTAAGCCTAACGGTGTTTCTTGTCTCTTAGTGCGCAGGTCTCAAGCAGCAATTCTCAATTGGTACGAGAACCGGAGCTCCAAATCAGGAACGTCCAACTTTTGTATCAACAATATTTAAATCTAAAGACGTACATTAGAAACTGATATGATTTACTTTTTTAAAACAATGATATTGTTTAGATGAACCTAGGTACTTGAGTTACTTCCACTATTTCGGATGCATGTGATAAACATGCTATTCCGAACACTTGCATGTTGCATCGAATTTATCGGTATACAGTTGTAGATGGGTCAACATGCATGGAGTTTGTTTCAAAACATCTTAATCACTATACATGTAAAATTAATCTTTAGTGTTGTTTCATCCTCAACTTGGAAAATGGACTTGATGAGTATGTTTAAGACCTGCAAAGAGATTATGTAATGATAAAATTTACGTCTTCCACCAATCAATCTTTGAGTCTTGATAGAAATACAAATAAAAGACATACCTTATGAAACTTAAGTCTTCCAATATGAACATTTAAAGTGAAATATAATAAGTATGAAAGACATACCTTATGTTAAGGAGCAAACAATACAATAATAGCTTCGTCCTTTTTTATATATCTTTCTAATGTGATAGCACGTTGACCTGAAACAAAGTAAACAATAAATAATGAGATAAAAAAAAACTTAAAAATTTTAATGTTGGAAGAAGCGGTTTGTAAGAAAGAAATGATTGAATACAAACATGGATATATGCAGGGACGGAGCCAGGAATCCATGTTAGGGGGGGCTCAAAAATTTTCGGTAGTAACATACAATTTCTTGTTTTGTGTTCGAATTGAAGTTTGAATCGTTTGAGATAGAGGTTTAATGATATTTTTACGGTAGTAACATACTATTACTTTATTAGTAGACAAAATAAACAATATAGGCAAACATTGGCGCAAGTTGTAGTGAAGATGGGAATCTAAGAAGGAAAAAATGTCGTGGTTTATTTGATATGGGTCAATAACACAAATTCACCTAACTGGCTACATACAATGACAAAAATTCAAAATGTTTGTGTTACAATGAAAAAAAAATAGTTGGCTATACACAATGACAACAAGTGTCAAGTTCGATGCATTTTTTTGTCATTTTCCCTAAAAAAAATAGCCTTTTCAAGTCACATGGTTCGCATTTATGATCATATTTAATAACCACGTTGCAAGTTCAGTTGACTTGAGGTCATCGCTTCATTTTTTTTATTCTTTTAATTTTCAAATTTGAAACTTTGGTTCGGGTTGGGTCAAGATTTCCAAGTTCCGTTCGTGATAATCTTTGGAATACCATCAATTAGTGTAGTAGATTAAAGGCTCTATAAAACATGGACTATTATCTAAGCTATAAGGTGAGCTATTGGCAAGTGTTGCCTCGCAGCTTTTTCGAGCCCTTGTGCCATTATAATGTACACCTTTAAACACGAAAAATTTATGTACGTGCAATTTAAGATTATAAATGTTACAAAAAGTTATTCTAATAAACTCTCCAAAAGACTAGAAAAATGAAGCTAACCATGTCAAAATTTATCAAATTTGTATTCAAAAACCACCTTTAATACAATTTTCGATAATAAATAAGAGATACTATTATTTATAGAACGATTTATACTATTCGTAATAATTTCTCACTTATGGGCTAAAAGCACAATATTGGAAACCTTTTATACTAGTTTAAAAATAAAAGTGAACAATCGAGACAAAGTGTATAAAGTATAAAATATAGGGGTGAAGTGCGAGATGACCTAAAGTTATCTTCTTCTTCACCGCTTGAATATTCAAACCCGTGTTTATACCATTTCTTAGAATCTCTTAAAATCAACCGATTGCTTTTACCATTTTTTTGAAATCAAATTAGTTTACGCTTTAGAGCACATACTTATCGATTTGTACAAAAACATGAATTAAATCTTACTTAAGTCAAAAATTATGGTGCCACAAAGTTGAAGCCCGAGCGGTTGAGCACATCGCAAACGCTCAAACCAAATTTCTAGTTAGGCGGTGGGGAAGAGCACCCTCCAAATTTCACCTGGCTCCGTCTCTGGATATATGCATTTTTATAGTGAAAATGAGAAATCGTCATGTGCAAGCTTGTAATTCAAATTGTTTTAAATGTTATTGACCATCCTTATATAAAACGCGTTATCACATTAATGGGTTTGTATCAGTTCTAAAACTAGAAGTTGCTCTTATCTGAGTTGCCATAGATAGATTCAAAAGTCAGGCCTTTATAATATTTAGCCGTGTATAGATTGAGTGGTTAATGAAGTGTTGCCATATTAGAGATTGTGTCGTTTGTTTTTTCTCAATAAGCATTTTTTTCCTCTTTTCACTTCTTTTGTCTCGCGAGGAGGCGTAGGTTTATGTTTGTTTTTGCGTATATGTGCTTCTTTTCACTTTTTCCTCTTCTAAATTTCGACATTATCTTTCACTTCTTACCTCTTCTTTCACAACCCCTACATCTCTTTCTCAATATCTTATATCTCCTTTACGCTTCGTCTGCCTTTTACGTTTTCGCTCTTTTACGCCGCCCGCTTTTTACGCCACCTCTTTTTACGCCGCCTTTTTTACTTTTTTCGCCCATTTTTACGCCGCCGCTTTTACGTTTCGTCCGCTTTCACGTCATCCGCTTTCTTACGCTTTTGTCCGTCGTCCGCTTTCACTTGTTTTTACGCCATTCGCTTTTACGTTTTCGTCCGCTTTTCACGCTTGCACCTTTTTTACGCCGTCTGCTGCTTTACATTTTCACCGCTTTTTCGTTCGTTTTCGCTTTTTACGTTTTCGGCCATTTTTTACGCTTTACATTTCTTACACTTTCGTCTGCTTTACGTTCACCAATTTTTTACTTTTCGTCTGTTTTTTATGTTTTCGTCCATTTTCTTATGTTTTCTACCGCTTTTTTACTTTTTCGTCAATTTTTTACGTTTTCATCCGTTTTTTTACGCTTTCGTTCGTTTTTACTTTTTGATCTATTTTTTATATTTTCGTCTGTTTATTTTACGTTTTCATCCGTTTTCATATAATTTTATAAGTTTTTTGTACGTTATTTTATCTTACCTAACCAAACGGAAGATAATGTAAGAAAACCGACGAAAACGGATGAAAACGAAAGAAAACAGACGAAAACGTAAAAAAAAAAACGAGCGAAAACGTTAAAAACGGACGAAAACGTAAAAAAAGGCGAAAACGTAAAATAAGAGGTGAAAACGTAAGAAACTGGACTAGAATGTAAAAAAACGGACGAAGACGTTAAAAACAGATGAAAACATAGAAAATGGAGGAAAACGTAAAAAAAAGACAAAAACGTAAAAAAGTAAAAAAACATATGCAAATGTAAAAAAATGGTGGAAAACGTTAAAAACAGATGAAAGAGTAAAAAAAAGACAAAAACGTAAAAAAGTACCAAAACGTAAGAAAACCAATGATCCATTTGACCCATATGACAAAATTGTTTATAGCACAAAAAACGGTCGATATTGGTATATTTTGAACCATTATGTATTGTTTTTAGTACTTCGTATTTTAAGCGATTCGTTTGTTTTTTTGCACTCAATAAAGACAAAAACTAGTGAAAGAAAAAGGAAAAAAATTACATCAATAGCACAAAAATACTAATGAAAAGAAAAAGAAAAAGAAAAGAAGAAAAAGAAGAAAAAGGAAAGAAGATTTAATAAGATAAAAACAAACTATTTTATTCTTGCGGATGAAGATTTTAAACGCACTCTTTTTTGGCAGTATACTATTATAGATGAAGATGTAAAAGCTCGAAAAACAAACGACACATTTTCAATAGTTTCCAAACCCAAAATCATGTAATGTAAAGAATTCAAGATTGCCAAAAATATTAGAGATTAAGTTTTTCACTTTTACTTTTGACCATTTTTCCTTTATAGATAGTTTAGATTTGCAATATAGTTTCTTTTAGAGTTTATGCAAATGTAATTTCCTTTAGTAGTCCATGCAATAGTGAAATGCAATATAGTATCTTTATTTAGGAGTCCATGCAAATATTGTTTTAGTTTCCTTTTAATGTATGTAAGCTGTAAGTATAGTAGTCCATGCATTAGTGTAGTAGAGAGTCACCTTGGCATGCATGCATGGTCTGAAATAAATTTTTTGTAAATCATGATTTTAGTTTATTATATTCTTTTGAAAATAAATTTATGGATATCAAAATTTCGTTTGCCGCCTGCTCGAAATTCGAGTCTGTTTAGTACAAGACCGCCCGGCTTAAGTTCCATTTGCCCGATTGACCGTTTGGCTTGAATATCCAGATAACGTGCTTTATTATTCAGTATAGTGATATTTAACGCAGGTTCCCACGCATCATGGGTGACGGATAACCCGAAATAAAATTTTCCGTTAAATGTATTTTATTTGATTATGTTTTTTGATAATAAATTTACTTGATTTCAAGAATTTCGCTTAGCTCGTGCCTGTTCGGGCTCGAGCCTGTTAACCCGTGTCCGGTCGGGCTCGACCCCGCTTGGCCCGTGTCCGTTTGGATCGCACCCGTCGGCCCGGCCCATTTGGACCGTTGTCTGCTCGCTTCAATATTGTATAACGTTTTATTATTCAGACAATGACATTTTATCGCGGAATTATGTTTAAGTTGGTTGTACAATACGCTTGATAATTTGTATTTATTGTGAAGGAGTGTTTTAATAACCGCATTAATCAGATTTATCGACCAGCTAATTAATTATCTACATTAAATATCTCGACCACATTAATAGTCCAGATTTCAGACATTGCTTTAAGACTTGTAAGTTTTAAAATTAAGATTGATGAGAAAGATCATTAATAGTCATTATGATTGCATAATGTTTTCAGATTGTAAGTCTTAATTTTAAAGCACTATGCTATATATGCTCATTCTTTTATTATAAGTAGATATGATAAACGTGAGTTAGTTACTTTTAATATAGAGTTATTACTTCGTCTCTCCTTTGACCATTTTAAGACATTCAACATTCAATATTCAATTTTGACCTTTTTTCCTTTATATTTAGTTAAGTTTAAGATATACAGTAGAGATAAAGCTCATAAATTATTCAAAAAAACTTGAAAAGAAAAAGAAAAAAAAAATGAAAACCCTAAACTGGAGATGGTGACTAGTGAGGCCCGTTATTTAACACTTCTACAACCACTCCATGGAAAGGAAGCATTTGAATGAGAATTATTTCAGCCATGACCCATGTGAAGATATGATTGTAGGCCCCTTCCATTATCACCACTAATGTTGAGTGGCTGATTCACGATCAATCATTTAGCAATCTTTATAGACTTTTGCTTTTTTCTGATCTTGATATTTCTCGACAGCTGGAAAGATATTTGAAATTTGTATTGGTAAACAGTTGGATTACTTTTTGTAAATTTGAGTTATTATGAATTTGATATGTATTAATCTAAAAATATATATGCTTTTATTCTTTACTCATGTCAAAAAATATGACAAAAACTTATAAATAACGTTTATGATAGATAATGGTAAAGAACAATACAACGATAATGTTTAAAACATTTAACTAATATTACAGGTTGTTCCTCTTATGTTTCTAACATAGATCCTAAAATCTTTGCATACATCACTTTCTTCCTTTTTCAAAAGCAACTATCTCACAATATTTGTTGGCCACAAGGCCTTTGGTATACATCGTTTCTAAACAAACTTGAAGTTTAATGTGGTTCCCGGACACTACCTACCATGGCATTAGGTCCGCCCGGCCTCGATTTAACCATATATACAAAGTCACCAAATTTGATGAGATCTTTAGTATAAAACACTTAACAATACAACCTTATACCAAATTTGATCGCAATCGGATCCTGACATTGGTCACTACAGCTGTGTTTGGGAGAGGTCTTACAGAGTTTGGGGCTTAAACTTCTAAAATAAGCGGTCTTATAAAAAAAGTTTTGTTTGTCACATGGGCTTGTGGATGTTTTTATAAGTCATGAGCATAAGTCAAAGTTCTATATTGAAAGAGCTGCCATGAAATTATACTAATAAATTACTTAAATAAATTTCAAAATATAATGGATTATTACTAAAGTTGAAAATATATCCGAATTTAATTTATGTATTTTTATACGATTTTACATTAATAAGCCCCGACTTCGGCCAGACCCGTTTTGTCAAACATGCCCAACGAACATTTCAGGCAATGATTGAGCATTTCAGCCAATACTAACAACCCAAGTGACTCTCACAAGGAACACTAGTCACGAAATACAACTTAACAACAGAACCCCCTTTATATGCAAAACACTTATATCTTTGTATACATCACTTTCTTCTTTTTCAAAAGAAACCAACTATCTCACAATATTCGTTGGTCACAAGGCCTTTGGTATACATCGCTTCTAAACAAACTTGAAGTCTAACGTGATTCCCGGATACCACCTACTATAGCCTTAGGTCCGCCCCCTGGATCAAAAACAATGTCTTCTTCAGATGTAAACCTTGAAAATGTTCCAATTAATCAGGAGGATATCCATGTGGCTTTTCCAGAGTATTTGAAAATTTCTGAAAATTCTCGTTATGTCGAAATAAAAAAGCTCTATGACCTCTGGAAAAACCGCACAGCTGCTATCGCATCTGGCAACTATCTTGAAGAGGCTGATCAGATAATTTCTAAGTTGAACCATGAAAACATCCTCCCTTATTACAGAGATAATGTGTTTATTAGAAGTCTAGATGCCAATCTCCAAGAAGGAAATATGTAAGATTAAAGAAGGAATACAAGGAAGGAATACATTTGTTACATTCATACTTCAAGATTAAATAGATACATAAAAAAGTGTCTCCATAAAACACTCCATAAAACAAGGCATAAAGCAAGCAACACCACTACTTATTTGTCTCCTAATAATGCTGATCTTGAATTAAAATAACCAAAAGAAACATCACTCATAACATAGTGCATAACCCATCTTCAAGGCATACGTGAATCATGCAATACATAACCGATTAACCCAACATTCACCCCCTTAATCGGTTATTCACACGTCCATTCACAACAGTGCCGGCTCATCTTCTTCGATCAAATTCACCTCTTGCCTTTTGGGACACTCATTGCTATAATGACCAAACTCGTCACACTTGTAGCATTTGACGTGGCTTTTATCGCGGAATCGTTCACCACCATCTCGACTCTTCCCAGACCCATGGCCTCTTCCCCGGCCCCGTCCAAAGTCATCCCGGTTTGAACTTCCACCCCCACAATGTTTACAACCGTGTGTCCTCACTTGACTAGCCAATAGCAACTGATCACCATAAGTGTTTTCCATCTTTTCATTTCCTTTTATACGCTCCTCATAAGCCTTTAATCTACCAACAGCTTCATCGAATAACATCGAGTCCAATTCAAAACATTGCTCAATTGAAGCCACAATCTGGAGAAACGACTTAGGCATAGAATCAAGTAGCCTTTTCACCAAGTCTACTTCTTCAAGCTCGTATCCAAGGCTCCTCGCATTTGAAGCCAAACCGGTCAACTTGGTTGCAAAGTCATCAACCGTTTCGCCCTCCTTCATACGCAAGCTTTCAAGCTCTCTCTTCAAGGTTGCAAGTCGAGCCGTCCTCACCCGATCCACTCCCAAGTAACGTGTCTTTAGCCCATCCCACACTTGCTTTGGGTCGGTGTAACTAGCCATTTGCAAAACCATATCCTCCGGTATGGCTTGAAACAAGAAAGCTAGTGCTTGTTTCTTCTTCTTTGGATCAACTTCTTCACCCAATGTCCTTGGTTCAACCGTTTCCCATATCCCGTGTGCGTCCATAATCGCCTTAATTTTGACAGCCCACACCGGATAATTTGTCGTGGTCAAAATAGGAATTTGATAGGACATCGAAGCTGATTCTCTAGATACCAACGCCATTTTTCCACTTTGAGACAACTTCAACTCTTGTGATCAAATCTGTTCCGAGAGACTTATTCCACCTACAAAGAAAACTAGCAATCCGCTTTCCCGTTTCCTTGCACTTGCAAAACGAATCAGATCCAAAACATCCCTGTTTTGACGGATCTCTGCTGTTCGTCTTTTCCCGCACCGGTTAGTCTCTTTCAACCTGGAACATATTGATCAAGAGAAGAAGTTGCTCTTTGTAGTTCTTCAAACCTTTGTTTTTGCTCTGATACCAAATGTAAGATTAAAGAAGGAATACAAGGAAGGAATACATTTGTTACATTCATACTTCAAGATTAAATAGATACATAAAAAAGTGTCTCCATAAAACACTCCATAAAACAAGGCATAAAGCAAGCAACACCACTACTTATTTGTCTCCTAATAATGCTGATCTTGAATTAAAATAACCAAAAGAAACATCACTCATAACATAGTGCATAACCCATCTTCAAGGCATACGTGAATCATGCAATACATAACCGATTAACCCAACAAAATAATAGGCATGACTTTACATGGGCGCAACGTCTCAGAACTTGCATAGGCATTGCAGAAGGGCTCCGTTACCTTCACTTATGTAGAGTAATACATGGATATCTTAATAGCAGCCGTGTCTTCTTAAATAAAAATCTAGAAGCTAAAATTTTGGTTCATGGTTACTCGGTATTAGTCCGTGGAAATCAGCCACATCCAGAAATTTATATGCCAAGTGAGCAAGAATTGCTGATCAGTCCATCCACTGATCCGGTTTACCACGAAAGCGGCATCCTCAACATAGAATCAGACATTTACTCATACGGCATACTTATGTTTGAAATATTGACCGGGGTGCCGGCTGATTTTGATACGGTCATTGGAGATTATAAGAAACAGAAGCTGATAAATCTGGTTCGACGTTTCTATGGTGATGGACCGCAGCAGTTAATTGATCCATATATCATAGATAATATTGACCGTCATTCGTTTTATATGTTTATAGAGATTGCATATAAATGCATCAGTTTCGACATAAAGGATCGCCCTACGATGGATGAGATCGTACGAACGATAGAGGAAGCATTGGATATTCATGTAAGTCTTCTTCTTTATTATTTTCTGATTTAATCACAAATTTCGTTTCTATGTTTGTACACAATCACATCTTTCATCCTTTCATCCTTTGACTTTATTAAAGGGAAGTGATTTAGCCACGCACAAAATTGATTCATCCACATAATATGAAAAGAAAATTACATATCTACCCTTAATATTTGTTTACCATTAATTTTTAATATTAATCCTTTTTCATACATTGCCACCGTTTTGGAAGAGATTTATTTTGAAATTAGGCTTTTGTTATAAAATAATCCTTCTAAAATAAATAAATTGCTTGGACACGTTCGGACGCATTAACTTCGCCTTTTATTTCAAACAAATAAATTCATAAACGAAAAGTTCGATTCATGAAGGTTTTAAACATTTTTGTTTTAAAACATTAAATTATCGATATACTCTAAACATTTGTTTATAACTATGTATATGTCCTTTACGCTATTTTACATCTTATAATTACATTTAATAAATTAACTTACCAAACACTTTTATTGAAAAAGATACCAGAATTTCACGTTATCATTATAGCTTAATGTTTTACATACCATAATTTATAATACCATAAAGATCAAATACCATACAAATTTTCATTAAACATACCCTAAAAGTAACACATTTGCTTATGCTTATGTGAGTCACTTTTAACCGTTGTTACTTCTACCATCGCCACTTATACCCATTATTACTAGCCATGGCACAAGTGATTATTTTACATTGTTAATGTTAAACTTTAAAGTATATCCAAAACGTTTTGTTATCCTTTGTTTAACAATTTTGATAAAATAAGCATTCATAACTATAATTAAATAACATAATCATTATCATTCACTTTGAAAAACAAGAATACAATTTGATCCTTGACATAGTTAAAACTACACTGAATAAGATTCTAACATATACAATTATTGCTTCGAAAAATATAGATACCATTATCATTTGCTTTGTAAAACAATATTGCAGTTGAGCAGTACTATAAAGTGATGTTTTATGCCTTTGTGCTTAAAATTTACGTAGTACAATAAAAACAATAAAGTATATGAATAAATTACTATCAAAATATGTTACTTACATATTAATCATTTGATTACGCTCCCAAATTCAAAAGCATAAGAAACAAAACCTATTTAAGAAATAAAGTACTGTTTGACAATCTTGTTTGCGTAAAGTTGTGAAAATAAAAATAAAAAGTATGTTAAAGTTGACAATAAAAGTAAAAATCTAACAGTTAATACAGGATAAATAAATGCACTAATGTTGAAGGCAAACATAAAAAGACAAGGGTAATAACATATTGAGGGTAAATATGTAATTTCATTTATATTAGCTGTGGATGAATCAATTTGATCCCGTGAATAAATCACCTTCCTTTATTAAACTAATGGACAAAAGACAACAAATGCGATAAATATAGTTATATACTAAATATAGAAATGAATTCTAACTCAACTCTCCTCACAATTCCATACCCGCTAATAATTCATTTCACAACACCCAAACGTATATGTTATAACAGATGTGTTTGTTTGGGTTTTCAGATCTTTCCGCGACATCATTATTCCCGCGATATAAAAAGAACTTCACAATCTTTTTCCCACAAACACTTACCCAAAAGAAACGATTTTGATAAATAAAGTTTGTATGATTGAAATAAAGGTTAAAGATATAAAATTTGAATTTAAATAAAATAAACATACTAAAATCAGAAAACTAAAACTCGTAAAAATATATCAAAACGAATGTTGAATTAAAGAATATAAAATTTTAAAAATATGGTAAATTAGATCATAAAAAATTAAACGAATAAAAGATATTTAAATTTAAAAATAAAGGTGATTAATTAGTTAAGATGGATACGCTACTGCATAATATCGGAAATATTTATTTTAATTGTTAGAAATTTCATCTTTTTTGTTATTTTTAGTTGCAGGTTAACACGCCACTAAACGATCGGAGCCCTTAACTTAATTTTTCATGGTTTCACAACTTAAATACTTTATATAGTAGTATAGATTTTTATGTAACGCACAACTTAAATGCTTTATATAGTAGTATAGATACACTGCCCGTGGTCCCGTGTGATTGTCTTTTTAAGTGGACCGGTTCTTTGACCATTAGTCCATTAAAAATGTGTCCTTAAACTATTAGCGTTGAATTATATTGATGGCACAGTGGTTTATGTTTTTTTAGTATTTGTGCCTAGCCCATGTTTATCCTAGTACAATTCGTTTGACTGCATGCATATACAGATTAAGATGGGATTAATAATATCACGGACTTTTATCAAAATTAATATGGTATCACAGCCTAAAGATCCTCTCCTAATTAAACCCTAACCTCAAAAGTCACATCCTAGCCGTCGTATGTGCTTCAACAAAACAGCTCCACCTGCTTGCTTGCTTCCTTCTATAACTCACGAAGAGAATAAAAGATAACAAGCTACCTGTGTGCTGTGTGCTTGCTTCCATAAATTCACATTTGCATTCCATGCAATTGTATACTTGGCATTCAATTCACAAGTAACCCCACCATACAAACTGCCTTTACTTTTTCTTCTGCTGCTCGCTGCCTTTACTTTTATTTGCTATTTTTAGCTCGCTACCAATTGCTTGGGTATAATATGTTTAGCATGCAAATGCCTTACAATAATCCAGTTTGTCCCAATATGAATATGGGGTATATTTATTGTCACGCTTGTGTTGGGTCCCCCACGTTACAAGCCCAACCACACATACGTACCGCTGCTCCTGAATCAGGCCCATGTGGCCTCTATTGCTACCCCACATTCAGCCTAGCTCACAGGCCAGCAGGCCCGGATTGCGGCTCAACAGCCCACGTACCAGCTTCACGGACCACATGCGCAATTTGCATGTCAACAGGCTGCTCCGTTCTATGTTCTCGGGAATTAATCATACATACCATATGCTTTTAGTCTCAAGCAACCATGCTTCCGCAGGCATTTAGACTATAACTCCTCAAGATCGCTCTTGGAACATGGACACTGGAGCATCTTCTTAATGGTAGTACTCAGATCGAGGGTGTTGATGTTGATGAGACCTTTAGCCCGGTTGTTAAACCTGGCACCATTCGGACGGTTCTCAGCTTAGCTATTTCTCGACATTGGCCGGTTCACCAGCTTGATGTCAAGAATGCTTTTCTACATGGAGATTTGGCTGAAACTGTATACATGCATCAGCCTCCTGGTTTTCGGGATCCTACACATCCTGACTATGTTTGTTTACTTCACAGATCGTTGTATGGGTTGAAACAAGCTCCACGGGCTTGGTTTCAGCGCTTTGCTGCTTATGTTCTTCGGATTGGATTCACACAGAGTCGCTGTGACACATCATTGTTTATCTATCCACACGGAACTGATATCGCTTATTTGTTATTGTATGTTGATGACATAGTTCTAATAGCTTCTTCTGATGGGTTTTTACAGCGTATTATTGCTTCATTGCACACAGAGTTTACTATGACCGATTTGGGGACTCTTAATTATTTTTTGGGTATTTCTGTTACACGTGACTTATCCGCATGTTTTATCTCAATGTAAGTATGCTGTAGATACTTGAGCGTGCACATACGGAGGGTTGTATCTCCTGACTCGCTGACACCGAGTCCAAGTTAAAGGATGATGGTGATCCGGTTCGACCCAACCTTATACGAAGTTTCAAGGTGTTCTCTGCAATATCTTACATTTACTCGCCTCGATCTTTCTTATGCGCTCAATGGGTATGTCTTCATATGCATTATCCCTGGAGCCTCATTTTTCGCTCTTAAGCGATATTGAGGTATGTTCTGGGTACTTGACTACGGCTACGCTTGTTCTCTTCTACTACTCCTTGGTTGCTTATTCGATGCGGATCGGGCGGGTCGCCTACTACTGTGAGATCCACTAGTGGTTATTGGTATTTCTTGGTAACAACTTGCTCTCTCGGTCCTCCAGCGCCAACCCACGCTTCTCATTCCAAAGGTTGAGGCCGAGTATAGGGGTGTTGCTAACGTCATTACGAGACATGTTGGTTACACAATTTATTACGAGAACTGCATACTCCTTTATCTTCAGCTACGCTTGTTTACTGCGACAATGTCAGTGCCGTTTAATTTTCTTCAAATCCGGTTCAGCATCAACGTACAAAGCACATAGAGATTGACATCCATTTTGTTCGAGATTTAGTTGCTGCTGGACATGTTCGAGTTCTTCATGTTCCTTCTCGTTATCAGTATGCGGACATCTTTACTAAAGGTCTACCTTCTGCACTTTTTGAAGAATTTCGTACCAGTCTGAGTGTTCGGCGTCCTCCCGCTCAGACTGCGGGGGAGTGTTAGTTGTATTATTATTATCCCTGCTTTTATGCATGCTTTATGCATGTTTTATGCATGCTTTATGCATACTTTATGCATGCTTTATGCACCTTGTCGTCCACTTGTCTTCCTCTTGTCTGTGTTTCCTCTTGTATATATTGTAATATCATTTCATGCAAGATAACAGAACACATTCCAAAAATACTTACACATAACCAGCGATGCTAATTTACAGTATAATCACTTCCTTTAGTAATTCGAGCATTTTTCCATCTGTATTTGTTGGCAATGGACGCTCTATTCCTGCCACTTATACCGGACATATCTTCTTGCATATATCTCATCAGCCTCTTCATTTAAATCATATTCTTGTCACAACTCACATAATTAAGAATTTAATTTTTGTTCGTAAATTTACCCGTCACAATGATGTTTGTGTTGAATTTGATGCTTATGGTTCTTCGGTGACAGAGTACCAGACCCGAAGGCTTCTTCTCCGTTGTGATAGTACGGGCGACCTTTACCCGGTTACTCAACAACATCCGTTTTAAACTCCAGTTTTTATTTCCTTTAATTCCACCACATGGCACAGACGCCTTGGTCATCTCGGGGAAGATGTGCTTCGTCGTTTAGAGTCAAGTAATTTAATTTCATGTAATAAATCAAAGTTTTCCGCTTGTGTCATGCATGTCAATTAGGTATATATGTTAAGCTTCCGTTTTATAGTTCCGAGTCTTCTTTTGAGTCTATGTTTGAAATTATTCACTCGGATTTATGGACATCCCTAATTCCGAGTGAAAGTGGAATTAAATATTATGCTATTTTCTTAGATCACTTTTCGCACTTTATTTGGGTCTACCTTTGCATAAAAAATCTGATTTGTTTGATACTTTTGTTGCTTTTCGTGCTTATGTCAATATACAATTTAATTTCAACATCAAGGCTTTGTAGTGTGACCATGGGGTGAATATGACAAGACCCGCTTCCTTGACCTTTTTTGTCAAAATGGCATACAATTTCACTTTTTCTTGCCCTCGTACTTCCCAACACAATGACAAATCCGAACGTACGCTTGGCACCATTAAATCTGTACATTGCTTTTTCAAGCTCACATACCTCCCTCATATTGGGTTGAAGATCTAAATACACCAAACTGTATAACCAAACACCCAACTATGAACATTTACGTGTCTTTGGATGTCTTCGCTATCCTCACGAGCAAGCGGACTTGGCCCGGGCTTCGTTGGATAAAGCGGCTAAGAAGATGAAGAAGTGGGCGGATGAGAAAAGAAGACACGTCGAGTTCGAGGTCGTAGATCAAGTGATCGTGAAACTCTTGCCTCAACAATTCAAATCACTAAGGAAGGTGCACAAAGGCTTGATACGGAGGTATGAAGGCCCTTTCCTGGTGATTAGACGTGTTGGAAAGGTTTCTTATCGACTTCAACTACCGCCCAAGTTGAAGATTCATCCGGTCTTCCACGTTAGCCAACTCAAGCCTTATCATGAAGACAAGGAAGACGCGGAACGAGGGGTGTCCAAGCGGGCACCAACAGCATGTTGTTACTGCACGATCGAGAGGTTGATGAGATCTTGCCTGATCGCACGATACGAAGACGAGTGAGTGCCGAGCTATAAGGAGTACTTGATCGTGGCTTAATTTGCCCGATAGCGAAGCAAGTTGGGAAGCCAAGACTTATTGTGGCAATTTGCGGACAAGATCAAGAAATATCACGAGGATGGCACGACGAGGACGTCGTGAGCTTAGGTGGGGGAGGATGTCACGACCCGCCTACTCGACTAGATCATTTTTGAGGATGCTCGGGATTCTAGATTACTCCACACTTCTCTTGGAAGCTCTTGGATAATCTAGGAAGACTGTGGAAGACGATAGAAGATGTAGGAAGTCCTAGAAGCTTATGGAAATCTCATAAGCTAGAAACTTCCCAAAGAACCTTGTAGAAACTTGTATAGAGTAGTATAAATAGATGTAGCCTCATTTGTTCAAGGCATCCATAGAAATTCATTTGTAAAGCTCTCTTGTAAAAGCTCTAAGTAATACAAAGCAATTCCTTTCATTTCACTTGTTCCTTTCTTAGAAACTATCTTCGTTGCATACATCGTTGAGTATTTGAGCAAGGCTGAACTTAGTCGAGACTAAGTGCCTCACGGGAGACCTTGTAGAGACAAGTCCGTGACAATCAGCTTACTAAGCACATCGAGATTGATATTAATTTTCTTCGAGATTATGTTTGATTCTGGTCAAGTTCATGTATTTCATGTTCCGGCTAGGTTCCAGTATGCGGATATATTTAAGTTTGTGTATTTCATGTTCCAGCTAGGTTCCAGTATGCGGATATATTTACCAAGGGCCTTCCGAGTGCGTTGTTTCTTGAGTTTCGCTTCGGCTTAAACATCCGAAGACCCCCCCCCCCCCTTTCCAAATGCAGGGGAGTATTAGCATGGAATTATATTGAACGGCCACTTGTTTATGCTTTGTTTAGTATTTGGGCCTAGCCCATGTTTTATCCTAGTACAATTCGTATGACTGCATGTATATATACATTACAATCGGACTAATAATATCATGGAGTTTTATTAAAATTAATAAAAACGTCTCATGTGCAATGAGTATTCATGTCATTTTACTCTAATTGATTCGGTAATTTTCATTTTCTCTTTGACTAAAACTTAAAAACACAATCAAATCTTCATCTTACTGTAAAAACTATCAAGAATACAACACAACAACCGATATTGCACTCTTCTAACCACCCCACGTGCCTTTTTATTAACAAATGCTACAGTAGATCAGTCCTCAAACAAGTGCTGGCCAAACATACAAAAGAAATCAGTTGTCTCCAAATGGTTGGAACTACAAATATACAAATCACACTTACAATACCACCTCACTACAACACTCAATACAAAGTAAAATCTAAACCAGACTACCAACAACTTTTTGAGAGAGAATATGTGTATGAAAAATATGAGATGAATAAAAAGCTAGGGTTTAGAGATAAGCTTATATAGGTTTCACTTCAACTCCTGTAGATATGAAATATACAAAAACAACCCAAACCTGTAAATGTTAGATAAAATGTGCAGAAATAGTCATTACACATTAGTAAAAATAATTTTGACCTATTTAAGTATATTTCAACACCCATTCTCAAACTTATACTAAAAACATATCAACTAGTTTCAACCTTTAAAAAAACCATTTGTGTTGAGCAATACTCAGCACTTTAGTGAAAACATCTGCAACATTACTTGCAGAAGACACCTTAACAATTTTAATCACACCAGATGACACTTTCTCTCTAACCAAATGTAAATAAAATACAAAATGTTTTGTTTTTTCATGAAAATTTGGATTTGCAGCAATTTGAATTGCCGAGCTGCTATCACAATAAAGATTAACAGGAAACAAGCCTTCAACATCAAGATCATTGAGAATTTTAGAAATCCAGATTATTTCACAAGTAGTAGATGCTAAACGTCTATACTCAGCCTTAGCTAGAGATCTTGATATTGTTGCTTGTTTCTTACTTTTCCATAAAACTAAATTATTACACAGATACACAAAAACCTGATACATATTTTCTTGAAATAGGACACTTAGCGTATTCTGCATCACAAAAAGCATACAAACTGAGACTGTCACTTTTGACAAATATATAAGTTTTCCAACCAGTTTTGATACTCAGTCGTATTAGAAAGAAATTTACCATGTTCAATTTCTTGATGACTCAAAACCACATTTTTCTGCATAGGAGTAGCAGCAGGCTTACAAGCTAACAACCCATACTCACACAAAAATTGCAAACAAATTCCAAGTTTATTTTCCAAGACCTCAACTCCCAAAAAACAAATTAAGACACCAATATCTTTAATCATAAACTTAGAACTCAAAAAGTGTTTAAACTTTTCAATCTCATTAACATTGTTTCTAGTGACAACAATATCATCTACATAGACCACAAGTGCTATAAACAACCCATATTTAGTTTTAACATATAAAAATAGTCATTTTTTACTTTGCACAAAACCATTTTCAACCAAGGCAGTGGTAAGTTTTGATTCCAATGCCTAGGTGCTTGTTTTAAACCCTACAAAGACTTAACCAACATGCATACTTTGTTTCGTCTTTATCATAATATCCATGTGGTAAATACTTTCTCATGTAAATCACCATACAAAAAAACATTATTCATTTCCAGTTGAAGCAAATGCTAAATATTAAACACACGTAAACCAATTAAGCATCTAATTGTAACTATTTTTACAACAGGACTAAAAGGTTCCTCATAATTCGGACTATCTCTTTCACAATTCCTTTTTGCAACAAGTCTAGCCTTATACCTATCCACTTCACCTGGGGACTTATACTTTATTTTAAAGATCCATTTAGACCCTGATGCTCTTCTACCAACAAGCAAATCAGTTAAGACCCGAGTATTGTTTCTATGCAATGCTTCCATTTCTAGATTCATAGCATCAACCCAATTAACATTTTTAGATACTTCATAATAAGTCTTAGGTGCAACGATTTGTTTAAAGTATTAGTAAAACAATAGATAACAGAAGACACCTTAGAGTAATTCACATACTTTTCCATGCCATATTTAACATTACTACCCAAAATAAAAGTCATTAAATCTCAATGGTAAACTACTTTGTCTATCAGACCTCCTCAAGACTGCCTCATCAGGTTCTTCCCCAGACCTTAAAGAACCTTCACCATTTTGATTTTGGGAATTGTTGCTGATGTGTTGTATCTAAGCTTTAAATTTATACTATACTGTATCCTTTAGGCAATCACTAACACTTACGAGCAGTGTACCTGTTCGTGTAGTATAGTGCATCGGCAAGACCGGGTCGTTCACAGCGAGTGAAGAGATCTAAAATGTCTAGTAGTTTTTAAGGTTATTACGCACGTTTTTAATCCACTGATTATGTTTTTAGTTTTAATTAGTCTAATAAACTGAAAATAAAATAAAAAAAACAATACAATAGTTCCGGTGAAACGAAGATCAAGAGATAAAGGCATGCTTACCTTGCTAATCCCCTATTTTCACTAATGGCATAGTTATAGGTGCACCGTTCATCTAATGTTCTTTCATTAATCAAAGATATAGGAAGTCACTTGGTTATCAATTTTCCTCCAAACTTCTTCGTAAAAGTTGGGCACACCTTTCGGTCCTGCTACCCTAATTATTATTCCAAGCATTAAGTGTCATCAGCTGATCAATGTAACCTACGTTTTTGTGTAGGTGCCAAGCCACATAGTTTTCTTGCAAAGGGTAAAAAGCCTTGGTTATTTGTTAGTCGTCAATGTTGCTACTAAATCTTAAACCCTATTGTCTACCATTTTAACCTGGTATAGTCCCTTGGTTATCGATGTATCACGTCCACCGCTAGCCTACTTGCCAAGGTAAGATGATGATTTATATAAGTGTCTTTCACTTGGTTATCATTACTAAACAACTATAATCAATAGGTAGTCATGGCCTACGCAACGACGTAAGTGACTATAACAATACATAAATCATTCAAAACACTCATATTAATAAATTAAAGAACTTGTATCATTAAATCCAAAAAATTCATAATAAGGCAAGCACAAAAGGCTTAGCCTTCCATAACAATTGATAAGTAAAGATTATTCAGAGTAGACAAGATAATCGAAATTATAATGAAAACTGATAATCAAATGTTAATGATGTGTAAAACCTTCACTCTTGGTGTCTTCCTTTCTTATCTAGCCTACTAAAACAAATTTAAGGTTTCTTCTAACTTCAAGACTCAAGAACTCTCTCAAATGTCTGAAATGGGTGTGTATTTATAGGTTAACAAGGGCTTGGCCATTGATATGGCGTATGCACCTGAATGGTCATACGCCGTATGCCTCTATAATAGCATAAACAAATCTTCTAGAATCACTCCATACGGCGTATTGTTGGATTGGACATATGGCTTATGTTCTTCAATACTTGGAAAATGAAATCATGACGAGAGCTCATATGTCGTATGCATCTTCAACTTGGACATAAAACTTGATGAGATGACAACGGCATACGACGTATGCAACTGTCTTAAAAAATGCAATCCATCATACTTTGGCAATTTAGCTCGATTTATGGTGTTTTCGTAAGAATTCTCTTTTTGTTGCACATAATTACTAAAACACAAATTTAGAGTAATTAAGTACGATATTCAATAAAAACAAGGCAAAAAAGAGTAATTATTGTGCAAATTTGATAGCTAAAACATGTATAGATTATGGGCTATCAAATATCCCCCACTTGACTTCTACTTGTCCTCAAGTAAATTATTGAATTAAAATTATATAAAATATCTCCTACTATAACAAGAAGATATTAATTTAAATTAAACATACTTCTAATTCATTGCAAGACCAAGCACCTCATGAAAACGGAAAAGAAATATTGCTTAGTCCCTCATATTATTCTAGGTTCTATATTTTCTGATCACTCAAGGGCTCAGTCATGATGCATAAACTATAATAAGCTGAACCAAATTTCAAGTCTCCACCACCGGAGTCTATAGGTAATAATTATTATAGAAGGCAAAATATGGGTTGACACATAATGGTAGGCTTACGGTTTGAATCATTCTTATAGTTTACTATTAACGATACTCGAACAAAGGCAACAAAACCGCAAGTGATTGCTCAAATCCTTATGACGATAAACCACAAGTGATTGCTAAAATCCTCAAGGCAACAAAACCACAGGTGATTGCTCAAATCCTTCGCTCGATCAAGCTAAAGGTTAGAATGATTAAGGGTAGGATAAGATATGGGAAAGATTTATGGATTGAGACAATGACACAAATAAAACAAATAGACCCCTAAGTCTACACTCTCCCCGTCACTAGCCTCACTTAATCCATCAAATAGAGTTCTAGAATCAATCAAGAGTCTTCAAATGATCAGTGTACCGAGTTAATACCTAAAAGATGTAGTGTAGTGCCCTCTTGATCCATATATCTCGTAATACTTGGGCATAAAGATGCATTACTCGCTCTTCGTCATCAATCATCGAGTTAGTGTGTGTAGAATGTAGTTCGATGCCTCATAATTCCATATAACTTGTAGTTTCTTGGCATAATAAGTACACTAATTCTCCCTTCGATACATCACATTCCATAAGGGATAATGGTTTACAACAACGAAACATCGCTTCAAAAGTTCTTCAATCATGATATGGCGGCGATCTTCTTCACATTAGCACTTAGCTAAACTTTACAACAATAACGTTGATTTATATTCCGTATCGACTACACTAAAAGACTTGTTGATTTATAATGTATTAGATACAACAACATTGCATGCATATTACTATTTTTTTTGCACGACTATAAAACCGAAAATAATAACATTAGTCGAAATTATATACTTTACAGATGTATCCCCCCACTTGATATCTGCAATTGACGAATATCTAGTATTCTCCTTCATAATCATTCTCTTTTCATAACCTGCGAATTTCCACTCATAGAAAAAAGATAAACTAGCAACTCCCCGACTATGGAATAAAAAGATCTATACAGTTGGCTATAAGAATTGGTGTAACGAAACATATAACATTTAATTGGTGTGTATTAAAAAAGAAAATATTGGCTCAGCAATATATTCTAAGGATATCTTGCACTAAAGGTGAGTGCAACAAAAGAGTTTTTCACATGGTGATTGACTAATCGATGTGAAAAGACAACATACTCAAACAATAATGACACAACAAGGGCTATTTGGTTCAAATACTAAAATATCTCGCCTAAGGTCCTAATTATACCGATGACACCAAGTTTTTTTTTTTTTTTTTTTTTTTTTTTTGGGTAAAGGGAGTAATCCCGCACCTCGGTAAAGTATATTAACCAAAAACAATGAAGTACAATGGATGAGAGTGAGTCCTCATCTCGGTCCCTTAGGACACGACTAAACCACTATATAAGAATGACAGCCATTCTTATAACTTACAAATCCAAATAACTAACAATGACTAAAAATAAAAATACAATACATCACAACTCAAATAAACACTTGAGTCTTCTTCGTCATCTTAGCGATCCAGATCTTGTACATGAAGAAACCCATAACCAAGTTACCCCAACTTCCAAGTGCATAATCCAAACCAAATCCATTTGCAACTTCTATTAGTATTATGCATGAAGCATAATCTAATAACCTGATAAGAGTGGAATCTATAGCAAATCGAATTTGATCAAACCAACATGGTGATACAAAGGGTTTTGAACAAGACCCTTCAAACTTAACTTCCATCTATAACATAAAACTCCCATCATGTTTCACATCAACAAAACATAATGAGCAAAGAAGCCCTTATACTACCCAGAAGATTCAGATCGCCCACCACAATACATACACCATTGTTGCTACAGAATAAAACTATACCAAACAACCATGTACCACAAGCCGATCGAATCAAACACCACCAATAGGGTTTACAGAACCCAACTTCTACACGCCTTCATGCCTTGACATTAAACGAACAAACGAAAACCAACCTAATAGCCATATGGTATCAAAGCAATAACGCACTATTAGGATTCAACAAACAACCATAATAACCATAGCAATTCAGGACATCCAATTAAATCATGACCAGTTCAACAAAACTGATCATAACAAAAACGAATACTAGGGTTAACCAAAAAATCCTAACGTCCCAAGAATCAAACAAACGATATCCAAATCGTACATACCATCTCTCTCTCCAAACCCACTTACAATAGCCAACCAATCGTCTGCCAAAAGCGCGACCCAAGCAGGTTCACTAATAATTATGGTCTGGATACGCAAATAAGGTCAAGTTCTAAAGTATACTACAAGCCACCGGTGCACACTCATTTGTAGTGGGATTTATGTATAAAGGGTAAAACAAAATAGGCTTAATCCTCGCCATTGGAATATAAGGGTCAATGTGCGCTTGGACCTACGCTAAACTTGTTCTGTTAAGAAAAACATGTCTTAAATTTTAAATTATTGCCTAATTTTCAAAATAAACAAGCAAGAAGGACAAGTAGTTATCATTTCTATTTCCCTCCCCTAATTGAGATGTACAATGTCCCCATTGTACAAATATAAAATGCTTAAAAAGAAAGAGAAAATAGAAATGCAATGGATAACTCTCCTGATTATGGCTCGGAATGATTATGGCTCGGAATGATTATGGCTCGGAATGATTATGCAGTAAAGAATGCGAACAAATATAACAATGAAGTCTTGATTCTCAACAAAACTCGTAGAAAATTACACTATCATTAAAGGTTTCGTCAAAAGAAGACATCTTTTATGGTGGATCATACATCATAACCTAAAAAATAAAACAAAAATAAGAAGTAAAATGCAGGCATGCCTCCTATACGGCGTATGAGACAGAAATCTATACGTCATATGGTAGTATACGCTGTATGTACAAGATGTACATACACCATATACTATATTAGGACAGAGGCGAAAGTAAAGCTAAAAACTGAAAAATAAAAATCCTAAATCAAAACTAAAAATAACCAAGTCTTAAAGGAAAAAAAAAAAAAGGAAAAAAAAAAAAAAACTATCATTAGGCTCTAGATACTTTCTTTGGTTATTCCATCATTATCTTGATCGTCCAAATCCTTGATTCGATCATCTTCCATAAACAGAGGATAATAATAAGAAATATAATAACGCCTTGCATCATCATCGTACTCATCTTCATCCCTTTCTGGTTCGTCATCTAACCATACTATATTCCTTTTAGAATTACGATGACATATATTTGAGCATATCAAATACTCTGGCCTTATAACATTCATGTTTGTCACTTCTAAGGTGCCATAGCGAAGTGTGTTTGGCCCCATTAGATTATAGAATCTAGCTAGCCTACCCCACATATTGGCCACCAAATAGGAAGTTGCTCCTACCTATCGCTTTCTTAGCAAGAAACTGACCTAGGCAGTAAGGGACGTTTACAAGCTACCCACCATCCATGCTATGTAAATATAATAAATCCAATGTTGTGACAAATTCTTTCATGAATTCCAGCTTGTAATAGAATTACACAGCATTTTGTGTTCAATCTTTTAATCGGGTTATGTATCAAAGAGGATGATGATCTGTTGGTGCATTTCGTAGTTCCATCACAAGAGATTGAGTGCCAATAACGTTCTAGATCTCCCTTTTTAGGGCACATGGTGGCACCATTCTCATATTAATCAAGAAAAGATTTGTTCTCCATGTCCTCCATAGAATATTCCCATAATAGAAATGAAACTTCTCATAGATAGCTGTCGGGGCTCGCCTCCTAGTTGAAATTGGAAGGTTGAAATACGATCTAGATCCGAATGGGAATCATCAAATTCGAAAGTGCTAAAGAACTTATTGGGTTAATCCCAATCGACCCACCTCAAACACCTATACGAACCGGTCAACCCAAAGTCAAAGAAGAAAAGTCAACCGAGCAGTTTTATGACAGTTACAAAGTGACTGCTATATGGCAGTTATGCTATCAACCGACACATCTGTTGGCTCTCTTGAACCAACATAACTTTTCATTGTACCGTTTCGAAATCTATAAATAGATAGCATTTGTATTCAAACAGATTATGATGACAGATTTATACAAAAGCTTTTATGATTCAATTGTTTCTTGTATTATTGGTATATTTTGATTATAGATCCAAAAAAAGGGCCAAAAATTGGTATCAGAGCCACAAAATCAGCATATACCAATCTATTCGTTTAGTTTCAGAATCAGAAAAGGGGACAGAATCTGTTTCGAAATTTTTTTCTGCAAAAGTAATTCAAACACAAATCAAGACATATCATTTTTGTGTTTCTGTTTCTGTCACAACAAGGGAACAATCACAATTGTGATTACTCAAACCCGACATCACAAAAACAATCTGCAAGAAAAAAATTTACATCGAAAACAGTTCCTTTTGTTTACCCAATCCAAAGGATCAGAAACTACCGTATACTTTTGATTCATAACAAAAGAAATAACACAGTCATCAATTAGGGCAAAATTATAACGATTCAACATAGAACCAACACACCAGTTCAATCAACGAATCAAGCCCAAAAAATGTTAATTGAGTCACCAATCGACTCGATTTTAATCTCCAATCATCCATATCTCTCACGGAATTAAAACCCCCAATTTCATCGAAACCCCAAAGTTTCAATTGAGGGAATCGAGTGCTCGCGAAGTACACTGCACCCCGGAGAAGAGAGGAAGGCCAACAAGCCATAAAGATCGGGAGAAAAGAATACGGGACAAATTCGAGAAAAGGAAGAGGGACAAGAGGTTTTATCGTCCCAGAAAAGATATAAGAGAAGTTTTCTTTTTTCATCTCAGAAAAGATAATAAAAGAGGCGCTAAAAAAAAGATAGGGCAACAAAGAATTATTTAGGCAACGGGTTACACTATCAACCCACCAGGTTCCAATATTTTACCAAAAAACCACCCTTCTACTTTACTTTGATATATATACTTAGTATATTAGTTTGCAAAATTAATATATAGTATAGTCTTTTTTAGATAAGTTACTACTTTATATCCTTAGTATCTTATCATAATTTTGAATATAATAACCTAGTGTTTTTACGCTACTTATTATAATTAAAAATAACATTTAAAGAGGAATTAACCTTAGGTTATTCGTTTTTTTAAAATATATAATCTCCGAGGATAGTTTTGGATTAAAAAACTAGCCCTATAAAGTTTTATACCCTATAAGGAAAAATAAAACATTTTTCAACACAGCTCGTGTTAGATTTTTGGAGATATTTTTTTATTGTCAATATATTTAAGATATGACAAGTGGAAATAAGGAACCTAGTACAAATTGTACACCACAATTTCAATGCCCAATCCTAAAACCCGAGAATTACTCATTAAGGGCAATTCGAATACAAATCATTCTCGAAGCGAATGGTTTATGGGAAACAATAGAGCCGACTGAATCGACTCAACCTGATAAGAAAAAAGACAAAAACCACTATTGCTTTCCTTTATCAAGCCTTACCCAAGGAACAATTACTTCAAATAACCAAGCACAAAATCGCGAAAGCCATTTGGAATGCTTTGAAAACTAGACACGTTGGCGAAGACAGAGTTCAACAAGCAAGACTACATACACTCAAATCTGATTTTGAGATGTTACAAATGAAGGAAGACGAGACAATCGACACCTTCGCTACAAAACTAACAACACTCGTAAACAAAGCCGCTAGTCTAGGACACACTATTAAAGATCAAACCTTAGTACGGAAACTATTAAATGTTGTACCCGATAGGTATCTGCAAATAGTTGCATCAATAGAGCAATAATCCGGCCTAAGTGAAATGACGATGGAAGAAGCAATTAGGAGACTCAAGACATACGAGGAAAGAATAAAGTTTAAGAAGAATAAGGACAATAACGATCAATATAAGTTATTGTTTACACATCACAACAATAACATTACTCACGGAAGACTCTGTGAAAAATGTGGACATGATTTGTTGCGAGGACAAGAAAATAATTTCAAGGAAAAATCAAACAGCAACTCAAATAAATTTACTCATGATAAGAGTAAGGTGATGTGTTTTAAATGCAAGGAGTATGGGCATTTTGCAAACAAATGTCCATTAAAGAAAGAAGAACAGTCTAATCTCATTGAAGAAGACTTAGAACCAACATTGCTTATGGCAATTGTTGAAGAAGCACCAGAATAATATGATTAGCCCGAACTTTAGGAAGATTACAACAATGTAGGTGGAAATAACCAGAAGAACATGATCAACCTGGACTAAAAGAAGATCACAACAATAAAGGTGGAAATAACAAGAAAAAATTTGATCAATATGGACATAATGAAGGTCACATCATTAAAGGTGGAAGTGACCGAAGGAAAATTTGATCTACCTGGATATAAGGATGATCACAAGCACTACAAGAAATTAAAAGCTTAGATGGTGGATTTAACCAGAAGATGAATCAAGAAGACTTAAAGACATACGTCGCAGCGATTGTGATTAAGGGGTAGAATATTGGTTAATCCCAATCGACCCAAGTCAAACACCCATACGACCCGGTCAACCCAAAGTCAAAGAAGAAAAGTCAACCGAGCAATTTTATGACTGTTACAAAGTAACTGTTATATGGCAGTTATGCCATCAACCGACACATCTGTTGGCTCTCTTGAACTAACATAACTTTTCATTGTACCGTTTCGAAATGTATAAATAGATAGCATTTGTATTCAAACAGATTATGATGACAGATTTATACAAAAGATTTTATATTCAATTGTTTCTTGTATTATTGGTATATTTTGATTATAGATCCAAAAAAAGGGGCCAACAGAACTCTAGGATGTATTCCCACACTAGTGGCTCTCTAATCCTAAATAAGTTTATCCAAGCCTAGAAGTGAAACAATCCCCTCTTCTTTGATGAATCATTTGACACCTTTCCTCAATTTTCTCATGCCATTTCCATGTTCCAACAATTCCACATTTCTAAAATCCAATGCCTTTACTTGCAAAATTTTCTTTTCGCAAATCTTAATAAAATTAACAGTGAACTTCCTTCTGGTTTCTTCCAAATAACTCTGGTGATTAAAGCTTAAAAACGAACAAGGTTTTAGAAGTTTTACGATCCATGTTTGTAAGATTAAAAACTTTCAAATCAAGAACATAATATGATTTTTCTTTTGCTAAAAGTTTGAATAACAAAAGCATGCATTCATAAAAACAAACATAAAAAACCCCGCATATTAGTTGGACAAAATTAGCAATTAGTTTGAACCCTTACGAAGATCAATATTCCCCAAAACATAAGCAACAATAAGCTAAGGATGAATAAAAACTCATACATTTGAATTAATGAAGATGCAAGCAAGAATGAACTGAATCTGAGTCCCAAGTTTTGTACCAAAATCATTTATGGTTTAGCGTTTAAGAGTGCTCCTTTTCAGGTTAAAATATTTTCTAAGTTAAAAATTGTATACGCTATATGCTTGAGGAGGGTCATACGCCGTATACATTCCCTGAAGGACTTTTCTAATGTGTTCAATTATGTAGATGAAATACGTAGCTTTGCATCCGCACTCTTACCTCTTTTCAAATGATATGATGGCCTAAATCCTTTCCCTAAATTAAAGCAGACTATAAAAACAAACTATCCTAAAATTTCAAACAAAAACAAAATGAAATAAACACCCGGGTTGTCTCCCGGTCAACACTTTTATTTTTTTGTCAAGTCATTAAGTTCGACTCATTTATATCTACGTTGCTCTTTGGTAAAGACCAAACTTTTCCATTTTGATCATCATTCCCGCTCTCACGTACAACAAATTTTCTCCAGTTCTAGGGCCATTCATACTCTCCGAGATTTCCATATCTTAAGTCAAGCCATTCAGCGAATGTAATTTCGTTCACTTCCTTTTCCACAAAACCATCATCATTCCCTCATTTGAAGTGATCATAATTATCATTTAGGAGTTCATCACTAAATTCACAGGGGATTATGCCGTATGGACCTTGAGGGCCATACGTCGTATGTTCCTGCTTCACGCCATTATTGGATTGATTTGACTCCTTTGGCTCACCATTGCAAAAATCATCGTTCTTCCAGTTACACGACGACCAAATTCTAAATGCACACCCTTTTTCTTCATCATGAATAGGGTCACAAAAGTGCATAACCACGGTTTTTACAATATACGAATATCTGGTCTTAGCAACCCTAAACTAATCTCTGTCCTCTCTTTCTCCTTGCAGCCGCCGCCACCCTAAACAGCCACTACCACCGCGCGTCCACCCACACCGCCACCACCAAAATATTCATCTCATCTCCCCTGTCATTTTGACGTACCCCGCATAGTGTTTGGTTCAAGAAGCAAGTGGATATAGGCCGACACCTCTCCAGCTCAAATCTGCGCCGCCACTTACTCTTCTGGCCACCACCTCAGCTGCTGGTGTCTCCCACCTCTCCTGTCGCAGTTGGGTTGACACCATCGTGGGAACACCATGGGTTGAATACCTTTGGTCTGTTCGATCAGGGAAGTGATTGATTGGAGATCGTGGTGTTTAGGGTGTGCTTGGTTCTGGTGTTGTTCGGGTTTGATTGTTGTGGTTTAATGTGAAGGTCACGGAGACATGGAGAGAGGGTTTTTGGGTTCGGGAGAGAGGGGAAGTAATCATAAGAAAAAGAATGTTAATGTTTCTCCTAATCAAGAGATCAACGATGGGCAAGAGGGGAAGATGGCTTCTGCTGGTGAAGACATTAATTCAATCTTGAATAACTTTACGAATACGATTAAAAATATGGAGAGTTGTGAGTGTGTAAAGGAGGCTGGTGTGGAGGGGCAGGCTGCCTCAATTGATGATCATGCTGCTGGTAACAAGGGATATGGTACTCGAATGGGTGACTCTCAAACGAAGAGTTCTTCGTTTGCTCATGTGCTCACGGCAGGCCGTACTCTTCAGAAAGTGAATTTTCGATCTTTGGTAAATGAGGATCGAGTGGATAACCATGACACTATGCTTCCTATGGCTGCGATGGAGAAGGTTTTAAGTCAGTTTGATAATACATTGGTCGGATACTTTCTTGGTAAGACTATTGCTTTCCTAATGTTAAAAGTTATGTCACTAATCATAGGGTAAATTTGGGTTGCTAAAGTTAATGAAAAATGGTGATGGTGTATTTCTTTTAAGTTTGCTACTAAAGATGGTGTGGATAGAGTATTGGAAGAGGTCCTTGGTTAATCCGTAACCGCCTATTATCCTTAATAAATGGACTCCTTCCTTATCTCTTAATAGAAACGAGGTAACCAAGGTTCGGTTTGGATTAAAATGCACAAAGTTCCTTTAGTTGCATATTCGAGGATGGTTTGAGCTTGATTGCTACACAAGTAGGAAACCTATCATGTTGGATGCTTTACGAGTTCTATGTGTGTTGATCCATGGGGTCGTATTAGTTTTGCTCGTGCCTTAGTTGAATTAAGCTCGGATTACGAATTAAAGAGCCAAGTTACTATGGCAATTCCAAAGAGAATGGAAGTGGATATACTACGGAAATTATTAACGCCGAATATGAATGGAAGCCTCCTCATTGTGGTGATTGTAAATCTTTTGGGCATTCTCTTATAGATTGTCCGAAATGTGTTAAGGAGACGGTTCGTAATGACATTAATGTAGCAGCTAAGGTGTTTAATCCGGTGGATAATCATGAAGAGGGTTTCATGAGGTACGGAATCGTAAGAATAAAGGGAAGAGTGTGACTACTTCTCAAACAAGGCCTATAGGTGGTGTTCGGCTTAACAAGCCAAAACGAAATTTTTGGAGGCCTAAACCGATGGCAGCTACCAATCAAGGTTCGGACCCTAAGATTCAAAAGAAGACTTAAACTTCTAATGATAAATCTGGTATGAGCACCAATTCTTCCAATTCTTTTAATATTTTAAACTCGTTGGTTGAGGAGGATGTTGACGGGCTTCAACCGAATAGTATGGAGTACCAATATCAGCGTGTGAGTAACATTAATGAGAAGGTGCAAGTTAGGCTTCTAAGCCTTGTACTTCTTCAACCAAGGTAGGTAACCCATTCTCTAATGTGGGAAAAGTGGTTGTTTCTGATAGTGACGATGATGAGGTCCTTGAAGACCACAACGTGACTAATCATTTTGGTGGTGGAGTGAACGCAAAGAGTCTTTTGGAGCAATGGAGAGAGGAAACAAATGACTACAATTCTTATGAAGATGATTATTTTGATGATTGTGGTCTCTCTACGGCCCAATTAAAGGCTGTTGGCATCCATGACCTTAGACTTGGATAGGCTGTTTATTTTGGTTTTGCATAAAGTTTGATGTGTCTTATTTTATGCTAGATTAGTTTTGGTTTCTAGTTGTTTGTAGCTAGGTGATCTTTTGTGTCCTATCACAAATGATTTAGGGGTTGTTCAAGCGATTGCTTGAGGTTAATGTGGTACTTCAGCCACATTCCATTGTACTTATCTGTTTTTTGAGTAATATATTTTACCGGGTGCAATGCCCTTTACCCAAAAGTGCATAACCTTATCTTCGCACTTAATCATCCCTCGTATCTTTTCTGGAATATTCCCTTTTCTTCTTCTTCCATCAGCCATGGTTTTCCATCACCAGGAATCAACGACCTATTATGCTCGGTTTCATTATCTGTTTTTAGCCACATCGACCTCGCACGTGAAAACATCTTCCTCGGCATGAAGGAGATAGTTAATTTCAGCAAACTTTGTGCAAATCGGTGAGTCATATGAGAAAATATCAGTTTCAATCTTGCATATGTCATTCTCTAATTCGTGTTCATCCCGCACACTAACATAACCAGGTGCATCAAAAGTTTCAATAAAAAGCTAGATGTGTCATGTTCTACATTACCCTTTTTAAAATGTGCCTATATTAATGATTACTTTCTCACGTCCTACTTCTATGGACACTACTTTTTCATGAACATTTATTCGGGTACGTGCAGTGGAAACAAAAGAACGTCCTAATAGAATGGGTAGCTTAGAGGTCTTTTTGATGTTGACTAGGAAAAAGTCTACGAGAAAAATAAACCCTACTACTTCAACTAAGACGTTCTCGGCTATTCCGTGTGGTTTCATAAAGAAGCTATTGGCTAATTATATTTCAATTTTATTCGTTCTGACCACTTCTAAACCTAGCCTTTTGAACATCGTTAATAGCATCACATTAATACTAGATCCAAGCCTAACCGGTTACGACATGTTGTTGATATTGATTGAGTTGGAGGGACTTTCGATTACTTCATCCATCCATAAACCTAGACCCCGAAAACCTTCGTAACCAAAGTGTCACGATAACATCCAAAGGTCACCCTTGGATTCTTAGGGGGCCAAGGAAGAGGCTGTTATGTTAGTTGTAGCGCGCCTTCCCTCTTTATAAATCAGCGTTAAGGCATTAATTTTTTTAATAATATAAATAGAACAAGGGTGTAGAAGTTCCCTAGATCTTTACGTTTTGGTGGTAGGCCTTTTAGGATTGTAGTTGTGATTCTCTTTTTTAATGTTGCACTCTTCACTTCTTCGATCTTGGATTTGCTTGTGATTGCCTCTTCAAGTGCTCGAAGGCACTTTGGCTCCTTTCTTAAGGCTTTAACAATTGATTTGTTGATTTTTGCCTTGTTGACACTTTCCAAGCAAATATTCCTTTGGTACTCCATGTCATCCTGAACTTTCCTTTGCGGAAGTGTGGCATGTATGGTTCGACATACTGGTTAACCACGGGAAGGTCATGGGTAGTAGTCTTCTTTTTCTCAAAATCTCGAGCAACCTGTTCGACAATAGATAAACAACTAGAAAATGAATCGTCAGTCTCGTTAGAAATACTTGTAGTTGGAGCTTTCTTAGCCTCGTCGAACTTGCTGTTGATGGCGTTCACTTGCACTTTACTAGGATTCCTGGTAGAGGGCATAGTCTGTGTGAGGTACTATGCCTTTGTGAAGGACGTGAGTTGCACTCCAAAGTTCCCCAGAAAGACTACGCCTGCTTTTTCCAAGTTGCAGGACTTTTCCTTTTTTTGATATTTTCTTTCCTGGACAAAATGTATACATGTGATATTGACTATGATGCGTTCATTTCAAATTAAGAGTGAAGCATTTTTGTTTATCAAGTAATAAATGTGCATCTCGGTCAACAAATTTTAGTGCATCACAGTTACAAAAATTGGTGAGAAATTTTCTCCAACTTTTTTTACTTTGATTAATGCAAGTAAATCATTAAAACCATAGAGAATATAATTGTTTATTAAGCTAACAGGAGTATAGGCGGCGCTAAGCAAAGTTGTTTGTGTTAATCTTCACAGAACCAACAAGCTGCGTCTGCAATTACCAAACGAAGAAACCCAGCAGACTCACTAGAAAAATTTCGAATTCCTCAAGAGGAGATCAGCAAGGCGACCGAAAACTTCAGTGAAGAAACTCAGATAAAAAAACGAGGTTATGTGGTCTACAAAGGACATCTCTCTGATCGCTTGCAAAACCGTACAGTTGCCATAGAAATCTATAAGGATCAGGATTTTATATTCAATTCTGTGCTTGAGATAGTTTCCATGTTGCACCATGAAAACATCACCCCTTTCATCGGTTATTGTGATGAAAGCAGTGCAATTGTTTCCGAGTATGCCATCAATGGAAGCCTTGATGATCAGCTCAAAGACCCCGATAAGAGTATAAATTGGACTCAGCGCTTAAAAATTTGCATTGGGGTGGCAAAAGGACTCAGGTATCTTCATTCGGGATTTGGGGAATACAAGAGAGTAATACATGGAGACTTCAGTAGTGGAAAGATATTATTATACGATGATCTAAAAGCTAAAATTTGTGGTTTCGACAAGTCATTTTTATTCCCTGGATATCGAAGAGATACGCCCTTTTCAGGTTTGGTGGGCAATAAATATTACAGGGATCCCATTTACTGTGAAAGCCACATTCACAATAAAGAATCAGATGTGTACTCGTATGGAGTGGTACTCTTTGAAATATTAACTGGGATGTTGGCTTGTGAAACAAGGTGCATTGGAGTTGAAGAGCCACAAAACCTGGTTACTTTGATCCGTCGTAACTATGCTGACCAACTAGACAACTTACTTGATCCGCGGATAAGAGATGAAATTGATGCTCGTTCTTTATATACATTTAAAGAAGTTGCATATAAATGCATTAGTTTCAATGTAAAGGAACGCCCTTCATGGAATAAGATCATCAAGAGGTTGGAGGAAGCGTTGTATATTCAAGTAAGTCTTTTCATTTAACTAATTTGAAGGATATGTACATGGTTTCCGCCACAACGAGAACAATCAGATAAAAAAAAAGTCTACTAGAGTATATGCTATGTTATTTTTTTAAAATCTGGAAGGTTATTGAAGCTTTTTTTTTTTTTTTTTTTTTTTTTTTTTTTTAATAATGCTATTTCTTCTTAGCTTGTCGTTCTAGTTATTTTCCTAACAATGACGCATGTAATATTTTATATGGTTAGGAATGCGAGTTAGGAACAAACATGTATTATGATATTAATAAGAACTATATTCGCAGAACCACGGAGCTGCTTCTAACAATACAAGAAGATTTAGAAAACTAGACGAATATTTTATTCCACTAAAGGACATCAACATGGCCATTGGAGTTAAAGGGCAAGAAACTCGGATTGGAGATGGCGGATTTGGTGTAGTTTACAAAGGCCAGCCCTCTGAACGCTGGCAAAACCGTACAGTTGCCATCAAATGCCTACGTCCCGAAAGTTACCAAGGAGAGTATGAGTTCCGCAACGAGCTTAATATGATTTTCAGTTTCAACCATGAAAACATCATCCCTTTCATCGGTTACTGTGATGAAGACAATGAGAAGATTATAGTTTATGAGTATGCTAGTAATGGTAGCCTAGATGGTCATATTAATGACAAGAATAGAAGAAAATGCTTGACATGGGAACATCGCCTCAAGATTTGCTTAGGGGCAGCAAGAGGACTTGATTATCTTCACTCAGGTCTTGGGGAGGACAAAAAGGTAATACACAGAGATGTCAAGAGCGCAAACATATTATTGGATCACAATCTGGTAGCAAAAATTTGTGATTTTGGATTGTCAAAATCTGGCCTCGTAAATCAGCCACAAACCCAAGTCTACACAAATGCTGCGGGTACCAACTTTTACATAGATCCTATTTACCATGAAAGTGGCGTCCTTCGGAAAGAGTCGGATGTATATTCATTTGGAGTGGTAATGTTTGAGTTGTTGAGTGGAATGTTAGCTTATAATCGAAGAAAGTTAGGAGACAGTAAGCCGAAACCTCTCATCAATATTGTCCGACGCTACTATGACTACAAACCAGAGTTGCTAATTGATCCCGTTATAAGAGATGAAATTGATAGCCGTTCTTTTGATACATATAGAAAAGTTGCATTTCAGTGCATTAGTTTCAATTCAAAGGAACGCCCTACCATGGAAATGATTGAGGATCGGATTGAGGAAGCGCTTGAATTTCATGTAAGTATTTTATTTCAATCAAATTATTAGGTTGCTTCTGCTAGCATGTTATAACTATAGTTGTTTCAGAATGTTGAGATTGATCCATTTCTCATAACATGATAATCTACTTTGAGTATGTAACGCTATTAATCATCGGCCTAAAACATACCATAGGCAGGTCATAGTTGTATGGATAGCGTCACGGTACCATTCAATATGTTGTTAAGAATCCATGACTTCTTGTTTGCTTTAATGTAAGCTTTTTGCTGTCATATGTCCATTTTGATGGCCAAAATAAGTTTGTGAACTTTTTTCGTTCACGGGTGGTGGAGCTTTGTCCAACACCTTAATTTGCAGGGAACATCAATATGCATGTCATGTTCATATGCCTATCTGCACTCATGTTTTGAGATTTTTTTAACCAATTCTGATTTAATAAATTATTTAGTTAGGCAGGCATCTTGTATATTACTGTACCATATATTGTATTTGTTGCTTAACATGCATTCTGTTCAACTACATTTTTGTGTAGGTAAGTAATCAAAGGGAATCACAGGCAAAAGGTGAACCCGAGCTAAATCATCCGGGGTCATTGGAGTAATTACTCATTTTTATATCTCTTCAGTTTCTGGATGCGTTTTATGTTATGAGATGAGTAATTACTGGAACTTCTGTATTTTTAATTGTGTGAATTGTTGGGATTTTGTATGCGTGATTTAAGACACATGTATCAAACGAGGAAATAAGCTTTGGCGCGTTGCAACGGAGCATATGAAATTGTGTGTTTGTTCTAAATTATCTTTTTGCGTTATGTAAGTTGTTTAATTTATGGGCTTGATTTATTATAACTTTTTTTCACGGTAATCATGTTTTGTAACTAATTATACGGCAAGCGGTTATTATCTATAGAAGTATTCTTTGTGACTATAAGATTTAACGATGCGTTTGTCAAAGGTGCATTAAT
Organism: Chrysanthemum lavandulifolium; assembly: GCA_022545495.1. NCBI lineage: Eukaryota > Viridiplantae > Streptophyta > Magnoliopsida > Asterales > Asteraceae > Chrysanthemum > Chrysanthemum lavandulifolium. The sequence continues at coordinate 3,507,654 of CM040240.1, read as the reverse complement.
CAAACTAGTTGGATACCCGCGCACAGCGGCGGCGATAAGTATATTTATATGTGTTCGCTTATCCGCTTAGTGAATTCGTTTCACAACAATCCGAATGTATATGTGTTAGTTGTCACTCCTACAAAGGCGGAGGTCCTTTCTACCTTTAGTAGAAGCTGAAGCAACTCTCTACCTTAGGTAGGGGTAAGGCTGTCTACATCTTAACCTCCCCCATACACCGGAAACGGTATTGGGTACCCATAACCCGTGGAAGACGGCATTGGGCGTTACTTTTTTCTTTTTTTGTATTTGTTTGCTTGGGTTTCTCGTAGCTTTCTCTTGACATCTGATGACGTATAGTCCATATTCGGGTCATGAACCCGACCAACAAACGCTACTAGCAACTGAGCCCAGTACGTATGGGCTAACCCGGTAACGGTTTGGGCTCACGAAGGCCCAAACCCAAAGTTATTTATGGTTTTGGATATCTCTTATTTATGAGATATGTATTGATTGACCGACTTAGGCGGGATACGCCGAAGGTTGCGGAACACGAAACCAACAAGGATTTCGTGTGTATATAAGGGGCATCTCGGCCCTCATTAAAAGTACGATCTTAAAACCTAACTCTCCACTAAACCCTAAAACCGATTACTTACTCTCACGTCGGAGGATAATTGTGGGAGACAATCCCACGATAAGCCTAACGGTGTTTTCTGTTTACTTAGTGCGCAGGTCTCAAGCATCTAGGTCTAATTGATATGAGAACCGGAGTCCAAACAAGGAACGCCCAACTTTTGTATCAACAAGTGGCGCCATCCGTGGGACCAATCACTAAGAACTAGAATGACAAAGCACGGAAACTTAAGTCAGCGATCGCATAGTGACCTACAAGGGAAGAAGTAGCAAAGCGGATCCGCCTCTAAGCAGGCCTCTGGAACAACCAGTGTGACCAAAAACCAAGGGTCAGACCAGATCTGGTCTTCACGACAGTTACACAATGCACGGGGACAACCCATGCCGCTACGACAACCACCAGCGCAGAAGAGCCACAATGCACCCTTCTTACCACTCCCCTCCAATCGGTGCCAGAAACGGACCTCACAAAAACGCCAGGCGCGCCTCTCCGAAACAAGGGTCCAGAGGTGGAAACAAACACCCTCGCGCTAGAAGGAATCGCCTGAACTAGCGCCAAGTGAGTTCGTATCTCAAAACTACGAAACCTTGGCTGCCCTCATGCAAGAGGAGGCGAAAAAGAGGTCGAGTCAGAGCCTGCAAGCCCGACTCAACTTTGACGCAGAGTATGAGACATCCCCATCACGTCATCAGAGGGATAGGCGCGAGAAGGATAACCGCCGGCCCCAGTGTTTGCCAGGATCGAGAGGAGAGTTGAGAACGATGAAGCAACTGACCTGTAGTATCTGGAAGAGCACGAAGAAGACGGACGGCGTACCAATGTCCACGCTAGGCTTGGTAGCCGCAGATCCATGACAGACTTGGACGATGGCACTCCCCAAGTGAAAGCTCTTCAAGCTCGGAATCTGAGGACAGTCGGCGCAAGCGCCGAAAGATGGAAAGCTCGTCCTTTAGTGACTCCTCGGACAGTCGGCGCAAGCGCCGAAAGAGGGAAAGCTCGTCCTCTGGTGAATCCTCAGACAACGAGGAGAGAGAAACAGGACACTGGAAGTCCAGGAGAAGATATCGCGACCAGGAGGAAGATATGTCTCTTCCTTGGCGCCGCCAAAAAGTAGATGCGTTCACTCGGCGCATCAGTGATTTTTCAGAGGATAAGAAAAGGCGCATGCCCGCCAATGTGAAAACTTACGATGGAACAGGTGATCCGGATGATCACCTAAAAATTTTCGAGTCAGCTGCTACCATCGAAAATTGGCACAACATGTGTGGTGCCACATGTTCAATTCCACATTAGTGGGAAATGCAAGAAGTCGGTTCAAGAAGCTTCCGCGAAGAAGCGATGGTTTTGAAGAGTTGCGAAGGCGTTTCGCTCGAACTTTACTCAAAGGAAGAAGTGCGCCAAAAACCTGTCGAACTTGCGGGGTAAAACATCGCTGGGGAATCTCTGACGCTTATGTGGAACGCTACAAAGATGAATGCATACATGTCAAGGCATGTCCCAAGTACTAAAGATCTCGGGGCTCATGAATGGAATCAATAACCCAAAACTCATCAAAAGGTTGAACGACAAGATTCCCCAAACCTTTGATGAACTTATGAAACGCACGAGGTCCTTCATCCAAGGAGAAGCTGCTGAGGCAGACAGCAAGAAAGGCTACTCAAACTATAGGTCACAAGAACAGCCTAGGAGACAATCCACTGACCAGAGTAACAACCGCAACAAGAATTACCGCAGTCAGGGTAGCGGACGAGAGAATGACAAATATACCCCGCTAACCAAGACTCCAAAGGAGATATTTGTAGAAAACAAAAGCTACCAGTTCCTTTTATACACAAGGAACCCTAAATAAACAATAATATAATATAAATGCATATCACTACCTAAAATATCTCATGCAAATCCTAACAAACTAATACTGATTAACTATATCGGTAGAAATACTATATCGGTGAAACCATCTACACGTTTTATTGCTTGAAGAGACTCGCTTCTTGACAGAATCATATTGCACTTGATGAGAATCTTGATGGTGTCCATGTACTTCATGATTCCTTGACATTATTTTCGTGAGAATTCCTACTTTGCGAATTCCCAACAATCCTCCCTAAACCGAATTTGACTAGGTTAAGTTCCGGTTTCTTGGTAGATCTTTAACACTTGAACAAGAGGATTGTACTCGAACAGCAGCAAAGAATCAAAATTAGAACATCTCTATGATAACAAAACTTTGAAACTCTAGATCTTTGCAGCAACAAATGACAACATGTACATCAAACCATATTAGTTTCATACTATTCTCATCACATCCAGGTGTGTTAACACCTGTGAGAGGTGAATCATTGAAAATAATGGATTTGATGTCTCTTTACCAAAAGCCATCACTAATGGAGTAGCCAAATGTTTCAGTTCAAAAACTATGGTACACTGATAACCATCTGATTTATTTGCAAATCAGCAACCATATAAATGGATTTGATATGTCTTTACCCGTAGCCGTTTGCTCAGGACTAGCCAATCCTTTGGTCACCCGATAGGACAGCAACCATGGTAAATTGATGACCGTTTCAACTCTCAGCAATGAAGCATAGGTGAGTTGAGTACCCTATGATTTTGAGCAAACCATTACAGCTATCAACGGAATTGAGATGTCTTTACCAAAAACCGTGTGCTTTTGGACTAGCCAACTCTTTGATAGAATGTCGTCATCATCATGGTGAGTTGATTACCATTTATGGATTTCATGACCTTTACCACAAGCCATAATCTTGTGGGCTAGTCAACTCTTGTGTCGAAAGACATGGTGAGATGAAAACCATTAGGCGTGTGGTAATTAACCAACACCAAAACACGCAAGCAAAAAAGAGTAGAAACCGAACACGGATAGGTTAGATTTTTATTATTTTTTATTTTTTATTTTTAACAAACAAAAGAAATAAGACAATTTTTTTTTTTTTATTATATATCCTTCTCTTTTTTTTCATTACCAAGAGAATATAAAAATAACCAAAACATGTAAAATATACCATCAAGCAGCAGCAGAAACCAAAGACAGTTGTAGTGTCATCAGAAACACTAAGCCTCCCCTTAGGCTTATGCCTCCCCTCAATCAATGCACCTAACAAAGACTATTTTTCTTGGGTACCCAGAATAAACCTTTCTTTTGAGTTTTCCAAGAATAGCCTGTTGAGGGCTTAACAGCAGTTGCCACTCTAACTCCACCATGTGCCATATTCATATGAGATACATAAGGTATGTATGGTGAAAATAAGAACTAGTAGGTCTATAGGGCATAAGTCTAGCTAACTGCTCCACCAACCCAGTAGTAACGGTGAAGAATATCCTCCACCGGAGGAGCTGGAAAAGGCCTATTAAGCTGTCGTGTAAGCAGATGCATACACCTTTGGCTTACTAGTAGGGCTGGTTTACCCGCTTCTCACATGAGCAACTTTGGGAACAAATGGAGGAATACTAGCAACATTAGTCCATGTGGGTCTAGAAGTCTTATGGCGGAGGAAACACCCATCTGTTTCTCATGATAATCACAGTCTTTAATAAGATGGAGTTTACTACCACACAAAACAAGATTTCTTCTTAAAGACTTATTCTTAACACAACTTTGTTTATTACATTTAAACTTATCGAAACATAACTAGAAGCAAAATTGTGTTCAATGGAATAACTAAGCGGCTTTGTTTTGGGCTCATCGCCAGACTACTTTGGACTTGGGTGTGGTCATGGGTGTATGCCTAGATGAGTCGGACTTTTCACTTGAAACACATGAGGCATAGTCGGTGGACTTTAGGTCGATGACTTGTCACTTTTAGAACAAGAGACGAGTCATTAGTTTTGCTACTAAGGTGCGGCAAGTCACTTGACTTTTGCCATATAAATGGTGTGATCCATCAAAGTCAACTGTAATGGAAAGGTCAACAGGCATAGGTATTCCCCTAATAGATCCATGTACAGCATGCAAGTCACCTTCTTTTACATAATTAGCTAAACCTGCTGGTGTAGTTTTACGCCCATCCTATTTAGCTTCAGGACCTTCATATTTTTGAAAGCCTAGACCTATCCTAGATGTCTCAGATTGACTACCATAAATGTGACTAGCTAACTTGTTTCCATTCAATAACCATTCTTTATGCCTAGTAATTTCCGCATCTAGTTTCTCTTTAAGCTCTTGATTTTCATAAACAAGATTAGCTTTTTCTTTTTCGGTCGTTTTAAATCAATGTTAGCACAATCTAGATCAATTTGTAGCCCCTTATTTTTCCTCATAAGCTATCGATTCTTTTGAAACCATACTTTTGTCTTTCTAATGTTTTTAAGGCCTGTTTATAAGCCTCAACTTCAACATAGCATTCATTATATTAAGGTTTCAAAATATCGACTTCCTTAAGTTCATTATATTTTTCACTACAACCAAACATACAATTATGTACACGAGAGATTCCCATTAAGGCAAATTGTGGATGGTAAGTTCTTGAAGATAACCTTGATGTCGACTTCCTTGCTCATCTTCTTGAATTCACCTTTCCACCATACCTTTCTTTGAGTGCATTGCATATCGACTTGCATCATCCATATAACGAAAATCGCTACATGATCGTGCAGGAATAGATTTAAGCAAGATAGTTCGGCCTTTGACTCTCTTTGTATGACAATGTGTTCATCTGCATTTGTTGGAGGAAGAATAAAGAGTTTTCCATCTTGATCACATCCAGGTCCTTTTCAAGCTATTGCCATTTTGGATCACCTTCTAAATATTCATATGATTATTCATGATCCAGTGTTCCATCTTCTTAGACCAGACCTCGTACTCATCATTCATCAAATAAGGGAACATAACATCATCCCTATTTTCATCAAATTCTGCCATTTTACGTGATAACAATAGTAAAGTTATGTGATAGCAGCAATATCAAATATATATGTTGAACAACAAAACCTTTATGCGTATCAGCAGGAACAATGAAGCATAGCAGTATCAAATGAATATCATGAGGTCACCAACAAATCACCAACGAAATTCAAGAGACCCACAAATGATGGACCAATAAAAATCAAGCTTTGGCAAAGCACATCAATGACCAATGAAATCAAAATCTCGTTCAAACCTTGGACCTACGTGAGATTAAATTGTGTTAGCCAATCAAATAAATGCCTAACCCCACGTACACCTTCAGCAGCAATTCGCAATAGATGGCTTGTAGGTCCACAAGAGCCAATAAATGCCCCGACCAATTAAAGAGATGAATTTAATCTTGGTACCAATGAAAGAGTTTACAATCCCACGTGATCAATAAATCGATCCCCACGTTATTTCAGCAGCAAAAGTAGTCAATTAAAAAATTTGCAGCCGGTACGAAACCAATCAATCAGTATGCGCGTGTAGTTATATACGTGATCCCATCATTCAATCACAAACCACTTGCTCAGCAGTAACTCCAAATATATTAAACCTCACGAGACACAATCATCCAATTAAAACCGGTCAATTGTTGTCATAAATTCAGTACATCCCACGTGTACAAAATAATCACTTCAACCAATATCAATAAGCAATTCGGCCCCACATGTATAATCAAACCCAAAATAATTAACTCAACAATTGGAACCCCATGTGCAAATCCCCAAACGTGATCAATAATATTCCAAATATTGTTACTGATTTGATTAATTCGAACCAATCAAAAGCATGTCCCACTTGATCATATAAAAGTTCGAATATAAAAATGCAATGGATGATCAGTACACATCAATGAACCAAAATACTCGAACAATATTATAATGTGTTTAGTACGAGGTTTATTTGAATATAACTATTGATTTATTCCGTATAGTATCAAAACATAATAAGAATACCTCGAAACCTTTTTCATTGTTGCATCAGCTCAACAATTTTAACCAGATCTGCCTTTTGTCTGCTGCCTCTTTACCATCTGCTGCTATGGATGAATTAGGGTATAAACACTAATTCGTGAAAACCTTCTAAACCCTATATCGAGAGCCACGAGGCTCTGATACCAATTGTAGAATCCAAGATCCGGACTCAACTAGGGTATGAATAACAATGATTGAATATGCACATCGGAATAATAATTGACACAATCAAAGTTACCAACAAGGTTTTTCTCATCAAACAATGATCCTCTATGGATCTTTTTCACTCTCTCTAAAGATGTTTTTCTGGAATGTTTTTTTTCTAGCGTTTTCTTATAAAACAAAAGCTACCAGTTCCTTTTATACACAAGGAACCCTAAATAAACAATAATATAAAATAAATGCATATCACTACCTAAAATATCTCATGCAAATCCTAAAAAACTAATACTGATTGACTATATCAGTAGAAATACTATATCAGCTAAAACCATCTATACATTTTATTGCTTTAGCAGACTCGCTTCTTCAGCAGAATCATATTGCACTTTGATTCTTGATAGTATCCATGTACTTTGATTCCTTGACATTATTTTCGTGAAATTCCTACTTTGCAGAATTCCCAACAATATTCGCAATAGAAGGCGCAAAATTCCCGAGACCCCCACCAATGCGCACCTGAGAGGAGCGGCGCGTGGGTAACGGATACTGCGACTATCATGGACAGAAGGGCCACACCACCAATGAGTGTGTCCAATTGCGCCAAGTAATTGATAAACTAGTAAAAGAAGGCAGATTGGACCATCTCTTTGAACATCAAGGAAGGGAAAGATAAGCAAAAGACTGGGAACAAGAAAGAAGAACCCAAAGATAAGGCTGATACCATTTACATGATACAATCATGGCAGCGAAGGACTAGACAGAAGATCAGCTAAAAGTTTTCCTGTGGAAGCGAGATTTCATTTCCCACCTTGGCTGCAGACAACGCAGTGGTAGAACCCCTCACCATTGAAGTTAATGCAGGGGGTCACGATATCCACCGCATGTATGTCGATGGAGGAGCATCCGCTGATATAATGTATGAACATTGTTTCAAGCGACTGCGACCGAGTCTGACGTCGATTAATTCCGACCATGGCGTCGTTAGGGTGGTTTCTGGGAGAAGAGACATGGCCCATGGGGCAAATACGCCTATTGGTCAATGTTGGTAATAAGGAGCACTCCACGACAGCCTGGATGAATTTTATGGTGATCAGATCCCTTTCGCCATACAATGGCATTATCGAAAGGCTAGGGATATCAGCCATATGCGCGGTACCATCTACAGCACATGGGATGCTCAAGTTCCCGGTGGAGGGCGACATTGTTACTCTCTACAATACCACCGTACCACCTAGAGAATGTAACACGATTACATGCGAGACATCACACATCCCAAAACAGCACGCAACTAAAGTATCAAACCTGAGGGTTTCAATTCACCCTGATTACCCAGAGCAAGAAGTATCGATCGGGGGATCGCTGTCTGATAAAGGCAGGGCGGCCGTGTGCGCACTCTTGCAAAAGAATCGGGATATCTTTGCATGCGAACCAAAGCACATGACTGGTGTGCCACGCTCGACTACAGAACACAAGTCGAAAATCCGACAAGGATAATCCCCAATACGACAGAAGAAGCGCGGTCAGGATCCAGAGCGCGCAAAAGCAATTTTGGAGGAAGTACACAAACTTATGGATGCAGGTATCATGTAAGAAGTCTATTACCATGACTGGCTTTCCAACCCAGTGATGGTTAAGAAGAGCGATGGTAGTTGGAGGATGTGCGTGGACTTCACGGATCTCAACAAAGCATGTCCGCAAGACTGCTATCCACCACCAGAGATAGATTGGAAGGTAGAATCTTTGTGCGGATACCCACTCAAATGTTTATTAGACGCATACAAAGGGTACCACCAGATCCAAATTGCTAAAGAAGATGAGGAAAAAATGGCCTTCCATACAAGCCAAGGAGTCTATTGTTATACAAAGATGCCCTTCGGCTTAAAGAATGTCGACGCTACCTACCAGCGATTGGTAGATAATGCATTTGAAAAACAGGTGGGCCGCAACCTGGAGGTTTATGTTGACGACCTTGTCATAAAAAGCCATACTGAGGACGAATTTGTGCACGACATTGAGGAAACATTTAAGACTCTACGAGAGATTAACATGAAGTTAAATCCTAAGAAATGTACCTTTGGCGCTACAGAAGGCATGTTCCTTGGATATTTGATAGAGTCCGATGGAATTAAACCGTGTCCAGAAAAAACAAAGACTGTCATCCAACTTCCTTCACCACGCACGTCGAAAGAAGTCCAGTCTCTTAATGGAAAACTAGCCGGTTTGAACAGATTCTTGTCCAAATCAGCAGATAAGTCACTTCCCCTCTTCAAAAATGCTCAAGAAGTGTAAAAAAGAGACTTTATTTGGACTACGTAAGCGAAGAAGCTTTCATACTGACTTAAACAACACCTAGTAGCGCTCTCACGCTAGTCGCGCCCACCGGGGAAGAATTAATTATGTATTTATCTGCGACTCATGGGCGGTCGGTATGATGCTACTAACGGATAGGAATTCGGTACAAACACCGGTGTATTTTGTAAGCAAAGCGCTCAAGAAAATGGAGGTTAACTATAGCGCAATGGAGAAGTCGGTCTTGGCATTAGTATTCGCCGCCAAAAGGCTGCGCGGTATTTCGAGGCACACCCAATAGCGGTGATCATAGATCAACCTATCAAGCAAGTCATCTCCAAACCCGACGCATCGGGCGACTACGAAGTGGGCGTGTTGCTAGGTGAGCATAACATCTCCTGAGACCGAGCCTTTGCGGTTAAAGGCGGATACTAGCGAGACTTTATCATCGAAAACCGGACATCGATAATGCACCTTCGAAAGCAAGGTGGAACTACAAGAACCAAGGATCCTATTCACGGATGGATCTTCATGCGTGGATGGGTCAGGTGCAGACTTCATCCTACAGACCACAGATCAACCTATCAAGCAAGTCATCTCCAAACCCGACGCATCAGGACGACTACAGAAGTGGAGCGTGTTGCTAGGTGAGCATAACATCTCCTACAGACCACGCACTACAATTAAGGGGCAGATACTAGCAGACTTCATCATCGAAAAACTGGACACTGATAATGCACCTTCAGAAAGCAAGGTGGAACTACAAGAACCATGGATCCTATTCACGGATGGATCTTCATGCGTGGATGGGTCAGGTGCAGGCTTTATCCTCACGAGTCCAGAAGGAATGGAATTCACTTACGTACTGCGTTTTGAATTCGCAGCCACAAACAACGAGGCCGAGTATGAAACCCTAATTGCTGGATTATACATTGCAGCTCGAATGTGCATTATCTCGACAAGACCAAATCACTAATCCGGGGTTTTGACGGGTTTACCATCGACAAGTTCCTAGAGGGAAAAGCGAAGGCGGATGCATCGAGCAAGATTGCATCCACAAGCTTTACAAGACTTGTCAAAACAAGTATTGGTGGAAGCTTGAAGAAGCAAGTCCATTTCGAGATGGAAATATCACGGTGATAGAGGAGCAAGGTCCTACATGGATGACTCAATAGTCGAGTTTATAAACAAGGCGTATTGCCCGGGGAGCGAAGAACGCCCGCAAATACGGTGCACATCACGAGGTTTGAACCGGGATGGTATACTATATCGGCGTTCATTTCTACAACCATGGCTTGATGTCGGACCCTTCAAGCATATTATGTACTCCGAGAGATCCACGCCGGTTCATGTAGTATGCACTCAGGACCATGGTCCGTTGTGGCGCGCACTTTACGGTCAGGATACCACTGGCCCATGATGCACTGTGACGTGCGAGATTTGATAAAAAAAGTGTGGTGACTGCTAAGTTCACGGACCCATTCCACGCCAACCACAACAGGAGCTAACACCTATAATGTCGCCATGGCCATTCTATAAATGGGGTATCGACATTCTGGCCCCCTTCCACATTGCGGCGAGTTGAAATTCCTTATAGTGGCTATAGACAATTTCACTAAATGGATTGAGGCAAAGGCGGTCGCGACAATCACAGAAATCGGGTAAAGCGATTTGTTTGGGAGAATATCGTATGCCATTTCGGATTACACGGGAAATCATCTCGGACAATGGAAAACAATTATGTGACAACCCTTTCAAGGAATGGTGCGAAAAACTAAATATTGCACAGCACTTCGCGTCGGTAAAACACCCACAAACGAATGGTTTATTCGAGCGTGAAAATCGAAGTCTGGGCGAAGGAATTAAAGCACGCTTAGACAAACACAAAGGAAGGTGGGTGGAGGAATTATCGCATGTCTTGTGGGCGCACTGCACAACAATCAAAATTAGCACGGGAGATACTCCCTTTTCTCTTGTCTATGGGACAGAAGCCGTCATACCAGCCGAAATTGGGATGCCAACTATTCGTATTGCCGAAGTTAATGTTACAACCAATGACGATGAACGGCGCATTGACTTGGATCTGCTAGAAGAAAGCGCGACGCAGCGACTATATGCGAGCGAGCTAAGTCAAAATGAAAGGATACTATGATGCTAAGGTTGAAGCACCTCATTCGAGACCAGGCGACTTTGTATATCGCGCCAATGATGCGAGCCATGCAGAAGATATAGGAAAACTTGGACCGAAGTAGGAAGGACCCTATGAGGTCATTGAAGCATTAGGAAAGGACGTGTACAAGCTGCGTGACATGGAAGGTCGTGAGCTACCACACACATGGAACATCTGCAATCTCAAACGATGTTATTTCTAGGAACTGCCACGACCCAGCGCACGGACACCATTGCACTTTAGTATAGTGCTCAATAAATATCCGTGTATTTACATTCTATTTTACTTAGGCAAATGTCTTTTTTCTTTTTACAAAAACTTGCAAGTATTAATAAAACGTCGCGGTTTCTAGCTAACTCCGCGACACATTTCAATTTGTTATTTACATCTTATTTATGTCTCAACATTGTTGTTATATTATCTTTTGCCTACATGGCGTGCATGCACTTACTAAACCCACGATGGTAAAAGGGATGAGTAAACCTACTAAATAACTCGTTTAGTAAGAGGGTTGCAAACCCATCAACATTGGATCATGCATCCTTGTTAAACACCTTATTTTCAAGATGTTGGAATAAGTTCAAGGCGCATTCCACGATGGATGCGCAACAATGCATACTGTGCGCGTTTAACAAACTAGGAATCAAGACTCTTGACTCCTTAATATGATATTCTGATGCAGCGCATATCACACCATACACGATTATGACACAAGTATTCAGAAATTACCATGAATTTCATACATGATTATGGACTTCATATATTCTTCGCGCTTCTAAAACCGTTTGATTCTTAGACAACAAGAACATATTTCATGCAAAGACGGATAACTAAGTACAAAAATTATAAGTCGCAACCACATTCAGATCAACACACCTTCAACAAAAGGAAAATTTTATTATGAACTACACGTTCTTACAAAAAGGATATTTACAAAGAGGCTATAACCTACATACTATTACAACGCCTAAGAGGTGAGCTCTCCACATGGCTCATGGCGTCCCAGTCTCCTTGGTTTCTTCAACAAATTGAATCTGGCGCGATATTGTGGCAACACTAACAGCACCCCGTCGGATCTAGGAGATCGCTGCCCAAGACCATAAAATTGCCTTCCCTTCAAGCCCTTCTTCTTTGCAAGCCTCATAGCATGGGCTTCTAAGGATTCCTTCAAAGGAATTTCATTCTCAGCGCAAAGGGTTTAGGATGTCGCGGGGCGAGCAAAGATAGGCACTTGCATTGTGACTCATCGAGGCTTCAAAAAATAATCGGAGTTTCGTACGCATCATCAAGACGGTGGCGGGCCAGGTTAATCCTCCATAATCACACCTATGGGATAATCTTGGTCGCGCTCCAACTGAGCAATCTGAGGAAGCTCCAATATTTTCATCTTTTTCATCACAGTAACAAGATCCTCATAAGCATGCTCATTGTACCCAGGCACTTGTGCGGCAGGCACTTTCAAAAGGCTACCCTCATGAAGCTCCTCTATGGCCTTTGCCCTACCACGCGCCAGCGCGCACTGAACGACACTCCCGAAGGTGTCCACCACTTCTCGAGACTCCAAGATAGTGAGGGCAGCAAGGCGCAAACCATGGCTGATGAGCCACCTGCACTCGGCAATTGTGGAAACCAGCTGCGGATATAGCTCTTCATCGTATTCGATGCTGAGCTTGCGTAGCTTCATCTCCTGCTCCTCCAGCGAGCTTCCCATGTTTGCACCAAACTCCCCCAACCGAGAGAAAAACTCGTTCTTCCCATTCTCCAAATACTTAAGAGCCCAGGAGCAATTAGCCTTATAAACCTCTAAATCGGCGCGCTCCTGGCTCACTTGGGGTAAGCAACTGGATCTTTTCTTCCACAAGTTTTTGGGCATACGAGCTCACTGCCTCTGCTTCAGCCTGAGCACTGGCCAAATGTGCCTCCAGCAACGCAATCTATTTGTCCTTCTACGTGATCTGGCTACTTTCTCCAGAATACCTTGCCTTTAGCTGCGCAACCAATGTAGCACAGTGTGCGCGACAACCTGACGCCTCAACAAGGCGATCCATTGGCACGTCCCCGAAGCCAATGGGTCGTGTGATTAATTCTTTAGTTCGGAAGATTCGGTAGCGAATGGGACTAGCCTTGGGGGCGACTCCCCAGAGTGGTCAACAGTTACCCCAACGGTTTCAAAATTGCACGCAGAAAAGAGAATTAGCGGTTGTCTCATAACATAAACAGAGAACGAGATAAGTGCTTTGAAGATAATACTTACTTGGGAGAAGCAATCTCAGGTGCAGGGGGGGGGGGGCGATACATCATCTGAGGATGACTCCACATCAAGAATGACAGGACATTTTTTCCGGGATGAGCCTGCGCCATCACCACCAGGAACTCTTTTGCGCTTTACTCCCTGGTCCGTCTCCTCTGGCTCTACCCCGAGGACCCCTACATTCTCTGCTATGTCTGTGTGTGGCAGCTCCACTCCAGGGGAGGGTACTCTAGGGCTAGGCACGCTTTGCAAAGGGGTCGCCTCCAGCACAACGGGTGAACCACCCCTAGATTCCTCCAGATTCATCTCCATGGTACGCCCTGCAGTAGCTTCCAAAATGGGGACTTCTCCCTCTCTCAAAGGGCGCAGCCCCACAGTAACCTGGCGAGGTTTCGCCAATTGCACAACGCCGAACAAATTCATCTCTGTACAACAAGAAACAAACAAAAACAAGTTATATAAAGTACAATGGTGAAAAGAAAGGCTCACATTCATAAAGCAAAGGAGTACTAAGGACGAGCACCCACCCTGGTCATCCGCGTCTAAGAATATTGGCACCTCATCAGGACTATCAAAATAGTTGCGACTGATGCCCATGTGCACCAAAAATTCCTCGGGATAGGAACTGATGGGAATACGATTGGCGTTTATCGTTTCCGCATCATCCGCGTTGTATGTTCCAGGGAGGGGGCGCTCATCCTTCGGTAGCAAACCACGCTATAAAGCGAAGTCGAGGTAACAATGCCTCATCCACCCGAAAAACTTCTCTCCAATTCCTAAGCGTATAGTTTCTCGGTATAACATTGCGGCCGCTCTGCGCGCTTAGCAACGAAACCCACCCGTTTGACCATGTCGTATGGTAAAGCGGAAAGATAGATAGTGGGGTTAATCGCCAATAAGCGGCAATTAACCTCGAAGTTTATTATTTTTTGCCGCACTATCTGATGCGGTTGGGATATGTGTGGCGATAGTAATTTAATCGTCGCACAAGAATAATGAGATGAGCACACGTTGATTCGGGCTTCGAAAAAGCGCGTGTATACCCTACTTTCCTTCGGAAATCCGCTATTGACGCCGGTGACGCCGCCGAACTACGGATGTAGCGCAAGCGGATATAATAATCGGTGAACTCACGAAGTTCATCCTCGGTCATATTGGATGCAAAATCGGTTAATCCACGAACCATAATCGAGGTTTAGAATGCGCACGCGTGGTTACCTTTAAACGTTTGTGGTTTTCTTGGTGGATATTTCAAGCTTTTCAACAATGGTGGAAATGATTTTTTACTGTGATAAACAAAGTAAAGGGGAGGCGGTAGTTTATATAGGGTTCCACATCCATGCAATGCTTGACACGTGGACCCTACTTTCTCCAAACGAGTGGATAGGAATTGCTGACGTGGCACACTTTCCATTCACTTTCCCACGTTTTACGAGGTATGTATTTGACATATTTTGACTGGATTCACCGTATCTTCTTTAAGGCGGGAAACCTTTGAAGCTTCTCCGCTACGCCTTGGGGAATATATGAGCTACAATTATTAGTCTAGCATCCGTGGGTTTCACCCTGCGCATACTAGACTGGGGGGACATGATGACGTATAGTCCATATTCGGGTCATGAACCCGACCAACAAATGCTACTAGCAACTGAGCCAAGTACGTGTGAGCTAACCCAGTAATGGTTTGGGCTCACGAAGGCCCAAACCCAAAGTTATTTATGGTTTTGGATATCGGATATCTCTTATTTATGAGATATGTATTGATTGACCGACTTAGGCGGGATACGCCGAAGGTTGGCGAACACGAAACCAACAAGGATTTCGTGTGTAAATAAGGGCATCTCGGCCCTTATTAAAAGTACGATCTTAAACCTAACTCTCGATAAACCCTAAAACCTATTACTTACTCTCGCGGAGGATAATCATGGGAGACAATCCCACGATAAGCCTAACGGTGTTTTCTGTTTACTTAGTGCGCAGGTCTCAAGCATTAAGGTCTAATTGATACGAGAACCGGAGTCCAAACAAGGAACGCCCAACTTTTGTATCAACAACATCATTATTCCCACATATAGAAAGACCCTTATAATCTCTTACCCGTCAAACACTCACTACTACAAAAATTGACATAGAGTCCGGTTGAAAAGGCTAATAGAGCCCGGTTTTTCATGAGGGCACAAGGGGGGGCTATATTAGGAACTGCCATAGTGCCCGGTTTGAGAAACAGGCTTTATGATGTTTTATAGAGCCCGGTTTTTTTGTTTAAAACCTTGCTCTATGTGATTAAAAAAATCCATTTTATTAAGCATAGACCCATGTTTTTTCTTTACAAAACATGGCTCTAGGATTTTTTTTTTTTTACTTTTTCAAATTTTGTTAAATACCACTTGTTCACAAATTTCCATAGAAGAAACAACAACAAAACATAGCTGTAACAAAACCATAACCTTGAAGGTATTTACCCAAATCAATGGATTTAAGATCCAAGATCAGTTTTACAACAATCTAATACGGGTCCTATGAACTACCGAACATACTGAATACCACTAATTAAACATCACAACAACAGTTTCACAATCAAGTGTTTTGTTGGACTAAGAGAAAGGAGATATACAAAAAGACATGAGTACATGCCAACCTTTCCTAAATACTACCATGATTGATGATCAGATGCCACACACCGAAATGCACAAGCTCACGATGTCGTCCAGCTCCTTGGTTGTAAAAGGCTTCTTATCATTCCAAAGCATTTATAAAAAAAATCCATAAGTGATATTATTATGATGAAACAAATGAGTCCAGCTTGGCTGGCAAGTTATTCATTTTCTGCTAATAAGCCATATAGGAGTTAGTTGATTGAATGGATCCATACTCGTCAAACTGAATTACAGCTTAGTTGTCCCAATTACATATTCGATTTAAATGAGACCAGCTAAATTATAGATGGCAAAATGGCAGGTTGGGGAATGGGTTTGTGTTAAACTGATCAAATTTTAGTACGGTCGATTGACCCCATGAACACCTTTTGGTTCTCTTTTTACATAAAACTAATGTGCTAAATATGATACATAAACAATATTCTTGCCATATTAATCTAAATAAGTAAATATTTGTAATTAACAAATTCAGTATTTAATCTATGCCTGTAAAACAGAATTCGACTGTTTTACAGATTGACTAATCGATTCCTCTTTTAGCTATACTATTTGATTAGGCTCATTTGATACGTTTGAGATTAAACACAATCCAAATGGACAAATTGGTAAATAAACAGGTCGAAACGCTACCTCTAGTATTTATGATCATCTTATTATACCACTCCGTAAAGTGTCATTGCACTTATATGAGGAATTTCATGGTTGTTTCTCCGCTTCTTGTGCAAGGATAGTCCCCAAAGCTGGTCTCATTTGTAGCTTAGTTGTCCTAATTACATACTCGCCAGACTGAATTACAGCTTAGTTGTCCTAATTCAGCTTTCGTGCAAGGATATTAATTTTTTGCAGCTTAGTTGTCCTAATTACATATTCGCTTAAAACAACCAGAAATATAACCCGACACCCTACATATTCGCTTAAAAACTGTTTGGGGATAACAACCGCGCTTGTGCCTATATCCATAGTTACCAATTAATTTCGACATGAGACAACATTCAACCTAGTGGCCAACTTTATTGTATCAATAATAAGAGGACTACATGAAGCAGCCAACTAACAAAACCAGTTTCCTCCGGAACATTTAAAAGTACATAGACCCGCATACACAGACTTACTTCAAACCAAATTATATATCAAACAATAGTCACAGAAAAAACAATATCCGGATGGAACCTTAACACCATGCAAGCATTGACAAATTTTGGTTTTCTCAGCCTTTGACATAGTATAACAAGCTGCCGGGAGATACATACGACTTCCTTCTTTTTCGACTAGAGCAAGCTCTTTTCTTATTCCCATTTCAACCATATCCTTTCGAACATTAACCTCGTCTTTTGTTTTTCCCGGAATATTTAACAATAATCCTATTAAGTTGTCACAAACATTTTTCTCGATGTGCATAACATCAAGACAATGTCGGACTTGCAAATTCTTCCAGTATGGCAAATAAAAAAATATAGACTTTTTTTTCATATGTTGGTTGGAGTGGTTCTCTTTCGTTTTCCAAACACATTGTTTACTTCTTGAACTCGGGATAGTACAACTTCTCCATCCAATGGTTGTCGTAAGGCTCCTGGCTCAGCGTTGCCATCAAACAACTTTGTTCGTTTACGGTATGGGTGATTCTTTCGAAGCGATCTTCGATGTCCCATATATACCAAATTCTTACAATTTGGCAACCACCTTGAGTGGGTATCATCTTCACAGACAGTACACACCTTATATCCTTTTGTACCGTATCCAAACAAGTTACCGTATGCAGGAAAATCACTTATGGTACAAAATATCATGGCCCGCAATTGAAAAGTTTCCTTCATGTACGCATCATACACTTCAATGCTGTACCCCACAATTATTTCTTGTCATCAATTAACGGTTCCAAATACACATTGATGTCGTTTCCTGGTTGTTTTGGACCTTGAATTAACAATGACATCATGATGTACTTTCGTTTCATGCATAACCAAGGTGGAAGATTGTAGACACATAAAAGAGGCCAAGTGTTGTGGCGACTCATTATCTTCGGGGAGCAACTCATGCACAGCCTCTAACAAATCTGTAAAACCTTTATCACTCCAACCATTAACTGCCTTTACGTCAAACAATCTCAACACTGCACTTAGTCTAGTGTGTTTTTTACACCAAACATATAATGGTTTTTCTGCATCGACAAACAATTTTTGAAATTTGGCATGATTATTGTCATCTATATCACCCTCCAAATCATGTAACATGTCATCTAAGTTATCATGACCGCTGTCGTATGAATCATCGTCATCATCCTCGCTATAATCAGAATCAACAGTGTCACGCTCTTGTAATAATTCAGCATGCCATGACCAACAAGTATACCTTTCTGTAAACCCAGTTCATATCAGGTGTCCTCTTATTTCATCAGAGTCAATATACGTAAGTATATGGTTACAATCTTTACACTGAAAAGATATTCTTAATTTTCCTTTTTTTTTGGGATCATCCTCGGCAACTCTAATAAATTCAGACAGCTTGGTCAGATATTCCTCTGAATTTTGATCTATCTTGTACATCCATCTAGAATTTTGATCTATCTAGTACATTCCCTCTGATCCCTAAATATGTACATAACTTGTAGGAGTAAGAAAATCATATTGATTTTCCTTAAATACTCAATATGTTAACAACATTCACATCCTAAAAGGATCAGTTATTTAAAAGGCAATCCTAAAATGGCGATAATCCAAACTTAATTTCTACTAGTTTTATCTCGGACGAGTAATTTACTAAGAGAGAATAATGTATAGTAAATGAATGTCACAACAACGTTATTAATTAGTGGTTCGTAAACTCATAGAAAGACAACTTACTTGCACGAGTCAATCAAACTAGTAGCATGCTTTGTATGACAAATGACTTCTGGTGACGGTCCTACAATCTCCAAAGTTATTTAAGTAAATAAGTATCTATAAAAATATTTAACAAAATAACTTTCTTTTTGATTTTTTTCTTTTACCAAGCCATAAAAAGAAATATTCATATATCTAAACATAATTATAGTTAATGGCAATTCATGTACATGTAAATGTATTAAAAGAAAAATAGCATATGATAAGAAGTAAGTATAAGAAGTCTTAAATACCTTTATTTATGACTTGAAATTAAACAAACTTGGATCAACTAAAGCTTTGGGAAACATATAATGAAGGCTTGAAATAAAAGAGGTATAAAAGTTTGAAGAAACAAGTATAAGAGATGATAGTAATAAATATGCACAATTTTGAGAAAAAGAGGCAAAAATAGCAAAAAGTGTGCTGCCAATTCTTTGCCAACCGTTGGTGTCTTTGATTTGGATAGTATACGTTAGTTGGGAAGAGGATTAGAGCCGGTTTGTAGTGGAAAACATGGCATTAAGGGTTTATGTCACACCCCAAATTATCTCATTTTGCGTGGAATGGAATTCACAGGGATTGTTGTCATAGCATCACAATCACAGTTATATTGAGCGACCTAAAGTGTCGTTTGGAAAATACCTCATTTGATTTAATAAAATAATCGAGTTTACAAAGTATAGGTCCCAAATGAAAATCAACTTGTGCGGAAAATAAGTTTGGTACAAGTCAAACGATGTTTTAAAGTATATAAATCTTGTGTAAGACAGCGTCGTCATCGCGACTCTATGATATGTCCACATGCATGTCATGAAGTGAATGCCTTAGCAACCTGAAAATACATTGCTAAAAGTGTCAACACAAAGGTTGAGTGAGTTCATAGAGTTTATGTAAATGTTAATCGACTACCACAAGTATAAATTATGTATGACAATGATGTCACAAAATGATGTTACAATTGCTTAAGCACATGACACGAAGCTCGTGATGTTAGCCCAACAGAGTGTCTTGCCAAACAACTCAAATAATGTTTATGAAATGAAATGCATCCAGATGACTAGTTGGGATCCACCAACCCGGATGGAGGTGTCACCTCGATAGATCTATCCACTCACCCACGCTTCTAGGAAATTAACGGTTCATGCTTATGAAATGGGGACATTTAGCGGCAATGAGGTAACTTAAGCAATATAATGAATTTGACATACTTGGTAGCGTAATAAAAATGGTGTGCAATGTATTCTCCCGTAGGTTTGAAATAAAGTAAAACTTGAATAAATCGGGGCTATGAAAACTCACTGTTGCAATGATTATGATGACAAAAGTGGATACCTTTGAAATGTAGCGTGAATCTCTAAACCGACCTATTATGAATGATATGATATGTAATAAGTCATGATGTAATGTTATGCATGCATTTAGTATGTTATTTATACCACTTGTGAATTTTGAAAATATTACTCTTATTGAAAAATACTCTTTTGACGTCTTGACCATTCTTAAATTACTTTACAAGTATTTACGTCAAAATGACATCCTACAATAGTTTCGAATGATTTATTGTGAAATTATAACTTTTAATAAGTAAAATAATGTCGTTGGAAATTTCATGAAAGTGACTAAAATGGCCTCGAAAAGCTAGTCGTAAAATGGTGTCGTCGGGCGTTAGGAAAGCGAACTCAACGGTTTTGGGAAGCTTGTATCATAATCTCAAAGTTTTAGTATTTAAGTTTTCATCCTAGAGGTCTCGTTCATATAGAAAATATAGGTTAAGTATGGTGATTTTGTCCAAAATATAGTTTAAATGTGAATTTCGGCAAAGTTTAAGCAACATGATTAATTCATTACAACTCCGCTATACAAGCGGTTGGTCATTTTGGAAAATATGCTTGGTGATCTCACTTTTATTAGAAGACATCTCTTTACAAAAGTTCTACGTCAACGTTATAAATAGCCTTCAATATGGTCACTTGTTTACCGTAACACTTGTCTAATAAAGATATTATAGTTTTTCTTAAATAATAAAGTTACGGCAATTTTGTGAAAACGTGTATATTCTAGTCGTTACAAATCCGTTTTCTACGTATTATCGTCCTTAGATTAGTATCAAAGTATACTAATATATTTTTGATAAGTCGAAATAATTTATAACGCTTAAGACTAGTTTTGACTCGTACAAAACAAAAGCAGTTCTTTGAAATTTTCAGGATATATATATTTAAATCGTCAAACTTGAAAAATTCATAACTTCTTCGTTATAACTCCGTTTTAATCCGTTCAAGCGACCACGGTTTCGTTTTAAAGTATATTTTCTAAATATCTAGGCCAAAATTTATGTCTCTGTCAGATTTTCGGTTACAAAATAAGAACAGACCCTTTTAAGACTTGTCGAAATGAGTTTTTCTCGTGCTAAACCTATTCTATACCATTCAAAACAACTCCGAAGCTATTCTAATCCTACCATACACCTTCTTAGGGTGTCATGGGTTCCTAAACATCACCAAAACTAATATATAACAAGGAGTAATTATAGGATGGATTATATATATTTAACTCATAAAAACCTTAAAAATGGTATAAACATCATGAGACTTGCATGTTTCTCAAATAAAATGATATGATCATAACAATGAATGTGAAATAAAAATATGAACATGAATGCTTACAAGAAATATGATGAGGTTTAAGAGAACAATGGATTTTTCCTAATCACTTGAGGTTTTTATTGCAAAACCTATGCAACAAGTGATACTAGTGTTTATAAAATCTTGTCTTGAAAATTTATGATGATTCCTCCTTGGGTCTTAGTGTGGCGGTTTGTGTAAAGAGAGAGAAAGGAAAATGGTTTTGATCTTTTCTTGAAAGAAATCAAGTGAATGTGTAAAGTGTATAATATGATACATTGACTTAGTAGAAGATATTTCCAAATTCAAGATCCACAATTTAGGGGATTTGATGGGTGGGGTGTGGGGGTTAGCTATTTTTTTTTTCTTTTCTTTTATTTTGTATATAATTGTGTAAGTAAATAATTTAAGTAAAGATAACTTGTAACTTGTATATACATTTGAGTATTTAGGGTAGCGTTGGCTAAAAATAAATTTTTAACGGATCAAAGTAAAATATATTGATGTCATAAAAATTGTAAAAATACATTTCTTGCGAAATTCGAGTAAAATATTAATTATCGTGTAATTTTTAAGAAAACCGTCGTAATAATATAAATATAACAATTTATATCTGAAATAAATCTAAAACACCGGGTAAGCTAATAATATAATTTTATAAACTTAATATAAGTATAAAATATATCGGGATAATTTTGGAAGTATCGGGTTAAATGTTCAAAATAATAACTTACGCGATAGCGTTTATTTAATATGAAAATTACGCGTTTATTGTGAAATGCAAAATCATGAATGAACTAACGTGATGCTAATGAAGCCAATGAAATGTAGACTAAACCTAATCTATATGAAATGTCCTTGATGATATGATCATGAATTCGCCGCTAAACCATTAAGGTTACGCAATTTGGAACACATAAACCTAGTTTACGATAAATGATGAAATAGTGAAACATGAATTGTTTTGAGAAATGACACGAATTGCGAGTTGTCACATTCGCCCATCAAAAGGAATTGAGTCCACGAATTCGGTTCGTGTTAGTCTTTCGAATTTTGAGTTTATGATGAATATCGAGGAGAGAAGACATGGAGAAATGTCGTTACGGTTATCGATGATTGAGAGTGTATAAAACATCATAGTAGAAAATATCGGATGAATCTCTCATAAGTAACACTTTGAATTGGAACATGTGAAAATTTTGCTTGCACTAAGATTTATAAATAACCGCTCCCAACATAACATGATCCTCGAATTAGATATAGTTAGCTAGGCTATGTATAATTAAGGAGCGATGACGTGACGTTCGGTTTAGTTGTTATAACTCTCAATGTTTACAAGGATTTAAACCGTGTCGTTAAAATGGTAGTTAAAGTAAAAAGAATTAAAATTCTCGTACATGATATCGAATCAAAAGGAAATAAAGTACGATAAATGAGAATATTTTACAACGAGTGGTTTAGCAAAAGTAGTACATCTTTAAGTTATAAAGTTTCGGATACGATGGAAGACATAAACTTAGTACAACATAGTACATAAAGAAAAATAAGACTGTTAGTTTCCGAACTTCTTCAGTCTTCCGCGTTGTTGAAATCCTGTTGAGCTTTGCCTCCTTCTAACGTGTATGCATGCCCATGAGCTCCTTCAACTTGTTGCCCTTTGTTTTGGGGACATTGGTTTCGATAGTGTCCTTGTTTCCCACATCCGAAGCATGTGACTACGGCTTTACCTTTACAATCCCTGGCTAGATGTCCCGATTTTTGGCATTTGTGGCACTTGGCAGGGCAAAGACCCGAGTGATGATACTTACATCTATTACATAGTGGGTAGGTTCCAGCATACCCTCTGCCTTCTATTGGTGCTGACAACATAAACCATTGCGGTTTCTTTCCTCTATTACATTGTTGATGATGGTTAGTGTTACGGTTTTGGTTGTCGTTATTATAACCTCCTTGGTCATTTTCCATTTTCTTTTGTTGTTGTTGATTTGGTTATCTTCGTTGTTGTTATTGTGGTTTCGGTTGGTGTTGGTGATATTTCCTCTCTTTACTACTTGTGCCATAAGCACGAGTCACTCTAATAGATTCCCCAATCGTTTGTGGATCAAAAGAAGTCACATCACCTTGAATAATCTCGGGAAGTCCTTCAATGAAAGCCTCCGGTAGCTTCTCATTATCCGAAACCATAGATGGGCATAACACGCCAATTCTTGAAACCTTGAATGTAAGTATCAATGTCATACCCAATAGTTACCAACTCATAGAATTCGGTCTCCAACTTCTTCACCTCCGTGACGTGGACAAAACTTCTTTGTCACCAAACCTTTGAATTGCTCCCAGTGAGCTTGAAAGCATTTTCCATTCCCATCGGTGAGCATAAGAGTTCCACCATGACAACGCCCATCAAGTAGTGTACTCGTAGCAAACTTAACCTTGCTATCATCCAGGGCAATTACATAACAAAAACACAGACTCCAATTTCTCGAACCATCTAACCATGGCGGTGGCTCCTTCGGTACCTCTAAACTTCGTGGGATCTCCACTTTTGAAATCCTTATCTGAACGACTTTTAACTCCGGACCCTCTGCATTTCCTGCAGATGACAAGCCTAGCGGCTTGGCTTCCCTCGCAATTCTAGCGGCTTGGCGATGAGCAGCGGCCTCAAGCAGAAGCGGCAGCGGCCCACCGTTCCCTTTCAATCCTTAGAGCATCGGCTATGCTATCTCTCACCAACTTTTGAATAGCCGCTTGTGTCAATTCGGGTGCAGCTTTCTTCGGCGCCATATCTTCTTCAAAATAAAAGGAAAGGTGAGACGTAGCAAAATCCTATGTTAAGAATAAGTGCTCTAAAGAGATGTGATATGAGGTGATAAGTTTGAGGTTATTTTTCAAAATGATCGACGGTTTCCTAAGAAATGGGTTATGAGATGTCGTAAGTGCTTCAAATGTATGATGGTTTAGTGACTTAATGTATGAATAACGTGTAACTCGACATGTTAGTGGTGAAACAAAGGAGTGAGAGTGACTTCGCCCTACTTAAAGGTTTATCTCGGCATTCGACGTTATCGATGATGAATCAGCTGATGTTAAAATCATGATATGGAATAACAAGGCATTCTCCACATTAGAGTATGAGGAAAGGATAATGGGATGGGTATTTGAAGGCATCCATGTGACAATCGATTTGAAATGAAAGTAAATAACTTGAAAAATGTACATATAAACCGCATATAAAGTGAACATGCACTTATGGTGAAATGATGAGATGCTATGATGATGTAGTTATAGTCTAGGGTCAATGATGCAACCTAGTTCTCTATAATGAAGCTCGATACCAATCTGTCACACCCCAAATTATCTGTTTTTGCGGAATGGAATTCACGGGATTATTGTCATAGCATCACAATCAGGTTATATTGAGCGACCTAAAGTGTCGTTTGGAAAATACCTCATTTGATTTAATAAAATAATCAGAGTTTACAAAGTATAGGTCCCAAATGAAAATCAACTTGTGCGGAAAATAAGTTTGGTACAAGTCAAACGATGTTTTAAAGTATATAAATCTTGTGTAAGACGCGTCGTCATCGCGACTCTATGATATGTCCACATGCATGTCATGAAGTGAATGCCTTAGCAACCTGAAAATACATTGCTAAAAGTGTCAACACAAAGGTTGAGTGAGTTCATAGAGTTTATGTAAATGTTAATACGACTACCACAAGTATAAATTATGTATGACAATGATGTCACAAAATGATGTTACAATTGCTTAAGCACATGACACGAAGCTCGATGATGTTAAGCCCCAACAGTGTCTTGCCAAACAACTCAAATAATATTTATGAAATGAAATGCATCCAGATGACTAGTTGGGATCCACCAACCGGGATGGAGGTGTCACCCTCGATAGATCTATCCACTCACCCACGCTTCTAGGAAATTAACGGTTCATGCTTATGAAATGGGGACATTTAAGCGGCAAAGAGGTAACTTAAGCAATATAATGAATTTGACATACTTGGTAGCGTAATAAAAATGGTGTGCAATGTATTCTCCCGTAGGTTTGAAATAAAGTAAAACTTGAATAAATCGGGCTATGAAAACTCACTGTTGCAATGATTATGATGACAAAAGTGGATACACCGAAATGTAGCGTGAATCTCAAACCGACCTATTATGAATGATATGATATGTAATAAGTCATGATGTAATGTTATGCATGCATTTCGTATGTTATTTATACCACTTGTGAATTTTGAAAATATTACTCTTCGTCGAAAAATACTCTTTTGACGTCTTGACCATTCTTAAATTACTTTACAAGTATTTACGTCAAAATGACATCCTACAATAGTTTCTTAATGATTTATTATGAAATTATAACTTTTCGTCGTAAAATAATGTCGTTGGAAATTTCATGAAAGTGACTAAAATGGCCTCGAAAAGCTAGTCGTAAAATGGTGTACGTCGGGCGTTAGGAAACGAACTCAACGGTTTTGGGAAGCTTGTATCATAATCTCAAAGTTTTAGTATTTAAGTTTTCATCCTAGAGGTCTCGTTCATATAGAAAAATATAGGTTAAGTATGGTGATTTTGTCCAAAATATAGTTTAAATGTGAATTTCGGCAAAGTTTAAGCAACCATGATTAATTCATTACAACTCCGCTATACAAGCGGTTGGTCATTTTGGAAAATATGCTTGGTGATCTCACTTTTATTAGAAGACATCTCTTTACAAAAGTTCTACGTCAACGTTAAAATAGCCTTCAATATGGTCACTTGTTTACCGTAACACTTGTCTAATAAAGATATTATAGTTTTCTTAAATAATAAAGTTACGGCAATTTTGTGAAAATGTATATTTTAGTCGTTACAAATCCGTTTTCACGTATTATCGTCCTTAGCTTCGTATCAAAGTATACTAATATATTTTGATAAGTCGAAATAATTTATAACGCTTAAGACTCGTTTTGACTCGTACAAAACAAAAAGCAGTTTTTGAAATTTTCGGGATATATATATTTAAATCGTCAAACTTGAAAATTCATAACTTCTTCGTTATAACTCCGTTTTAATCCGTTCAAGCGGCCACGGTTTCGTTTTAAAGTATATTTTCTAAATATCTAGGCCAAAAATTTATGTCTACTGTCGGATTTTCCAGATTTACAAAATAAGAACAGACCCTTTTTAAGACTTGTCGAAATGAGTTTTTCTCGTGCTAAACCTATTCTATACCATTCAAAACAACTCCGAAGCTATTCTAATCCTACCATACACCTTCTTAGGGTGTCATGGGTTCCTAAACATCACCAAAACTAATATATAACAAGGAGTAATTATAGGATGGATTATATATATTTAACTCATAAAACCTTAAAAATGGTATAAACATCATGAGACTTGCATGTTTCTCAAATAAAATGATATGATCATAACAATGAATGTGAAATAAAAATATGAACATGAATGCTTACAAGAAATATGATGAGGTTTAAGAGAACAATGGATTTTTCCTAATCACTTGAGGTTTTTATTGCAAAACCTATGCAACAAGTGATACTAGTGTTTATAAAATCTTGTCTTGAAAATTTATGATGATTCCTCCTTGGGTCTTAGTGTGGCCGGTTTGTGTAAGAGGAGAGAAAGGAAAATGGTTTTTGATCTTTTCTTGAAAGAAATCAAGTGAATGTGTAAAGTGTATAATATGATACATTGACTTAGTAGAAGATATTTCCAAATTCAAGATCCACAATTTAGGGGATTTGATGGGTGGGGTGTGGGGGTTAGCTATTTTTTTTTTCTTTTCTTTTATTTTGTATATAATTGTGTAAGTAAATAATTTAAGTAAAGATAACTTGTAACTTGTATATACATTTGAGTATTTAGGGTAGCGTTGGCTAAAAATAATTTTTTAACGGATCAAAGTAAAATATATTGAGGTCATAAAAATTGTAAAAATACATTTCTTGCGAAATTCGAGTGAAATATTAATTATCGTGTAATTTTTAAGAAAACCGTCGTAATAATATAAATATAACAATTTATATACGAAATAAATCTAAAACACCGGGTAAGCTAATAATATAATTATTATAAACTTAATATAAGTATAAAAATATATCGGGATAATTTTTGGAAGTATCGGGTTAAATGTTCAAAATAATAACTTACGCGATAGCGTTTATTTAATATGAAAATTACGCGTTTATTGTGAAATGCAAAATCATGAATGAACTAACGTGATGCTAATGAAGCCAATGAAATGTAGACTAAACCTAATCTATATGAAATGTCCTTGATGATATGATCATGAATTCGCCGCTAAACCATTAAGGTTACGCGAATTTGGAACACGCAAACCTAGTTTACGATAAATGATGAAATAGTGAAACATGAATTGTTTTGAGAAATGACCTGAAATTGCGAGTTGTCACAGTTTAGAACATAAAGCCCGATTTTGTGTAAGAGAACATGGCTTTAAAAGAGGAATACACCCCGGTTTCTTAGAAGAAAACCGGGCTCTATTGGTTTGTAACATAAAGCCCGGTTTTTTACGAGAAAACATGGCTCTATTCCCCCCTTTTTTTAGATGGAATCGATATAGAGCTGCTTTTCACTAAAAGGGGGCTTTCTGAAGGGAGCTCTATTCTCAAATCTCTGGTATTGACTCTCCCCAAAAGTATATGATTTTGACGAATCAAGATTGTATTGATTGAAATAAACATTAAAGTTTTAAAAAATTGAATATAAATAAAATAAACCCACTAAAAATGTAAAATCTAAAAACTCATAAAAATATATCAAAATAAATGTTGAATTAATGAGCACAAAATTTTGAAAAATATGGTGAAATTAGATTATAAAAATAAATAAATAAATAAAAAGATATTTCAGTTTGAAAATAATGGTGAATTTTTTTGTTAAGAAGTGAAACATGTCATTCAATTATTGTAGCTCATTATCTTAATTTTTTGTTAGGAGTTAGGCTTGAATTTTGTTAAGAATTGACACATGTCACTCAAGTATTGTAGCTCATTATCTTTATTTTTTGTTAGGAGTTAGGCTTGAATTTTGTTAAGAAGTGACACATGTCACTCAAGTATTGTAACTCATTATCTTTATTTTTTGTTAGGAGTTAGGCTTGAATTTTGTTAAGAAGTGACACATGTCATCACATGATTAGAGCTCTTTATCTTAATTTTTTGGTAGAAGTTAGACTTGGAGTTAGAGTATAGATATAGATATTTGCCTGGATGTAGTCTTGTCACATCGGGTGTTAGCCATCTTTCACAGCCCTTCATTTTGTGTCCATCATTATGAGTTTTGCATAGGGTTTCCAACCACTTATAATTTAGGCCAAGACTTTCCAACTGCATTATAATCATTCCACATTATACTTATTTGAGTAAACTACATTGTTCGTCCTTGTGGTTTGCGTTGACCAACAAGTTTCGTCCTTTTCCCGAAAAAAATGCCCCATCCGTCCCTAAATGCGAAGCATTATATATCATTATTGGTCCTTCATTTTAACGAGCCACACTAACTCTCATTATGCTCCAACACGTGATACCCACGTGAGGGTAATCTAGTCTTTTCCCTATTATTTTGTCTTGTCCTTTCTTTTTGTCCCACTCCCCACCACATCTAACATAACCTATCATCCACATAATCAAACACACACAAATTCATCTCCTCATATTTCTTCACACTACCATCATCACCAATCTCTGATGGCAATGTTTTCATCTCACCACCGGTAACACCACTTCATACAATCACAACCAAAAACCATCAATTTGCAACCACCAACCACCTCCACCGACTACAATAACAGCGTCACTGATAACGCTACACGCGTCGTTCGGGGTCAAGGAAACTTCCTTTTCTTCGAGCAAGTTTTATAACACCCTAGGCGGTGAACCTAATCGTTGTAGTGTAGTAATTAGGGTAAGCCACGGTATTGATATCGTTCTCTGGGGAATAGGAATGCTAGTGAGAAGTTACTACGCTAAGGTTGAGGTTGAGGAAGATTATTTTGTATTTTTATATTTTATGAAATTGAAAGGTACGAATCTCGGGTATTGGATTTGGGGGTTGGTATTTCTACCGATTACTCTACTATTATCTAATTATCAAAACTAAGGTTGTGGGAGTCTATGTCTAATTTATGTGTACTGTATGATAGTTTAAAGATGTGTTTACTTAGGTTTTACTACTCCTTAATTATCTCCTATTGATGGTTGAGTTGTCACGTCCTTATTCTTAGTTGCGTTGTGTGTCTAAAGTTGTAGGGTATGCGTTTTTCCCTAACTCTTTGAACTTACCAAAGAGTCTCGTCTACAAAACCCACTAGGGATGATAAACTCTTACTCTAAGGCACTCTTTGGATGGTTTAGCCTACAACTACTCAGGTAATCATATTCTAAGGTTCACAAAGATGAATCAAGCATTAAGTACACAACGAATGACCTATCGCATTACTAGATCATTAATCAACTAAGATAAGAAACAACCAATCAATATTCAATAATTAAGTTTCATACTTCCTAAGCAAACACACAAATAAATTAGCCGGACATGGAGAACATGCAAGCATACACACAAATAATCAAAGACATAATTGAATTGATGAAGTAAATACTTATCTTGATGTAAAATAGGGTTTAGAACCCTAAACATCTTGTACAAGACACCTTTGGTTCGGTTTTAGGTTTTCACTCTAAAAGACTCTCTTTAAAGCGAAAAATTCGGATTCTATATATAAGATTACATATCGACGGCGTCACCTTATGTTTCGTGACGCCGTCGTGTCGCCGTCATTAGGGTTTCGTCTTGGCCATGTTAACCTTGCGACGGCATCACCTTATGCCCGTGACGCCGTCCTCTTGACTTCGGCGCCGTCTGGTCACATCTAGGCCGTCACGAGTTGCGACGGTCTACTCCTTTAAAGCTCGACGCCGTCTCTTGAAAATACGAATTTTGTCTTCGACCGTCACAAAATCCTACGACCGCGTCGCGATTAAGCGATGGCGCCGTCGCCTTATTTTCGTGACTTTGAGTGTCTCGATTTTGACTTTGGCCATTTTCTTCAGATATTTGCGCCTTTTCGTCCAAATAAGTGCCATTCCAGCATTTTGCCTTCAAGAGACCTAAAAAGTGAAAAGGAACGATATTAAGCAATAACGGATACAAAAGTGATAAAATAAGGGCTAAAACGACCCCTCAAAATGGTAACTTTTAAAACCTTATCAAATATCCCTACACTTGGTATTTGCTTGTCCTCAAGCAAATGTGCTTTTAGCCAATTAATTTATAAGTTAGGGGTCATGAAGCATTAATTCAAAACGGTCCACAACACATATAAGCCCCGCAAAAGTCATAACAAGCACGGAAATTACATACTAGCACCTCACATGGGGTGTTTGGATACTTACATCTCTCTCGGGTTTATATATGAAATATAACAGATAGGAAATGGAAGATAAACACTCATTAACCGGTCCTAGTACATAGATTACCATAGGCTTGAGAATAGATCAAATCTCCATTGCTTTGGCGTAAGCACCTAGGAAAGACTATCAAAGAGGTCTTTTAAAGGGTTGTAATGTTAGGCTTACGGTAGGGAAATAAAGGGTTTGGTGAGATAGGCTTTTTAGTGGTGGCAAGTCAAAAATCTCTATGTTACAAGCATACGAAGAATGGCGTTGCTAAGCCAAGACTCGACACTCTAAAACTCTAGGTAAAGGAAATAAAAAAACATAAATTTAGAAGATAGATGTAGGATGGTAGCCCGTATGTTTTTTTTTTTTTCACTCTTTTTTTTTTCTTTTTCTCTTTTTCTATTATTTTTTTCCATTTTTTTTCCATACACTTTTACTCTACCATCCTCTAAGGTAACATCAAAATGATAGGGATTTATAGCACATCCCTACACTTGAGTTTTTATTACTCTAACACTAATTTGACCTGAATTGAAAAGATCAAAATACTTGGGGTACATTATTATGCAAACAAAGGGAATTTAAATTTAACGTTCCCTTCCGTCATTTCACAAACTTTAACTTTTCCCATGAATCCCAATCGTCCCAAAGCGTATACAAGGGATATGACTCGACTTAGCAACTCATGCAAGCAACGGATAATTGAACTAAGGGTTTGGGTGATAACAATAATGCACTAAAAGTGAGTGCATATAGGGTAGGCTAAAGCGATTTGGGTGTATATTTGGGGGTGGGGTGTAAACAATGCTCTTAATTGATATTCCGAAAAACCGAAACATCATGAGAACCTCGAAAAGGATATGCTCGAGGGGTTAACTAGGGTATCGTGTACTAAAGATGAGTACAACGCAAAGGTGTGGGGAATTACTCAACCGATGTGGAAGAAGTAATTATATTACGGTATCAAACAAGGGTTTATCCTAATGCCTCTTATCATTTAGTTATTCCTAACTACACAAGTGTAGCCTCACTTACGATCTCGGAATGCATCACAAAACAAGTTCTAGAATCTAATATACTACCGGTTCACACTCTAAGCATTGAAGATGAATGCTTTAATTCCTACTAATCTAAGGCGATCCTCACATTTTGGGTGGAATTTAAGTGGTAAAGGGTTTTGTGCTAGTCATGCAACTTCCTATCCATGAGGCGCTTTTTCAAGACTAATGGCCCACTCCTATATGTCATGAAAAAATTTTAAATTTGGTGCCAAAATTACCTTAACCGACATTTTCTCATGGTTTATTACACGATGCACTTGGACAAAGCAAATAATCAAGGATAAGCATAGTTTCAAAGTTCCCGCTTTATTTTCCTCCCTACACTTAAACCGAACATTGTCCCCAATGTTCCCGAAAGTATCAAAGTTATGATAATGGAAGGTAATTAAAAACGAAAGAAACTAATACTCCCCGATTAGCTCGGTAGGATCCGTGTAAAGTGGTGGTTAAATCCTTTCCAAGAAGAATTATTGCGTGAAAAGCTCCTTCCAATCTTATGTAACTTCTTCTTGACAAACTAAACCCGCACACTTGAAGAAAACAAACGAAACCTTCGCATAAAATCGGCGGTAATAATATATACAAGACTCGATTTAAACTAGGATATAATGCTTGTGGAATGGATGTTTCTGAATTTCTAAGAAAATTAAGACCGGAAAATTCCAAAAATTTATAAGTAGCTCGAAAACGAGAAAAAGTAATCTAATGTTTTACTCCTTCCCGACGCCGTCAGTTGCAATCTGACGCCGTCAAGTTATCCTCGATAAAAGCGGTCTCGCGATTTTCGAAAAAAATTCGGAAAATTTACATCTTTAGAATCGAAAAAATTCTTGCAAAAACATCCATTATGACTCGATACAAGCATTTGACTCGAACAAACAAACATATATATCTGTTAGTTAATTGTTATTCTCATGTTTACGTTTTTTGAAAACGTGTAATCCTCCCTACACTTATCCCTTATGTAAAATACCTTTATATGCAATTAAGATGAGGTTAAAAACAAAATAAAGCATTTTACAAATTTAAACATGAGGATAAACAATTAATAAAAGATACATGACACTAACAAGCAAACAATTAAGCATGGGTTGCCTCCCACGAAGCGCTTTTCTTTATTTAAGAGTCTTGTAGCTAGACTCGAAGTCGTGCTCCTACGTACCGATATAAGTAAGTCTATCCTCAACAATGTCGTAAGGATCAAACTTATCATTCAAGTTCCTACTAGTATGTTCGGTTAAATATGTCTTTTCAAACTTTTCACCATCGGGATCATAGATTTGTATCCTAATGTGCCATTCTCCATTACCATCACTAGGCGGTCTATCCCAATCCCATTTGTGTTTAGATTCCTCAACTTTCCACTTATTCATGACAAGGTTAACGGGCAAGCTTCCTAGGAGCTCGGTCATCTTCCTAAATACTAAGGCGTCCTCGAACGGGTTCACTTCCATGTCCCTAGCCATTTCTTTTTCTTGGAAAGTTGCTTTACTAGTGAAGGCTTTATCTAGGTAAAAAGGTCTTTGGGGGCCTATGATGTTCTTATCAATCCAAGGTCCATATCTAGAGGGCTCTCTATCCAACCTAATCTCTTGTGGGATTTCCTCATCCATGTAGTACATATGCTTTTTGACATCGTAAACTGATCTAGCACTCCCCTCTCCTACCACTATTTTGGACATCTTACAATCGATGATGGCACTAGCGGTAGCTAAAAATCCTCTTCCAACTAGTAATGGGCATGTCGGTTCCTTATTCATGTCTAGCACATGAAAGTCGGCCAAAAGAGTCAACTCTCCTATGTGTACTACCACGTCCTTTATTATTCCTACCGGACGTGCCACACTACCGTCTGCTAGACCTAAGATGGTTTCCGTTGGTTCTATTTTACCTAAGTTAAGGCTTCTATGGAGGGACAACGGAACAAGATTGATGTATGATCCTAAGTCAGCTAGAGCGTCGAGTGGTTTGGAAGTTCCAAGCCTACACGGAAGAGTGAATAGCCCCGGGATCGTCTAACTTCTTAGGTAAGTTGTTTTGCACAAAAGCGGACCTATGTTTTCCAAGCCTAAGTTCTAACTCATATTTTTCTTTCAAAGCATTATAATAAGGTGCATGAGCTAAGACTTCAATAATCGGTTTTTCTTGATGGAGTTCCTTGTACTCCTCCTCTAAACTAGGTTTGGATTCTTGGCTGACGGGTTTCTCAAGAGTAGGCTCTACCAATGGTGTCGGGCCTTGGTACCTCTTGGATGGCTTGGAACCCTTTTTGATGGCATTTACCGAGTGAACCATCGGGTGTGAGGGGCATGGATGTGCATTCTCCCATGGTGAACTAGAACATGAAGTCGATGCAATCGAATTCACTTTTGGGTTCTTTATGGTATCACTTGGGAGTGCTCCAACTTCTCGTTCATTGAAGGCTTTTAAGAGGGCATCAAGCTTGTTTGTCATCTCGCTTTGTTTTTGCTTAAAATTGGCTTCAAGCTTATTCAATCGAATCTCTTGGGATGACAAAAATCTAGATGCAATTGCCTCAAGATTAGTGGGGTTCCCGGTATTAAAAGAATTGAACCTAGTAGGCGAACTAGATGAGCTTTGGGGTGTGCTTGAGTTTTGGTTCCACTTAAGGTTAGGGTGATTTCTCCATGAGGGGTGGTACGAGTTTCCTAAGTTGTTTTGTTCGGGTTTGAAAGTGTACCACTTCTCTCCCACTCTTTCGGTATGCACGGAGGCGTAGTCCGCAAAAGCTTGTTCGGGGAGCCTTATGCAATCACGAGTGTCATGGGGACCACTGCATAACTCACAAAGTAGAGTGATTTGATTCACTTGTCGTGAGGACTTAGGATTCTTGTAGGAACTCATGAAGAATTTAACTTGATCTTCAAGTTCGATCATCCTACGGTCGGAAGGTTGTGAGTCGATGGAAGGCAAGGAGATTGCCTTGACGGTTTTAGGTAGCTCACGGGGTCATCCCAACTTCGTTGTCGAGAGGCAAGGTCCTCTATTATACCCCATGATTCTTCAGCGGTGACATCACTAAGTTTTCCACCGGCCGCTTGGTCAATGGATAGCTTAGTGGGAAGTTGACATGATCATAAAGATTTGGACTTGGAGCCAAAGATCAATGCCGTGATGAGGACTTTATGAAGTAAGTCCTTGAATCGGGTCCATGATTCAGAGAGATTCACCTTGACGTTGTTGGAACATCAAGATGTCATTCCTAAGCTTAGTGGTTCTCCCCGTGGGAAAAATTGAGCAAGGAAGCGAGAAGTAAGATCATCCCAACTTGAGATGGAGCCGGCGGAAATCGATCAAGCCAATTACTAGCTTGGTCCGGTAGAGAGAATTGGAAGAGACGCAGCGTGGTCTCTCGAGTAGTAGCATCAAGGTCGATGGAATCGACAATTTTGAGAAATCCTCAGATGTTGATTTGGATCTTGAACGAAGTCCATGGAATGCACATCCGTCTTGCACCAACCGGATGGTGTCGGATCGCAGGGCCGTATTTTGGGCTTGGTCGGAAGCTCAATGGTGTTCCTATAGCCTAGGGGCTTGGTCTTGAGTATTCACCAAGAATACGGGCTCTTGGCGGTCATTTGGTGGTGGGTTGATGAGTGGTGGTTGGTTATCATCCTCCATGATGAAAAGTGATGGGGTTACGAACAAAGGTCACGAAGAAGGGGATAGACTAAGAGAAAGCTAAAATGAGAAAATTTACTTGATAGGAATCAAGTAAAGAAACCTAAACGAGGTGGACTACTAACTAGCTATTCTATTCCCGACAACGGCGTAAAAACTTGATAACGCCACACGCCGTTCGGGGTCAAGGAAACTTCCTTTTCTTGAGCAAGTTTTATAACACCCTAGGCGTGAACCTAATCGTTGTAGTGTAGTAATTAGGGTAAGCCACGGGTATTGATATCGTTCTCTGGGGAATAGGAATGCTAGTGAGAAGTTACTACGCTAAGGTTGAGGTTGAGGAAGATTATTTTTGTATTTTTATATTTTATGAAATTGAAAGGTACGAATCTCGGTATTGGATTTGGGGGTTGGTATTTCTGCCGATTACTCTACTATTATCTAAATATCTAAACTAAGGTTGTGGGAGTCTATGTCTAATTTATGTGTACTCGTATGATAGTTTAAAGATGTGTTTACTTAGGTTTTACTACTCCTTAATTATCTCCTATTGATGGTTGAGTTGTCACGTCCTTATTCTTAGTTGCGTTGTGTGTCTAAAGTTGTAGGGTATGCGTTTCTCCCTAACTCTTTGAACTTACCAAAGGGTCTCGTCCACGAAACCCACTAGGGATGATAAATTCTTACTCTAAGGCACTCTTTGGATGGTTTAGCCTACAACTACTCAGATAATCATATTCTAAGGTTCACAAAGATGAATCAAGCATTAAGTACACAACGAATGACCTATCGCATTACTAGATCATTAATCAACTAAGATAAGAAACAACCAATCAATATTCAATAATTAAGTTTCATACTTCCTAAGCAAACACACAAATAAATTAGCCGGACATGGAGAACATGCAAGCATACACACAAATAATCAAAGACATAATTGAATTGATGAAGTAAATACTTATCTTGATGTAAAATAGGGTTTAGAACCCTAAAATACTGTACAAGATACCTTTGGTTCGGTTTTAGGTTTTCACTCCAAAAGACTCTCTTTAAAACTGAAAAATTCAGATTCTATATATAAGATTACATATGCGACGACGTCACCTTATTTTTCGTGACGCCGTCGTGTCGTCGTCATTAGGGTTTCGTCTTGGCCATGTTAACCTTGCGACGGCGTCACCTTATGCTGTGTGACGCCGTCCTCTTCTTTCCTCGGCGCCGTCGGGTCACATCTAGGCCGTCGAGTTGCGACGGTCTACTCCTTTAAAGCCCGACCGCCTCTTGAAAATCGAGTTTTGTCTTGACCCGTCACAAAATCCTCCGACGGCGTCGTTAGTTAGCAGTTGACACCGCCGCCTTCTATTTTCGCAGACTTTGAGTGTCTCGATTTTGACTTTGGCCATTTTCTTCATATATTCGCGCCTTTTCGTCCAAATAAGTGCCATTCCAGCATTTTGCCTTCAAGAGACCTAAAAGTGAAAAGGAACGATATTAAGCAATAACGGATATAAAAGTGATCAAATAAGGGCTAAACGACCCTCAAATGGTACCTTTTAAAACCTTATCAGTCACCACCATCATCGTCGCCACAGGCTATTCCACCAGTCACCTCCGCCTACAACATACGCGTTACCACCACCATCTTCAATCGTCATCAACTAACAACCCCCCAGTAATATTTATAACAATAAAACAATAGACAATCTAATTGGTACCAAAACCATTTATGGTGGTCGTAGGAGTTTCGTAGTCGTAGCCGGAAATATTGGTGGTCATGACGGTGTGTGATTGAAGATGATGTAGATGATATAGGCTTAGTGTTACGTATCTTATTGATTATCTCTAATCAGCAATCATATATTCATAGTTTATGTTATGTATGTAAGTTTTATGAATGTTGTTTTCAAGTTTTGTAAATGGCTATTTTCAAGATCTGAACTTTACAAGTGTTAAGGGTTGTTTTTTCCAGATCTAAAAATTATTGTGAGTTTTAAAGGTGTTGCAGAACATAAGCAATAATGTCTTTTTGTTCTAAGTCACGGGTTTAAATTCACACAATGTAAAAACTGCAAGAAAAGAATTTAATTTGTATAAATTGAAAAAGAAAATAAAATGTATAAATAAATATGTAAAAATTCCAGATAAAATAATCCAGTCTCTATAAATTAAAAACACCGTCGCCCATGAGTTCTAAAGAAAGAAAAAAAAATCTGTAAAAATTGGAAAAAGAAAATAACGAGGAAAAAATTTGGGACAAAGACAAAGAAGTTAATTTCAATGAAGATGAAGAAGATGTGTTATAAAGGAGAAAAAAGACTGAAATACCCTCACATGGGTATCACATGTTGTCACATAACGGAAGTTAGCGTGGCCCGTTAAAGTGAAAGATCAACGATACATAACGTTTCGCATTAAGGGAGGAACGGTGCATTTTTTTCGGTCAAAGGACGAAACTCGTCAGTCAACGCAAACCACAAAGATGAACAATGTAGTTTACTCTACTTATTTCCTTGCATTTAATGCAGCCACAACATCACTAATTTCATTTTACATAAAGCTTAAGCACATATTCATAGATAGAATGGCGGAGATGTTAACAGGTCGAGCTTTTAACGAGCTACTCGAGCACGAACTCGTTTAACTCGAGTCGAGCTTGATAATTTTCGAGCTTAAGTCGAGCTCAAACAAAATATAGAGCTCGAATAATTTCACGAGCCGAGCTTTTAAAACTTGTATTTAGCTTGGTTCGTTCGAAAGATCGTTTAGTTATTCAATCCAAACGAGCTACTCGAGCTAAACGAGCCGAACGAGCTAATGGAGAAAATTATGGAGTTTCAAAGTATTTTTATTATAAATTTTTAATTATTATTAGCATTACAATTTAAACTTAAAACCAAAACTAACAATATGTTAACCTTCAATCACATCAAAGATCTACACTTTAGTTTATTTATGTATAAAAATATAAATGTAAACTGGTAAGATTGAGCTTTTATATTTATAGACCTCACATTGTCTTCCTTTTGTTTCACTCATCAAATGTGGGATGTGAAATGAAATCTTTTTTCTTTTCTTTTATATTCAAGCTTACAAGTATTACTTAAATTTTTAATATGTATGAATAAGTTAAACGTGTTAAATAAATCGTTACTCGTAGATATTCATTAAGCATATAATTGTTACTATTAATTTTATGCTAGTTAATTGTTTTACAAAGAAGTAACTAATATGTTTAATAACCATTTATCAAATAGAGGCGCTTTATTTCACATACTCAAAATCTGCTACTTACCAAGGGACAATTCTTAGCCGTTGGATCAATCAAACATTTTTAAGGATTAAAACACGGAGGACCATTCTTGCCAAAAGTGAAACTTTCCCCACCACAAAACACAACAGGCACTCATTTCACCATCAAAACAAAACCTCCTTTTCTCTCTTAATTCTCTCACTAAAAACAAACCTAACTATCAAAATCAACCAACAATTAACCGTCAAAATAAAAAAAAACACAAAATGCAAAGAATCTTCAATGAAAAGCGAAGCACAAAAAACGGATCAAAATAAACCTACCGACTCCGAAAATGATGGTATGAAGCTTCAAACTAATTATTTAGATGTTATTTATGTATCTCTGATTTTATACTTATTTATGAATGTTATTGCTATTTATGAACATTTTACGTATTTTTTTGTTGTATTCTCGTCATGAAATTGATGATTATGTATTTATTTGAGATTTTTTTGTCATCTTTGTAAAAGAAGAAGATATTTATTAAGATTTTCGGTTTTTTGATTTAAGATGTTTTTAGATGTTTTCCCGATTTATTAAAGATTTTGGATAAATATCACTAGTGATAAAAACAATTGTGGTAGATGTGGTACTGATTTGAATATGGTGAAAAAAACAGTGGTAGTGGTAGTGGTTAGGGGTGTCATTCGGGTCGGGTCGGTCGGGTTCGGGTCAGTCGGGTCGGGTCGAAGTCGGGTCAAGACAAAAAATAATATACCCGAACCCGACCCTATTTGAACTCGGGTTGGTCGGGTTCGGGTCAAATCGGGTCGGGTCAAGTCGGGTCGGGTCAAGTCGGGTTCGGTCAAGTCCATTTATATAATTCTAGAATTTAATTTCTTAAATTTAGTAACCAAACGTTATGAATATAATGTCTATTGGTTTTAAAAGGTTATTATATTCATACCAAGAGAGCAATGCACTAATACATGCATTTTATAGTTCGATTTACACATTTTCTTTTGTAATGCATTTTGTTTTCAATCGAGGTCAATTATATAGAATGAAAATGAATATAAAACCAAATATATGAAGCAATATATGTTCATGCACTAATTTGGGCCTTTCAATTAAATAAAGATTGGGAAAAGTTAAAAAAAAAAAAAAAAAAAAAAAAAAAAAAATTAAGTCGGGTTAGTCGGGTCGACCCGAACCCGAATTTTCAAATATTTTGAACCCGATACCCGACCCTAGTTCGTACTCGGGTTAATCGGGTTGACCCGATTGACCCGAATTGAATTTTGGACCCGAGTAACCCGACCCGAATATCCTTCGTCGGGTTCGGGTCCGGGTCGGGTCCGGGTCGGGTCGGGAAATATGACACCCCTAGTAGTGGTTTAGTTTTGATTTTTGGTAGTGGTAGTGGTAGTGGTAGTGGTAGTGGTAGTGGTGGTGGTGGTGGTAGTGGTAGCTTGTTACAAGTATAATTTTTGATATAACTTATGATGCGTTTTTGAGTGTGATAGAGAAATATTTTATGGTATGTCACTAGTGATAAAAACAGATGTAGCGATTATTGATTAGTTATCACACGATTATTGATCATGTAGCGCGATAACTGATACATTTTTAGTGTTCTTCGTGGTAGTGGTGGTGGTTTAGTTTTGACTTTTGGTAGTGGTAGTGGTAGTGGTACTGATGGTAGTGGTGATGATGAAGAGCAGTCGCGGATAACTTAAATATTTAATGGTATATCACCAGTGATAAAACAAATATAGTGATTTTTTTTTTGATTTTTGTTAGTATAACAACTGTGATGATAAGCCGTTATACTTGAAATAACTATATTTCAAATAAATCTTGATTATAATTTATAGTGTCTTTTTGTTTTATATAACATAAGACATTAAAATTTTGATTTTGAAAAAAATGTAGAAGATGATATTTACAAGCATCTGGAGGCAATACAAGCTTTAAACGGTCAGTTTTTGTCTGCTAATAAATCTTTAAACATAAAAATTGCGAGACATTATGTTTGTTTCTAAAAAAATTTGTAAATGCGCTTTGTCGACAAGCAAATTTTGAGCCTATCTCCGAGAGATTGAT
Source organism: Chrysanthemum lavandulifolium (assembly GCA_022545495.1). Taxonomy (NCBI): domain Eukaryota; kingdom Viridiplantae; phylum Streptophyta; class Magnoliopsida; order Asterales; family Asteraceae; genus Chrysanthemum; species Chrysanthemum lavandulifolium. The sequence goes on along the minus strand of CM040240.1, from coordinate 3,466,663 downwards.
AAGGAAAAAGGTAAATTGCAACATATAAGCATGTCTCATTTAGAAAATATCAATCTGTGATAAACCCCGTATGTATGCGGCATACTTGTTTTGACATTTAGCTTCGTGTTATATCACATGTGATACAAATTGATATGACATACTTGCAAAGAGAATGTTATAAAATTGTATGACGATAAACATTCGAGTTTATATTTATCGTGAATAAATATTCATAAAACTTACTTGGGATTTGTTTTGTGCAGATTGGAATACAAGTCTAAATGAAATGAAAAAGCAAAGAAGTAAGAAACAACCTCCAGTTCACAAAGTCACCATATCGGAAGCGTTTTCTTTGTGTAGTCAAAGTAGTCGTAAATCTAGTGTTTTGGAAGAGATTTCGTAAAGCAATTGTTGCATATTTAAGAAGAATAGTCGTGTTTGAGTTGTTGCATATATTGGTGAAAATGAGTTATAGTTGTTGTCAATTTAGGTTCTTCAATTCGAGTTATAGGTTTTTGTGTTTTTTGTTATGATAGTGCTTAAGTATATTAATGAAGATGTTATATTGATTTTAAATAAGCTGTTAGTTTTTTATTGGATGTGTTGTTGTTTCAGTTTAGTCTTTTTGTTGAATCATCTGCTATATTGTCACTGGTGATATTTTTGATTCATAGTATCACCAGTGATATTTCAAGTAATGTATAGTATCACCAGTGATATTTTAAGACAATTTTTGAAGTTATTGTGTTATGCTTTTTGACTTTGTGTTTTATCACCTTCTTTACAGCTTCTAGTGGTTTGAAAACTCACCATTCTTTTATTCATCATGATTTTATTGATACTCCTGGTGGATCGGTTTTTTGGGTTCCTAGAGTTGCTGCTAGTGTGCTACCAGTTTTGTTTAGTGTTTATGATTCTGTTGAGGATTGCATTAGTATGCACATGAGATATGCTTCGAGGAAGGATTTGGTATTAGAAAGTCTACCAGAAAAGATTAAGGGATGGATTTGTAAAGAGAAGTATTTAGTTTGCAATAGGAAGCGGTGCCCAAAGAAAATTCGTTTGAATACGTTAGCTCCTAAGAGATATAACATCGCATATTACATATACCAAATATGTATAAAACAAGAAATAAAACTACAAAAATAAAAACTTGACATATCTAAAATCAAAGAAAGTGTTACATCAAATTTAATGAATATCATAAGTGGTATAAACATCAAAATGAAAACCAAGCGTTGCCTCATTTTTAACAGAATATCACAAGTGATACCGTATACAAAGAACCTGTATGAATTACAAAATCCTCATAAAATCATTCCAAACTATTGAGCGTAAGTTTTTTAGCAAAATTGAAAAGCTATGAATTACAAGTGTTACATCAAACAAAATAAATTAAAAAATGTAAAATCGACTGACCGCAGCAGATTCACTTTCAACGGAGCCGCCTCAGAACACCGCCCGGGCAATGACTAGAGAATACTGGTAACTGACTAGCCGAAACTCAGGAACCCAAAAACTTATCCCCAGAGTGTCCATAAACTCATGATGATTAAACGACTTATGTGTTTTCACACTATAAGAAGTCAGTAAACAAAGGTAAACATACTCAGTAAATAGGGTATTATCACAACTTAAAAAAAATAAGATTTAAGAATAATTATAAAACAATAACAATGAAATATCACTAGTGATAATTTACATGACATATAATAAAGTTTAACCTATAAATATCAAAACGTATAAAAAACAAAATATCACAAGTGATACTACAAAGCTACAGTTCAAAAGCAAGAATTTTGTTTATTGGTAACTCTTTTATACCCAGTTGATTCCCTCTCAATTTCAATTGTACATTAAATATCTTATTGGGAACTGAACTCACAAAGATATGTGCATACTATAACAATTATGTTGTACCATTCAAGACGAGACCGAAGATGTAAAGGTAGATAACACCTAGGCAACGACCTCCACAAGGATAACAACCAAAAGCATTTTACTAGGAAATAAATATATCATAAAGTGTTTTACCTTGTTCAATAAGGTGAAAGGGGCCTTGAATGGTTCTAAAACTTTTCCAACAGGTTTTGCAACATCATTCTGAGAGAAAATTTAGTTCTGTGTTAAAAAGTATAAATTATGATCACGAGCTTCACCACGCATCTCGAATACATATTTTCGTGATCTCGACAAAGTTAAAGCATTCATACATCGCATACATTAATAGAACCTATCTTAACAAGCACTAAGTTTCATAAGAAAAACATTACCATGCAGCCCGGCCAAGCCAAACAGAGTCGAACACCCCCGAACTCCGTTAGCTAATTTATTTCCATAATTTAAACTTCCATGCCCACCATTATAATCATCTGCCAAGACATGAGAGCTTCTACTGCATCCAATGGTTGTATCTTGAGAAGCACATAAAACAACAAAATTATAATACCATTAACTTCGGATATCACCGGTGATACTACACGACGATAGAGAGCAGATTCAAAAACAGAATCGACATAAAATAGCATTTCAGTGCTGTTAAAAACATAAATTCAATTAACAACTTAATTAATAAGTAAAATTAAACGAACATATAACAAGATTATCAAATATTTTTCACTCACACATTTTATCAAACACTTGGTGTGCAACTTGATAAGAAGGATTGTTACACAACTTGATCCACATAACTAACAAGTGATTCAACATCATTATCAACCACAACAATATAAATCAAATAAGCTTCTGAAACAAACGGTTCATTCAAATCAAAATCTGCTACTTACCGGAGGTGATGATGAGATAATGATCGGAACGGTGATGGTGATTGGAATGGTGATGGTGATGATGATCGAACGGTGATGATGATCTGAATGGTAATTGTGGATCGGGATAACTAATTTTGGAGGGAAAAATGAGAGCAGAGGAAAACACATACAAAGTGTGTGTAAAAAAGGACGAATGGTAAAAAGAAAAATAAATAAAGGCTTTATATAGTTGAAAGATTAAGGTTAAAAATATTAAATCTTAGATTAATCTCAACCATTAGATCAATCCAAATATAAGGTGAGGATTTGTCCCTTGGTAAGCACCAAAATAAGAGTATGCAAATGAAAATTCCTCTCATCAAATATATAAATGAAAAGCTATTTTTGTAATTAACTTCGTGATAAATATCCATTGCACTGTAGGTCACGTTTTTTGGAAAGGGTAGATCGGCATAAAAAAAGATGCACGAGTCAAGATTTCTCCATCGGTTTAAACCTTTTAACGAATTTTATAATAATATTATTCAGTGAGAAGAAAAATTAAAACGAAAAGAATGAGAATGATTTTTAGCCACACATTTCGAATAAGAGAAAAAAATTGAAAATGAAATGCATCTATTTTAGTAGGTGCATTTGAAATGTGTAATTTTAATTTCTTCTCACCATTCTCATTTTAATTTTTATTTTCATTTATCGTAACTTATTATAAGGTTTGCTTTATATAAAAATAGTTATAATATCCGTGCACGCACGAGGTTTTGAAAAAAATAATATTTTGTATTAATACTGAATATTGTGTCTTTAAAGATAATTGCATATAATTATATAGTTATAAGTTTCATGCACGCACAAAGTTTACACATAAATCAAATTTATTTTATCATATAAGAATTTGCCCATGAAAATTGTGATATAAATATAACTAATACTTATGCACGAGTTTTTCATTATGCATTAATATCCATTAGAATTTGATAAAATATTTGTAAAAATTTCTGTTAGGTAACTCAAGAACTAATTTTATTTAGCTGGCAAAGATTTTGATGTTGTTATTTAAATTTCACTACTGATTTTATGTTTTACACATGATGCAAGTTTAATTGCACATAATGAGAGTTGATAAAGTTAAAATATACTCCTTAAAGTTTTTTTAAAAATGTTTTTCTAGATATCCATATATAAAAAAATAATTATTACATGAGTCTTTGTTATAAGTACAATCACGTATATTATATTCTGTTTTCAGTAACTTAGCCGTATGTAAAATGTAAACTCGTGTCCACATAGGTTAAAATTTTTAAATGAAATAAATGAATTCTTATTGAACGTATATAGTAAAACAATTGATACTTACAATCTTATGAAAATTAATATGTTGTTATTTTAAAACAACATATACATTGTATTTTTTTTAAGATATAAAGTATAAAGGGTATAAAATATAAGGGGATATTTGTTTATAATCCAAAGTTATTAAAAAACAAGGAGGCTTATAATTACACTTAACTCTATATAATTTTTAAAAATTTAACCACTAGAGTTGTATTAATTACCTCCTAATTTTTAAGTTTTTATTTTTACAAATTTGACACCTATATTTTTATGTGTTTATTTTATCAACCAAATTTCTCCACCAAATTTATTAAAGTTTGACCAAAATTAACTTAATTTTGACTTTTATTAACCAATTATATCACACGATTTCGCTTATATGGCGAAATCGAGCTCTCCTATTGGCCCAATTATTTTTTCAATAAGAATGAATTGACAAAATCACTCCGAAATGATGTAATTCTTTTATTATATAAAAGATTATACGTCGGCTATGTCAACAACATTCGCTTGAATTTGATATTGTTACCAATACCCATACATATACGACGTTATTAAGAGTTAATTACTTAATTGGTCCTCAAGGGTTTTCGGGTTTCACATAAAACGTCCTTGTATTTTTTTATTGGCAGGTCATGTCCTTATGGTAAGCAAAAATACGGGTCATGCCCAATTTACTACAGACAATTAAACGGTCGTTAAAAAAGACTAATGTCACATCCCGCCGAAGGCGGAAACGCGAGGTGTAACTGGAAAGGAACACAGGCATAAGATAATAGAACATACCAACGTTTAAGATTCAAAAGAAAGGATACATCATTACAATACCAGTTTAGCCGACATCGGCAAATATAACATAAAGTTTAGTTCCTAAAAGATTGCGTTTTAATACATAATGATTAGTAGTGACATGTGAAAACTTCATTATGCAAAGACCTTGAAGAAAAGCTTACTACCGATCACCTGAAATGCATGAGAGAAAACGGGTCAACTATGAAAATAGTTGGTGAGTACACACGTTTTATATAATATGAAAACTCTTAAGAGAGAGTCAAAGGTTTCGGTCATCAAGAATAGTCCACAAAGCAAAGGCATTGTAAATCCACTCAGCTCCAAGTTCCGCCCATACGAAACTTGCAACCTGTGTGTTCACAACCCACTGCCAAAAGTAGTATGTATAGTAGTCAAGTATACGTTGTCATAATAGTTCACAATATAGCACCACGTATATAATAATGTATGACAGGCAAAGCCCCTAGAATAAATAAATGCGTCCCGTAACATAGTGAACAAGAGGTTGGCCGACCTCTAATAGCGCTATCCATACTACCATCGATAGGAGACTAACAATGCGAATGTACGAACGGAATATCATACAACTATTATATACAATTAAGAACGCTCTGAACATAGGAGACTTGAGAACGCTCCGTAATATAGTGAGACGTTCTGCTCCGGACCTGGGAGGCTTTAGGTTGCACCGAACAAGGGAGACTTTGCACGCTCCACCAATAAGGCGAGACTTTTAGGTCAAGAACGCTCCACCAAAATGGTGAGACTTTTAGGTTCATAGCACGTACGGTTCAATAAGTTCAAACAAGTCATAAGTTCGTAATTAAGTTCAAGGATTTGAATCAAGTTCAAAAGTTCAAGTCAAACGAGTTCATAAAAGTAGTAATCAATTTAGTTCAAGTATGGTTCATGAATTTCGCCCCAAAATATAGTAAAAACGTTAAAATGGGATTGTGATTACTCACCTGATGCAATAATTATGATGACAAAAATGGATACACTGAAATGAGGTGCAATCTCTATCCGCAACCTAATATGAATGATATGCTCTAATATAAGTCATGAAATAATGTTGTGCATGCAAACTCATATGATATCCATACCACTTGTGCAATTTAAAATAAAGTTTATCGTTGAAAAATATGTTTATAACGTCTTGTCAAGTATAAAATACTTAACGCTTATATATATATTGGAAGCACATCCCACGATAGTCGTTTAGAAATAAAACAATAATTTATAGTTTTTCGTCGTAAAATAATATACTTTAACAACTCATGAAAATTGTTAATACAAACAAGCCATAAAAACGTTTATTTATATTTTACGATCTTCTAATTTTTTGTCGATAACAAAAGTAAAATCATTTTAACAAAACAAACAAAATACGTAAATGGTTTGAACTAATAGTTTTCTAACACACTTAAGCTTTCACATAAAACACTAAAACAAGTATAAGTGATTTTATGACCCATAACCCATGGTTTTATATATACCACTTAAACAAATTCATTGTATCCTTAAGATACATTGTATCTAGAGTAAAAACCATGGATCAACCCATAACCCATGACCCATGACCCATAACCAAAAATACCCAAGGGCAAAGAGGAGCGTTCCACGGATCCCTGGCTTTGTGCTAGCCGGATCCCAAGTGGAAGGCATCCGTGGGATCCGGGGAACAGTAGAGGTTTTTCCTCTATAAATAGTGAGCCATTTCTTCATTGTTTCTTACCCCTTTTCAATACACCTTCTCCCCAGAGTTAAATCTCACTGACCTTAGTTCCAAGAGATCTATGTTTGTAGTTTTGTTTTTGTGTGATCTTTTAGGTTCCTCTTAAAGGCAAGATCACCACCTTTGAAGTCAAGCAAGCTCAAGTCCATGAGTTTCCATGCTTCCTCATCATGAAGGCTATTGAAGTCCTCTTGTTGATGATCTCTTTCTTTCTTCAAAGAAGTGTAGTGTTGAAGACATTAGTGAAAGATGTCTCAAGTGTCAAGACGAAGATATTAGTGAAGGGTATCTATCGTCTATAGGATAAGCACTTGTGGTGGTGCTTAGAAGTCAAGACAAAGAAGAATTAGTGAAAGGTGCTTAGAATTTAAGACAAAGAAGCATTAGTGAAAGGTGCTTAGAAGTGAAGACACAAGACATTAGTGAAAGGTGTCTTATAGATCTAGTCAAAGGCATTAGTAATAGGTGCCTTAGATGTACATTCGATATGGTGTGTTTCGATGTACAAGATAGACTAGTATTAGATCCAAGGATATTGATGTCCTTGATGATGTTGTAAAGGAGTAGATCTCATTTGGTATTAGTCGTTGGTGTAGTGTGGTAGTAGTTCCTCCATTACAATGGAACTAGGTGCTTAGCCTAGTACCTAATAAAGGGTAGGCGACGTTGTGAAGGTGTAGTTCACCATGGAGTGAAAGAACTAGGTACCTAGCCTAGTACCTTATAAAGGGTAGGCTACGTTGTGTAGGTGTGGTTCACCTTGGAGTGAAAGAACTTGGTGGTTAGCCTAGCACCGGAAACAGGGTAGGCAACATTGTGAAGGCTTCTCCGCCATAAGGAGATTGGTGTAGTGTTTACGAACTATCGAGTAGATGACTCAGGGGGTGGAGTAGGTCAAGGAAGGTGTCCTTGTAGCCGAACCACTATAAATACTCGCGTTGTGGTTTTGTGCTTCTTACTTTTTTCTTTTCATTACATATCTTTATATGCTTGTTTATCAACATCCAACACACATTAACCAAATAGATTGACATAAGTCAATCTAAATAGTTTAAAAGGAAGTTTTAATTGGTAAAACTATTCAACCCCGATTCTAGTTTTCCACAATTGGCATCGAGCTTCGCTACCAAGTTTCTTGAAGTATATTGTACTTTAAAAACTCTATACGATCCATGGTTAATTGAAAACTACAAAGAAGGTTTTTCATATAAGCAAACACCATGTCTTTCAAAACTATATGTTTGGATGTTGAGTTGATAACAACATTTTTTTACTTTTACTTTTTCATTTAATTGCACTAATCTTCTTTGTCATATTGATTAGTCAAAGCTCATACCCACCAAGCTTTAGGAGTCGCTTGGTAACAAGAATACCTTCCTTAAGAAGGTATCTTAAACACAAAGGAGCGGGAATCGTCTAAGTGACATTTGTTGTGTCATTTGTAAAGACATTCCTAAGTTCGCTAGAGGTATGATTTTATTTTTACTTTGCTTGATAGTTAAGTATACCTATTTAGGTATTTATATGATTATCTTATGTGCTTATACATTTTTTACATGAAGCTTCATTAGGAAGCCTTTGTCTCATATACGTGTTATATTTCTTGTCTATAGTCGTAGTATATAATACTTTTGTTTTATTTCTTTTTATCCATTAATAAAACAAAACACAAATTTTAAAAATTCCTCATTCCCCATAAATACTCCCACCGTCAACCTCTCATTCAAAAACTTCATCTTCCTCCTCATTCCATCTCAACCGAAACCAAGAAGATCCATCATCTACTTGGTTTACATCGCACTCGTACTCATCGCCTTAACACTCATCGCACTTGTGTACCCTATGGTGAAGTTCACATATGGAGACATTTACTTTGTGTTGTTAATCTACATTGGGGTCATATACCCAACCCTTTGTATCATCCTTTGTATTGAAATACAATATTATTAATAATCTAGTTTATCTAGGTTATTATTGTCTTAATGTGTTTTTCATTTCTTTTGATCTATATGTTTTATATCCTTTCGTGATACATTAGAAGTCATGTATGTATGCTAAAAGAAAATGTAGGATAAAACATATTTCGTGGTATAAAAACTGAAACCTATGTTTTTATCAAATCTGTTTCTGTTACTATAGATCCACGGATCCCGAAAGATATACTAGCTGGATCCCTTTTGTAAAGGAACCGTGGGATCCGTATTACTGGAAAACAGTTTTCATGCAAAACTAAAAACCACTATCTTTCTAAAAGTAATAATCCACTAGTAAGTCAAAACCTTAAGTAGTTGGAGTGTTAAAAACCATTGTTAATAAATATCTAGTAAAAACGTTAGATAATCATTGGTTAATCTCAAAACATCTCTTTCCTTTAACTCATCTTTTCTATAGGTTTCGCTATGTCGCATATATATGAGTTTGATTTTTCATTCTCTAGCGTCTACACTCCGAACATCTCTCTTGAGCCCAACACCGGCAATCATGTCCGTGGGTTCAATAATCTGAAACCCGTCGCGTCCATGAAGGACGATTGTAGACACCTTCTACAATTCAAGAAGGTATCAATACCTCCTTCCGAACCATAGGATTGGAATGTCTTCTCGAAATTAACGAGAAAATATGTCCATGGTTTGTATTGGAATTCTTTCGTCAAGTCGAACTCGTTCGTAACGAGGATCGTTCTTTATCTCTTTGGTTTTATATCAAAAACCAAAAGTTCACTTTAACCCTTGGGCATTTTGCTCACATCCTCCGAATTTCAAATCATGGAAAATGTGCCTTCACCGAAGATTGGTCTCTTGATTCTTTCTTCAACTTTCTTGAAGAAAACAGCCCATATTCCTCTCACATACCTTCCCCGGAAGACTTGATTCGCATAATATGCAAACCTCATCACTCCAATCCCAACATTATCCATACACGGGACATCCGAGAAGAGTACAAGCCTCTTGCTCTCATCCTACGTGAAAATGTTTGGAGTCTTAGGGGAAATCGAGAAATCCTTCCTGCTTGTTGTGCTCACATGTTGTATTGTTTGCTAACACAACAACCATACAATCTCGCCTATTTCTTTGCAAGGCGAATTGCAAATCTTCAAAGCTCCAAGAACAAACTTATTCCTTATGGAATGTTCTTGACGCGTCTCTATCATAACGTCATGCGCTTTCATCCTCAATTTCAAAGTCCGTTGTACGTACTTGTGAACAAGATGATGGAACCGCTGAACATTTCCCTCATGAAGACGTTCTTCATTCCTGAATCCGCCAACACTCATCAACCATTTGATGATCCATCTAGCGAAAACACTCAAGGAACCTAGTAGTATTCCAAAATAGGATCAATTCTCTTGTACTCCTGCTTTATCAATGTAATCCAATTTCTTTCATGAAATAAAACATCTTACATTTGATATCTTAGACTATCCTTGAGATATAATGCATTGCCAAGATCATTGCATACCTTTAGTAAAGGTTATGCTGAGCAGATAGACGGATCCCAAAAGTTGTACTAGACGGATCCCTACTCTTAGGGAACCGTGGGATCTGGCAAACAGAAAATGCAATTGCAAGCATTATATTTCAAACATATCCTTAGAACACCTCACACTAAGCAAAACATAGTGTCTTAAGGCAAATTAAGTCCTTATCAAGATAGGTAGATCCTCTCTACTTACAATTCACCTAACTCACACTCTAAGACGCTTGTAGATCTACCATTTCATTTTTAATCCATTACTCTTCCGCCCTCAAAACTCACACATCATATCTCATATGATTCCTCATATCTAAACGTTGGAAGTCTCTCTTTTATGGTCATAATTATCCTTACATCAAAATTGATCAAAGTTGATCAAATTCTAGATTTCTCATCTCAAAAGCCTTTAGGATATTTTCCTAATCACAATCCTAAGTCACAACCTGATCTCTAGGATCATTTAGCTTCAATTGACACTCTCATCTCTAGTTTCATCCTTGCTCATTCATTGGTACTCTTGAAAGTTCCAAATTCCTTCCATAAAAGACAATCATTAGCTACACCACTCATTACCTTCAAATACCTAAGCACCCCTTCATTTAAGACACTTAGGAAGACTGAAACACTCAAGATATTGTAGGTCTTAGATCTTGTAAACATCTTTCCCACTCTTTCATAACTGCTGATAGCCTGATCCCTAGGATTAGCCTAAACGGATCCCTCTGAGGAGGGAAACGTGGGATCCGGATGACAGTTTAGGTCAAATCTTGCTAAAACAATCATTTCAACTCATCTTCCTAACTCAAACACTCCATCTAATCTTAAATGAGCTCCTAGATCAGCACAACCTCTATAGTTGACTCTTGTGCATGTTAATCATCACATTCAAATGAATCTTAATGGCTTAAGGCTTGAAAGCACTTGCCAAATCTCTTGCTTTATAAACCACCTTGTTAGGACCTCCATAGTCATCACTCTCATCCTAAATTTCAGCCCTTGCAACCTCTTGAAATCATCTCATCATGAGGAAAACCTCAAGTAGTAACTTATCCACCAAAGAACCACCCATGAAAAAGGCTCGTGTTGTACACGAAATCTCTTCAACCAAATCATCTCCGGTCAAGCCAACAAATGATAGAATTCTTCATCATCCAATCAAACCAATTCCTAAAAGGATAGTACCCACAAAACTACCAATGCCAAACACCACCATACCTCCTAGGCCAGACAATATCATCTCCACTAAACCATCACCATTGGTTCCTAGAGCTATCTCATTTACATCTCCTCAATCATCACCACACCTCTATAACTTAGAGGACTTGCCTCCTAGGCCGTCTCATCCGCTTACGGCAAAAACATTCTCCTCATTAGGAGGAACAATGGTTCAAAATCAAGGTGTTGAGTCAACACTTGCTCCGGCTTCCTTTTCGCCGTTTCCATCATATAATCCCATTTAGATTATGAGAAATCATCAAAGTCAACCACCCGACCATATGGAAGTTGACACTTATTTACCACCACCATCATTCTTGGTCGAACCATTCTCAAATGGACCTCCACCAATCCCTCCATCGTTTGAAGCTCCACAAGCCGCTTCACTTGATCCTTTGAATCAAGCCATTTCATTTCATCCACCACCACTACCTAGCCATGACAAAGATTGCTATCATTGTCAACATGTTGAAAGTTTGGTACATGAAGTACGAGAAGACCAACATTTCATGTTCTATCATCTCCTCAAATGTTTCGACGAGATTAAACCTAAACAAAACTTGAGCTAGAAGATTATAGTGGTGTCTAAGCATCAAGCGTTAGTTGGTCTAGAAATTCCTAGTCATGTATTGTCTATTTTCTTATTTTTCGAGTCATGTATATCATAACTCTTGTTTTATTAAATGGAATTACATGCTACTTTCTATTTTGTTGAGCATATGATTACTTTTTATACATATCTCACTTATGTCATAACATTACTTGCTATATCACCTTTGCTGAAATTGATCAGCCAATACGAATCCCTCAGAATTGCCTAGATGGATCCCTACTAGGAGGGAACCGCGGGATCCGTGAGACAGGAAACCATTTTCCTACTAACTTGAATCACATTTTGCAGGAAATTGTGAATTATACTTGCTTTCTAACCTTTGTTTTGTATTTATTCAATTTACACATGAAGAATTTGAAATCCCAAAGCTAGGGGAGCTTTATGTCAAAGCAATACATTGCAAATTACTTGCAATCTTAGATTTATATTTCATGACTTCCCATTGCAAAATTGCAATCATCTAGGGGGAGCACACCCGTCACATAGACGAATTCTTTTGCAAAACTTAGTTGCAAACAAACTAGATTAGTGTCACTTACTTGACGCCCTTACATAGGGATGGACTCATCAAGGGGGAGTAAAGACGAGATCCTTTCCCGTTACTTGCTCTCTATTTTCTTTTTTTTCCTTTTAATCCTTTCACATGTTTTTCTTAAAAACGATGTGTTGCTTTCCTTCAAACACTTTTTGTTTCGACAAAAAGGGGGAGAAGAAAGTAAAAACTACAAATTCATACTTTTACGAATTTTAGATTTTCCTTAAAATAATTTTATGTTTTGTCATCAACAAAAGGGGAGATTGTTAATACAAATAAGCCATAAAACGTTTATTTATATTTTACGATCTTCTAATGTTTTGTCGATAACAAAAGTAAAATCATTTTAACGAAACAAACAAAATACGTAAATGGTTTGAACTAATAGTTTTCTAACACACTTACGCTTTCACATAAAACACTAAAACAAGTATAAGTGATTTTATGATTTAGATATACATATGTACAACAGCTAGTGTTTACATATTGAGCTAACATATACTTAACTAAGTATATACTAAAATGGGTAAAAACAAGTATATACTAAAATGGGCAAAAACAAGTATATACTAAATAGATAAAAACTAGCAAATGGTTATGACCCATAACCCATGGGTTTATATATACCACTTAACCAAGTTCATTGTATCCTTAAAATACATTGTATCTAGAATAAAAACCATGGATCAACCCATAACCCATGACCCATGACCTATAACCAAAAATACCCATGGGCAAAGAGGAGCGTTCCACGAATCCTTGGCTTTGTGCTAGCCGGATCCCAAGTGGAAGGGATCCGTGGGATCCGGGGAACAGTAGAGGTTTTTCCTCTATAATAGTGAGCCATTTCTTCATTGTTTCTTACCCCTTTTCAATACACTTTCTCCCCAGAGTTAAATCTCACTGACCTTAGATCCAAGAGATCTATGTTTGTAGTTTTGTTTTTGTGTGATCTTTTAGGTTCCTCTTAAAGGAAAGATCACCACCTTTGAAGTCAAGCAAGCTCAAGTCCATGAGTTTCCATGCTTCCTCATCATCAAGGCTATTGAAGTCCTCTTGTTGATGATCTCTTTCTTTCTTTAAAGAAGTGTAGTGTTGAAGACATTAGTGAAAGATGTCTCAAGTGTCAAGATGAAGATATTAGTGAAGGGTATCTATCGTCTATAGGATAAGCACTTGTGGTAGGTGCTTAGAAGTCAAGACAAAGAAGCATTAGTGAAAGGTGCTTAGAATTCAAGACAAAGAAGCATTAGTGAAAGGTGCTTAGAAGTGAAGACACAAGACATTAGTGAAAGGTGTCTTGTAGATCTAGTAAAAGGCATTAGTGAAAGGTGCCTTAGATGTACATTCGATATGGTGTGTTTCGATGTACAAGATAGACTAGTATTAGATCCAAGGATATTGATGTCCTTGATGATGTTGTAAAGGAGTAGATCTCCTTTGGGATTAGTCGTTGGTGTAGTGTGGTAGTAGTTCCTCCATTACAATGGAACTAGATGCTTAGCCTAGTACCTAATAAAGGGTAGGCGACGTTGTGAAGGTGTAGTTCACCTTCGAGTGAAAGAAATAGGTACCTAGCCTAGTACCTTATAAAGGGTAGGCGACGTTGTGTAGGTGTGGTTCACCTTGGAGTGAAAGAACCCGTGGTTAGCCTAGCACCGGAAAAAGGGTAGGCGACGTTGGAAGGCTTCTCCGCCATTAGAGATTGGTGTAGTGTTTACGAACCTCGAGTAGGTGACTCGGGAGTGGAGTAGGCAAGGAAGGTATCCTTGTAGCCGAACCACTATAAATACTGCTGTGGTTTTGTGCTTCTTACTCTTTTCTTTTCATTACATATCTTTATATGCTTGTTTATCAACATCCAACACACACAACCAAATAGATTGGCATAAGTCAATCTAAATAGTTTAATAGGAAGTTTTAATTGGTAAAACTATTCAACCCCCCCTTCTAGTTTTCCACAAAAATGACTAAGTAACCTTGCGAAGCTTAGTCGCAAAATGGTGAATATTAAATATTAGTGTTGAAGAAAAATAGTTGTGATCGTCGTAATTCGAATAAGTATATCTTGGTCTGTATAAGTCCGTTTCCTACATTTTATATATCCTTAGTTTCGTGTTAATGTATACTAATATATTTTTGATAAATTGACTCATTTAGATAATGTTTAAAACTCATTTTTACCCCTTAAATAACCCTTGACAGCTTGTATTTTTCATAAAATTAGTTTTCATTATTAAACTTGAAAATAACGAAACTTCTTCGTTATAAACTGCTTTTAACCCGCTCAAGCGACCACGGTTTCGCTTTTAAAGTCTATTTTCTGAATATCTAGCCCAAAATAATCCATGACCTGTCCAAATTTCCAGATTTTATAAAAATGGACAGCAACTATATTTTTATCGACTAACTTGATTTTTCTTGCGTAAATCTTGTTCCAACCATTTCAAATAAACACCAAATCTATTCTAAACCTACCATACACCTTCTTAGGGTGTCATGGGTTCCTAAAATTCATCAACAATGACAGGTTTCATGAGAATAATTATAGGATAGTTTAACCTAATAATAGGTAATAAAAACAAGCAAAAGTGGTATGAATCATAGAATACTTGCATGTTTTTGCACTAGGATAATATAGCTCAAGTAAGATTAGGAAAGAGTAATAAAAATTATGAAAAGCTTACTAGTATTATGATAAGGTTTAAAGTAACTAGGTTCCTAAATACTTATTGGTTTTTATTTCAAAACCTAATAAAGAAGTAAACTAGCATTTAATTATCACATGAATCTTGAAAAAACTGTATGTTTCTCCTTGTGTTCTTGCTTGGCCGGTTCTCAACAAAGAAAAAGGAGAGGATTTGCTTTGTTTTCACCATTTGTATATGTAAGTGTATGTGTTTTAGTTAATAATATCTAGTATATGACTTAGCCTAGTCATTCAAAGGTATATGTGTACACTTAAGTTGAAAGATTTTTATGAAAAATATGATGACTAAGGGGGGTGGTCGGCCAAGGGTAGTATGGGGAATAGGTTGTGTATTTTTTTATGTATAAATACATTTAAAGTTGTATATAATGTGTATTTGGTACATATAATAAATTATTTAGTGTAGCGTTAACTAGAAATCAATTTTAACGAAACAAAATAAAATATATTGAAGTCATAAAAATTATAAAAATACATTTTTCACAAGTATTGAGTGAATAAATAATTATCGAATGGTATTTACTTAAAACCGTCAGTATATATATATATATATATATATATATATATATATATATATATATATATATATATATATATATATATATATAACAATTTATATACAAAATAAATTTAAAACATCGGGTAAACTAATAATATAATTTTATAGCCTTAAAATGAGTATAAAAATATATCAGGATAATTTTTGAAAAATATACGTTAATGAAATATGCAAACCTAGGCATGAACTAATATGAAAGTGATGTTACTGATGATATGTAGACTAACTCTAGTCTATGTGTAGTATTCTCAATGGTGTTTAATGAATACGCAGCTAAACCCTTACGGTTACGCGAATTTGATACTCGTAAACCTAGTTTACGAAAAATGATGATTAAAAATCATGAATATAAATTTTTCTCCGGGAATGAATAGTGTTTTGTGAATAGTAAAATTTTGAAATAACCTCTCAAAATATTAAATCGACTTAAAAAATGATGAATAGTAAAATGATGAATATTAACCGATGAATAGTAAATTCCTGAGATGAATAGTAAAAAATTTTAGAGTTTGCAAAATGACCGGAAATTGAGAGTTGTGACATTCTTCCCCTGTTAGAGGAATCACGTTCTCGTAATTCAATTATTGATAACTATAGTCCGAACCTCGACAAGGGTTCTAAAAGTTCACGCTCGTGTATAGTCTAAATGATTATGTCAATGCTCATGCATATGGGTTCCTCCTCCAATTAGGTACGTTCTCGAGATCAGATTTGATGGGGTAAACTTACCCAATATCGAACGTAGCCCTCAAAAGACCTTTTGAGTAAAAACTTGACTCTTAGCTTGACTTTCGTAACTCATCAAACAAGAACTGTCAATAGATCAAGCTAGGAAACAAGTTGTTAGAAAGATAGGATTGGTACAATGATAACCAAATGATTTTGAGAAAATCACCAGCTTTCAACGGTTTTGATTTGTCTTTACCAGAAGCCGTTTGCTTATGGACTAGCCAACTCTTAGATAAATTATCAATATTATCTTTGGTGAGTCAATTACCAATTATGGTTTTCCAACTGCCTTTACCACAAGCCATAAACTTGCGGGTTAGCCAACTCTTTACTTTTAAGGATGTGGCGAGCTGAACACCATACAATTTTGGGCAAATTGCAAGCCATAAACGGATTTGATGTATCTTTACCAAGAGCCGTTTGCTCGGATTAGCCAATCCTTATGTGGGTTAGACATGGCGGATCGACACATTTGCCGAGTAAGTGCAAAACACTTACTCCAAAAAAATTTTGGCCAAAAATGGGGAATTTGGTGGTATAATT
This sequence comes from Chrysanthemum lavandulifolium, assembly GCA_022545495.1. NCBI lineage: Eukaryota > Viridiplantae > Streptophyta > Magnoliopsida > Asterales > Asteraceae > Chrysanthemum > Chrysanthemum lavandulifolium. The sequence continues at coordinate 3,449,676 of CM040240.1, read as the reverse complement.
ACATGATAAAATTCGTGAGAATTCCCTCCCCCAACACTAGAAATGAATATTTCCTCAATATTCAAAGTACCAATGTTATGCCGAAACTTAGAACGAAAAGTGGAAATACTACGGCCTTTATTTTATTTTGATATATACAATTTTTTTTACCGAAAATTTATATACAACAATGGGCAACTCCCCACACTAGGTGGTAAAAAGTAGAAAAGTCGAAATATGGGTGAAACCCATATGGTGCTAACTCATTTTTGATTCCCGAGTCGCTAGCTTGACTCAATCCCCGCATTCATTGGTTCATGGGGAAAGTTTGTAGATCCGGACAACCATGGTGGAATGTCCTCTCCAAAATAGTGCTTTAATCGATGACCATTCACTTTAAAATTTGGACCATCGTGTTGAGATAACTCAATAGTTCCATAAGGAAATACTTTAGTGATGGTGAATGGTCCGCACAATGGGATTTTAGTTTTCCGAGAAAATTTTCAATCTAGAATTGAAAAGAAGGACTCGATCACCGACGCTGAAAACGCGGTTCTTAATTTTGAGTCATGAATCTTCTTTGTCTTTTGTTTGTAGACCAAAGAGTTCTCATATGCTTGATCACGGAGTTCATTTAATTCATTCATTTGAACTTTTCGTGATCACCACCGTCTGAATATCGAAATTGGCATGTTTCAAGGCCCAAGATGCTTTGTGCTCAAGCTCAATCGGCAGATGACATGCCTTCCGCACACTAACTTGTATGGAGTACACCCGATTGGTGTTTTATAAGTCGACGGAAGGCCCAGTGCGCCATCCGCTTTATCCGACCAGATGCACGGTTTTCGCCACGTGCTTTCCAAAATTCTTTTAATACCACGGTTGGAAACTTCCACTTGCCCACTTGTTTGGGGGTGGTATGCGCAGAGAGAGACGGTGGGTTACACCATACTTTTTCATGACACGATCAAATTGGTCATTGCAAAATGCGCACTACGATCACCGATTATAGCTCGTGGAGTTCCAAACCTAGCAAAAGGGATTTTAAGAATTTCACAACAACTCGGGCATCATTGGTAGGTAAAGCTTTCCTTCAACCCATTTTGACAAATAGTCAATGTACCACAAGTATGTATTTGTTTCCTCGAGATGATGGAAATGGCCCCATAAAGTCAATGCCCCGATGTCAAAGATCTCACACACTTGAATGGCGTTTACGGCATTTCATTTCTTTGAGAGATATTTCCGTGACGCTGATGTCGTCGCTGTGTTTTGACAAATTCGTGAGTATCCTTATAAATAGTGGGCCAATAAAACCCGAGTCAAACACCTTTTGGCGTGTAGTTTGACTATGATGGCCCCGTGGGTCCAAAGATGGCAAGCTTTGAGAATGTCCATAGCTTCCGTCCATAAACACACCGCCGGATGACTTGATCCCGCAAATTTTAAATAGGTAGGGTCGTCCCGTAGTAATGTTTTACATCTTTAAAGAATTTGTTTTTCCGTTGGGACGACATCCCTTTCACCACAAAGTTACCCGCATGGTAATTTGCAAAGTCAAGAAACCATGGGTGGAAGAGTCTCCACTAAAAGAAACCACATTGAGTGTTTCGAGAGGAAATGTTTCGCTTATTTCCTTTTCTCGAAACATCTTGGTGAGGGTTTCTAGACGGCATAAATGATCGCCAGCCGATTCTCGCCTCCTTTTTATCACGATAATGATATCAAATTCTTGCAGAGGAGAACCCAACTGAGCAATCTCGGCTTTGCATCTTTTTGCAAAGAGATATTTGAGAGCCGAGTGATCCGTGATACACCACACATTTAGTCAAGATTAAGTACGGCCGAAACTTTTCAAACGCATACACCATGCTAGTAGCTCTTTTTCCGTGGTGGTAATGAGTTTGAGCTTCACCATAGTCTTACTTGCGCGTGGATAGGTCAAAATGCTTTGATCTTCGCTGTTCTAAGACCGCACCGATAGCAAAATCACTTGCATCGCACATGAGTTCAAAGGGCAAGTCCCTATCGGGAGCAACGAGAATGGGTGCCTCAAGAAGCTTTTTCTTTAATGTTTCAAAAGCTTCATGCACTCAGTGAGAAGATAAAAGGAGCATCTTTTCAAGAAGATGAGTCATAGGCCGGACGATTTTAGACAAATCTTGTATGAGGCAATTTAGCAATAACATCTACTTTTGCTCTATCAACCTCAATCCCGTTTTTTGAAATCTTATGGCCAAGGACAATTCCTTCTTTGACCATAAAGTGGCTCTTCTCCCAATTTAGACAAAGATTGGTGTCTTCACACCGTTTTAGCATTTTTTCTAAATGGGAGAGACATGTTTGAAACGAGTCCCCAATAACCGAGAAGTCATCCATAAACACCTCCATTGTTTCCCCGATCATGTCGTGGAATATGGCCATCATACATCGTTGGAACGTGCTGTGAGCATTACATAGGCCAAAAGGCATACGTTTGTAGGCAAAAGTTCTGTATGGGCAGTGTGAATGTGGTTTTCTTGATCCCGTGGATCAATGGGGATCCGAAAATAACCCGAGAAACCATCCAAGAAACAATAGTACTGCTCCTCGCTAATCTCTCAAGCATTTGGTCCATGAAGGGTAGAGGAAAATGGTCTTTTCGGGTGGCGTCATTCAACTTACGATAGTCAATGCAAATACGCCATCCCGTAACCAGCCGAGTTGGAATTAACTCGTTATTTTCATTTGTGACAACAGTAATGCCACCCTTTTTAGGAACGCATTGAATTGGGCTAACCCAAGGACTATCTGAAATTGGGTAAATTAATCCTGCATCAAGAAGTTTGAGAACCTCTTGTTTAATAACCTCATGAATCTTAGGATTCACCCTTCTCTAATGTTGGACTGCTGGCTTGAAGTCATCCTCCATCAAGATTTTGTGAGTACAAAACTTAGGGTTGATACCCTTAATGTCGGAGAGTTTCCAAGCAATTGCTTGCTTGTGCGACTTCAAAACCTTTATGAGAGCAGTTTTTTCATCTTTACTCAAATCTCGAGCAATAATGACGGGTAATTTATCATCACCCTCAAGAAAAGCATATTCGAGATGAGGTGGTAAGTCCTTAAGTTCAACCTCGTGAAATTCTTCGCTTTCAACCGACTTGACTTCCTTGTTATGAAGCTCATCGGAAGGAGGAGGAGAAGTGTCCTCATTTAACAACTTTTCACTAAGAATTTCTCCATCGAGATTAATCTCATTGTTATTAACTTCATCCGAATTGAATCACTTTTATGAGAGATTGATGATGGATCATCATTGAGCAACTTTTCAAGGAGAAGAATGTCCCCCTCGATGTCAATTGGAGCGTGATCAATTTCCCATTAAACCGAATCACTAGACAAGTATGCATCAATCTCTTCCAAGATGAAGTCACTTCCCGCAAACGGAGTGAGAGAAGGGGTAGGATCAGAAATGATAGGTTGAGAAGATGTGGTGGGATCCCCACTCACAGAATTATGAGAATAACCAAGAAACTCTTGAGAATACTCCTCTGAAGCAACATCAATGATATCTATTCGGTTAACCGATTCAAGATCATAATTTGAGGATTGCCTCAAGTTTGATCGAGGTTAAAGGTAACGGCTTCATCACCACACGTAATGTTATTTCATGCTCAAATACATCGATAGGGCATGGCCCGGCCTCGTGAATCCTCGTCCAACAATGAGAGGAACCCGTGGATCAAGATCGAAATCAACAACTACAAAGTCAGCGGAAATGGAACTTTCCTACTACAATACGCCTCGGCAATGCCAAGTGGACGGGATATTGAACGATCCGCAAGCTCGAGAGTCATGCATGTAGGAGTAAGGTCCTAAGAAAAGTTTCCCATATCGAATGAGGCATAAGGTTAATGCTTGCACCAAGATCGGCTAAGGCAAAGCATTCAACCATTCCCGGAAATACACAAGGTAAGAGAAATTTTCTAGGATCTCCTAGCTTATCGGAAGTTTTTAAGATAACCGCAGAAAGCGCTCGCTCGTAGGAGTTTTGCCATCTCAAAGCTTTTTCCTTGTTGCTTAACATGTGTTTGAGAGTTGATGCAAACTTGGGCATAAGAATGATAGCATCCGCAGCTTATGTCAAAATGTAGTTCTTGGAAAATTTGAAAAAATTTGTCCATTTGATGACCGGCTTTTCGCAGAGCTTCGCTCATTTAAACGTGATGGGTAAGGAATAGAAGATTTGATTGGTTTTCAACCGGGATGTCATGTGAATCAAAAACAACTCCTTGCTTAGACTGGGTTTCGTGACAACTTGAGGTTGGACATTGTTGGTACCTCCGTTATTAGTAGGAAGTTCCTTGTCCTTTGTTGCCTCGTGTTCACTTTCCACTACCTTCGTGGAGAGAAGAAGAAGAGGTAGCGTGAATAGCGGGTCCATCGTATGAAACACCACTGCTTGTGATCGCTTTGCATCGCCACTCGGGTTAGCGATCGTGTTGCTCGGAAGTTTTCCGAGCCCGAGGGTTGATCATTTAAAGACTTTAATTCAGCGATCTGTTTGTCTCCTCTTGAGACTTCATGAATTGCTTTAAAAGCTCATCAGATGTTGATACTGGAGGAGGTGGAGGGAAATTTTGAGGTCGTATGTTCTGATTATAGCCTTGTTGTTGAAAATTTCCTTGGTTAGGATTCACATTTCCCTGAAATTGATTCCCTCGATTGAAATTGTTTTGATTAAGGTTCCCTTGATATTGGAAACCTTGATTTGGTCCGGGATAGAAATTACCTTGGTTTTGATAACCTTGGTTCATTCTAGGTTGGTTCGATTCGGTTTTGTATGTTAGATTCTCGTTAAAACCGGTGGTCCCCGATAAGTATTAGCACGGTAGTTTGGTTCATTTTGAGGACGGTATTGATTACCTCCCCGATGTGAAGTACCGCCTATAGCATTGGCTTCAAATGGACTACCATCGTGGCAAGTGCATTATAGTATGCATGAGGGCCACCACAAGTGACACAGACCTCAACTTTTTTACTTCACCATGTGATGGTGTCTCGTGTGAAGTGACTTTCTTTTGGTTAGCAAGAACCAAAGCCTAAATAGCATCCGTGAGTTTGTCAAGCTTAGCATCGGTGCTAGATGTACTCACGTGAGATGAAGTAGAAGGTCCAAAGATTAGACCGAGACCGATATGTCTTTGTTCGAAAGGGCGGACCGGGACTTGTTTTCTATGATTTGCAAGGCTTCTTTTGTGGTTTTGCTCAGAAATTACCTCCCGGAGGCATTTAAAGAGCCTTGGTTAGTTTGGTTCAGACCATTGTAGAAAGTATCCATTTGCATTAACTCGGTGAAACCATGATGCGGAAACTTTCGAGCAACTCTTTGTAACGATCCCATGCCTCACCGAATGATTCATCAAATCTTGAGAGAATTTCATTATCTCATTCTTAAGACTTGTAGTTCGGGATGGAGGATAGAATTGTTAACAAACTTAGTGACTAGATCCTCCCATGTCTTAATGGAACGAGGGGTTGTTTCTCGCCAATTCCGGCTTGTCCTCTGAGAGAATGGGAACAAGAAGCTTAATTGCGCCATGGGACATTCTTGTATTTGATGGTCGATGCAATCTTGTTGAACCATCGAATATGTGCAAGAGGGTCGCCCCGCTCAAAACCATAAATTGGCTTTGGGTTACCGTTAAGCAACCCGGTTTTGAGCTCAAGGTATCGCCACGATGGTCGGGACAACAATGGCATCTACGTAACCCTCGATGGGTGCTTGAGAAGCTCATTCATCGGTTTTTCTTCCGCCATAACGAGGGGTGGTGGTGCTAGACGCCTCACCACTACCGAAGGCGTAACGCCCCCACGCCGACGTGGAATATTTGCAAGTTTCGAAAGTGGACTTGTAGAGTTGGAAGAACGAGCGCGCATGCACTAAGTATAAAAACTGCCAAAACAAATGCGAGGCAAAATGACAAGTGAACTTAAACCAATAATCACAAATGAAATGGCTTCTTTGAAAAGGTACACCAAATCACAAGGACACAAAGGCAAGTTTTGATCTTTAAGATTGGGAACTTATTAATGTTCACACCCCCGCCTGGTAGGTGTTCGCCTTGATTTGCGGTGGTTGATTTTATGTATTTAACTACCACCGAAAGACGAGGTATGGATTTGTGCTAAGGGTTTAAATACTTTTGGACAATATTTTTGGTATCGCCTCGCTTAACCAAATCGCATCGCTTTAAGAATCACCTTAAAGAAAATACAAGATAGAAAACGTTACGATTGTTTTGTTGTTTTATATATTTTTGGGTGTTGTTAACACTTTAGGAAAAGTGTTAATGAACTTTTGATTTTGATAACTTTACAAAAACCTGCTTACAAACGGTGGTATATGTGCAAGTATGGGTCCGAAAATGTTTAAAACACGCTTACAATGCGTCCCCGCAAGCGCTTAAAATTTTATTCGGTCCAGACAAATAAGTTTATTACACAAGTCAACCACTTGTGAATGGTCAACCGTAATAAAATTCAAACAATTCTAAAACCAATGCAATTAAGTCCAGAGGAATATAGTGTTTTCCTGTGTCATAAGTCCCACTGAGGATTAATGGTGCTTAAAACGCTCAGACGCCGATCGATCACTAAGGATAATGATCAAGAAGGATTTTGCTTTATAATTACACCACTGATTGATTGAATTGTATTTGGATACGTAATTGTAAAGCACAACAATCGCTTTAAACAAACGTAAATACGTGACGCTTATTAAATTTTACGTAAACTTGCAAAATAAAACGTGAGGTTTAAGAAATAAAAGGCCTATAAATATGAAATGATATTTTACAATCCTAATAATAAAAGAAAATTATTAGAAAAATAAAATTATTTTTATGACTATTTATTTAATTATTATTAATTAAAAACTATTTTTAACTATTTAATAATACCTTAAAATATAATAAAATATTAAATAAAGATAGAAAAGTGAAATTATGACTTAGAAAAATCTAAAATATTATAAAACTTATTTTAAAACTGAAAAGATATTTTCTACACTTTTATCTATTTATTATTAATTAATTACTATTTATTAAGTATTTAAAATACACTTAAATACAAGAAAATACAAAATTAACCTAGAAAAATAAAATTTTAACTCTAAAAATCTAAAATATTATAAAACTAATTTTAAACTGAAAGATATTTTTTATGCTTTTATTTATTTATTATTAATTATTTAATACTTTTTAACTATTTTAAATTCTAATAAATACTAAACAAGCTAAGAAAATTATGAAATTTTTTCTATAAATATCCTATGGTGACAGAAAGCTAAGAAAATTATAAAAACAGAAAATGCTTAATAATAAGCTGAAAAGAAAAATTAAAAAGCTAATTTCTATTAAATAAACGCTATCACTATTTTTAAAATGATGTTTTTGTGTTTTTTCTTTTTTAAACCTATTTAACTACTGATTATAAGCAACTTTAATGAAAACAAAAATTTTGCAACTTAAAAATAAGCAGTTTGAGAGCTTATGATCTCAACAGTGGAGCTTTTGGCTTATTAAAAGGATTTTAAGCTCAAACAAGCTTCACAGCTTGAAACAAAGTTAGAATAAGTTGTAAATAAGCTAAGAGTACTTAAATTAAGCTAAAAAGTACAAAGAACTACACTGATAAGCTATTAATAAGTTAATAAGCACTATGACTAAATTTATAAAACAGACAGGCCTGCAGTGTTCTTCTAGGCCAATTTAAGCTAAGGGCAAAAGCTCCAAAGTGAAAATGGACACTGGAACTAACAAGCTTGCTAGGTGAGCTTCTAAGAAAACCAAAATATACAAGATTTGACCCACTATTAAGCTCTGTGTAAGCTTGTGAAAATGGCTTAAGTACACTGGGTGTTTAGTGTACACAGAAACGGGACAAACAACAAGTCACTAGCAGCCCTATTAAATAAGCTATAGAGTGCAAAATAAGCTTTGGACCTTTGAGAATGGTGGATGGGCTTTCCAAAAAGCTAAGATTCACAAGCTGAGTCTCACTAATAAGCTCTGTGTGAGCTTATGAAAATGAGCAGATAACAACAAATCCCTTGGCACAAGGCAAATCAGCTGATTTGAAAAGCCAATTTGAAGCTTAAAGAGCTTAAGAAAAATTTCACAAAATTCATTTTTAGAAACTAGACCAGCTCAACTTGTTAAATCCAAAACACCAAAAGCTCTTGACCAAGGATTAACAAATGATAAATCTACAAAGTTTTAGAAAACCGCTTTTTATTTTTTTTTTTTTTTTTTTTTTTTTTTTTAATGACTATAATGAAAAGTTGACTTAAGTGAACTTGTGATTGATCCTACTCATTAATTATGTTATATTAACCTAAAATAAGATTAAATTAAACTAAAGTACCAAGTTATAAGCTACTATGATTATTTTTACACTCTAAATCCTAACAGTGGCCAACTTAAGTGAGATTAAATGAGAATTTGACTTTTTCTCAAACAAGAACTTGTTTTTATTGCTTCTTTGAGTTATTAGGACCAAGTGTGACAAACAACAAACAAGAACAATGTCTTGGACACCCTCTAACACAGTTTACTAAGCAAATCCAAACAACCCTTTATGAAACTGTTTTGAAACTTTTCAAGGCTTAACACTGATTAAGACCATGCCATTAATTCAAGACTTTATATTATCACTTAATGAGACTATATAAGCACTAAACAACAACAATAACATCATTAAACTAAGAAATGACAATTATGCTAATTTAACTGTTTAAACTAAGGTTTTTAACAACTACAAATTCTAATAAACAAGCAACTTGATTTAATGTATAATTTCACTTAACTACAACTAGAAAACATAAAGATACACAGATTTAAGCTAAGGAATGACTTAAACAGTGAAATGCTAAAATGAGTAAAAACCTTACAAAATGGATTCCAAGTGAAAAATGAGAACCAAGGATTGAGAACACAACCTATAGCTTCCCAAGAAGCTCTAAACCAAAGGGCAATCCAATATTCACCCTGATCCAGCTATGATAACCATCTCCATGGATTTTTATTTTCACTAATTTTTTTTTTTTTTTGTATTTTTGGTAATTTTTCTTTTGATACTAATATGAGTTTTAAAGGTTTCTAATAGCTTACATAAGCTATATAGGAGCTTGCATTAGCTTATGAGTCCATAATAACAACTGGTAACAACATTAAGCTTAACATGAGATTTTTGACTTTGAAATTTTACATAAACTGAAATTGAAACTGAAAATGAAAATTGCTTATTGAAAAAGTTGTACAATACACTGAAATTAATAAAAACAGTAATTCAATGCTAATAAATACACATGAATTTGAAAATCAATTAAAACAACATACATTAACTAAATTAAAACTAGATTGTCTTCTACATTGCTTCCTTCTTGCTTATAAAGATCTTTTTCAGCTTTGTGTCGACCTCTGAGACTTTCCAACTTCATTTGAACCATTGGATCCTTTTAATTCATCATATTCGTCCATTTGGCATTTTGGCGCCAAAATTCGTTTGAGCAGGTTTTAACAATTAAGGGATTTTGGATGTTTGTGGAGGTGTATGAGAGTGGTTAGACAGGTGGGAAGATGAGGTGGAAAGGTGGAAATGAAAAACAGGCAAGGTGGATAGTGGTTTCTGGTTTTGGCGCGTTAATGTGAGGACGATGAACAGTAACACTGGGTTTGACATTGGTTGACCCGTTTTTAATAATAGGTTGGGGGTTCAAAATGGGATATTGGCAGGGTCAAAATGATTATGGACTGGCTCAAGGTTCAAGCTCAAGGGTCAAGGTTCAAGTGTGTTGGGTTGGGTTTGCATTTGGGATCAGCTGGGATTGGGCTTGGATTTGGTTTTGTGCAATTTTCTGTTTTATGAGGGACCAAAACTGCAACTTTTCCAAAGTTAACACAAGGACCAATCCTGCCAAATAAGAATAGTACAAGGACCATATTTGATTATTTTCCATTTTTAAATATCCGAGGACTATTTTTGACATTTTTCAAAATTGAGGGACCAAAGTTGTCATTTTGTAAATTTTGAACTTTGAAGGGTTTGTTTTGACAACTTTTGAAACTTGGGGGACTAAAACTGCCAATTATGCAAACTTGATACGTTTTTCACCTGATTTTGGTATTTTTGCATTTAAAACACATAAAACACTTATTTGTGATATTTTCATCATTTTGATGCATTTCTGAGTGTTTTCAGATGTTTTTGCAGTCTAAAAGGTACAAAAAATGATGAGTATTTGCACACTCATCAAGGATTCAACATCCTAGAATGAAGTATTTTGAAAGATTCGCTCGATCTTAGAATTGCTTACACAGATCAAATCAAAAAAATAAATTACAACTAAGGTCGATATCATTAGGTCTCAAATTAATCAATGTCGTGAACGTGGTAAGAATTGGAAGTAAGTTATGCACTCAAAATCATGTGGTACGGAAATAAGGTGGTTGTTCAAAAGAATGCACCGTTACGCATTGGGGCTTCCTCAGTACCCATATAGAATGTTCGACCACGCGGGAACATCAATATTCGATCTTGTGGGCCTTCTATTGCCAACGCCGAGATTGAACGATTTCCTCCTTGGTCGGGAGTTCTTTCAACTTGGACGGTACTCAAGGTGATCTAGACTTCACACCTATAACATGTCGACCTTTTTCCTTGATTCCCGATCCCTGTTTGAGCAATTCCCGCACGGCAACCCGATCTCATCCACATTTGTCGTGACTTTGGGCGCTCGGTGGTGATAGTTACATCGAGTGCACATAGTATGTGGACTGCGATCTTCGGGACCTTGAGTTATTGTCTGTAGTTCCCAACCACCGTTGTCTCTTGTCCCGCTGATTTTGGTCACGCCTTCTTTGCCGATCTTCCCGCCTCTTTTGTCCATCGTCGGTTCCTTTCGTTAGTTCACCGGACTGATCACATCATTTGTCAAGCGGCACGTCATACCCACGCTGACTTGCGAGTGGTTGGGTTCGATGAGGTGACATCCTCCTAATTTCCGTATCAATCCCCAAATATATCGGTCGATCAACTTCTCCACAAGAGATACCATGTGAGGAACCATTCTAGTTAACTCGTGGAAACGGATCATGTACTTGTCGACTTCTACTCCTACCATCAAGTGGTTCCAAAATTCGGTTTCTCACGACTTCATCTTTCTCAAGACTCATCGCTTAGTAGTTTCTTGAATGTCGCCCAAGATAACGCATTTGCAGCCCCTCTTCCTCCGGGTCAGTAGTTGGTTGTTCCACCGTGTCAATGCTCGACCCGTAGTAGACCGCAGAGAACTCAACCTTATTTTCTTCAAGACATTTCATGATACCGAAGTTTCGACTCAACATTCTCGAACCATGTTAGTAATTCAATGGCACCCTCGGTACCATAAAATTCCATTGGCTTGCATGTCATGAAAGTCTTGTAGCCGCATCCATGACCATGTTTCAAGTACCTTCTCCAACGCTGGTTCGTCTTGCATCAAGGTGCGTCACAATTTGGGTGACAGCAGCATTGTCGTTTGGATTGTCATTGTTGTTTGGGTTGGCATTGTTTTTTGGATCGACGTGGTTGTTGACTCTTGAGCGTGTGTTTCTTGCAGCCATGATCCTGCAGTGGACCAAAACATCGGGTTGAGTAAATGACACTCGAACGAAGGCAGATGAGGTGCGGAACGGTTTCTAATATGTGTTATAGTGATCGAAATATGACAGGAACAATGACATGCTTTGTCTAACAAGTCGAAAGGTGGGAAAAGAGAAGGTATAAACAAGGTACGGTAACGTAAACGTGAACATAAAAACGTGCTATGCATACCCACCCGACCAATGCAGTTTCAGGTGACCAGACTCTTAAGACTCGACTAAACATGATCCAAGACTACTACTCTTATCGTTGCATGATTCTTCATGAATTAGACATAGGTGATCAGGCTATATATAATTTAGGATTAACGATAGGACTAGTTGACTCGTATGATGTTCGATGTTTAATAAAACTTTATTCTGGTTATAGTTGCGATTTTTATTTTTGAAAAAATCGGCATTCTCTATAGCCTTTTGCTCTGATACCAATCTGTCACACCCCGCAGAAGGCGGAAACGCGAGGTGTAGCTGGAAAGGAACACAAGCATAAGATAATAGAACATACCAACGTTTAAGATTCAAAAGAAAGGATACATCATTACAATACCAGTTTAGCCTACATCGGCAAATATAACATAAAGTTTAGTTCCCAAAAGATTGTGTTTTAATACTTAATGATTAGTAGTGACATGTGAAAACTTCATTATGCAAAGACCTTGAAGAAAAACTTACTAACGATCACCTGAAATGCATGAGAGAAAACGGGTCAACTATGAAAATAGTTGGTGAGTACACATGTTTTATATAATATGAAAACTCTTAAGAGAGAGTCAAAAGTTTTGGTCATCGAGAATAGTCCACAAAGCAAAGGCATTGTAAATCTACTCAGCTCCAAGTTCCGCCCATACGAAACTTGCAACCTGTGTGTTCACAACCCACTGCCAAAAGTAGTATGTCTAGTAGTCAAGTATACGCTGTCATAATAGTTCACAATATAGCACCACGATATAATAATGTATGTCGTGCAAAGCCCTAGAATAAATAATGCGTCCGTAACATAGTGAACGAGAGGTTGGCCGACCTCTAATAACGCCATCCACACTACCCATCGATGAAGACTAACAATGCGAATGAACGGTACATCATACAACTATTATATACAATTAAGAACGCCCGAACATGGAGACTTGAGAATGCTCCGTAACATAGTGAGACGTTCTGCTCCGGACCTGGGAGGCTTTAGGTTGCTCCGAACAAGGGAGACTTTGCATGCTCCACCAATAAGGCGAGACTTTTAGGTCAAGAACGCTCCACCAAAACGGTGAGACTTTTAGGGTCATAGCACGTACGGTTCAATAAGTTCGAACAAGTCGTAAGTTCGTAATTAAGTTCAAGGATTTGATTCAAGTTCAAAAGTTCAAGTCAAACGAGTTCATAAAAGCAGTAATCAATTTAGTTCAAGTATGGTTCATGCATTTTCGCCCCAAAATATAGTAAAAACGGTAAAAAGGGGATTGTGATTACTCACCTGATGCAATAATTATGATGACAAAAGTGGATACACTGAAATGAGGTGCAATCTCTATCCGCAACATAATATGAATGATATGCTCTAATATAAGTCATGAAATAATGTTGTGCATGCAAACTCATATGATATACATACCACTTGTGCAATTTAAAATAAAGTTTATCGTCAAAAAATATGTTTATAACGTCTTGTCAAGTTATAAAATACTTTACGCTTATATATTTTGGAACCACATCCCACGATAGTCGTTTAGAAATAAAACAAGAATTTAAAGTTTTTCATCGTAAAATAATATACTTTAACAACTCATGAAAATGACTAAGTAACCTTGCAAAGCTTAGTCGCAAAATGGTGAATATTAAATATTAGTGTTGAAGAAAAATAGTTGTGATCGTCGTAATTCAAATAAGTATATCTTGGTCTTTATAAGTCCGTTTCCTACGTTTTATATATCCTTAGTTTCGTGTTAATGTATACTAATATATTTTTGATAAATCGAATCATTTAGATAATGTTTAAAACTCATTTTTACCCCTTAAATAACCCTTGACAGCTTGTATTTTTCAGAAAATTAGTTTTCGTCGTTAAACATGAAAATAGCGTAACTTCTTCATTATAAATCCGTTTTAACCCGTTCAAGCGACCACGGTTTCGTTTTAAAGTCTATTTTCTGAATATCTAGCCCAAAATAATCCATGACCTGTCATAATTTCCATATTTTATAAAAATGGACATCAACTATATTTTTATCGTCTAACTTGATTTTTCTTGCGTAAATCTTGTTCCAGCCAGTTCAAATCAACACCAAATCTATTCTAAACCTACCATACACCTTCTTAGGGTGTCATGGGTTCCTAAACTTCATCAACAATGATAGGCTTCATGGGAATAATTATTGGATAGTTTTAACTAATAATAGGTAATAAAAACAAGTAAAGGTTGTATGAATCATGGAATACTTGCATGTTTTTGCACTAGGATGATAAAATAGCTCAAGTGAGATTATGAAAGAGTAATAAAAATTATGAAAAGATTACTAGTATTATGATGAGGTATAAAGTAACTAGGTTCCTAAATACTTCTTGGTTTTTATTTCAAAACCTAATAAAGAAGTAAACTAGTGTTTAATTATCACTTGAATCTTGAAATAACTTTATGTTTCTCCTTGTGTTCTTGCTTTTCCGGTTTTCAACAAAGAAAAAGGAGAGGATTTTCTTTGTTTTCACCTTTTGTATGTGTAAGTGTGTTGGGAATTGCAGAGTACAAAACTACAAGCAAGAATGAAGAAAGAAGAAACAACGAGGCGTTATTATGTAATAGTTAGATAGCTTTCATAGTAAGCTATTATTATGGTTTGTTAGTAACCTCCCTCTCCTATATAAAGAGGGAGGCGTAGTAGTTTTCTTTTTTTTTTTTTGGGATTATCTCTTTCATTTCAATTCACAATATTGATCTATAATGAGAGTCTAGACACACGATCATAGCGTGTGTACATTAGTTGTAGTAGTTTTTATTATAATCAATAAAGAAAACCTTATTAGTAATGTTGATTGTGTTAATTATAATCCGCTGTGCATCTAATCAATCAATGTTACTCATACCCTAGTTGAGTCCAGATCTTGGTTTCAACAATTGGTATCAGAGCGTAGGCTTGCTTTGAGCACTCTAATTTCTTCAAAGTAACAGCGCCGGAGGCACGACCCAGCCAATTAAGGCCAGGAGCGCATCGCCGACAGAAGGGACGAGTAAACCGATGCACACCGAAAGGCGGACCGGCCGACCCAACCCAAAGTCCAACTACGAGCTTTTTAACTGCAACAACTTAAATAAAGAGGGTAGGCATGATCAGATTTCCTTGATGGGCATCTCTCGGGTACAAAACTGTTTGTTTGGTTGTAGTGAGCATTATAATGAACTCAAGGAAGCCTATGATATTTTGAAACCTAAATATAATGAATGCTATGTTGAAGTTGAAGCTTATAAACAGGCTTTAAAAACATTCGAAAGACAAAGGTTTGGTTTCGGAAGAATCAAATAGCTTATGATGAAAAATTAAGGGTGTTAGAGTGATCTAGAATGTACTAAAAATGAGTTAAGAAGATCCGGAAGTTAAAAGCGGATGTAATGTCGAAAATCTAGTGTTGAAGCGTAAACTAGATGAGGAAGTAGCTAGGCATAATGAATGGTTATTGAATGGGAACAAGCTAGCTTGTCACATCTATAGTAGTCAATCTGTGACCTCTAAAATAGGTTTAGGTTTTCAAAAGTATGTAGGATTGGAAGCTAGGAATGATGGGCGTAAATATACACCAGCAGGCTTAGCTAATTTTGTCAAAGAAGGTGACTTACATGCTTTACGTAGACCTATTAGAGGTGAGCACATGCCCATTGACCTTTCCATTATTGTTGACTTTGATGGATCACACCATCTATATGGAAAAAATTCAAAGGACTTGCCCACCCTGATACTTCATCTACTGACTTTGTCTCTTGTGTTAACAGTGACAAGTCCTCCGAACAAGGGTCTACAGAGTGTGATTCAAATGACAAGTATGATTTTCCCAAGTCCTCACCCCTGCCTGCACCCAAGACTACCAATAAGCATGTCAGAGTTGCTGCCAAGGAATCAACTTCCAAGCAGTTTCCTCTCAAGACTTGCTTTTAATTCTTTGCATAATAACTCTGTTAAAACAATTACATTCATGGTTTTGGTTTGAATACTTCGCTTGTAATAGAACATCTTTGGTTTGAATAAATCTTATAAAATGAAGACATGTTTGTGTGTGGAAGTAAATCTCATTTAATTAAGGATTGTGATTTTCATGAGCAAAGGATGGGTAGGTGTGGTGATTATTGGAAATCTAGACCAATGTAGACTAATGTTAATGGTATACCACCTTATGTTCCACAAGAAACTTATACCAATTCTCCTTTTTCATGGAGAAGTTCAGTTGCTAGACCATATGTACAACCAACAAGTTCATATTTTAATAATGGTTATTGGCCTAGATATGTTGACTCAATGACTGCAAGGAAAGGATATTGGGATACTGTTGTCAAGCCCTTAGCAGGTTGTTCTTAGAATAAAAAGGGACCTAAATTTCAATGGAAACCCAAGAACAATAGTGGATCTTATACATCGCATGGCATAAATCATATGATCCGTATATGTGTTCAAGTCAAGAATGACTGAGCTCCATAGTGTACTAATATTTTGTATATATTTTGTTGTTGTTGTAGGATCATCCTTAAGCATAAGGAAGTAGGCATTGTTGATAGTGGTTGCTCAAGAAGATGTCGGGAAATGTAGATATGATGCATAATTTTGTACCTATAGAAGGAGGAGGCAATGTGACCTTTGGTGGAAGTGATGGAAGAATCACCGAAAGTGGACCATCAAACACCTCAAATGGACTTTGAGAATGTGTACTATGTCGTGGAACTACAACACTTCAACTTGTTCTCGGCCTCACAACTGCGTGACACCAAGAATAAAGTACTCTTCTAAGGATGAATGTCTTGTGTTATCTAAGACTTCAAACTCCCGTAAGAAACTTCGATTCGCCGAGAGTTTCTAAATCACAATCTATACACATTCAACTTAAATGATGTTCAACCAGAAGGTGACTTAACTTGTTTGGTGGCTAAAGCATCCCTAGATGAGTCTACTAAATGGTATAGGAGGATGGCTCATGTGAACTTCAAGACCATAAACAAGCTCTCTAAACTGCGTCTTGTTGAAGGTCTTCCTTCCAAAGTTTTCACCAATGATCATAATTGTGTTGCTCGCAACAAAGGAAAGCAACATGAGCCTCATACAAAGTCATATCGCGTGAGCATTATCTGTGAACCTCTTCACCGCTGCACATGGATCTTTTAGTCCAACTCAACTCGAAGCATTGATCACAAGTATTTTTGTCCGTTATCACCGATGGCTATAGCAGATTTTGTTGGGTATTCTTTTGAGGACCAAAGATGAAACATCTCAAGTGCTGAAAGAATTACATACCCTTGTTGAAAATCAGTTGAACAAAAAGGTTAAAGGAATTCGGTGTGATAATGGGATAGAGTTCAAGAATACTATACTTATAGAACTCTGTAGGTCCAAAGGGATAAAAAGGGACTATAGCACTCCAAGAACCCCACAACAAAATGGGGTGGCTGAACGAAAGAATAGGACCTTGATTGAGGCTACAAGATCCATGCTGGCAGACTCTAAGTTACTGATTCGTGTGAAGTGAGCACAAATATTAAAATATCCAATTAACGCAAGATTCAACAAATCAACCTTTTAGGAAAAAGGTTAACGTGCCGAACCTCACGGGTGTGATAAAAGTGATACCGGGAAAGTGATTTCCCGGGTCGTGTCCCAACGAGGTGTGAAATTGACGGTGTCGCTGAGTTTCGTGATTTGGACTTGAATTGGTTGAACGATTTTGGATTTTGATTTCGTTATTCTACAAATTATAGAACGGGAATGGAAATAAAGCAAGTAAAACAATGTAAACGCTAAATAAACTACGACTAAGCCTAAGAAGCAATAAAACGAAGCTACATTACATCCTAGGGTGCTAAAATGAAAAAACGCGAAAAACCGGGAACACACCGAGCCCTGAAAATAAAAATATGCAATTTAAGTCCTACGAGTGTGAAAACAATTTTCCTACATTCTAAATGACTAAAAATAATTTTAGGAAAAAGCCGGGTATTTTTTCGACTTTTATTTTATTTTCTACGAATTAAAAACTAATTTAATCTATTTAATTAATTAAAAATACTAAACAATTTTATAAAAATCTGAAAAATTCACAAAAGTTACTTTGATTTATACTTAATCTAAGAAAAATAAGAAAACAGTAACTTGTGTGGAGAAATAAGCTGAAATTAAGCTAGGAAAAACTTATTCATAAACTGCCTAATGTCCTTAAAGATTTAATAGTGCAAGATTTGAACAAAAGAAGTCCCAAGGCGTTGGTTGGGGAGTCTCTTTGTGTGCGTGGTCACGGTGTGTGGAGGTCCTGAGTTCGAATCCCAGAGACCCCTTTTGGTCATTTATTTATTTTGAAACTTTCTTTTACAAAACAAATTTAAGGATTTAAACAAGTACTTTTACAAAAATCAACCTTTGAAAGGTGAAATAAAGCATGAAGCAGTTAGCTCGAGAGAAAAAAAGGAAATAACTAAAGGGTCGCTTTGGGACAAAGGATAGAGGACAATTAAAGTTATAACAAGCTACAAAACTCCTATAGATAAGCTAAAAACTAAAGAAGACAAGTTAAATCAACCTAAGCACTAGTTCGAGTCAAATAAGCTAAAAGAATACGCTAAAATCACCAAAAGATACCAAATTTTACGTCCTTAGTCTCATTTTGGGATGAAGGTGCTAGGACATAAAAACTACAATGTAAAAGCTAACTTTAAGCTACATTACCATTGTTTAAACTAAAAAAAAAAGCAACTAACATTCAAAAAGCAATAACCAAAAAAGGGAAGAAGGTTTAGTCTACAAACTAATCTAAGGGAATTCTAAGCTATAATGAAAATGGAAAGCAAGTATTAAACCCTATGATACGCACTAACAATGATCTAACTTAAACTAATTGAGCATTTAACAATTTGAATGAGCTAAACTATATTACAAAATAAGATAAGGAGGGAAGAACTCAACTGTTCTCCGATGTGAGCGGTTGGACTGTGAACAACCAAACACACCCACCGATGAAATTTCTAGCATTACGGTTGGTTGGCGGCAGACACGAAGGTGGTTTTGAGGTACAAAAACAACCTAGCTAACAAGCTCCTAAGGCCAAGTTAAACTAAAAAAATATGAAATCTATACTACTAACTACTTGGAAGAAACAAAATCAAATCCTATACTAACTGTAATCAATCTAACATTAAGCCAAAAGTTGAACCTAAGCTGTTGTTACAGGTTGCAGAACAGGAAGGAAAAAAGAAAATGTAAACACTTATTTTCAATCAATACAACCTGCAACACTTGTAAAAGGACTAGTGAAACATACTACCAAAATCTTTGTTAGAATCCAATATGGGTCAAAAGAAGCATATGACCTACAAAAAAAACTTATTCCAAACAGACCTTAAGGGGAAAATCCAATTCTTGAAACTGAAAGACTTTGACAATTAAAGAAAAAAAACAGAATTGAGAGCATGAACATAAGCTTAACTGAGTCGAAACCGATTTTTGCAACAAAGTTTAAAACACAATCTGACAGAAATTTAAGAGCATGTGTAAAGTAAATACTGAATAAACTTAATAAAAGTGAAACTTCAATCGCATTCAAAATTAAAAGGTACAAGTAATAAAAATGGGACTAGAACCATTAAAATTCTAGACTAAAACTAAAACTAAATTAAAACAAAAAAAAGAAAAAAAAACTAAAAACTAACTAACTGGTACAATGGTTACAAATAACTACTTATACTCCTCAGGGTCTTCTCTCTCTCTCTCTTCATCTTCTCGTTTCTTCTTTTTTTTTTCTTTCTTCTCTTTTCACAACCCGAGAGTGATGGGGTTAAAGTGTGTTGGGAGGTGGGTAAATGATGGGCAGAAGGACAGGCGTGGGTTGGGAGAGATGGGGAGGAGAGTTTTTAATTGCTTGTGTTTCTGTGTTGGGAGTTGAGTAGCTTTATGCTTGGGCGGGAAATGGGGGAAGAAGAAGAGTAGGGTTTAGGTTAACAATTGACCATGTAAGGGGAAATGGGTAGTGATTTATTTTGGGCCGTGGGTTTTAGTTTGGGTCCAATGTGTATTAGTATTGGATTTGAGCTTAAGTGGATGAATGGACCAAATGAGTAGCTTAGGGACTAAAACTGCCAATTCTGGATTTCCAGGGACAAAACATGTAGTATCTGAAATCATATTCCAAGGGCCATTCTTGACATTATCCAATAATCAAAGGACTATTTTTGCAAATTCTGAAACTTGATGGACTAAACATGACAATTTTCCAAAATTTATCAAAAGGACCAAATTTGACAAGTTAGAATTACCAAAGGACAAAAATTGTTAATTTTCCAATTTGAAATGCCCAGGGGTAAATTCTCACAATCTTTGAAATTACGAGGACTAAAGTTGCCATTTTTGAAAGTTGGGGACCTAAAGCGCCAATTATGCAAACTTTGTTCGTTTTCATTTGTTTTCAATAATTTTGCATCGAAACATATAAAACACAATTTTGAGATATTTTCATATTTTGATGCATTTCGAGTGTTTTAGATGTTTTCAGGTTGATTGACCAAAATGATGAGTTTTACACACTCATCAGTTACCCACTATGTTTTGATCATTGTAGCCTGACTTGTTATGTGTTGAACAGGTATCCATTACTAGACCTCACTTCAAAACACCATATGAACTTCTTTGGGAAAGTTCTGCTTATACATTACCTCAAACCTTTTGGGTTTCAAGTGACCATTCGAATACAAGTGATCCATCGAGCAAATTTGATGTGAAGTCGATGATGGTTATATTGTGGGATATTCAACTCATAGTAAGGCTTCTGAGGTATACAATTTATCTGCTAAGAAGATTGATGAGACTTTGAACACGAGATTTCTAGAAGACAAGCCTAATGTTCAAGGATTGTGGTCATGTTTGGTCTTTTGACCTTGATTATAGCGATTATTTGGGTTACTCTAGACATATGGCTAACCTAAATGCATGTACTCAAGAGTCTCCAACTAACAATGCGTGTACTATGGATGCCGATTCGAGCGGTGAGTTTGAAGATGATGAACAACCCATTGTTGTGCCTTCTTTCTCCCCAACAATTTTGCGGTGACACTTCTAAAGATTTTGTTGATGAGAGTGAAGATGAATCACACTATCTCGAGGACCTTGCTAGGTCAAGAAATAAGAGTATGCACTAATCTAGAAGGCGAGAGGAATCTTGAGGAGATTGCAAGAGAAGCGATCGATGGAAACCACAATCACCGAAAGTGATCCTGCTTTCTCCTATCATCACCAAATCGCTAAGAGACATGCCGCTTCTACTCCTATATCTACTAGAGTGTCAACAGAATTTGGAGAACCTTATACACTCCAAGACCTTCAGATCTTGGTCATCATCAATCCAAAGTTGGAATCTTCACCTCACCTTCCTATGACACTGATTTTGAACCTACTGTGACTAATCTTGATACCTCCATTGATGTCAACACCACTGTTACTAAAAGGATCAACAATGGTCATCCACAGTCTAATATTATTGGTGATCCTAATGCACCTGTTAGAACTAGGGGTACTGTGACAAGTTCTAAATATGGTCAGTGGCTTTTATCTCTTATGTCTCAAATCAAAGCAAAGAGACAATCACACGAGACTATAAACATTGTCTGCATTTGCTGCTTTCTTTCTCAAGTGGAACCAACCGATTGTTACTCAAGCTCTTGAAGACTCAATTTGGCTTGAAGCAATGCAAGAAGAGATGCAACAATTTCAAAATCAGCAAGTTTGGATCTTGGTACCACTACCTGATGGCAAGTATGAAATTGGGACTAAATGGATTTTAAAGAATAAGAGAGATGCAAGGGGTGTTGTCATTAAAAACAAAGCAAGATTAGTAGCTCAAGGGTATAGACAAGAGGAGGGGATTGATTATGGTGAAGTGTTTGCTCCTGTGGCTAGAGTTGAGGCCATACGGATTTTCTTGGCTTATGCATCTTACATGGGTTTCATGGTCTATCGATGGATGTTAAAGGTGCTTTCAGATGGTGAAATAGAAAAGGAGGTTTATGTCACTCAACCTAAAGGATTTGAAGACCCAGATCATCCTAATCATGTTTACAAGGTAGTCAAAGCTCTATGGACTACATCAGCACCCGAGCTTGGTATCTTTGGGCTTTCATTATTTCTGTTTCAAGCATGGTTATAGAAGAGGTGCAATTGATAAGACACTTTTCCTTAAGAAGAATTCCACAGACATCATTCTTGTGCAGTGTATGTGGATGACATTATTTTGGATCCACAAACAAAGCTTGGTGCAGGAGTTTGAGGAGCTTATGAAGGAGAGTTCGAGATGAGTGCTATGGGGAGTCGACTTTATTTTTGGGTCTCCAAGTTCGTAGAAACGATGGTATCTTTATCATCGGGACAAATATCCGAGGACATCTTGAAGAAATTGGTATGGAGAGTGTCAGATCGCCACTACACCTTATGAAGCTCCAAAGACAAAGACCAACAATGAAGCGAGATCCACCTATGAATGTTCATCTATAGATCTATGATTGGTTCTTTGATGTATTTTAACACTTCAAGGCCCGATATTACTTTTTTCGTAAGTGTATGTTCTGCCATCAAGTCACCCACTTACTTCCCATCTCAATGCTGTCAAGAAGATCTTTAAGTACCTCAAAGGTCAACCTCATTTAGGCCTTTGGTACCCAAAAGAGTCTCCATTTAAGGCTGGAAGCATATAGTGATAGTGACTATGTGGTGCAAAACGGATAGGAGATCCAAACCGAGGTTGCCAATTCCTTGAAAGAGATTGATTTCTTGGCGGTCAAGAAACAAACTATTGGCTACCTCATCATCAAGGAGAGTATGTTGTCACGCAAATT
Organism: Chrysanthemum lavandulifolium; assembly: GCA_022545495.1. NCBI lineage: Eukaryota > Viridiplantae > Streptophyta > Magnoliopsida > Asterales > Asteraceae > Chrysanthemum > Chrysanthemum lavandulifolium. The sequence continues at coordinate 3,426,957 of CM040240.1, read as the reverse complement.
GTTGTGATGTGTTCTTTGGATACAAAATCAATTGTTGGATTATGGGTATAACTTCATGAACACAACAATTTTATTGATAATCAAAGCACCATATGCATTGTTAAAATCCAGTTTTCACAAGAGAACTAAACATATTGAAATCGGGCACCACTTTATAAGAGATGCATATGACAAACATTTGATAAAAGTGGTTAAAATACACCGATGATAATGTGCGATTTTTTAACAAAGGCTTTTGATGGACCAAGGTTTTAACACCTTGTAGTCCATATTGGTATGCTTAACCCTTAACTACAAAGTTTAAGGGGAGGCATAGGCCTCAGGGGAGGCATATGCCTCAGGGGAGGATTTGTGTACACTTTGCATATTTTTATGTAACTTTGTTGATTTTTGTGTATATTTTTGTTTACTAACACTAACCAGCTAATGTAATTTAAGTTTATTTTTCCTTGTTTGGTTTATGTGTTTCTCTGTCTGTTTTGTTTTGCAGATTGCATAACTAAGATGAAGTTCATCATGATGGGTCAAATGGAATTTGGTCAAGTAATCTTTAAAGCTTGTTTCTACTGAAATCAAAGTACTGAAGTTAAGTTATTTGTTTCCATTGAAGAGAAAGTACTGAAGATTAATTGTTCATTCAAGAGAAGTACTGAGGTTAATTGTTCATTCATTCATTCAATAAACAGTTTACAGCTTACAGCTTACAAATTACAATCAACTTCAAATGGAAATACAAGATGAACATCTTTACATGATCTACTAAATCTATTCTAACTCCTATCATCGACTAGCTCATATCATCTATTTTAGCTGTTGGATATGCATGACCGCTCATATCTTCTATTCCAGCTGCTGGATATGCATGACCATGATATGCATGACCAGTATGACGAGCTAAGGATCAAAATGGGAAGGATAGATTAAGGAAACCGTAGATGATGAAGATGAATACACATTGTCCTTTGTGCTTCATCGACTGGTTTCACCAAAAAGAAATTAATCCATCTTCCTTATGCCCTTCCCTTGTACGATATGTGATGAAGGACCAGACCATGGCGCAGGAAGAGCGAACACCACCTGTTTAGGTTGAGGTGGTGGAGGTTAAGGGTGTGAAGTTATCTCCTTACAGGAGTCATCAGAGTCTTCAGAAGCTTTAATTTGGATTCAGCAGCTGATGTGTTTTCTACACCTGTTGAGGATCTGTCTCAACATGTTTCTTCTGATGCTGACTTGGGGGTTTCTTCTAAAGTTCTTTTTTGTGCTATTCCTCAAGATGTTTCTGCTACAGAACCTGCTGATACAGGAAAAGGAGCAATGATTGATGATACTGGTCCAGATCTTGTAAGTGAATAGGAAAAGCAAGCACAAGAAAGACTGATAGCAGCGTGTGCAGAGTTGAAGAAGAGTGAGATATTGGCTAAACAGCTTGGAGCAGAGGGTTCTCCTAGTTTTCCTCCTGAGAGACAAAGAGAACTTGATGAACTCATTCCTCATTTTACTGATAATCAATGGGATGCATGTATTAATCAAGCTGCATCAGATCCTACTCTTGCACAAAGTATATTGGGAGCAGATTTTGATAGTGAAAATTTTGTGGCTCAAATGGTGGCTCTTGGACAACAAAGGAAGCAAGAAGCAGTTGCAAAGAGGAAAGCCATTGTAGCTCAAAAGAATAAAGCTAAAAGGGAAAGACAACCAACTGAAGCTCAGAAGAAAGCCTATATGAGGAATGTGGTGAAAATCAGAGTTATACTTTATATAACTCTGGTCTGACAATGAAGCAAGTTTTGGCTTTCTTTGATTCTGATTTGGTGAAGAGGTATAATAAGATTATGAAGTTTACTTCATCTGTCTCCACATCATCTTCTAGTTTGAAAAGGATTGATGGTGCTTCAGATGCTCCTAAAGCAAAGAGGATCAAGACAGTTGAGATTGTGGACAATTTTGATATTGCTACACCCAAGATGACTTCTTCTGTGGTTTCTTCTAAAGCAACTCCTGAAGCTACTTATTCTGCTGAAAGGGTTCCCTCTACTGAGTCTCATGCTGTTTCTTCTGAAACATTACCTAAAGTGCCATCTATTGATCCTATTGGTGAAAGTTTGGAAGAGAAGCTGAACTAAAAGCTGCTAGTGTTGCTACAAGTACGTCTACTTCTTCTATTCCAACTACAGATGTTCATGATGACTCTGAAGAGGCACCATGTATGGGAGTTTATATACCAGGTAGGAGGAAGAAAAGGATGTCTAAAAGAAGACCTTCTTCTTTATGGAGATCTGTGAGATCATCAGGGGTTCCACCATCTAAAGTTAAGAAATCTCACAAGGCTAGTTCTTTGGATCTAAAAGCTGATGCTTCAACTTTCATCAAAGAAGGATCTGCTACTGTTTTTCCTGAAGGATCTCATGATGTGTTGATTAATTGGACTTTGAAAGATGGGGAGCTTAATATCATTTATCGATTGGATCACTCTACCATGCAGTTCAACTTTTTGAAGGAGATACTTCATTTGGTAGATAGGGCATATTTGAATACTCTATATGGTCTTGTCACTCAGTATTACCATACTCATACACCACAGGGTTCTGGATTATTCTTGTTGGGTGATCTTCATGTTCTGTTTGATTCTCAATCTCCAAATGGTAAAGGATATCCTATTTGGAATAATTTACATAAGTGGAAGGTTGAGACTTGGAGATTTTATCCTCTTTCTAATGTGCATGTGGTGGAGACCATGGGTGGTATTACTGTGTGTATGTGTGCTGAGAAGATATATCCTTTGTCTGTTAAGCTGATGGAAAGAATGCTTAGACAGAAGTTGGAAATACCTCCTGGTCTAGTTGGGAATGATAGGCTGCATGTAGAACAATGTGTTGGAATGATTAAGACTCAGCTTCTACAACATACAGCATCATCTTGATTGGTTATGGTATCTTGTATATTTTGTAATATTTGTTTTCTTTGATTTTTAGTTAAAAAAAAATAAAAAAAAATCTATATTCTTGATTTTATCTAACTTTTATTGCAGGTTTGTTGTATATTGTTAATGGTTATTGACTCACCAGATGTACCTTGTGTATATCAAAGAGTTAGCTAGTCCAAAGAGTACAGCTTTGGTAAAGACACATCAAATCTGTTGATAGCTATAACGGTTTGCTCAAAATCATAGGGACTGCAACCACCCATGCTTAATTGCTGAGGGTTGTATGGTCATCAATTCACCATGGTTTATTCCTTTTTGGAATCCAAGAATTGACTAGCCCACATGTATATGGCTTGTGGTAAAGGCAAGGAATAGCATATTTGTAATCGTTCACCGATTCTAAGAATTGACTAGTCCCGAGCAAACGCCTCTTGGTAAAGACGTTTCAAATCTGTTTATGGTTGCCGATTTGCTAATAAGTCGATGGTTATCGGTGTACCATGGTTTTGAACTTAAACATTTGGCTACCCGGTAGTGATGGCTATTAGTAAAGAGACATCAAATCCATTATTTTCAATGATTCATCTTCACGGTGTTAACACACCGGATGTAATGAGAATAGTATGAAACTAATATGTTTTGATGTACATGTTGTCATTTGTTCTTGCAAAGATCCGGAGTTTCAAAGTTTTGTCATCATCGAGGTGTTCTTATTTTGTTTCTTTGTCATTGCTCAGATACAATCCTCTAGTTCTGAAGTGTTTAAAGATCTATCAAGAAACTGGAACTTAACCAAGTCAAATTCCAGTTTAGGGGAGGATTGTTGGGAATTATGCTAAGTATGAATTATGCTGATGTTGATGCTAAAGGATTCTGCTGAAGTGTGGTGGATTCTACCGAAGACATAATTCTACTGAAGTTATATAGTTTGTAGTTTGTTTCTGCGGAGATAGTATTCCGCATATTTTATAGTTAGTTAGGATATGCATGAGCTTTATTAGGAATTGATTATGTATATCTTATTTAGATTTATGAGTTATACGTTTCTTAGAGAACAAGTTAGGGTTCCTTGTCTATAAAAGGAACGCAATAGAATGAATTATGTAGGAGTTGAAAAACAAAGTTTTAGTATCAATATAAAGATCCATAAGGATCAACGAGTTCTTAGTTATCTGTGTTTGTACTTGTGTTTATATTCCGCTAAAGAATACAAGTTGTAGAGATTTTCTATTAGTTTGTTTGTGATTACATAAGCAATACTAACGATCTACGAGAGCTCAAGATCTATCAAGGTCTACAAGTTTCTACAAGGTGTATGTGTTTTAGTTAATAATATCTAGTATATGACTTAGCCTAGTCATTCAAAGGTATATGTGTACACTTAACTTGGAAGATTTTTATGAAAAATATGGTGACTAAGGGGGGTGGTCGGCCAAGGGTAGTATGGGGAATAGGCTGTGTATTTTTTATGTATAAATACATTTAAAGTTGTATATAATGTGTATTTGGTACATATAACAAATTATTTAGTGTAGCGTTAACTAAAAATCGATTTTAACAGAACAAAATAAAATATATCAAAGTCATAAAAATTATAAAAATGCATTTCTCACAAGTATTGAGTGAATAAATAATTATCGAATGGTATTTACGAAAACCTTCGTAAATATATATATATACAACAATTTATATACAAAATAAATTCATAACATCGGGTAAACTAATAATATAATTTTTATAGTCTTAAAATAAGTATAAAAATATATCAGGATAATTTTTGGAAGGATGCATCAATACAATACCAGTTTAGCCGACATCGGCAAATATAACATAAAGTTTAGTTCCCAAATGATTGCGTTTTAATACATAATGATTAGTAGTGACATGTGAAAACTTCATTATGCAAAGACCTTGAAGAAAAGCTTACTAACGATCACCTGAAATGCATGAGAGAAAACGGGTCAACTATGAAAATAGTTGGTGAGTACACACGTTTTATATAATATGAAAACTCTTAAGAGAGAGTCAAAGGTTTCGGTCATCGAGAATAGTCCACAAAGCAAAGGCATTGTAAATCCACTCAGCTCCAAGTTCCGCCAATACGAAACTTGCAACCTGTGTGTTCACAACCCACTGCGAAAAGTAGTATGTATAGTAGTCAAGTATATGTTGTCATAATAGTTCACAATATAGCACCACGTATATAATAATGTATGCCGGGAAAAGCCCTAGAATAAATAATATGCGTCCGTAACACGGTGAACAGAGGTTGGCCAACCTCTAATAGCGCTATCCATACTACCTACCGATAGAGACTAACAATGCGAATGTACGAACGGTACATCATACAACTATTATATACAATTAAGAACGCCCGAACATGGGAGACTTGAGAACGCCCGTAACATAGTGAGACGCTCGCTCCGGACTGGAGGCTTTAGGTTGCTCGAACAAGGGAGACTTTGCACGCTCCACCAATAAGGCGAGACCTTTAGGTCAAGAACGCTCCACCAAAACGGTGAGACTTTTAGGGTCATAGCACGTACGGTTCAATAAGTTCAAACAAGTCATAAGTTCGTAATTAAGTTCAAGGATTTGATTCAAGTTCAAAAGTTCAAGTCAAACGAGTTCATAAAAGTAGTAATCAATTTAGTTCAAGTATGGTTCATGAATTTCTCCCCAAAATATAGTAAAAACGTTAAAATGGGATTGTGATTACTCACCTGATGCAATAATTATTATGACAAAAGTGGATACACTGAAATGAGGTGCAATCTCTATCCGCAACCTAATATGAATGATATGCTCTAATATAAGTCATGAAATGATGCTGTGCATGCAATTCATATAATATCCATACTACTTGTGCAATTTAAAATAAAGTTTATCGTCGAAAAATATGTTTATAACGTCTTGTCAAGTTATAAAATACTTAACGCTTATATATATTGGAACCACATCCCACGATAATCGTTTAGAAATAAAACAAGAATTTATAGTTTTTCGTCGTAAAATAGTATACTTTAACAACTCATGAAAACGACTAAGTAACCTTGCGAAGCTTAGTCGCAAAATGGTGAATATTAAATATTAGTGTTGAAGAAAAATAGTTATGATCGTCGTAATTCAAATAAGTATATTTTGGTCTTTATAAATCCGTTTCCTACGTTTTATATATCATTAGTTTTGTGTTAATGTATACTAATATATTTTTGATAAATCGACTTATTTAGATAATTTTTAAAACTCATTTTTACCCCTTAAATAACCCTTGACAGCTTGTATTTTTCATAAAATTAGTTTTCGTCGTTAAACTTGAAAATAGCGTAACTTCTTCGTTATAAATCCGTTTTAACCCATTCAAGCGACCACGGTTTCGTTTTAAAGTCTATTTTCTGAATATCTAGCCCAAAATAATCCATGACTTGTCGAAATTTCCATATTTTATAAAAAAGTACAGAAACTATATTTTTATCGTCTAACTTGATTTTTCTTGCGTAAATCTTGTTCCAACCATTTCAAATCAACACCAAATCTATTCTAAACCTACCATACACCTTCTTAGGGTGTCATGGGTTCCTAAAATTCATCAACAATGATAGTTTTCATGGGAATAATTATAGGATAGTTTAAACTAATAATAGGTAATAAAAACAAGCAAAAGTGGTATGAATCATAGAATACTTCCATGTTTTTGCACTAGGATGATAAAATAGCTCAAGTAAGATTAGGAAAGAGTAATAAAAATTATGAAAAGCTTACTAGTAATATGATGAGGTTTAAAGTAACTAGGTTCCTAAATACTTCTTGGTTTTTATTTCAAAACCTAATAAATAAGTAAACTAGTGTTTATTATCACTTGAATCTTGAAAAAACTTTATGTTTCTCCTTGTGTTCTTGCTTGGCCGGTTTTCAACAAAGAAAAAGGAGAGGATTTGCTTTGTTTTCACCTTTTGTATGTGTAAGTGTATATGTTTTAGTTAATAATATCTAGTATATGACTTAGCCTAGTCATTCAAAGGTATATGTGTACACTTAACTTGGAAGATTTTTATGAAAAATATGGTGACTAAGGGGGGGTGGTCGGCCAAGGGTAGTATGGGGAATAGGTTGTGTATTTTTTATGTATAAATACATTTAAAGTTGTATATAATGTGTATTTGGTACATATAATAAATTATTTAGTGTAGCGTTAACTAGAAATCGATTTTAACGGAACAAAATAAAATATATCAAGTCATAAAAATTATAAAATACATTTCTCACAAGTATTGAGTGAATAAATAATTATCGAATGGTATTTACGAAAACCGTCAGTAAATATATATATATATATATATATATATATATATATATATATATATATATATATATATATATATATATATATATATATATATATAACAATTTATATACAAAATAAATTCATAACATCGGTAAACTAATAATATAATTTTATAGTCTTAAAATGAGTATAAAATATATCATGATAAATTTTGAAGTGTCGGATCAATTATTAAAAATAAATGATCGTGCGATAACGCTTATTTAATAGAAAAATATACGTTAATGAAATATGCAAACCCATGCATGAATTAATATGAAAATGATGTTACTGATGATATGTAGACTAACTCTAGTCTATGTGTAGTGTTCTCAATGGTGTTTCATGAATACGCAGCTAAACTATTACGGTTACGCTAATTTGATACTCGTAAACCTAGTTTACGAAAAATGATGATTAAAAATCATGAATATAAATTTTTCTTCGGGAATGAATAGTGTTTTGTGACAAGTAAAATTTTGAAATAACCTCTCAAAATATTAAATCGACTTCAAAAACGAAGAATAGTAAAATGATGAATAGTAACCGATGAATAGTAAATTCCCCGAGATGAATAGTAAAATTTTTTAGAGTTTGCAAAATAACCGGAAATTGAGAATTGTGACAACTAACATGATATAGATGCATATCGTGAGGGCCTAAGACTGTATATGTGAAACCCGGTAAACTTTAGGGAACATTTAAGTAATTAACTAAAAAAAAAAGGAAAACTTTTTATTTTAATTTATTACACTTAAATTTTGAGCTTATGTGCTAACCGATTTTTTTTTTAATATGTATTGTGTATGTTTTTTATGTATTTAAACGTTTTTGAACGTTTTCATCCGTTTTTGTACGTTTTCGTCCGTTTTAGTACGCTTTTATAAGTTTTTATACGTTTTCACTCGGTTTTATACGATTTTTGTACGTTTTCATCCGTTTTTATACGTTTTCGCCAGTTTTGTAGGTTTTTATGCGTTTTTATCCGATTTTATACAATTTTTGTAAGTTTTTATACGTTTTCGTCCGTTTTTTACAATTTTTTTTTGTTTTCATCAACATTTATATGATTTTTGTATGATTTCATCCGTTTTATACGTTTTCGTCCGCTTTTTATAAGTTTTTGTATGTTTTCATCCGTTTTTATACGTTTTTTACGCTCTTTGTACATTTTTATACGATTTCATCGCTTTTATATCGCTGTCCTTTTTACGTTTTTATATGTTTGTATACGTTTTTGTTCGTTTTTATCCGTTTTTATATATTTTTGTCCGGTTTTTGTACATATTGCTCCGCTTTACACGTTTTTGTTCGTTTTATATGATTTTTGTAAGTTTTCATCCGTTTTATACGCGCTTGGATGTTATTATACATTTTTCTCGTTTTTATACAATTTTCGTATGGTTCCAAAACGTACAAAGTGTATAAAAACATAAAAAAACGTATAAAACGGATAAAACTATAAGAAAGCGTACGAAAACGTACAAAACATATAAAAAGGAACAACAACGTACAAGAACATGTAAAAATCGTATAAAGATGTATAGAAATGTATAGAAACTTATAAAACGTAACAAACAGACGAAACCATATAAAAATAGATGAAAACGTATAAGAACGTACAAAAAGCGTATAAAAACTTATAAAACCGGATGAAAACGTAAACTTATAAAAACGGATTAAAACGTCTACAAACATATAAGAACGTACAAAAATTGTATAAGGCTGGACACAGTAAGGGATCCCAATCCCTCTCATTTTCTCTGTCACGTCAGCTTTCTCTCTCGAACGACCTTCAGGCGATTGGGTGCCCTAGTAAAGGCGACCATGATCATTTTTTGACTTTTACCCAAGTTATAATACATTTAAATTATAAGCAAGTGGAGAAACATTTGATCGTATACACGACCCTCATTTGTAAAAACTCTTGGTCGATCGATTCCCTACAACAAGAAGATCGACTTGTAATCGATCGCATAAGTCAATCGTGTCCCATTACTGCGAGCAGCCTAATAATGGATGAAAACGTACAAAAACGTATACAAACGGGTGAAAACATTAAAAATAGACGAAAACATAAAAGAAGATACAAAAGACGTATTTAAAAAAATTGGTTCACATAAGCCCAAAATTTATGTATAAAAAATTAATTTTTATTTTTATTTTCTAGTTTTTATTATTTAGTTTTAGTTAATCACTTAAATGGTACTTAAGGTTTACCAGGTTTCACATATACAATCTTAGGCCCTCACGTTATGCATCTATATTACGTTAGTTCTTTTTATCGACCGTTTAAACATTGTTAGTAATTTGGACAGGACCCGTAATTTTTGCATACCAAAGGGACATGACCCATAAAAAAAACACATGGACAATATATGTGAAATCCGATAAACGTTAAGGACCAATTAAGTAATTAACTCTACAATTATTATACTTAAATAATCTTTTAGAAGAAAAAATAAATAACAAATGCATGATTTGCATAAACTAGTATGAGAACTCAATTTTAAAATCAAAATGTCTTATTGACCAATAGTAAATCAAAATTAAATGTGTCAAAGTTATAAAAAGGGCTAATATACAAACAAGTCACTAAATTTTGCGAAAAATTTGTCCGAAGTCACTAATGTTTCATTTCTGTCATCTAAGATACTCAACTTCACGAGTTGTTTAAATATGTTACTGAACCTTTAAAATGATGACATTGCATATTTATTTAGTACAAAACGGTTCTTGTGATTAGTCGGGTGTCACGGATTTGGTTCCTAGACCACTATTTCTGTTAGTTTTCTTACGTTTTCGTCCGTTTTATTACGTTGTTATTTGTTTTCAACCCTTTTTATACGTTTTCGTCCGTATTTTTACGTTTTTGTCCGTTTTCATCCCTTTTTTACTTTTTATTCGTTTCAAGCGTTTTTATACGTTTTCGTCCGTTTTTTACATTATCATCCATTTTCATCCCTTTTTTTACGTTTTCATTGGTTTTCAATCGTTTTTAAAAGTTTCGTCCTTTTTTTTACGTTTTTGTCCGTTTTCATCTACTTTTATATGTTTTTGTCCATTTTTATACGTTTTTCTCCGTGTTTAAATGTTTTTAAACAATTTTTATACATTTTTATTTGTTTTCATCCATTTTGTACGTTTTCATACATTTTCGTCCATTTTTATACATTATCGTCCGTTTCCGCGTATTTTCTTATATTTTCATACGTTTTCGTTCGTTTTTCTTACGTTTTCGCCCGTTTATTATGTTTTAATATGATTTCGTCCCCTTTTTTACGTTTTTATACGTTTTCGTCCGTTTTTATATATTTTCGTCCATTTTCTTACGTCTTCGCCCTTTTTTTATGTTTTCATACCATTTCGTCCGTTTTTCTTACGTTTTTACCCGTTTTTCGATGTTTCCATACATTTTCGTCCTTTTTTTACGTTTGAAAACATAAGAAAATAGGCGAAAACGTAAGAAAAATGAACGAAAACGTAAGAAAAATGGACGGAAACGTATAAAAATGGATGAAAACGAATAAAAGCGTATAAAATCGTATTACACATATAAAGCAGACAAAACGATATAAAACATTTAAAACGATAAAACAGATGAAAACGGACGAAAACGTAAAATGTATTTAAAACGATAAAACGGATGAAAACGAATAAAAACGGATAAAAATGTATAAAATCGTATAAAAACGGACAAAAACGTAAAAAACGGATGAAAACGGACAAAAACGTAAAAAAACAGATGAAAATGTATAAAAACGAATGAAAAAAATCAAAACGTATAAAAAGTGTATAAAAACGTATAAACGGACAAAAACGTATAAAAACGGACGAAACGTAAAAAATAGACGAAAACGTATAAAAACGGATGACAACGAATACAAACGTATAAAGTTTGTATAAAAACGTAGTAAAACGTATAAAAACGGACGAAAACGTATAAAAACGGATGAAAGCGTAAAAAAATGGACGAAGACGTATAAAAACGGATGAAAACGAATAAAAACGTATAAAAATTGTATAAAAACGGATAAAATTGTATAAAAGCAGATAGAACGTATAAAAATAGATGAAAACGAATAAAACGTATAAAACATGTATAAAAACGTATAAGAACGAAAAAAAACATATAAAACGGATGAAAACGTATAAAAACATATGAAAACGGACAAAAACGTAAAAAGAAATGGACAAAACCTTATAAAAATGGTTGAAAATGAATAAAAACGTAGAAAAATGGACGAAAATGTAAGAAAATGGTCAAACTAACAGAAATAGTGGTCTTGGGACTAAATCCGTGACACCCGACTAACCACAAGGACCGTTTTGTACTAAAAAAATATGCATTGTCATCATCTTAAAGGTTCAGTAACATGTTTAAACAACTCGTGAAGACCTTAGATGATAAAAATGAAACATTATTGACTTAGGCCAAATTTTTTACAAAGTTTAGTAACTTGTTTGAATATTAACCCTTATAAAAAACAAAAGTAGAGTATAAAGGTTATTTTTTAAAATTTAGTGATTAAGTTTAAAATATGAATAAATTCGAAGAAAAAAACTATAAAGAATTAGTGCAAATTGACAATAGAAAAACTTAAAGAAAGATGGATAATTAATCTTTTATGTAATAAAATAATTACATCATTTCGGAGTGTTTTTGCAAAACCCTTCTCATTAAAAAAAATTGGACCAATAGGAGAGCTCGATTTTGCCACGCAAGCGAAATCGAGCGATGTGATTGGTCAATAAAAAGTCAAAATTGAATTGGTTTTGGTCAAACTTTAATATATTTGGTGGAGAAATTTAGTTGATAAAAAAACACATAAAAATATAGGTGTCCAATTTGTAAAAACAAAAACTTAAAAAAGGAGGAGATAACTAATAAAACTTTAGTGGTTAAATGATAAATAAATTATATAAAATTAAGTGTAAATTTAAAAATTTCCATGTTTTTCAATAATTTTACAAAATAAATAAATAACCCTTTACACTTTATACTCCCTAAACTTTACAATATAAACTTTGTTTAAAATTACATGATTACTAATATTAGTTTTAAACTTTGATCCGGTAAAACTACAAAATGTTGTAAATATATGAATTAGTTTTAGTACATGCTAAATATTTTAAGGATAAATATTTGTTTCGGACTTTCATTCATTAAAAAAATTATTATATATGTTAAGTAAGGACTCAAGTTATTTTATTTTAAAAGTTTAATCTATGCGTACACATGTTTGAATATTCGTCTAAATTATTATTAATGAGAATATAAGTATCAAATGGTATGCACGGATGCTGTGATATGAAAATAAATATACAGATCGTATTTATAACAACGACTCATGTAATTCTTAATTAAACTTTATATACGGATATCTAAAAAAACATTTTCAAAATCTTTACGAAGTATATTATAACTTCATCAACGCTCATTATGTGCTACTAAATTCACACATTTTGTACAACATGATATCAAAAGTTGAAGTTAAACAACAACCTCGACCTCAATCTCAACATATATGTTAGTTAAAAAAAGTTAAATCTTTCATCCATAGAATTCTCACAAAATATTAATAGATATTAATACATAATAAAAAAACTTTTGCATAAATATTAGTTGTACTTATATCATAATTGACATGTAATCAAAATCGTCCAATATCATTGGTCGATAAAAAGGAAAAAATGAATTGAATTTGGTCAAAATTGAAAAATTTCCTGTAGAAATAAAAATACACCACAAAACACATGTGTATAAAATGTAAAAAAAATAAACTTCTAAAAAGCGGAGTAGACATTATAAACTTAAAGGATTTGAATGTAAACACAACAAATCCTACCTTCTACCCATCAGAAGACCCGACCTCACCCAATCGAATCGTGTGCAGCAGAAAACCCGGAAAAATATATTGCTACCAAAAAACCCGACCACCACCAATCGTAAATTATAAAAAGGAAACAATGCACACTGACATACATTCCTCTTCATTCTGGCACATAGACAAAACCTAACCCTGCCAGAAAATTAACTAACTGCAGCTCTAAAACACATCACAATTCGATCAAACCAAAACAATTGGCCTCTAATCAGGAGTCGTTATTGAAAAGGTATGTTCATGAACAACTAACACAATATATAATTTTGAAATAGGTATCATACATGAATTTTCTGTTATTTTGGTTTGATAAATGATCTTTGTAAGGTTAATTAATCATGTGTTTGTGTTTAATTGTTATTTATGTGTAAAGTCAAAAGGTTTATATTAGATTCTTAATTTAATACGTGTAAAGAAAAAATAAAATTTAAATCAATAGACCCTAATCTCATCAAAACAAGATCAATTTATCAGTTGATTATTATCATGTTTCTATAACCCTCATGACGCAAATATTTTTACAAACAATACATAATTAAGTTTAGTCTAAGGGTTTTAACTATGGCTGCTGAATAAAATTTCATTCATTCAATTAGGACTCATAAATTGTTTATTGGGTTAATTATATTGTTTGTGCAAAATTGAAATATATCAGTTGGCCACTATTAAAATTGAGAAGGTAATTCAGGTTTGTTTGTATTAATTGCTTTGAATATGGATGAAAAAGGTAACGATGTAGGTGATGTTTAAGGTTTTCAATGGCTGCAAACTGACAAAGAGGTTGCTAACCTAAGCCTATTTTAAAAAAGTTGATAAAGTTATGTGTTAGAGTCAATTCAAAGTAAGATAATTTTTATCTATGTTTATGAATTTAAGCTTTATCAATCTTTAAATATTGTAGTACTTGAATGATAAGTTCGCTGTGATTAGTTTTAAATGAAATGTCTATTATTATCTTTGTTTGATGGTTATAATTTGATAAATAGTATACTTATAATGATCGTATACTTCTGATGATTGAATCTTTGGTTGTGTGTTTCTTTAGTCAGTTAGGTGACATTTCGCCAAGCAAGTTTGTGAAAGACGGGTTCCTGGCGGTCATATTCGAGTTTTTCTGCAAAGCATGGTGAGTCATGGCCAAGAAAGTTAGCAAGTGATTTAAGTATTGCCAAAAAAATTAGACACGACAATGGTGGTTTCCTCAATAGTTTAAGATAAGATGTCTTTTGAGCAACGATTTTCCATATCTTAGAACACATGAAGAACGCATGCAAATCATGAAACAAAAATTGTGTTTCACCACCTATTCAACCATATTTAATCTTTGCAACTACAAGCATGGGTAATCACAATATGGGGTAAACTTAGCTTATGGACCTCCGCAAACTCAGATTGTTCACTAGGTAGCTTTACGCTATTTACTTTTGTTGTACAATGATTTAGCATATGGAGTTTATTAGATGTGTTTGGGTAAACTTATTTAGACAATTGTGCCTAATAGAAGTATCAATTATGAGCACTTAGGTAGGCTTTGAGGCAAGAGGTAGCTATAAATGACATTACAAACGCATAATAAATTTATGTCTAAACCCCGGGCGTGTATGGGCATTGAAAGCATTTGTGCAAGTACTTCAATAGTAGTTAATAGAGAAAAGTACTTTGTGTGAACGACGCCATAAAAAAGGGTTTTTGGTACGTAATGCATAGGCTAATATAGGTTTTGTTGAAGTGAGCCATATTTAGTGTCGGTATATATCCAATATGCTTTTGGACAAAATGTAAATTTCTATTACAAGAGTCTGACTTTGGGGTGGTTGAGTAATTCTTTTATAGCCGTTTTCTCTTGCACTTACCAGTTCAGGTACAAACTCAAACATCTAGGTCTCTGTGTGTAATGCATAGGAATAAAGAGGTATATTACCGAGTATCAGTTTTGTGAGTGGTTTGTTAAGAGCTATCAAATGACAAATAGTAATTTATATAGGAGAGTCAAACAATTTTTATGATATGTCGACAGAATAAGAATAAAATGAAGTGTTAGGGTGTGAGGAATAGGAATATATATAGAGGTGGAAGACACTGACCGCCCTTTTTTTGACACCACCGAGGACGTAACTTAATTGAAATAGAGAAGTAAGAATAGAGAAGAGAAAAAATTCGGTCTGATCAAGTCCTACATGTCTTGCCATTGCTGTATTACCGGACATGAATGTGGAATATCACTTCAACACTGTTACTCAAGCTTTAAAAGGGCCAACACCGTCCCTTAGAAGCTTTGCCTTTGCACACAATCTTCATGCTCCTACAGATACACTAACTGATCGACAAAATAATGAATCTGCTTTTTATAGGAGTAAACATTTTTTCTTCAGTTTTACTCATTCTCCATTATAATTTCTTTAATTGTTCTCTTCATTTTGCAGGGTCCAGATTAGGGAGGAAAGAGCCAAGGAACGTGAGCGAGTCGGTGCTGGATGAAGAATTTTGGGAAACCGGAATGGATCAAAAAATGCTAAGAATCTGTCGTTGGAAAAATTGAAAGCCAAAGGGACGAATGTTCTGTTCATCAAAATAATACAACACACACAAGCCAGAAAAAATACACATCCTACAATCCATTGAAGACTATGGCGTCCCTTAACTGACGAACAAATAAAGAACCCACATCGTTCTTCCAATATTACACAGCCATCCTGGAGTTCCTAATATTTGGACGGAACTTTTTTTGGCTTACATTGTTCGAGCAACAGAAACTACCGGCAAGTAAACAATGGTAAAAAGACTTGAAAACGTTGTATTACATATAACTAAGCATTATTACAACACAAAAAATGTTAGTCTTTTTTATAAACATTGTTAAATCTTGATAAGTTCTTGAGTTCAAGATTAGCAGTTGGGACAAGCTTGAGTTGATAGTGAGGAAATATGTCTTTGAGGTTATGAATATAACTCATGTTGGAATAGATTTTCAATAGTTGTGTATATTCTTTTGATCCTATTTTTAATCAACCAAGTAGACCTACTTAAGAGATGTTAAGTTTTTTGCTTTCTAATCGATAATAATACATAATTAAACTTTTATGAAAAAACGTGTTGATAGTGAGGAAATATGTCTTTGAGGTTATGAATATAACTCATGTAGGAATAGATTTTTAATAGTTGTGTATATTCTTTTGATCCTATTTTTAATCAACCAAAGTAAACCTACTTAAGAGATGTTAAGTTTTTTACTTTCTAATCAATAATAATACATAATTTAACTTTTATGAAAAAAACCCCTAATTAAGAGATGTCAAGTTTTTTGCTTTCTAATCGATAATAATACATAATTAAACTTTTATGGAAAAAACCCGTGTGTGCACGGGTATTATAAGTAGTTCCCCACAAGGATTGTAACTTAAAGCTCCCCACAAGGATTGTAACTTTTAAAAGAGCAAGGACTAAACCTGCAATTTAACCAAACCACAAGGGTGATTTTTGCAATTCACTCTAATATAAATGTGAGGGGCGGAAACGAGCCCGAGCCTGCCAGAGCTCGAGCTCGGCTCATTTATATATAAAAAGCTCGAGCTCGTTTCGAGCCTTGCATTCTGACCTCAAGCTCGGCTCGCGAAAATTTTCACAAGTTCGAGCTCGGCTCGGGCTCAACTAACTTATATAACGTGTTTGAATGAAATAAAGCTCGAAAGCTCGTTAATCACACTGGGCTCGAGCTTGTTTATTTTTTAAAACTCGTTTATACATGGTTATATGTGTAAAAATATGTATACATATATATTTGTAAGATTCGTTAAGGCTCGCAAGCCTAATAGATCTGTGTATGTAAAGCTCAAGCTCGAGCTCGATTATTAAACAGCCTAAAACCTATGCTCAAACTCGGGCTCGAGCTCGTTTAGGCTAGGCTCGACTCATTCGAGGTTTTTACCGATCTGATCACAAGCTTTACATGAACGGCTGAGCTCGTTTCTACCCCTATAAATGTCAGTTTCAGTAATAACCATCAAAAAAATACTTAATATGACATCTTAGTTAATAAAAAGGAAGGGACTACTATACTTATTGCAACGTGAAAGTTGCATAATCAGTTTATTGCTGTTGCAGCACATCATTAACCGCCAAACTTTGACAGCATTGGTGAGGCAAGAATGATATAGGATAAATTATTTTAGTTCCATCAGATAAATTTAAATTCTAGTCAGTTTACTCCACAACAATATGGCAGCAAACGGATTCCGTTCAAGTCAAATGTATAGTAGCACATGCTTGTTAACCTCTCCATATCAGTCTCGATACCAATTTCTAATAAATTATTACAAAAAGATGCAGATTTCACTCGAATGTGGAATCTATGCCAAGAGAATCCTTCAACTTTGCAACCAAATGTGGTAATGACTTGACGTTATCTTCGATTGACAGGTTAACACATGACTCCATATCCTGCATTGCACCGGTTCTCTTTTGCAGCTTTGCAGCCTCATATTTGTCTTGGCATACCATAAGTGACCGCTGCAAACGTTCCTATACACACACAAAAAAAACGTTAACAATTCTTATACACGCTAGAAAGATATGAACCACGTTGATATGGCCCAATTTCTCTAGTAATTATAACCCATTTTGACTTTTAGACATGGGATAAAAAGCTCAAATATCTGATGATTAGACAAACTTAGGTTTGGATTCACAAAAGAAATAATAAGTGTCACCGGTACATATACTACATGTATTCATCACGCAATCTCTACATCAACAATAATGCTAAATGATGCAGATGCTTTTACAGTGGCGTATTAAGTGCAGAAGCAGATACAAAATAATGGTGAAATCAGAATCAGCATCAGTGCACGTTGTAAACGGTTATTGTACCATCATTAATCATACTTAATTTTGAAGTGTATCAGTAAAGATTCTATGAAATAGGTGTATACAAACGACCATATTAGGTCACGATGGGCATAACTTTAGTGTATAAGTTACTAGAAAATGAATTGAGATGCTGCATAACTACATAGTTTCTGATCCCTGAGTTCAAACGGTTGGCCTTACGCGCGGTCATCAGACCTAAAGTTATCCTGTAAGGTTCAACAAATTGGAAGATGCACTGTATCCGCAATTGCAGGTGATACTGTGTTGAAGTATTCACAAAAAAAGTTTAGTTCTTGCTTTCTAAATGTTAGTTGTGGGTCTTGACACGGCTCATGATGTGTGAAGTCTATATATACTATAGTCTTCCTAGGTCCTAGGCATTACGACTGAGAACAGGGCAGAAATGAATCAAATTTCAATGAGTTGGACTCCAGAAACAGTCTTGTCTTGTTTTTCCTAGATTATCCTTCTATTTAACAGTCTAGTTTGTACTCAAGAAACAAGAGAACAAACTCGCAAATCAATTGCAGTACTAATCAGAGTACCGGATTATCATCATGCCTCAACGCAAATTATGTAGCAACATATTACCAGCTCAACCAGCAATTCACAGATCTATTCCCACAATCAACACAAACAAAAAATTTAGAGCGAGAGAAGGGCTTACCTGAAATTTAGCCATTTCACCTTCAACAAGATTCTGAGCTTGAAGAACAGGAACACTGCAATTCTCAACACACTGACTTATATCATCCTGCTTCCTCCTCCTGTCAAAGCACTCATACGCGCATCTGAAGTACGCTTTCTGCACATCCGTCAATATTTTCAAACGTTAATCACACCAAAATGAAACATAATAATTCTTACGTTATATCAATTGGTACAATAAGAAAAAGCTATACTGCGAATTAGGGGGTGTTTGGTTAAGCTGATTGTTTTGGCTTATCGTTTTATTTGACTTTTTCAAAGCTAACAAGACTATTTTATTCAGCTAATGAGCATACCAAGTTGAATTCATAGGCTTAAATAAGGCTACGTTTGGCAAAACTAGCGTTCAGCTGTTTGTTTTATAAAAAGTGTTTGGTGACATAGTAGCTACAGTAATAAAGTGTAAAATGATTCGCTACACACTCCAAAGAGCTCGTCGCCAGACACAGCCTAAGCAATAATTCAAGTTGATTAACTCAAAACCCGAAAATGTTGGATTATAAGTTTTTCAAGATCCAAATAAGCCCATAAGCCAACAAAAAAAAAATCGGGTGTTTGTCTAAGCTTATCTGCGGGCTTATGAGCTTATTTAATTTCGCCTTAAGCCCAAATTTTCCGGCTTATACAAGCTTATGATGATATCATAAGCCCATAAGTCTCAAAATAAGCTAGAAATCCAGGCTTAGGAAGAAATATAAAAAGCTCATTTCCCTAAATGCTACACAGTCCGAAAAGTTCAGCCTGAGCCAATAACTCAAGTTGATTTTCTTAACACCCAAACCTCCAAAAATGTGGGATTATAAGCTTTTCAAGATCCAATAAGCCCATATACCAAAAAATAAGCTACTTCAATATCCAAACACCTTCTTAATCGCAATTATCTTACAAACAATTACAGGGGTGTTTGTTTAAGCTCATTTGTGGGCTTATGAGCTTATCTATTCTCAGCTTATATTTCGGGGTTGTTTGTTAAACTTATATGTGGACTTATGAGCTTATTTGATTTCGGCTTAAATTGTATAAGCCCTAATTTTCTGGCTTACTTTGGGACTTATGGGCTTATATAAGCTTATTATACTATAATAAACTTATATTATATAAGCCCATTAAATCCCAAAATAAGCCAGAAAATTGGGGCTTATACAATATAAGCCGAGATCAAATAAGCTCATAAGCCCACATATAAGCTTTAACAAACACCCCCTACATAAAAACATAACAATGTCATACACAATTAATCCATACATCCAAATCTGACTATAATACACAAAATTTCCATAAACCCATATCAATATATTCACAAAAAAAAATTAAAAAAAAAACCTGAAGGGTAAAATTAACATGATCCTGAACAACAGCAAGCTGAGACTGAGCAGCAGAATTGACTTCATTCAGCTTCTGTCTTAATCTCTCTGACACAATCCTCTCTTCTGCTGCATCTATATGATTCATTTTTTTTTTTTTTTTTTTAATATAAAAAGAAACCAATTTGGGGATGGGTTTAATAAGGGTTTTATGTTTTGTGTTTTATGATGATATTTTATAACGGCGGTGGATTCTTTGCTGTTTGGTCCTTGTAGTTTTGGCTTGATTAGTAAGATAATAAACATTTATCCCTAAGGTTATATAGAAACAACACGTTTAGTCCCAATTCTAAAAAGAATGCGTCATTCAACCCTGCCGTCTTCATTTCGTAACGTAATCGGTCCTTTTTCTAACGACCGTTAGTTAGTGTTGGTCAGAAGCATCGCGTGACTTTCACGTGAGGGCAGTTTGGTCTTTTACGTATCTTCGTCTTCAACCTTTACTTTAGTCGTGAATTTTTAATTTATTTTTAAATCAAATAATAAACGAAAGTATTTATCAGTTCTTGTGGATTGTCTGAAATGGTATTAGTAGTAAGATCAAATCTATTATTAGTTCTTCGAATCATATCAAACATAGGCTTATTGTTAATATGTACGTTTCTTTGGAGAGATAGTCTTCAACTCTCAATCCTATTCACTTGTGGCCTACTAAGAATCTTAACACTTGAATGAACAAACAACGATCGGCAAAGACATGCCCAACAAAACAAATTACCACTAAAATTCACAACCGGCCCACTCGCTAATACGCATTGATCATATAATAAAAACACAAAATACCCGGTTTAAATTTCACTCCAAACCTTAATCTTGAAACATAAGTTACATCAAGAAAACACTAAAACTTAGTTTAACACCTAACAAATTTTTGGAAATTATTTTTTGGGGGCGTTATGGTGGGCTCATGCAGCAGTGGAGGTGGTGAAGAACCCCTTTGGTGGTGACCTGATTAGTAAGATAACACCATTCATCCTAAGGTTATACAAAAACAACACGTTTAGTCCTAATTCCAAAAGAAATACACCATTTATCCCCGCCGTCTTCATTTCATAACCTAATCGGTCCTTTTTTCTAACAACCTTAGTTAATGTTGGTCAGAGGCATCACATGAGGGCATTCAACCTTTACTTTAGTTGTGATTTTTAGTTTATTTATAAATCAAATAAATAACCAAAATTGTTTATCAGTTCTTATGGATCGTCAGAAATGGTATTATTGGTAGATCAAATCTATTATCAATTCTTCGAATCATATCAAACATAGGCTTATTGTCAATATGTACGTTTCTTTGAAGAGATTGTCTCCAACTTTCAATCATATTAACTTGTGGCTTGGTGATTCGTTGCTTGTGAGCGTGGTGAATAAACACAATATCAATATATCAAATTAAACGTGAAATCCGACAAATCAACCTTTTAGGAAAAGGGTTAATGTGCCAAACCTCACGAATGTGATAAAAGTGATACCGGGAAAGTAATTTCCCAGGTCGTGTCCCAACAAGGTGTGAATTGACGGTGTCGTTGAGTTTTGTGATTTGTAACTTGAATTAGTTTTAATGAAGTTTGATTTTTGATTACGTATTCTACAATTTAAAGCACAAGATTGAAAGTTAAGCACCTAAAACAATGTAAACACAAAATAAACTACTACTAAGCCTAAGGAATGATAAAACGATGCTAAACTATGTCCTACGATGCTAAAACGCAAAAACGTGAAACACCGGGAACGACCCGAGCCATAAACGTAAAGATTTTGCAATTTAAGGGCAACGGGTGTAAAAACAATTTTCCTACGATCTAAACGGCTAAAAATAATTTTAGGAAAAAATCCGGGTATTTTTTCGAGTTTTAAATTAATTTCTACGAATTAAAAACTAAATTAATCTAGTTAAATAATTAATAATACTAAACATTTTGAGAAAAATCTGAAAAAATCACAAAACTACTTTGAGTTATTGTTAATCTAAGAAAAATAAAAATAAAAACTAATACTTGCTGTGGAAATAAGCTTTAGAATAAGCTGCCAAATCTTGTTTAAATAAACTGAGAAAACACCTTATATATTTAATTTGGCAGATTATGAATGAAAAAAGACCCAAGGGCACTGGTAAGAGGTTTGCTTGTGAACTGAGTAGCGTGGATTCAAGTCTCACAAATGTCAGTTTTTTTGAAACATTTTTTTTTGAGATCTGCTTTTGGAAAATCCAAGGTGCACTCAAAATGTAAAAGTTTTGTGAAAATTACCTTCTAAAACCATCTCAATAAGTCGCTTAGACAACTTATTCATCATTGCTTGACAAAGACAACCAAACACCCTTTTTTTGGGTAAAGGGAGTAATCTCGCACCTGGTAAATATATTAACCAAATAAACGTTTAAGTACAATGGATATGAGTGAAATCCCATATCTCAAACCGTTACATAGGCATAGAGCTTACATAACAAGATACTTCTGCTTTCTAACCAAGAAAACAAACCATTACTCAAATGATAACATATGACACAAAGAAATAAAATTACTTCCTAGGACCTTGAACGTTGTGCCATACATGGCATTTAAGGCATCCAAATTCCGTGAAGATCACGAACTGTTTAGCATAGTCATCGAAATCATAGTCATCATACTCATCTTCAAACTCTTGGCCACCACCAAATATATTAGCAGACTCATCAAATGGGTTAGAACCAACCTCATCTTCGAATCGGACACAACAATCTCTCCCACTTTAGAAAAGGGTTACTTCTCTTAGTAAAAGAGGCAAAGGTATACAAGAATCACTAGTTTGAGGAGCCACTATCGACTCCATCTCTTTCAAATCACTCACAAGAGGCTCTTGTGATGCGAGACTGTCTTAGTAGACTTATCTTCATTAACTTCCATTGTACAACCAGAATCCACATCCTTGATAGTGTCATTAGAAGGAATACCAGACGCATCCGTATGTTCCATATTAAGAGCATCAAACTGGTTAGATGTAGCGATCTTGGTTCCACTCGAACTAGCCACAGCAGAAGCATTCTTTTTAGTGACTACGACTTTCTTAGGTTCAGGAGGATTCTTCTTGGGTTGGTATTGAAACTGTTTACCCACAACAGGTTTGAAAAACCCTCCTTGACCCGGAATAGAAGACCCACCTTGCTTTCCCTTCTTCCTATTATTAACCGTCTTGAAACCATCATATGCACCATCATTTGCATGCTTAGAAGGCTGAGTAGGAGGTTCAACAACTTTAGGACAATCAATAGGAGTATGACCAAAAATCTTACATTTATCACAATGCGGTGGTTTCCACTCATATTCAACCCGTATCTTCTCGATAGTCGACCCCGACCCATCAAGTAACGGAATCTCAACAGTAAGGCTATCCCTAAGAAGCTCATCCGACTTCACATCAATCATGCATCTAGCAAAACACAACCAAACACCCTTTAACAGTTTTATTAGGCAAAAAGGAGACCAAGACAAGGAATAAAATAGCAGAGTACTGAAAACTAAGTGATTTAAATCTAAAATGAGTAAAATGCAGTTAATAAGCTAAAAGCACAAGGGAATAAGCAGTGGCAAAGATTACACTAGGGAGAGGGTTCTAAGCTAAGATAAGCACTGGATGACTAACAATAAGGACTAAATTGTAACGTCTCAATTTTTAAATATAGTAGTACGGATATATCTATTATTTTAGTGGATTGAATAGAAAAGTCCCACTTTGACGGTATTAAAAATATAGTTAGCAGGGACTTGATATGTAAATAACATATGACCTAGTTTTCCAGACAATCTACTACAAAGGAATGATTATGCCATAACTATCAAACCATTCTTGGGCTTATCCATTTTATTGAAGTCGGTTAAGGAGATAAAGATCTCCCTCCTATTAAACACATAGAACAAAAAAACACAGGAGTATTCTCCTACCCATTTGATTGAAAACAAAAAAAAGAAGAACAAGGTTTCTTCACCTTGAAGATTATGACAATTCTACAAGATTAACAAGAAGCAATCAAGAATCAAGCATGGGTAACAAAGCTTATGATGTTATCAAAGTTTATGGAGCTTCAAATGATTCTTATAATATTCTTTAAATTCAAGTAAGTGCCTATTTATATGTTTAATCATGATTTCAAGCTATAGGAAACATGAGGTTATCTTTATAAAGTGATATACGGTTATATGATGGATTTGTGATTTATGATCTAAGAGGTAATTGAATGATTGTGGATTTATGATGGGGTTATGTTAATGATCATGTTAGAGTATGTAGGTGGTGTTTATGTTGATTATTGAGTTGAACCAAATATGATTTATGTGATATATGATGTTAAACAAGTTGCTGAAATTTTCAGCAATGATTAGTCATGTTTGAAAAATCATATAAAATTGATAGAAGCGCGGATTGAATCATGGCCGAACTTTTTGGAAAGACTAAGGTGTCTACTTCAGCTGTTATTTATAAAGTTTTTGCTCATTTAGTAGTTAAGTTGGTCTAAAATGTGATTTGGTACAGCAAGGGCTAATCTTGAAATGTGCAGCAAACCGAACTTTAAAAATTCATACCGGATAGACCGTAACTCTGTTTGGATCGTTCCATACCTTTTCGGAAAGGGAAAATAGTATAATTTCATGGAAAATTAGCCCCATGACCTGTTTAAGTACTTAAGTGAGTTAAAATGATGTATTTATAGGCTACTGCAGAAAATCAGCAAACGCTTTGTTAAGTGTTTTAATAATTACGACATGATAAGATGTTTTTACAAGTCCCGGGTGATTATATGCTATGATAGCTTATGTTCTCAGCCCATATGGTTATAATTCATGTTATGAAAGTATAGAACCAAGTGACAATACGTGGTTAGCTTAGCTCGAGTTTCCGAGCATTGTAGTGCATGTTTGGCAAGATTTATGCCATGACTAGTTTATGAGTTTATGCATTATAGTTAGTTTATGTGCGCTTAGTTGAACTTATATTTGCATTATCATGGTATATTCATGCCTAGTTGTTATGCGTTAACATTATACGTGTACATCTATCATGATATAGGTGTTCGAGGCATACTGAGAATCATTCATCTTGCATTATACGGCCCAGGTGAGTAACGGATTTTCAGTTAAAATATTTAGTAGATTAAGCGTGTTTAGTATATATATATGCCTTGCTATATCTCAATTACTATGCAAGTTAAGTATCATGTTGACCTCTTTGGTCTGGGTCATATTAAGTATCATGTTGACATGTTTGGTCATATAAAGTATCAAGTTGACCCGTCGGGTCATATTAAGTATCATGTTGACATGTTTGGTCATATTAAGTATCGTGTTGACCTCTTTGGTCATAAAAAGTATCAAGTTGACCCGTTGGGTCATATTAAGTATCATGTTGACATGTTTGGTTATATTAAGTATCAAGTTGACCCGTTGGTCATATTAGGCATTAAGTTGACCCCAATTGACCCGTTTGGTCATATTAAGTATCAGGTTGACCCGTTGGTCATATTAAGCATCAAGTTGACTCATTTGGTCGTATTAAGCACCAAGTTGACCTGTTTGGTCATATTAATTATCATGTTGACCTGTTTGGCCATATTTAATATTAAGTAGACCCGATTGGTCTTACTAAGTAGTATGTTGTGGATCAACCTTAAATTATATATGAATGTTATATGTGTTTAGTTTTGTGTGCAAAATTCTTTATGCACTTTTTGCATGTGATGCATTTATATATGCATGTCAGATTTAATTAGGTATATGATTATGCATGGTATAAGGCGAGCCTAGTATTTTATGCACTTAATTAGTCAGAATGGTACTTTATGCGTTACTTAATGTATTTAATACTATTAGTATGTAGTCAGTTATGTGATCACACATGTGTTCCAGACAAAGTTGGAACCCTCCTTAGTGGAGAATCGAGCCTTAGAATAGTGAATGTTACAAAATTGGAACTCAGACATCCTGTATGGATGATTAACATGCTTATATGGCTCGTTAGTTTTGTATTCAGTCAGTATAGTACTATAAGTACTTAGTCAGAATGTGCTTATGCACTCAGCCAGTATACTACTATAAGCACTTGGTCAGTATGTGCTCATGCACTCAGCGAGTATGTGCTTATGCACTCAACCTATGTAGTACTATAAGCACTCAGTCAGTATGTGCTCATGCACTCAGTCAGTATGTGCTTATGCACTCAGCGAGTATAAACCTATAAGTACTCAGTTATTATGTGCTTATGCACTCAGTCAGTATGTGCTTTATGCACTCACTATGTGCTTATGTACTCAGTCAGTTATGCACTAAGTATGTGCTTAGTTATGCAGTCAGCTATGCACTTAGTATGCTTATGTACTTGGTCAGTAACACAGTGTATCATGTATTTAATCTGTCAATGTCGTGTTATGCTGTTACTTAATATTATGATTCATGTAGTCAGAATAGTACTATATATACTTATTCAGCAGCATGCTTATGTTCGGTTTATGAGTTAAACTAGTTCCGTTATCTCACTAAGTCTTATAAACTTACCGTTCTCAGTTTATATTTTTGTAGGTATGCAATATGAAACCATGTACATGCTAAATGGGGCATAATGGGTTAAAATGATGTAGCTTGCGGGTTAGGTAACGAGCTTCTCATTTCCATCATTTGTTATCAGTTTGGAATGTCCTTAAATCAAGAACCGGCTTCTTTACCAAGTTTAAAGAGTCACCGTTATGTATTTTTGTAAAGTTTAGTATTTCAACGGAACGTTTGGAATAAGCCCGTATGATGTAGAAAATACGCTTCCGCTAGTTTTATGAATGTGTACAGTTTACGGATTTTTAATTTAATAAAAAAAATATGGGCGTTTCATAAATAAGCAATAGATAAACTAATCTAACCTATTCTATCTTAATAGCCTCTAACATCCCTAATTAAGCTGAATTTATCTTACTAATAAGCTAAAGAATGAAGCGAAAAAAAATTACATGTGTATGCTAAAACTGCAGTCCCAAAACAGCCTAGGTGAGCTGTTTTGAACCTTATTTTTAAGCTGAGAAGTTAACTTTCAAACCAAGGACAATGCTGAAATATCAAAGTAGCATAGTAAAGTACCAAAAAACTTAATTTGTGGGTAAGAATAACTCTTAAGCAGCTTAAAAATAAGCTGAATTCAGGTCCTTATGGAACAAGTATGCTGATTTGACAGAAAAGAAATGTGGCAAGGTGGCTTCTTGAATAAGCAGCTTCTTGATCTTAGCCATTGATGGCTTTGAGCTCCAATGAGAATGCAGAGGATCGCCAAGGTGGCTTGACCACATGTGAAGCTCTTTTTGCAGCTTCCTAGGGTGAGAGTGACAGGGGTGAGGATGAGTGGAGGGTGACTGTGTAATGAGTGTGCATTTGGCGGGAATAGATTCTGGGTGTGTTTTAAGTTTTCTGGGTTTTGGGGGTTTAAAGTGGGAAGGTTAAGAGAAGGTCAAATGGAGGGGTAATATTGGGAGAGGTCAAATGGGGAAAGGGTCAAATGGGAAAGAGGGGTGGTTCAAAACAGTTTTTGATAGGGGTCATGAAGGGGTTCTAAAAGGGTGATAGGTTTTTTTATTAAAAGAGTTTAATTGTTTTTTTTTTTTAGTTTTTAATTTTTTGCATTTTTTTTACTTTGAAATCAAAAATTGGTTTTAATAAAAAAAAATGAATTTTTACAAAATGGTTTTTTTAAAACTGAAAATGGGATTTTGGATTTTTGGGTTTAAAAGGCAGTTTGGTCGTTTTGGGTATCGGGAAAGGGTAAAATGGAATTTTGGGTATAGGGTGAAGGTTTTGAGTTTTTTTTCCCCCTGCTCACTCTCAGAACGTATCCCGGGCTCCAGAAATGTAGAAAATCACTTCCAGGCTAAGTCTTGACTGCACTTTTTCCAATTTCACTTTCGATTTTGCCGTTTTGCTTTTTTTTAACCCTTTTCTACCTGAAAGACATAAAATACACTCCGAGAATATTTTTGACATATTTTGATCATATTTGGGTGTTTTTGGTCGTTTTTGAGGTTTTAGACAGGTAAAATGATGAGTGAATAAGCACTCATCACCTGCTAGGAATCTTAACACTCGAATGAACAAACAATGATCAGTTCACTCACTAATACCCATTAATCATATAACAAAAACACAAAATACTCGATTCAATTTCACTCCAAACCCTAATCTTGAAACATAAGTTACATCAAGAAAACACTAAAACTTGGTTTAACGCCTAACAAATTATTGGAAATTGTTTTTTGGCGGCGTTGTGGTGGGCTCATGTAGCAGTGGAGGTGGCATGGAACTTGGTGGTGGTGGTACATGCAACGATGGCGTGGTGGTTGATTTTGTTGTGGTTTTATTGTTGCCCAACTATATTGTTTTCTAAATAATTTTAGCCACAAACTAATCTCATTAAACCAACAAATCTTTAATCCTTCACAAAATTTCCGCACGTAACTGTTAAGGAGAAGCTTGGATTCATTTTTTTTATTTATGATTTTTATGTCTTGGAACACAGCTAAAATCTAGAAATATTGGTCTTACGTAGATTTGTTATGATTGAGGATGAAACTCATTTATGAGATATCACTAGATTTGCAAATGTTGGTTTGGTTGTGATGTTTATCGAGATATTTGAAAGAGAAAAAAAAATGTTTTTTCACATTTGTTGTTCATAGATCTATTGTATGAATCTTGAAACATGTGTTTGAGGCTGAGATGTTGTTTGTGATTTTTATGATGGAGATTTTGGACATTGATTGGTGTTGCCTATTGGTTTGATTTTTGTTTTGTTTTAATTTGATTTATGTTGACATGTTCTTGAATCTTTGAATAATGAAGCTTCGTTATGTCTTTTACTTAAGGTTTGAGATTCTATCAAGTTAGAATGAACCTGACCGGTCATGTTCTTTCACATATAAAACTGTGGGGTCTATTGCGAGACTCGATCTTTCTTTTGTTTGTGAGGGAACATGATCGGTTATGTTCATCTAAACATAAGGGAATATTAATCCTTTCCTTAATCGTGAACCTAATATCTTGTTGTGATGAAAGAGAAATCTCATACTGACACCCAAATTTGGAAGAGTGAAACAATGAATGACCTTTTTGTCATCACGTGAATGTCACATGATGCCTCTGACTTGCCTTGACTAACGGTCATTAGAGGAAAATAATCGTTGGGATTACGAAATGGAGACGTTGGAGAGAAATGGTGTATTTATTTCGAAGTTAGGAGTAAACGTGTTATTTTTTCACAACCTTGAGCACGAATGATGTAATTTACTGTTTTTCTTAACTTTATTGCATAGGATATGTTCCAAGAAACATTTCGTCAAATTTTTAAATGTCCATCTTAATATTTAGATTGTTTCTAAAAAACTGTCCACCTACGTCAAATAAACATTATAATTACCATTTTACTAAATTTACTTCTGCTGCATCTATATGATTCTTTTTTCTAAATAAATAAAAATGAATTTCGGGGTGGGTTTATAAGGGTTTTATGTTTTATGATGATATTTATAACGGCGGTGAATTCTTTGTTGTTTGGTCCTTGTAGTTTTGGCTTGATTAGTAAGATAACAACCAAAGGAACACCATTCATCCATAAGGTTATACAAAAACAATACGTTTGGTCCCAAATCCAAAAAGAATACGCCATTCGTCCCCACCGTCTTCATTTCGTAACCTAATCAGTCCTTTTTTAAAAACCGTTAGTTAATGTTGGTCAGAGGCATCATGTGACTTTTACATGAGGATAGTTTGGTTTTTTACATATCTTCATCTTCAACTTTTAATTTAGTCGTGAATTTTTAGTCTATTTATAAATCAAATAATAAACGAAAGTATTCATCAGTTCTTGGGGATTGTCAGAAATGGTATTATTGGTAAGCTCAAATATATTATTAATTCTTTGAATCATATCAAACATAGGCTCGATGTCAATAAGAACGTTTCTTTGAAGAGATAGTCTCCAACTCTCAATCCTATTAACTTGTGGCATACTAAACAGCTTAACACTCGAATGAACAAACATCAATCGGAAAAGACACGCCCAACAAAATAAATTACCATAAAAAGTCAAAACCGGCCCACTCGCTAATACACTTGATCATATAATAAAAACACAAAATACCCGATTTAAATTTCACTCCAAACCCTAACCTTGAAAAATAAAATACATCAATAAAACACTAAATCCTTGTCTAACACCTAGCAAACTTTTGGATATGTATTTTGGCGGCATTGTGGTGGGCTCATGCAGCAGTGGAGGTGGCGGAGAACCCTAGTGGTGGTGGTATAGGCGACGACGACGTGGTGGTTGATTTTGTTGTGAGTTTTATTGTTGCCCAACTAAATTGTTTTCTAAGTTATTGTAGCCACCAACTAATCTCATTAAACCAACAAATCTTTAATCCTTCACAAAATTTTTGCATGCAACTGTTAAGGAGAAGCTTGGATTTATTTTATTTATTTATTTATGATTTTTATGTCTTGGGATACGACTAAGATCTAGAAATATTGGTCTTACGTATATTTGTTATGATCGAGGATACATTTTTGAGATCTCACAAGATTTGCAAATCTTGGTTTAGTTGTGTTGCAGTTTATCAAGATATTTGAAAGAAAAAAAATGTTCTTTCACTTTTGTTGTTCAGAGATCTATTGTATGAATTTTGAAACATGTGTTTGAGGCTGAGATGTTGTTTGGGATTTTTATGATGGAGATTTTGGACAGTGATTGGTGTTGGCTATTGGTTTGATTTTTGTTTTGTTTTTACTTTGATTTATGTTGACATGTTCTTGAATCTTTGAATAATGAAGCTTGGTTATGTCTTTTCCTTAAGGATTGAGATTCTTTCAAGTTAGAATGAATATGACATGTCATGTTCTTTCACATATAAAATGGTGGGGTCTATTACGGGACCCGATCTTTCTTTTGTTTGTGAGGGAACATGACCGATTATGTTTATCTAAACTTGAGAGAATCTTAATCATTTCCTTAATCTTGAACCTGATATGATTGTTGTGATTTGGTTGTTGTTGAGATTTTAATATGAATGTAATATTGAACGTTTGTTTCTTGTGATGAGAGAGAACTATGATACTGACACCCAAATTTGGAAGAGTGAAACAACAAATGACCTTTTTGCCGTCACGTGAATGTCACATGATGCCTCTTACTTGCCTTGACTAACGGTCATTAAAGGAAAAGGATCGTTGGGGTTACGAAATGGAGACGTTGGAGAGAAATGGTGTATTTATTTCGAAGTTGGGACAAAACGTGTTATTTTTTCACAACCTTAAGGACGAATGATGTAATTTACTCTTTTTCGTTACTTTATTGCATAGGATTACAAGTAGCATTTCGTCAAATTTTTAAATGTCCATCTTAATATTTTAGTTTGTTTCTAAAAAACTTTCTATTTACGTCAAATAAAAATTATAATTTACCATTTTACTAAATTTACTTTATTCTTAAATATTTTTTAGTTTTTAATTGGTGTATTGAATATATGGATAAATTGACAATTCATTAACTTGAATATTTATTTGTTACTTGTATCATCGTTTGCAAAAATTTGATTGTGAACATTTAAATCAAGACGGAGAGAGTAATATTTTATATTAGTTGTTATTATATGAACAATCTTATTTATAATATTTTAGTTTTATTACGATTGATTTATTATTCTAATATGACAATAACTAAAATATATATTTTCATTAAGTTTTGTCTTAATCTTTTTGGTAATCCTTGCTTTTATTTATATGATTCATTTTATTTAGAAAAAGAATATCAATATGGGTGTATTTAATTTAGGGTTTAATAAGGGTTTAATTATGATGACGATGATGATTGTATTTAGGGTTATTATACAAAAAAGTCACTAAAGTTTCAGGAAATTTGTCTAAGTCACTAAAGTTTAAAAGTTGTCATTCGAGTTCTCAACGTTAAAAAGCAAACACGCCTATAATTTCAAATGAGTTTTACGCTTATTTTTTTGTATGTTAAGTAACATAAATATTATGTCTTTCTGAGTTCAAGAACGTAGATTACAACTTTCATGGATTCAAGAATGTGGATGACAACTTTCATAAGTTGAGAACTCGAATGACAACTTTTAAACTTTAGTGACTTAGACAAATTTTCCATGAAACTTTAGTGACTTTTTCAGACAACAACCCTGTATTTATAAAGGCTGTGGATTTTCTACTGTTTTACTCATGTGTTTGGCTTGGCTAGTAAGATAGTGGCCGATATTTAATATGAAATTTTCTCTAACTTGTTGAGTGAGACAATTTTATAAAAGTGCTAACATACCTTTTAAATTTTTATTTTTCTTTTAGTTCAATTTTTTTTACTTTACTTATTTTTGAGTTGTTATACTTTATACGTGGTGTGTGATAAGGGGTTATTATTTTTTTAACTGGTAATCGTTAAACATGTTCAAAAAGTCAACGTACCATAACATTTTTATACTTGAATATTGACAAGTTTGGACTTTTTAAACTAGTATGCTGAGGAAACAATGCAAAAACAATAGAGTAACCATTATGACTTACGAGTGTAAGTATATAACTATATTAAATAAAAGAAAGTTTAATTACTAAATGAGCAATTATAAAAAGTATGTTGCAATTTTATGATATAAACCCTTCTTATTTGACATAAGTTTATGACGACGTTCATGTCATAAGCATTTATACGGATTATGAACAACTAAAAGGATGAGGAGCTCCATTCAGACTATCCGAAGAAATTGCATAGACGGAATTTGACAAGTTTAAACGGAGTGGCCAACAACATATTTGGTTTTGAACAATTTACGATTTCATTTTTCATACTAATATATAATACCTAATAAGGATGATAGTGGCTTCACTACGGCTAATATAAAGGTGGAATATGAATGGAAGCCACCACACCGCATTTAAATGTAAAGTGTTTGGGCATGATAATGCTGTTGTCCTAAGAGTATTAAGGAGACTAATGATGTTCCCCCACCGCTAATGTGGATGAACCCGATGATGGTTTAAGGTGGTGCGAATCGAAACCCAAACCTAAAGGTACGAAGATGACCGTGGTATTAATATGGGTAAGGGTCCTAGATTTGCACCTAGGAAGCGGTATATGTTGCTAAGACGAAGACACCGCAATGCTAGTGGTATTGCTAATGATACACCAATTACTACGCCAAACTCTTTTGGGACTCTTGAGGTGGAAGATGACTCGGCATCCCATGTATTGTTATTGATTCTTCATCGAATCAAACGGTGAAGACCGGAAAGTCTTCGTACTACTAAGGAAGGTGTATTGATGGCTCTCGGGAAGGACCTTGGTGAGGCGCCTAAGTCTCCTGAGAATGGGACTTCTTCTCACGCCAAGCTTGTGAGTGATTCAATGGGATCAATGGATGTTGGTTCTACTCCCATAGTCGAGAAAATTGGTAAGCTTGAAAAGCTAATTATTGATGGAAAGCTACTCTTGTGGATGATGATGGTCAACCTATTCCGGCCACTCTTCTACTAAGAGTCAACCCTTTTCTAAAGTGGGAGAGATTGTGGTGTCGATTACAAGATGAGGTTGTTGCTAACCCATTTGATGATTCTTAATATTTTAGGTGGTGGACACGAGTTTGAAGATGAGTATGATGATTATGACTTGACGACTATGCGAAACAGGTTCGTGATCTTCCGGAATTTGATTCCTTTAATGCCATGTATGGCACAACGCTTCAAGGTCCTAGGAAGTAATTTTTGTTGTGTCATATGTTATCCTTTGAGCAATGGTTTGTTTTCTTGTTTAGAGAATAGGAAGTGTCTTGTTATGTAAGCTTTATGCCTATGTAACGGCCGAGATATGGGACTTCACCATATCCATTGTACTTAAACGCTTATTTGGTTAATATATTTACCGGTGCGGATTACTCCCTTTACCCAAAAAACTTGACGAAGCACTTTATGGTTCAAGCAAGCACCACGCTCTTGGAACATGAAGTTAGATCAAACCTTGAAATCACTAGGTTTCAAGAAATGTACATTAGAACAAGCAATCTACACTAGAGTCGAAACGACTCTATCTCGCTTATTGGAGTTTATGTGGATGATCTAATAGTTCTTTGGAAGTAACAA
Organism: Chrysanthemum lavandulifolium; assembly: GCA_022545495.1. NCBI lineage: Eukaryota > Viridiplantae > Streptophyta > Magnoliopsida > Asterales > Asteraceae > Chrysanthemum > Chrysanthemum lavandulifolium. The sequence continues at coordinate 3,392,749 of CM040240.1, read as the reverse complement.
GAAAGACCTTCAACAGCTTTAAGTCACAAATGGAAGAAAAATTTGAGATGGGTAGCTTAGGCTTATTAGCTTACTATTTGGGAATAGAGGTTATCCAAACAAAGGATGAAATCGATAACGCCACACGCGCCGCTCGGGGTCAAGGAAACTTCCTTTTCTTGAGCAAGTTTTATAACACCTAGGCAGTGAACCTAATCGTTGTAGTGTAGTAATTAGGTAAGCCACGGTATTGATATCGCTCTCTGGGGAATAGGAATGCTAGTGAGAAGTTACTACGCTAAGGTTGAGGTTGAGGAAGATTATTTTTTATCTTTTTATATTTTTAGAAATTGAAAAGGTACGAATCTCGGTATTGGATTTGGGGGTTGGTATTGCTACCGATTACTCTACTATTATCTAATTATCTAAGCTAAGGTTGTGATAGTCTATGTCTAATTGATGTGTACTCGTATGATAGTTTAAAGATGTGTTTACTTAGGTTTTACTACTCCTTAATTATCTCCTATTGATGGTTGATTTGTCACGTCCTTATTCCTAATTGCGTTGTGTTTCTAAGGCTATAGGGCGTGCTTGTTTCCCTAACTCTTTGAAATTACCAAAGGGTCTTGTTTACAAATCCTCTAGTGATTTATAGACGCCTACTCTACGGTTGTCCTTGAATACTTTATCCTACAATTACCTAGATAATTATATTCTAAAGTTCACAAAGAAAAGTCAAGCATTAAGTGCACAACGAATAATCTAGCGCACTCTAGATCATTAGTCAACTAAGATAAGTATCAACCAATCAATATTCAATAATTAAGTTTCATATTCCCTAAGCAAACACACAAATAAATTAGCCGGACATGGAGAACATGCAAGCATACACACAAATAATCAAAGACATAATTAAATTAATGAAGTAAATACTTATCTTGATGTATAATAGGGTTTAGAACCCTAAAATCGCACAAGAAAGCCTTGGTTCGGTTTTAGGTTTTACCCAAAAGACTACCCACAAAACCGAAAAATTCGGATTCTATATATAAGATTACATTTGCGGCGACGGCGCCACCTTATGTTTCGTGACGCCGTCGTGTCGCCGTCATTAGGGTTTCGTCTTGCCACGTAAACCTTGCGACGGCGTCACCTTATGACCGTGACGCCGTCCCTTCGACTCGACGCCGTCTTGGCGCATCTAGGCCGTCCGAGTAGCGACGGCCTATTCTTTAGAACTCGACGTCGTCCTTGAAAACATGCAATTTCGCTCGAGCCGCCGCAAAATGCCTTCCGACGGCGTCGCAGATATGCAAAGGACGCCGCCGCTTTATGTTTCAAAGAGCTTTGAGTGTCTCGATTCGACTTTGGCCATTTTCTTCAGATACTCGCGCTTTTCGTCCAAATAAGCATCATTCCAGCATTTTGCCTTCAAGAGACCTAAAAAGTGAAAAGGAACGATATTAAGCAATAACGGATACAAAAGTGATCGAATAAGGGCTTAAATGACCCCTCAAAAAGGTACCTTTTAAAACCTTATCAAAATCTCAATAAAGCAATCAAGATATGCAAACAAGATTCTTAAAGACGCGAGAATAGAAGATTGCAACGAAACCAAGATTCCCATGGATCCAGGAACAAAGCTAGTAAAAACGGAAGGAGGAGAACTAGTTGATGCCACAGAATATAGAAGTCTAATTGGATGTTTGAGGTACTTACTTCATACAAGGCCAGACCTCAGTTCCTCAGTTGGCTTATTAAGCCGGTTCATGCAAGAACCAAGGGAGCAACACATGAAGGCAATTAGACAAGTGTTACGTTACATTTAAGGCACTTCAAACTTTGGTATAACTTATCATAAGACCGGAGGATGCAAGTTACTTGGATATAGTGACATCAGTTATGACATCAACATAGAAGAAGGCAAAGGAACAACAGGGATCGTATTTACTTCGAAAACTCACCTATAAGCTGGGTTTCACAAAAACAACCTACTGTTGCATTATCATCATGCGAGTCAGAATTCATGGCAGCAACAGCAGCAACTTGTCAAGCAGTATGGCTACAAAGACTATTAAATGCATTTTTGGAAAAAGGAACCTAATTCGCGGAGAATACTCTCTATCTCTCTGGAAAAAGGAACCGAATCCTTGCAAATCTTATTCGGTTTTCTTCGTTTTCGGTGATAACATAAATTTGCACTTAAAGTGAGTGCAATAAAGGGTAGGCTAAGGCGATTTGGGTGTATATTTGGGGGTGGGGTGTAAACAATGCTCTTCATTGATATTCGGAAAAACCGAAACATCACGAGAACCGCGAAAAGGATAGGCTCGAGGGGTTAACTAGGGGTATCGTGTACTAAAGATGAGTACAACGCAAAGGGTGTGGGGAATTACTCAACCGAGGTGGAAGAAGTAATTATATTACAGTGTATCAAACAAGGGTTTATCCTAATGCCTCTTATCATTTAGTTATTCCTAACTACACAAGTGTAGTCTCACTAGCGATCTCGAATGCATCACAAAACAAGTTCTAGAATCTAATATACTACCGGTTCACACTCTAAGCATTGAAGATGAATGCTTTAATTCCTACTAATCTAAGGGCGATCCTCACATTTTGGGTGGAATTTGGGTGGTAAAGGGTTTTGTGCTAGTCATGCAACTTCCTATCCATGAGACGCTTTTGTTAAGACTAATGGCCCACTCCTATATGTCATGAAAAAATTTTAAATTTGGCTAAAATTACCCTAACCTACATTTTCTCATGGTTTATTACACAAATACACTTGGACAAAGCAACAAATAAGGATAAGCATAGTTTCAAAGTTCCTGCTTTATTTTCCTCCCTACATTTAAACCGAACATTGTCCCAATGTTCCCGAAAGTATCAAAGTTATGATAATAGAAGGTAATTAAAAACGAAAGAAACTAATACTCCCCGATTAGCTCGGTAGGATCCGTGAAAAGTGGTGGTTAAATCTTTTCCAAGAAGAGTATTTTGCGTGAAAGGCTCCTTCCAAACTTGTGTAACTTCTTCTTGACAAACTAAACACGCACACTAGAAGAAAACAAACGAAACCTTCGCGTAAAATCGGCGGTAATAATATACATAAGACTCGATTTAAACTAGGATATAATGCTTGTGGAATGGATGTTTAAATTTGTTTTGAAAGTTAAGATCCGAAAATTCCAAAATTTTACAAGTAGCTCGTAAAACGAGAAAAGTAAGTCGATGTTTTATTCCTTCCCGACGCCACAAAGTTGCAATCCGACGCCGTCAAAGTTATCCCGACAAAACCGGTCGCGATTTTCGAAAAATTCGGAAAATTTACATCTTTAGAGTCCGGAAAATTTCGCAAAACATACATTATGACTCGATACAAGCATTTGACTCGAACAAACAAACATATATATCTTTTAATTAATTGTTATTCTCATGTTCACGTTTCTTATGAAAACGTGTAATCCTCCCTACACTTATCCTTTATGTAAAATACCTTTATATGTAATTAAGACGAGGTTAAAACAAAATAAAGCATTTTACAAATTTAAACATGAGGACAAACAATTAATAAAAGATATATGACACTAACAAGCAAACAATTAAGCATGGGTTGCCTCCCACTAAGCGCTTTTCTTTATTTAAGAGTCTTGTAGCTAGACTCGTAGTCCTACTCCTACGCATCGATATAAGTAAGTCTATCCTCAACAATGTCGTAGGGATCAAACTTATCATTCAAGTTCCTAGTAGTACGTTCGGTTAAATATGCCTTTTCAAACATCTCACCATCGGGATCATAGATTTGTATCCTAATGTGCCACCTTCCATTACCATCGCTAGGCGTTCTATCCCAATTCCACATGTGTTCGGATTCTCAACTATCCATTTATTCATGACAAGGTTAACGGGCAAGCATCCTAGGAACTCGGTCATCTTCCTAAATACTAAGGCCCTCGAATGGGTTCACTTCTATATCCCTAGCCAATTCTTGTTCTTGGAAAGTTGCTATACTAGCAAAGGCCTTATCTAGGTAAAAGGTCTTTGGGGCCTATGATGTTCTTCTCAATCCAAGGTCCATATCGAGAAGGCTCTCTATCCAACCTAATCTCTTGTGGGATTTCCTCATCCTTGTAGTACGAATGCCTTTTGACATCGTGAAACCGATCTAGCACTCCCTCTCCTACCACTATTTTGGACATCTTACAATCGATGATGGCACTAGCGGTAGCTAAAAATCCTCTTCCAACTAGTAATGGGCATGTCGGGTCCTTATTCATGTCAAGTACATGAAAGTCGGCCAAAAGAGTCAACTCTCCTACATGTACTACCATGTCCTTTATTATTCCAACCGGACGTGCTATACTACCATCCGCTAATCCTAAGATAGTTTCGTTGGTTCAATTTTACCTAGGTTGAGGCTTCATGAAGGGACAACGGAACGAGATTGATGCATGATCCTAAATCGGCTAAAGCATCGAGTGGCTTGGAAGTTCCAAGTCTACACGGAAGAGTGAATAGCCCGGGATCATCTAACTTCTTAGGTAAGTTGTTTCGCACAAAGGCGGACCCATGTTTCCCAAGCCTAAGTTCTAACTCATATTTTTCTTTTAAAGCATTATAATAAGGTGCATGAGCTAAGACTTCAAGAATTGGTTTCTCTTGATAGAGTTCCTTGTACTCCTCCTCTAAACTAGGTTTGGATTCTTGGTCGACGGGTTTCTCGAGTAGGCTTTACCAAAGGTGCCGGCCTTGGTATTTCTTGGATGACTTGGAACCCTTTTGATAGCATTTACCGAGTGAACCGTTGGGTGAGAGGGCATGAATGTGCACTTTCCCATGGTGAATGGAAGGTGAAGTCGATGCAATCGAATTCACTTTGGGTTCTTAATGGTATCACTGGGAGTGCTCCAACTTCCCGCTCATTGAAGGCTTTTAAGAGGGCATCAAGCTTGGTTGTCATCTCGCCTGCTTTTGCTTAAACTCGGCTTCAAGCTTATTCAATCGAGTTTCTTGGGATGACAAAATCTAGATGCAATTGCTTCAATATTAGTGGGTTCCCAGTATTAGAAGAATTGAACCTATTGGGCGAACTAGATGAGCTTTGGGGTGCTTGAGTTTTGGTTCCACTTAAGATTAGGGTGATTTCTCCATGAGGGGTTGTATGAGTTTCCTAAGTTGTTTTGTTCGGGTTTGAAAGTGTACCACTTATCTCCCGCTCCGTCGGCACGTATGGAGGCGAGTCCGCAAAAGCTTGTTCGGGAGTCTTGTGCAATCACGAGTGTCATGAGGACCACTACATAATTCAGGTGGTAGAGTGATTTTATTCACTTGACGTGAGGACTTAGGATTCTCGAGGAACTCATGAGGAATTTGACCGATCTTCAAGTTCGATCATCCTATGGTCGGAAGGTTGTGAGTTGATGGAAGGCAAGGAGATTGCCTTGACGGTTTTTGTCACACCCCAATTTACTGCTTTTGCAGTGAATGGAATTCGGGGCATTGATCGTCATAGCACCACATCACGCTTATATTGAACGACCTAAAGTGTCGCTTTTAAAACACATCGTTGGATATTTCATAAAAACAATCGTAGTACAACATCGGTCCCAAAAGGTTTACAAAGTTTGCGTAAATACAAATATGTTACAAATCCAAACGATGTTTTGAAATAAAGAGCCATAATGTACATAATGTAAGTCGACGCATGACTCAAAATATAGGTCCCTAAACCATGTCATGATGAACGTGCCTCGCCACTCGAAAATACATTGCTAAAAACGTCAACAATAATGTTGGTGAGAAATCATAGGTTTATGTAAATGTTTTATACGACTACACAAGTATAGACCATGCATGACAATCAAGTCACGTAAAAATAATGTTACAATTGCTCTAAGCCCATGACCCCGAAACTAGACTGTTCAATAATGTATGCCCCCGCAGAGTGTTTGCAGACAACTCCGTAATGTAATCAAATGAAATGCATCCGTTTGTCTGGTTGGGATTCACCAACCCGGATGGAGGCGCCACCTCGATAGATCTATCCACTCATCCTCGCTCAAAGATTAACGGTTCATGTTCAAGTAATGGGGACTTTCAAATTGGCATATGTGGTAACTTAAGCAATGTAATGAATTTAACATACTTGGTATCGTACAAAAAAATGTAGTGCAATGTATTCTCCCTGGGTTTGAAAAATAATCGAAAGCATGTAAACGGGCTATGAAAACTCACTTGGATAAACCGGAATAACGGCAAAAGTGAGTACACCGAGGTTTAATGTAATGCGTCAACCGGGACCTATTATCAATGATATGATATGTCATGAGTTGCAATGTAATGTTATGCATGCACTTCAGATGTTATTTATACCATTTACGGGTTTTTGAAAATATTACTCGACGTCGAAAAATACTCTTTGACGCCTTGACCTTTCAAAATGACTTTACATGTTTTTACGTCAAAATGTCATCCTACTATGGTTTTATAATGATTTTGGTGAAATTACCACTTTTCGCCGCAAAACAATGTCGTCGGAAAAATCATGAAATTAACAAAATGGCTCCGAAAAGTGGTCGAACGGTGTACGCCGATCGTTAGAGAACGAACTCGACGGTTTTGGAAAGTTTGTATCGATATCTAAAAGTTTCAGTTCAGAGTTTTCGCTCAAAAGGTCTCGATCATAAAGATATCAAAGGCTAAAGATGGTGGTTTTGCTAATTGTGTGCGTAAAATGAGTTTCGCCAACTTTGAACATCCGTAATTAATTCATTATAACTCCGCTTGACAAACGGCTTTTGTTTTGAAAAATATGGCGGTGAACTTGATTTTACTAGAAGACATTTCGTTATAAAAGTTTCACATCATGGTTAAAAAGCACCGCAAACATAGCCCTTACAAATTAATGAAATACTTGTAACGTAAAAATAATATAATTTTTCGTAAAATAATATTTACGGCAACTTTATGAAAACGCCATATCTTTGTCGCTTTAAATCCGCTTTCACGTAAAATATGTCCTTAGCTTCGATCAAGTAAACTAATATATTTTTGACTAGTCGAAATAATTTGTGAAGCTTAAGGCTCGTTTTGACCGAAAATACTAAAAGCGACAAGTGAAATTTTTCGAAAATATACGTTTGTCGTCAAACTTTAAAAATCCATAACTTCTTCGTTATAAGTCCGTTTTATCCGCTCAAGCGCCACGGATTCGCTTTTAAAGTATATTTTCTAAATATCAAGGCCAAAATGTCGTACCAACAGTAGGTTTTCCAGAAATTGAATTAAGGACAGAACATATATATATAGTTTACGAAAATAGTTTTCTCGGACAAAACCTATTCTAATCCCTTCAAATCAACTCCAAAGCTAATCTAATCCTACCATACACCTTCTTAGGGTGTCATGGGTTCCTAATCACCATCAAGACCAAAGAATACCATGGGAATAATTATAGGATGACCATAAGTATATAAATACTCTAAAATCATGAAATAAATGGTATAAATCACATATCATGCATATAGGCTCCAAAATGAAGAGAAACATATGAAATGAAGAGGAAACATGAAAATGATATAAACAAGCTTACAAGTGATAGTGAAGAGGTGTAGGTAACAAGGATTAACTTAAATATCCTTGGTTTTATTTCAAAACCATATAAAGGATATAATCTAGGTTGATAAACACTTGAACTTGATGAAAATTTTTGATCCCTTGGTTCTAGTTGTTGTGGCCGGTTCTTGAAGCCAAGAAGAAGAGAGAATAAAATTTTGTTTAACACTTTGAAGATAATGAAATGTGTGTGAAATTATTGAAGTTATATGACTTTAAGATTGAGTAGAAACATGTAATATCACAAACCATGCCACAATTAATACACACCCTCCCCTTGGCCGGTTTTTGGGGGAGGGTTGTCTCTCAAAAAATTTTTTTTTTTTTCTTTAAATCTTGTAACTTGTGTATAATTTGTAATAATTGGTAAAAGGTATAAGTAATTGTAGGAAATGTAACTTATAAAGGTAAATGGTAAAATTTTGGTACAAGTAAGTTTTTAATAGGTCAAAATAGATTGTAATGAGATGATAAAAATTGTAAAAATACTTTCCTTGTGAAATTCGGGTGATAAAATAATTATCGTAAAATTTTTAAGAAAACGACGTAATAATTAAACGTTAACGATTAAAATACCAAATAAATTTGAAACACTAGGAAAACTAAAAATATAGTTTTTATAAACTAAATGTAAGTTTAAAAACACCTTGGGATCATTTTTGAAAGTAATGGATTAAATATACAAAATAAAAACTCACGCGATAAAAATTATTAAATATAAAAATTACGCGTTGAAGGGTGAAATGAAATGTCGTGAATGTACTAATGAGATGCACATGATGTCAATGAAATGTAGACTAATCATAGTCCATATGAAATGTACGTGATGTCATGATCATGAATTCGCCGCTAAACCTCCAAGGTTACGCGATTTGAAACAAGTAAACCAAGTTTACTAAAAATGTTGAAATAATGAGACATGAACGGTGTCGAAATGACCGAAGTACGGATTGTCACATTCGCCCATCAAAAAGGAATTCGGTCCCCGAATTCAATCGTTGTTAGTGTAACGGTGTCGGCGAAAAGATGTGGATACTTGCGTCGATCCGGTCTTCCTGCTCCCAAGTAAACTCGGGACCTCGCCGAGAATTCCAACGAACTTTCACAATGGGAATACGACTGCTTTCAACCGCTTGACCTCGCGGTCCATGATTTCTCTGAGTTCCTCCACAAAATTGAGTTTGTCGTCAATATGAACTTCGTCCAATGGAATAACGAGCGATTCGTCCGAAAGACACTTCTTCAAATTTGAAACATGAAACGTGTTGTGCACATGACTAAGTTCTGACGGAAGATCAAGTCGATAAGCTACCGGACCAACTCGGCTCAAAATCTTGAATGGTCCAATGTATCTCGGGTTCAATTTCCCACGCTTTCCAAAATGTACCACGCCTTTCCAAGGCGATACTTTCAACATGACTTTGTCAACCACTTGAAATTCCAAATCCTTGCGCCTAACATCCGCATAACTTTTCTCATCGACTCTTGCGGTTCTAAGTCTATCACGAATTTGAACGATCTTTTCCGTGGTTTCCGCACCATTTCGGGCCGAGAAGTCAAGCGCCTCCTACCTCGCCCAACAAACAGTGATCGGCACTTACGACCATAGAGTGCCTCGAATGGTGCCATCTTGATATTGGTGTGATAACTATTGTTGTACGAGAATTCAATCAATGGCAAATGGTTAGCCCAACCATTTCCAAAATCAATCACACATGCCCTCAAAGATGTCTTCTAATGTTTGAATGGTCCTTTCACTTTGACCATCGGTTTGTGGGTGATATGTGTGCTCATCTCTAACTGTTCCGAACGAATCTTGCAATGAATTCCAGAAATTTGAAGTAAATCGACTATCTCTCGCTTGGAAATGATAGAAATTGGTGCTCCGTGCCTCGAGACTATTTCCTTGACATAAAGTCTAGTGAGTTGTTCCATGGAATAAGTCTCTAATCGGTATGAAATGAGTCGACTTGGTAAGGCGATCAACAATTACCCAAATAGCGTCGTAACCTCCCAATGTCTTAGGAAGTTTCAGAACAAAGTCCATAGTAATGCGCTCCCATTTCCATTGAGGAATTTCCGGTTGTTGGAGCAATCTCGACGGCTTCGGTATTCGACTTTTACCTTAGCGCAGTAAGACATTTGCTAACGACGCGTGGCAATTTCCGCTTTCATGTTCGGCCACCAATAAAGCTTCTAAGATCTTGATACATCTTATCCGATCCTCGGATGAATAGAATACTTTGACTTATGCGACTCATGCATAATCAATTTCGTATTCCGCCATACAATGGAACCCACATTCTATCTTTGAAACATAGTACTCCATCCGCTCTCTTCACAAAACCATTTGCGCTTTCGGGCATACCATAAAGCTTTTCACTTGGTCGGTTTTCCTCCTTAAGTGCCTCGACTTGTGCTTCGTGGATTTTCGATGGTAAAGGAGAAATAATCGTCATTCCCAATGAACGAACTCTTAAAGGTTTAGGCCTCTTCCGACTAAGAGCATCAGCCACAACATTGGCTTTTCCCGGTGATACTTGATTTCACAATCATAGTCACGAGTAACTCCAACCAACGACGTTGTCTCATATTAAGCTCTTTCGATCAAGAATGTATTGCAAACTCTTGTGGTCGGTAAACACTTTGTGCACTTTGTACCGTAGAGGTAGTGTCTCCAAATCTTGAGCGCAAAACAACTGCCCTAACTCGAGATCATGTGTGGTGTAGTTCTTCTCATGAGTCTTAAGTTGTCGAGAAGCATACGCTATCACCTTCTCATTTTGCATTAAACAGCCCCAAGTCCTTTATGCGAAGCGTCGCAATATACAACAAAGTTCTCAATGCCTTCGGTAGTGCCAAAATCGGAAGACCGCAAAGCTTTTGCTTCAACAACCGAAAAGCGTTTCTTGTTTCTTTCCCCACTGCATTCTTGTTTTTCTGCGTCAACTTGGTCAAAGGTCGCTATCTTCGAAAAACCTTCGATGAACCTTCTGTAATACCCGCTAGTCCTAGAAATTGTCGAATTTCCGTAGGATTCGTTGGAGTAGCCCAATCTTTCACGGCTTCAATCTTTATGGATCAACTTGTAGTCCTTGACTATCAATGATGTGACCAAGAAATTGCACTTTGTGGTTCCAAAATCACACTTCAAAACTTGGCATCCAACTTCTCATTCTTGAGTAGCCTTAAAATCGTCCTTAAATGCTCTTCGTGCTCTTCTTTGCTCTTGGAGTAGATCAAGATGTCGCCGATGAACACTATCACAAACTTATCCAAATACGGTTTACAAACTCTATTCATGAGATCCATGAATACCGTGCATTAGTCAATCCAAACGGCATCACTTGAAACTCAGAATGACCGTAACGTGTTCTAAACGCATTTTGAATATCCTCTTCTCGAACTCGAAGTCGGTGATAACCCGATCAAGATCAATCTTGGAATAAACATCGAACCTTGCGGTGATCGAACAAATCGTCAATTTCGGGAGTGGATAACGATTCTTCACCGTTAACTTGTTCAACTCTCGATAATCTATGCACATTCGGAAGGATCCATCTTTCTTCTTCACAAACAAGACCGGTGCTCCCAAGGCGAGGAACTCGCCTAATGAATCCTTTGTCTAGAAGTTCTTGCAATTGATTAGACAACTCTTGCATTTCGGATGGTGCTAAACGGCACGGTGCTCAAGAATTGGTGCAGCCGGGCACTAAGTCAATTTGAAACTCTACTTGACGTGCGGTGGAAGTCCCAGATCCTCGGAAAAACTTCGAAAATTCACGGACAATAGGAACATCTTCAAGTCGCTTCTCCTCCGACTTTTTTCGGTTACATGAGCTAAGAAAGCAAGACAACCTTTCTTAATGTACTTCTCCGCTTTGATACTCGATATGATACTAATTCGAGTCCCACTGCTCCCCACGAATAATCAAAGTTTCGCCATTGTAAGGAAGATGAACAACTTTCTCATCACAAATGATCTTTGCGCGATGCTTAGATAACCAATCCATGCCGATGACGACGTCAAAACTACCAAGCTCTACGGGCATGAGGTCTATGTTGAAGGGATGATTAAGAAAATTGAATGTGCAACCGCGGATAATGGTGTTGGTGCAAACTACGCTACCATTAGCTAATTCAACGTTGTATGGTATGTCTAATGTAGTTGGTTTAATGTTGAGCAAAGGTGCAAATGCAGTAGACACAAAACTTTTATCGGCACCCGAATCAAATAAAACTGAAGCATAACGATTATTGAGAAGGAACGTACCCGTGATGACATTCGGGTCCTCCTTATCTTCTCCGCCTCCAATAACATAAACCCTTCCATGTGCCATACCTCCTTGATTCGGATTTGCTTGATTCTTTCCCTTCTTACAATCCCTCTTGTAGTGTCCAATTTCCCCGCAACCAAAACATGTAACCTGTGGTGCATTGCAATCCCTAGTACGGTGACCAACCTTCTTGCACTTCTCACATGGATCGGGACATCGACCCGGATTGTGGTGGCTCAAACACTTGTTACATTTCGGCAAAACTCCCGAATATCCTTTTCCTTCTTTTTGACCCGCGGCACAAACCTTAGCAACCTCTTGCCTTTTGGGCGGTTGTTGAGTAGCATTCCTGCCCCTTGTGTTGTCCCACTTGCGTTTGTTGTTGTTGCTATTATTGTTGTTGTAGTTGCCTCGGTTATTGTTGTTGAAACGGTTGTTGGGGTTGTTGTTGTTGTTTCGGTTGGTGGTGGTGTACTTTCCTCGCTTCACCACTTGTGCCATCAACTTCTGTGTCACTCGAATAGCTTCCTCGATTGTTTGTGGATCGAATGAAGTCACATCTCCTTGAATGACCTCGGGAAGTCCTCCAATAAAAGCCTCTAGCAACTTTTCATTATCCGATACCATTGATGGGCATAACGCGGCTAATTCCTGGAATCTCCGAATATAAGTGTCAATGTCATAGCCAATGGTTACTAATTTGTAGAACTCCGTCTCCAACTTTTTGATTTCCGTTCGAGGACAAAACTTCTTAGTCACCAAGCTCTTGAATTGCTCCCAAGTAAGCTTGAAAGCATTCTCCATCCCAATTGGTTGAGCGATGAATTCCACCATGACAACGCCCATCGAGTAAAGTGCTTGTAGCAATTTAACCTTCATCGTCATCCGGACAGCATAAAGCAAAACACCGACTCCAACTTTTCAAACCATCTAACCATTGTTGTTGCTCCCTGCACTCGGAACTTAGTGGGTTCACCACTCTTGAAATCTTTGTATGAACATTTCTTAACCCCTGATCCTCCCAAGATTACCAAGAGTAGCAGCTAGACTAGCGGCTTCAAGCAGAACACCGCTGCCTCAAAGAAGCAGCAGCAGCCCATCGCTTTCTCTTTCGACTCTTAGTGCATTAGCAATGCTATCATTCACTAACTTCAATTGTCGCTTGGGTCATTTCAACCGTAGCTTTCTTGATTGCCATAACTCTTCAAAATCACAAGATGAAACAATCATGAGAACTCGTAAGTAGAAACAACCATCATGCAAATATATCCACAACCACAACATGCATAAAGATAAATGGAATCACAACGGAACAATAACGAAATATCACAAATATAATCACAACACACGTGGATAATATACATGAAAATTTCGCCTACATGGACCGATATCATAGATAATAATAACCATTCCTACATAGTAGAGTCAATACTTGATACATTTGTTTGTACAACAACCAAAATACAACAAGTTCTTTAAACTACGCCACACACCCCGTGACTAGGATACTAATGGTCAAAACTATACAATGACAAAGTCTACATAAGGCACCTCATGGTGCTTCACCGCTCGATCCCGGAGATCGCGAACCCGAGTAACCAAACTATCAATCAAACTCCTCATCTCATCCATCCGTCCCGAATGTGACAATACGCCACGAGCTAAAGACAACTCCCGCGATCGACTCAGAACTCATCCCGAGTCATCTCGGCCCCACAAACAACTCGGCATCTCCGCCTCAACTCATCTATACGCCTCGGTCCTCTATCCGCTCGTGAATACTCGATGAGAAAGATCAATGCAAACCCCGCCTAATATCAAACCTCGACCTCCTCGCCGATGGGCTCAATCCTATCTACCGACAGCTCCTCCAACTGTCGCGTCAAACTATCAATCAGAATCGCCGAGCATCGACACGGGCACCTAATGCCTCTGTGGAAGGTCAGTCAGGCAAAGAATGCCCTAGAACTCGCCTAACTCAAATCTAACGGGTGGCTCGGGCTCGGTGGATGGTGGTGTAGGGATATCAAACGAGCACGCTTTTGGGCGGCAAGTCCGATGCGGGTACAGGATCCCTAAGAAAATATGACGATGATGGTGATGATGGTGCCGGCAGTGGTGCCGGTGGTGGTGATGGTGGTGGTGATGGTGCGAGCAACGGGTTAAGAGTCGGGCTAACGTGAGGTGGGTGCGACTTCACCCTCCTCAAGGGTTCGGTCTCAAAGGTCGGTCATGATCAGTGGGAAGGCTGCAGTGGATCCGATAGAAGATACAATCTCAGTGGAATGCGATGAATCATCATCCATGATAGGGTTAGCCGGAACATTATCCGAGCTAGAGTCCGATGATATGGTAATAGGGTGAGAATCTGAAGACATGTCTGTGACAACCGATATGAAATAAATGTAAATAATCTCGAACAAAGTGTAAGTGAATCCGCATGATAACAATGAACATGTACTATGATGAAATGATGAGATGCTATGATAATGTAGCTATAGTCTAGGGTCAATGATGCAATCCTAGTTCTCTATAATCGTAGCTCGTACCAACTGTCACACCCCAATTTACTGCTTTTGCGTGGAATGGAATTCGGGGCATTGATCGTCATAGCACCACATCACGGTTATATTGAACGACCTAAAGTGTCGTTTAAAACACATCGTTGGATATTTCATAAAACAATCGTAGTACAACATCGGTCCCAAAAGGTTTACAAAGTTTGCGTAAATACAAATATGTTACAAATCCAAACGATGTTTTGAAATAAAGAGCCATAATGTACATAATGTAAGTCGACGCCATGACTCAAAATATAGGTCCCTAAACCATGTCATGATGAACGTGCCTCGCCACTCCGAAAATACATTGCTAAAACGTCAACAATAATGTTGGTGAGAAATCATAGGTTTATGTAAATGTTTTATACGACTACACAAGTATAGACCATGCATGACAATCAAGTCACGTAAAAATAATGTTACAATTGCTCTAAGCCCATGACCCCAAACTAGACTGTTCAATAATGTATGCCCCGCAGAGTGTTTGCCGACAACTCCGTAATGTAATCAAATGAAATGCATCCGCTTGCTCGGTTGGGATTCACCAACCCGGATGGAGGCGCCACCTCGATAGATCTATCCACTCATCCTCGCTCAAAGATTAACGGTTCATGTTCAAGTAATGGGGACTTTCAAATTGGCATATGTGGTAACTTAAGCAATGTAATGAATTTAACATACTTGGTATCGCAAAAAAAATGTAGTGCAATGTATTCTCCCCGGTTTGAAAATAATCGAAAGCATGTAAACGGGCTATGAAAACTCACTTGGATAAACCGGAATAACGGCAAAAGTGAGTACACCGAGGTTTAATGTAATGCGTCAACCGGGACCTATTATCAATGATATGATATGTCATGAGTTGCAATGTAATGTTATGCATGCACTTCAGATGTTATTTATACCATTTACTGGTTTTGAAAATATTACTCGACGTCGAAAAATACTCTTTTGACGCCTTGACCTTTCAAAAATGACTTTACATGTTTTTACGTCAAAATGTCATCCTACTATGGTTTTATAATGATTTTGGTGAAATTACCACTTTTCGTCGCAAAACAATGTCGTCGGAAAATCATGAAATTAACAAAATGGCTCGGAAAAGTGGTCGAACGTGTACGCCGATCGTTAGAGAACGAACTCGACGGTTTTGGAAAGTTTGTATCGATATCTAAAAGTTTCAGTTCAGAGTTTTCGCTCAAAAGGTCTCGATCATAAAGATATCAAAGGCTAAAGATGGTGGTTTTGCTAATTGTGTGCGTAAAAATGAGTTTCGCCAACTTTGAACATCCGTAATTAATTCATTATAACTCCGCTTGACAAACGGCTTTTGTTTTGAAAATATGGCGGTGAACTTGATTTTACTAGAAGACATTTCGTTATAAAAGTTTCACATCATGGTTAAAAACAACCGCAAACATAGCCCTTACAAACTAATGAAATACTTGTAACGTAAAAATAATATAATTTTTCGTAAAATAATATTTACGGCAACTTTATGAAAACGCCATATCTTTGTCGCTTTAAACTGCTTTCACGTAAAATATGTCCTTAGCTTCAGATCAAGTAAACTAATATATTTTTGACTAGTCGAAATAATTTGTGAAGCTTAAGGCCTGCTTTTGACCCGAAAATACTAAAAAAGAAGTCGAAATTTTTCGAAAATATACGTTTCGTCGTCAAACTTTAAAATCCATAACTTCTTCGTTATAAGTCCGCTTTTATCCGCTCAAGCGGCCACGGATTCGTTTTAAAGTATATTTTCTAAATATCAAGGCCAAAATGTCGTACCAACAGTAGGTTTTTCCAGAAATTCGAATTAAGGACAGAACATATATATATATAGTTTACGAAAATAGTTTTTCTCGGACAAAACCTATTCTAATCCCTTCAAATCAACTCCAAAGCTAATCTAATCCTACCATACACCTTCTTAGGGTGTCATGGGTTCCTAATCACCATCAAGACCAAAGAATACCATGGGAATAATTATAGGATGACCATAAGTATATAAATACTCTAAAATCATGAAATAAATGGTATAAATCACATATCATGCATATAAGCTCCAAAAATGAAGAGAAACATATGAAAATGAAGAGGAAACATGAAAATGATAAAACAAGCTTACAAGTGATAGTGAAGAGGTGTAGGTAACAAGGATTAACTTAAATATCCTTGGTTTTTATTTCAAAACCATATAAAGGATATAATCTAGGTTGATAAACACTTGAACTTGATGAAAATTTTTGATCCCTTGGTTCTAGTTGTTGTGGCCGGTTCTTGAAGCCAAGAAGAAGAGAGAATAAAATTTTGTTTAACACTTTGAAGATAATGAAATGTGTGTGAAATTATTGAAGTTATATGACTTTAAGATTGAGTAGAAACATGTAATATCACAAACCATGCCACAATTAATACACACCCTCCCCTTGGCCGGTTTTTGGGGGAGGGTTGTCTCTCAAATTTATTTTTTTTTTCTTTAAATCTTGTAACTTGTGTATAATTTGTAATAATTGGTAAAAGGTATAAGTAATTGTAGGAAATGTAACTTATAAAGGTAAATGGTAAAATTTTGGTACAAGTAAGTTTTTAATAGGTCAAAATAGATTGTAATGAGATGATAAAAATTGTAAAAATACTTTCCTTGTGAAATTTGGGTGATAAAATAATTATCGTAAAATTTTTAAGAAAACGACGTAATAATTAAACGTTAACGATTAAAATACCAAATAAATTTGAAACACTAGGAAAACTAAAAATATAGTTTTTATAAACTAAATGTAAGTTTAAAAACACCTCGGGATCATTTTTGAAAGTAATGGATTAAATATACAAAATAAAAACTCACGCGATAAAAATTATTAAATATAAAATTACGCGTTGAAGGGTGAAATGAAATGTCGTGAATGTACTAATGAGATGCACATGATGTCAATGAAATGTAGACTAATCATAGTCCATATGAAATGTACGTGATGTCATGATCATGAATTCGCCGCTAAACCTCCAAGGTTACGCGATTTGAAACAAGTAAACCAAGTTTACTAAAATGTTGAAATAATGAGACATGAACGGTGTAGAAATGACCGAAAGTACGGATTGTCACAGCTTTGGGAAGTTCACGGGGTCATCCTAACTTTCGTTGTCATAGAGGGCAAGGTCCTCTATTATTTCCCATGATTCTTCCGGTGAGATCACTAAGTTTTCCACCGCTTGGTCAATGGATCGCTTAGTGGGAAAGTTGACATGATCATAAAAGATTTGGACTGGAGCCAAAGATCAATGCCGTGATGAGGGACTTTATGAAGTAAGTCCTTGAATCGGGTCCATGCTTCAGAGAGATTCACCTTGACGTTGTTGGAACATCAAGATGTCATTCCTAAGCTTAGTGGTTCTCCCGGTGGGAAAAATTGAGCAAGGAAGCGAAGTAAGATCATCCCAACTTGAGATGGAGCCGGCTGGAAGTCGCTCAAGCTAATTACTAGCTTGGTCCCGTGAGAGAATTGGAAGAGACGCAGCGCGTGGTCTCCCGAGTAGTAGCATCAAGGTCGATGGAATCGACAATTTTGAGGAAATCCTCAGATGTCGATTTGGATCTTCTGAACGAAGTCCATGGAATGCACATCCGCTTTGCACCAACCGGATGGTGTCGGATCGCAGGCCGTAGTTTGGGCTTGGTCGGAAGCTCAATGGTGTTCCTATAACCTAGGTGGTTTGGTCTCGAGTACTCACCAAGAGTACGGGCTCTTGGCGGTCGTTTGGTGGTGGGTTGATGAGTGGTGGTTGGTTGTCACCTTCCATGGTGAAAAGTGATGGGTGTTACGAACAAAGGTCACGTAAGAAGGGGGATAGACTAAGAGAAAGCTAAAATAAGAAAAATTTACTTGATAGAATCAAGTAAAGAACCTAAACGAGGTGGACTACTAACTAGCTATTCTATTCCGCAATGCGCCAAAAACTTGATAACGCCACACGCCGTCTCGGGGTCAAGGAAACTTCCTTTTCTTCGAGCAAGTTTTATAACACCCTAGGCGTTGAACCTAATCGTTGTAGTGTAGTAATTAGGGTGCCACGGTATTGATATCGCTCTCTGGGGAATAGGAATGCTAGTGAGAAGTTACTACGCTAAGGTTGAGGTTGAGGAAGATTATTTTTATCTTTTATATTTTTTAGAAATTGAAAAGGTACGAATCTCGGTATTGGATTTGGGGTTGGTATTGCTACCGATTACTCTACTATTATCTAATAATCTAAGCTAAGGTTGTGATAGTCTATGTCTAATTGATTTGTACTCGTATGATAGTTTAAAGATGTGTTTACTTAGGTTTTACTACTCCTTAATTATCTCCTATTGATGGTTGATTTGTCACGCCCTTATTCCTAATTGCGTTGTGTTTCTAAGGCTATAGGGCGTGCTTGTTTCCTAACTCTTTGAAATTACCAAAGGGTCTTGTTTACAAATCCTCTAGTGATTTATAGACGCCACTCTACGGTTGTCCTTGAATACTTTATCCTACAATTACCTAGATAATTATATTCTAAAGTTCACAAAGAAAAGTCAAGCATTATGCACAACTAATAATCTAGCGCACTCTAGATCATTAGTCAACTAAGATAAGTATCAACCAATCAATATTCAATAATTAAGTTTCATATTCCTAAGCAAACACACAAATAAATTAGCTTGGACATGGAGAACATGCAAGCATACACACAAATAATCAAAGACATAATTAAATTAATGAAGTAAATACTTATCTTGATGTATAATAGGGTTTAGAACCCTAAAATACGCACAAGAAAGCCTTGGTTCGGTTTTAGGTTTTACTCCAAAAGACTACCCACAAAACCGAAAAATTCGGATTCTATATATAAGATTACATCCGCGACGGCGTCACCTTATGTTTCGTGACGCCGTGTCGCCGCTATTAGGGTTTCGCCTTGGCCACGTAACCTTGCGACGGCGCCACCTTATGACCGTGACGCCGTCCCTTCACCGACGCCGCCTTGGCGCATCTAGGCCGCCCGAGTAGCGACGGCCTATTCCTTTAGAACTCGACGTCGTCCCTTGAAAACATGCATTTCGCTCGAGCCGCAGAAATGCCTTCCCGACGGCGTCGCGAGATATGCAGTGACGCTGCCGCCTTATGTTTCAAGCACTTTGAGTGTCTCGATTCGACTTTGGCCATTTTCTTCAGATATTCGCGCCTTTTCGTCCAAATAAGCATCATTCCAAAGATTTTGCCTTCAAGAGACCTAAAAGTGAAAAGGAACGATATTAAGCAATAACGGATACAAAAGTGATCGAATAAGGGCTTAAATGACCTCAAAAGGTACCTTTTAAAACCTTATCAAAATCTCAATAAAGCAATCAAGATATGCAAACAAGATTCTTAAAGACGCGAGAATAGAAGATTGCAACGAAACCAAGATTCCCATGGATCCAGGAACAAAGCTAGTAAAAACGGAAGGAGGAGAACTAGTTGATGCCACAGAATATAGAAGTCTAATTGGATGTTTGAGGTACTTACTTCATACAAGGCCAAACCTCAGTTCCTCAGTTGGCTTATTAAGCCGGTTCATGCAAGAACCAAGGGAGCAACACATGAAGGCAATTAGACAAGTGTTACTTACATTTAAGGCACTTCAAACTTTGGTATAACTTATCATAAGACCGGAGGATGCAAGTTACTTGGATATAGTGACAAGAAGCTATGACATCAACATAGAAGAAGGCAAAGGAACAACAGGATCGATTACTTCAAAACTCACCTATAAGCTGGGTTTCACAAAAACAACCTACTGTTGCATTATCATCATGCGAGTCAGAATTCATGGCAGCAACAGCAGCAACTTGTCAAGTAGTATGGCTACAAAGACTATTAAATGCATTTTTGGAAAAAGGAACCTAATTCGCGGAGAATACTCTCTATCTCTCTGGAAAAAGGAACCGAATCCTTGCAAATCTTATTCGGTTTTCTTCGTTTTCGTCATTCATATTCAATTAATTAACATCCGACCTAATTTTAATATTAAATATTCAGTTGTTATAATTGTTTATTGAGTTTTAGTATTAAACTAGTACCATTTGTGGTCTGTAAGGTTAATTGATTGATATTCATTATTCCATCCATACAAATCATTGGATCGATTCTTTAATATGGGTTAGTATTCGATCTTATTGTTTATAAACCCTAGTGTCTAAACTAGGGTTTTACTCATTTAGTTGTGAAGATCGATGTTATATTCTTCTTGTTACTGTGAATTTTGTACTTAGGGTTTCTTGATGTTAGATTTGGGAGAGTCGAATAAAGGTACCACATTCTGGGTTTAAAAACGCTGGTAATATTGATCTCACTGAACTTAACGCACGCATGCAAGTGGCTACTGAGTCTACTAATGAACCTCATGTGGAGATGGTTCCACAAGTTTTGAGCTTCAATGTTGCTTGCTAATCAAAAATTTTGGAACAAGTTATGATAAAACCCTGTAACAAAGTGGGAGTGAAGCCGAGCCAAGTCGTGATCCGTTGTTTTAACGGGCGCAAGAATTTTGAAGAGGCTATGCGTGGTGTTAATAAGCCGGTTTATATGCGGTGCTACGTCCAATGATGCTATGAAAACAAGCCTAATTTTGTAGGTTGGAATGTAGTAACAAGTCTACTGATGTGGATCTCTCAGTCCCTATGATAGTAGTGGAAGAGGTAAACTCTAAATTTGAGAATACCCTTTATGGTTATTTTCTTGGTAAACGTATTGCTTTTCCGGTCGTTGATTATTATGTTCGTAATACGTGAGCCAAGTATGGGATTCAAAAAGTTATGATGAATGCGAAGGGGTTCTTTTTCTTTAAGTTTTCCACTCGTAAAGGTGTTGATGATGTTCTTGAAAACGGGTCGTGGATGATTAGGAATGTGCCAATTATTCTTAAAACTTGGACGTTGAATAACGTTGATGCAAAAGTTGGACGCCTTGTTTGGAGCCCGGTTCCCTAAACCAATTGAGAATCGTTGCTTGAGACCGCGACTAAGAAACAAAGACACCGTTAGGCTTATCGGGATTGTTTCCACGATTATCCTCCGCGAGAGTAAGTAATCGGTTTAGGGTTTAAGGAGAGTTAGGTTTGTAGATCGTACTTAAACGAGGACCTTAAACATGGAATTAAACTAATTCGCTCTTAAGATGAGCTTGCACATTTAATGGCTTACTAAGTAGCTCCATTCGAACTTACAGTGGGGCAGAGGACTGTAAGCGCTAAAGCATAACCTTAGACATCCTTTCAGCGACCGCGCACTTCTTTATCAACCCCTTTATAGTTCATTCTAATGGGTGAGCTGCTCGCACCATTTGTACCAAAGTCACCAATCAATTAAACGATTATGATTACTATGCTTAAAAGTACATGTTTCACCATTGTTTAGGTCAGTTTATTTTTCTTGTGAAAATACCCTTGTTACACATACCAAACAAGCAAGTATTTATAAAAATAAACAAATAAACAATGAATGCATAACAAATAAAAGTCATGCATATCAAATAGCCACATGCAAACCTTTTGATAAATCCTATTAATAATCAATTTAGATCATCAATATGCATATATTTAATTAAGACTTTCACCCGTTTTCATCTATGTACAAGGTGAGCCACATGCATCGATTCATCGATTGCGTAAGTCAAAATTAAATACATACCACATAGCACATAATTGATTAAATTAATAATGATTGAGGTCTTCCCCAATTTTAGATCTATCATAATTTAGTGTATATCACTTAAACAAGAAAGACATACAATAAAAGCAGATCCATGATAAAACATGCAGATAATTATCATGGACATAAAATTCACTTAATAATTAATGCAATTAAACAGAGTTACGCAATACACATAAAATTGCATGCATCCTAGGGTTTCTAATCCAATTAAAACTTTAGTTTACAAAACCCTAATTAGGGCACCAAAAAAAACACCCCCGCTAAAAATTTATGGTTTAGGTTTTGCAAACCCTAGATCTACGCATACAAATAATAACACAATCATGTTTATTTTATTTATGTGTTTCAGTAATTAATTACTTGTTATACAAGGCTCGTGATGCCACTGTTGAGTTTATAATACATGACATAAAATAAAACATGTAGACATTAAGAGTACACAGCGGAAGACTAAAGATCATAACAAATAAATAATTAACTGAAAGTATGCGTAACGACTTCTGCGAATGTCGATCTCTTGAGCAAAACCAAAGAAGTGGTTTGAAGAGTTGTCCCTTACCGTTTTACAACTCAAACCAATTGTTGTAAGAATAATGTCTTACAACCACGTTCTTGTACACACGAATTAACTAACGAATCAAGCGATTGCTAGATCTAACACAAGTCCTCGTTTTAAGGAAAAACGAAACCAAACTCCCTAACAATGGGGTGTTCGGCCGAATGGGACAAGAGAGAGAGAGAGAGATCTAGGTTAATTCAATGCACAAAGATATGAAAACCCTAGAACCTAGCCTTGTTTATATAGTAGATAGAAAACTTTGGGAACAAGTTAAGGATTAGAGCTTGGGAAGCCCCTGGTCGCCATGATGAAAGCCAAGGAAAACCCATAGCTTTTCACTTTCAAGATTTTCCATTACTAGTCCTTTCTTTTTATTTAACTACCGTTAGTCATTTTTCCGTTAAACTTAACGATCGTTAACCGGATTTAATGTGCAATAATTAATCGTAAACATAAACATTAATTATTAACTTTAATTTTCATTCGCTAATGTGTAATCCCGTGGTCACGAGTTCGAATCCGGACATTCACATGTTTGTAAATATATATACATTTCCAACAATATTTTATATTAGTTGTTATTATATGAACAATCTTATTTATTTATTTATATATCGTAGTAACTATACACTGTTTTATTACGATTGATTTATTATTCTAATATAACAATAACTAAAATGTATATTTTCATTAAGTTTTTTTTTAATCTTTTTGGTAATCCTTGCTTTTATTTATATGATTCATTTTATATAAAAAAAAAGAATATCAGTATGCGTGTATTTAATTTAGGGTTTAATAAGGGTTTAATTATGATGACGATGATGATGACGTGATGATTGTATTTATAAAGGCTGTGGATTTTCTACTATTTTACTTGTGTGTTTGGCTTGGTTAGTAAGATAGTGGCCGATATTTAATATGAAATTTTCTCTAACTTGTGGAGTGAGACAATTATATAAGAGTGCTAACATACCTTTTAAATTTGTATTTTCTTTTAGTTCAATTTTTTTTTACTTTACTTATTTTTGAGTTGTTATACTTTATACGTGGTGTGTGATAAGGGGTTATTATTTTTTTAACTGGTAATCGTTAAACATGTTCAAAAAGTCAACGTACCATAACATTTTTATACTTGAATATTGACAAGTTTGGACTTTTTAAACTAGTATGCTGAGGAAACAATGCAAAAACAATAGAGTAACCATTATGACTTACGAGTGTAAGTATATAACTATCTATTAAATATAATAAACAAGAGTTTTGTACTACTCTTTAAAGCACCTCATGCAATTAATATTATGATGTGTCACGAATGTGATTGGTCACTAATATAAGCAAGTACAAGTCCAATTCTTAATTCTTCAATCATAAAGCTTTTTTCACAAGATTCATAAAAAAAAATCAATTTCTACAACACATTAATGATAATACATGTTATTCATACGACATTCAGAGCATTCAAAAAAGAATCCCAAAATAAGTTACGAATTTTTATGATGAAAAAATTTCTTGAATAAGGTATTTTCACCTTCAAATCGTCAGTTACCATTTTTTGATTATCACTTTGATTCAGCCATTCTTATCAAACCCTAACATCTCGAGTCGATGACATTTTTTCGTTGTTGGCCATATGTAAGTTTTGATTTATCTTCCTTTGTTTAATTTGATGTGTTAATTTGGTACTTCTAAATTTTATATTGATTATGAATATGAGGGTCGTTATATGTAGTAGATCCAAGATTGGTTTCATTTTTCCGTGATACATGTTTGTGCAGAATTTTAAAATTAAAATCAAAGGTTTGTAAGTGATTTAGAGTGCATGGTGTTTGATGAAATGTTTGAAAGGAATTGCAATATGTGCACGGTATGATATCTTTAAACCCATTTCAAGCAAAATTGATGTTTTTGTAAGTGAGGTTGTTAGTGTGTACTAATTTTGAATGTCATAGATCTTTAGTAATTCTCCTTGGTTATATGCCAAAGATACGAGTTTTGATTGTCGCTTAATGGAACTAATCGAATGTGGCTACGGTTAATCAATCGCCTCGATTGCTTGACAAGGATACAAGTTTCGATTGTCGGAGAGAAATGGCTCATCACGCCATAGTACAGTGTATTTTGAATAATTGGTTTTGTTTCGATTGCTTAATATTTTGCTTTGTCCAATTTAATTTAAAAATAAACGATGCTACGATAGATTTACTATGGTTTTAACTTCCGTGATTTTTTATAGGCCACAAATGAAACCCTTTTAATCAATAGGAGTATATTTAAGTGAGTTTAGAGACCCACCACAAATGTTGTTTACCATGTGATTTTTTATGATTACTGTGAGAATCTTTCTAATAACTTTGGTACATTACTTAGTTTCTCCAATAAGCTTAATGTAGATTTCTATGCTTTTGATTCACTTACGTTGTTGTTTACCATGTATGTGATTTGGAGGTCACATGAAATGTGTTCGATGAAATGTCTAAGAGAAGGGTAATTCGTTTTTGCCATAGTGTAAGCATTGGGATGTAGATTATGATAGGTTGTAACCTTAGTATTACCATTAAGTTGTTAGTAAGGGCTACTAATTATTTATCTTTATTGTGTTTAATCTTTGAACTATATGTCGCAAATTAAGTATTGTCTTTAAGTGCTACTCGTGATTAAGTACGATACATCTTGCACTTTTGTTAGATTTAAATGTTAATATTGATAAGAGCTTGATAGAGTTATGTTTCTTAGAATCTTAAATGAAAAGTACAATAGATATTCGTCATTATCATTTTGCCATCCTAATTACATGGCTCAAAAATTATAAATTTGTTTAATGTCCCACATTTTCTTTAGTTTTTGCAGTCAATATGAAGACAAAGGCATAAATATGTTGAGAAAGATCTTATCGATATGCATATTATGGCTTCGATGAAATGCGTGAATGAAAGAAAAGACCGATGTCATATGAAGAGGTATCTTATGCTTCATTATATAGCCAATATCAAATATACATTAATGAAACCATCAACAAGTGAGCAATTAACATGCTTTTGATTTTTTTATCCATCACTTATATTACTAAATAAGCCAATAGTAGATTTGATAATCAACATACTTTTTTTTTTTTTTTTTTTTTTTTTATTGTTATTTTTATTTCCGGTATCAAAAGATACTCTTTATTGGAAAGGAAAGATTGGTAGGTTGTAAAAGGGTCACAATGGGATTCCAGCTTTAACATGTTACTTTTAGATTAGAAATATTGTTTTCACTCACATTTTTATATGTAAGACGTCAGTGTTTTGGTAACTCATAACTCTATGAAAATGTCGATGTTTTATTGAGTCATGTTTGAAGACGGTTTTCCATATTGTGTTGCATTCTTTCTTATTGATGACATAAGTGGAGCCGATATGATTTACAATGTTGGATGACATGGGTGAAGCTAAGATGACAACATGATGTGTGATGTATGTTACTCTTCAAAGTTTTACAATTGCAAGTGGTGAGTTTATTTTTCAAAGTATTGTTTTATTATTATTATTTGTATTTGTTAATAATATTATCTACAAAACAAATATTATTGAATTAGTTAGAAATATATATTTAGTCGGTAATTGGTTAACATAGATATATTTTTATTGTTTTTGTTTGTTGCGTTGAGATGTGGGTCAAAATCACTAATTTTAGCTAGGATTTTTACCTTTTTTTAGTCATGGTACTCATACTTCATTGAAAGATGAAGATAAAAAAATACAAAGGTAAAGCCCGTAAATAACGTTATACTTAATTCATCTTTTCATGCTCATGCATAGTTTATTAATCTAGGATGATCTATATACTTTTAGGTGTCCATGGAATGAACATGGACTACTCAAGTGTTTGACGTTGACCGCATACATTTGTTCTTCAAGATTGTCTACCAGTTTGAGAAGAGTTGAAGAAGATGAACCTGCATGTTTCCTATTTTAATAGTTACAAACCAAATTAATTGTCTTATCATTGGCATATTACTGATTATCCTCTAAAAAGAATTAAACCTATTTACGTTTGTTGTTGTTTTTTAATTTATTCACACATGTAACTCTTTAGTGAATAACTTCTTTCAAGATTCCCGTGATTCCAAGGGTCTATAATTGTTTATAGGATCGTTGACTTATTATTTATTATTCTTTAAAAAAATGAAAGTTATATCGTTTGTCGTTGTTTATTACTTTATTCACACACTCAACTTATTAATGAATCATTTCTTTAAAAATCCGTGAATTTCACGGGTCTATAAGCTAGTATTAAATAAAAGAAAGTTTAATTACTAAATGAGCAATTATAAAAAGTATGTTGCAATTTTATGATATAAACCCTTCTTATTTGACATAAGTTTATGACGACGTTCATGTCATAAGCATTTATACGGATTATGAACAACTAAAAGGATGAGGAGCTCCATTCAGACTATCCGAAGAAATTGCATAGACGGAATTTGACAAGTTTAAACGGAGTGGCCAACAACATATTTGGTTTTGAACAATTTACGATTTCATTTTTCATACTAATATATAATACCTAACACTACAAGGGTAAAAAAAAGTACCCATGTGGCTAAAAATTTTGGGGGTGCCATGACCCCCTTCTCCAGTAAGTTCCGTCCTTATAGA
The DNA here is from genome assembly GCA_022545495.1 of Chrysanthemum lavandulifolium. NCBI lineage: Eukaryota > Viridiplantae > Streptophyta > Magnoliopsida > Asterales > Asteraceae > Chrysanthemum > Chrysanthemum lavandulifolium. Next base: position 3,365,399 of record CM040240.1, on the reverse strand, counting down.
AGAAAGTGGAGTCTTTTTTGCTATAATGTGCGTAGCCTTACCATTAAATCATCCCAAGCTCTTTTTTTTTTTTTTTTTTTTTCCTTCAACTTTTGAGCCACTTACCAGCCACTTGTACGGACATATAATGTATATAATAATTGTTGCTATACGCCTTGCTAGAATATGTCGATCACTATGGCTGTAAGACCATTGGCGGATTTAGGCATGTACTAGATGGTAGCGAAGAACCATCTTAGTTTAGCGTCTGGGTACACTATTTTGTAAGACCATCAATTAAAGAAACAAACCGATTTACTAGATGTATTATATTATTAGCCAAACTATGCACATAGTACACATAACATGATACCTTAATTAACTCAAACCGCAATCGGGCTTGGGCAATATTTATTTTCTAAAAGATTCAACATCATAATAACAATATAACACATGATCCATCACCCATGCACTGACATAGATGCATGAACCTCCCAAATCTAGAACAACATTAATTAAAAGTCTTTGTCTGTCTTCCTAAAACACAGGAAAACATGTGGAACACACATATTATTCGAACAGAATCTAACTTCATTTCCTGATAGACATGTATTTTCTCTTGTTCCGCCTTGGGTGGATTATACGCCTATTGCATCAACAATTGCGATAAACCACTTTGGTCTTCCGTTGACAGCATGAGATATCCCAACACTAATCCAAGAAAGGTTCCGCATCCATATCCCAACATGACTACTTTCCATGTAAATCGACTCTCCTCGCCCCTTCTTCACCATCAACTTTAACATTTGGGGTACTTGGATTCTTCTCACACTTTTGGGTAGTGGAAACCACAAAGTCCTGAATTCTCACCAAATGAGTTTGCATCAAATGTGTTGAATTGTTTTCCTTGAGGAATACGTCCCACAAGATGGTTATGTGAAAGATTTAAGACTTCAAGACCCATTATGTCTCCGCAAGTCTTTGAGGATCTCACCTGTGAATTGGTTCCAAGACAGGTCTAAGGATTCGATCTTAGAGAGATTGCCTAGAGCACTCGGGATTCGACCATTAAGGTTGTTGTGAGATAAATTAAGCACTTTTAATGAGCTAAGGCTACCAATAACATTTGGAATTTCTCCTTCAAAACTATTTTGGGATAGATCTACAATGGTGTAGTCAACCAAAAGTTTTGGAAATAAGAGTTCCAAATCTTTACCACAATTTTGATTTTGTAATCCTTCCACTTATGGTCAAGTATACTGGTTTTAAGCTCTTCTTTGGGGGCCCTTCATGGAATTGAAATTCAAGATATTTCCTAGGAGATGGCCTACAAACCCATTATGAGATAAGTCGAGGACTCGCAGACTACGAAACGGAGTTGTGTTGTAGAAGACGCTTCAATGGGACCTTGAAAATTGTTTGATCCGAGGACAAGAACCGACAACTTTGGGAGGTCTCTTGACCAAATAGGAATGTGCCATTTAAGTTGTTGTTTTCCAAATCAAGTACTTGTAAGGATTGACATTTAGATAAAGAGCTTGGAACCTCTCCTTCTAATTGATTTCCGTTCAAAATAAGCCCCTCTAATCTTCCGCAATTCTTGTATACATTTGGGATGGTGCCACGAAGAAAGTTGTTCCCCAAATCTATCACCTCAAGAGAAGACATGATATTTCCTAAGCATTGTGGAATCACTCCACCAAACCTATTATTGGACATATACAAACGCTTTAGATTGTTGAAGCTGCAGATAAATGGAGGGAATGGTCCCTCGATCAGGTTGGAATTGACATCAAGAAGAGACAGAGAGGAAATATTTCCCAAACATTGTGGAATCACTCCCCCAAAGCTATTATTGGACATATCCAAATACTGTAGATTGTTGAAGCTGCAGATCAATGGAGGGATTGGTCCCTCAATCACGTTGGATTTGACATCAAGATAAACTAGTGAGGAAACATTTACCAAGCAATGTGGCATTATTCTACTAAAGATATTATCGGAAATATCCAAAATAAGTAGATGGATCAAATTGCAAATTGATGCTGGGAGAGATCCTTGAATCACGTTGGAGCTCACATTCAGAGAAAGTAGTGAAGTCGACAAATTTCCTAAAGAATCAGGCAAGAAACCTCTCATCCTATTGTAACTGAGATCTAACACAAGTAAGCTTTTGCAAATCGACAAACCATCTATAAACTTCATTAATTCATCATCATCTTCCCCACTTCCAAAACTATTAGAACTTAGTGACACATATAAAAGTTTGCAAATTTCACGAGAAGTGATGTCTAGTTTTCCAGAGAAATTATTTCGAGCTACATCTAGGTATAATAATTCGTTAGAATTGAGAAGGGACGGTGGAAGGGAACCTGTAAATTGGTTATTTGACAAAGACAATAACTTAAGACGAGGCTGCATCAAACCAAAGCTGATAGGTAGTCCACCAGTAAGGCTATTATTAGCAAAATATACTTGTTCTAGAGACGAAAGATTGTAAAAAGAACGTGGCACGGTACCGACAAGGCTATTTCCAGCCAATGAAATTATTTTCAGGTTACTCAGCTGGTGGAAGACATCTGGAATTCTTCCTCCGAGTCCACAATTGGCAAGCGATAAAGTCTCTAGAAATGTCAGATTCCCGATGAATCGTGGAATACCACCTTCTAATCTGTTTTCAAGCAAAACAAGTGTGTTTAACATGGACAATGAACCAAACTCATCTGGGATCTTGCCAACTAGACTATTGTAACCCATGCTAAGAACTTTAAGGTTCGAGCAATTGGCTAAGCTGGCTGGAATCTTTCCTTGGAAAGAGTTGTTAGATAGACGTAGCTCTTGTAATCTAATGAGACGCCCCACTTGTGGTGGAAGTTCACCAGAAAGTGAGTTGTTAGATAGACGTAACTCTTGTAATCTAATGAGACGCCCCACTTGTGGTGGAAGTTCACCAGAAAGTGAGTTGTTAGATAGACGTAACTCTTGTAATCTAATGAGACGCCCCACTTGTGGTGGAATTTCACCAGAAAGTGAGTTGTTTTGGAGCCGAATCACCTTGAGAAAGCTTAGATTTCCAATGGAAGGAGACAAAGAACCAAGTAAGCCTTCAGACGAAAGATCCAAGATGGTGACTCTTTGGTGACGGGAACCGCAAGTAATACCTTCCCACTGGCAAAAATGAATGGAGTTGTTCCATGAGCTCATGATACCTTGTGGGTCACCATTAATCTTGGATTTAATGGCGAGTAATGCCACACGATCATCAACAGCTATTGTGTGGATAACTGTGGAAATCGCTATGATTTGCACAAATGTGAAGACAAGGAATGGGATTGCTTGCTTGTTTGGTAACCAAGGATTCATGGCTAGCTTGATGAATGCAATCTTGTATAATTTTTTTCTATTATGTTGTGCTTAGGCATTGACATCTTATACCTAATATGTGTTTATGAATCAAATTTCTGAGCCACACTTGTGAGGGAAGACTTTAAATTTTCCAAGTCTTCCACTTATAGGCCCATTATATGAGTGTTCTATACTTCTGAGACTTTACAACACCAAAGGGTTAGAGTTTTAGCCCTTGATTGTCCCTGTCAGGAATTTTATTAAGCTACTCCGTATAATCTCAGCTTATCCCAGCCAATGAAAGTCAAATTTTTGGTGATTCAATACTTTTTAAGTTTTTATGCTAATGTAGATTTTTTTACCGCCAACTCAAAAAATAACATATACAACGAGATACCTGAAAAATTATGCAAAGACTTTAAGCTAAGTGTGACCGAGCACAATTACTTATTGAAAAAAAAAAAAAAAAAAAAAGTTAAGTAGTAATTAATTGACTTAAAATCATTTACAAACGTAAACAGCACGGTTCAGGTTGTGTCAAAATTCCTGACAAACGTAAACAACGGGTAAGGGTTTGTGTCAAAATGTGATCATGCATTTAGAAGAACGTGTCAGGTGGACCCATTAGTTTTCACCAATTTTTTTCTTTCTTTTTAAAGCTCGTGAAACATATTAGATAGAATTAATCATGGCGAGGATGAAGGGTCAGATTTAGTGTCATTAAAATTATCAACTCCAATGCATGAAGGGTCAGATTTAGTATTTGACATTTAATATGTACGTAAGACCATTATATACACAAAACCAAATTGATTTACTAGTAAGATTCAACATCATAATAACATGTTAACACATGGTCGGTCAGCCACTGACCAATTACATTAACTAATAAACCCTTTCAATAAGTTAAACATACATATTCTCAAAACAACATTATATGAAAATCTTTGTCTATCTTTTTAAAACATTCTAGCTACCGGAAAACATGTGAGACACATACCACTAGGAATCCAACTTCAGTTCCCGATAGACATGTATCTTCTCTTGTTTCGCCTTGCGTGGATCATACGCTCTATTGCATCCACATTTGCATTAAACAACTTTGGTCTTCCTGTTGACAGCATGATATATCCCAACACTAATCCAAGAAAGGTTCCGCATCCATATCCCAACATGACTACTTTCCATGTAAATCGACTATCCTCGTCCTCTTCATCACCATCAACTTTAACGTATGGGTAACTCGGATTCTCATGTTGGCATAATCTCGCCCCTAAGCAAAGTTAAAGGGCCTACGTGTACAAAACGAAAGTCACAAGGACCAGGTTTATAACAAACCTGATAACTGCTAAACGGTTATCTTTTTGTCAAACGACACAACCCAAAACCATCATACCGTTTGGAGAAGCAGGAAGGGACATGAAGGCTTTCATTGGTGTCGATTCTTTTAGTATAAATAGGGGTCGATTATTCTCAGTTAGATATCTCAGAATTGTACAAATACAAATACGTTTGATTCATAAATACAAATCGTTTTAGAGTCATATTGTTTTACTTTTACGCTTTACTTTAATTTGTTCAAGTATTGAAACCCCGCTGGGCAACAAATTGGCATCAGAGCTTGTTTGTTTTGTAATACAAAATCTCTCCACTCTAACTAAACCTCATTCAAATCGTTCCAGCACTTTAAATCTTATTACATTCCTGTTCTACTAATCTTGATTCTACTCTTGGGTTCTATCTTGATTCTTAAACAAGTCTATAATCAGGTTGGGTGCTAATCGATTGGCTTTTGGTTTTTTAGGGTTCTTTGCGATCGATCTTTGTTTTTAGGGTTTTAATAGTTTCGTTCTTAATTGGTTAATACCGCTCGATTTCAATTTCGTAATGGGTTAGCAACTTGGTCAAGAGTTTTATAAACCCTAGTTTATCGACTAGGGTTTTACTGGTAATCGCTTCAACATCGCACCATTTTGTTCGTTGTTCTAAATTGATTTACGCTTGTTTATGCCGGATTGTATGGGGAGGAGATCATTAATTGCCTACTCTTGTTGGTACTAATGGACAAGTGGAGCCGGTTTCACTTGGTTCGACCCCCAGTCATGTTGCTCCTAGCCATGACACGCCCGAGGGTCATGATACTTTAATGAAAATTGCTATTGAAAACAAATTTTGAGGGAAAACTTGTTCGATGGGTGATGATGGGCAACCATTAAAACCAGTGTGATTGAGGATGCTAATATCGCCATCGGGACTAATCCTTTTGAGCATCTTGGTGCCACACCACGTAAGGAGCTTGATGAGATGCTTAATGCTATTGGTTATTATTCTAAACCTCCTCAAGATACAACCGTCCTATGGCTTCTAATGTTAATGCTAGTAATGATAGTGTTGAATCAAATGCCAATGGGTCATTGGTATTGAGAAGGTTGGTGATTATGCTTTGCAACAACCTTCTACATCGATGTCGGTGTTATTTAATGACCCAAAGAAACACACATCTAACTTTCGAGGTTGGAGTGTAATAAGAAAGCTAATGGTGGATCTTTCGTCCCGATGAAAGTGGTTGAAGAGGTAAACACTAGGTTTGAGAATACTTTGTATGGGTATTTCCTTGGTAAACGCCTTTGCTTTTCCCGTTGTTGATTACTTTGTACGCAATGTGTGGGCTAAGTTTGGCATACAAAAGGTAATGATGAATGCAAAGGGTTCTTCTTTTTAAGTTTAATTCAAAAAGGTGTTGATGATTTTATTGAAAACGGTCCTTGGTTGATTAATAATGTACCTATTATTCTTAAACCATGGACAGTGAACACCAATTTACTTAAAGAGGATTTGACCAATATCCCAAGTGGGTTAAATTCCATGACGCTCCTCTTGCTATGTTTTTCGATGATGGCCTTAGTCTCCTTGCCACATTGATAGCACGCCTAAAGGTTAGATGCCTTCACTAGCCAAATGTGCAAGGACTCGTAATGTAGTAGTTTTGCTAGATGCATGATTGATGTGAAGTCGGATGAGCTTCTTGGGACAGCCTTCATGTTGAGATTCCGTTACTTGATGGGTCGGGGCCGACTATCGAGACGACACGGGTTGAATATGAGTGGAAACCACCGCATTGTGATAAATGTAAGATTTTTGGTCATACTCCTATTGATTGTCCTATAGTTGCCGAACCTCCTACTCACCTTCTAAGCGTGCAAATGATGGTGCAAATGATGGTTTCAAGACGGTTAATAATAGGAAGAAGGAAAGCAAGCGGGTCTTCTAATCCGGTCAAGGAGGGTTTTTCAAACCTGCTGCTGGTAAACAGCTTCAATACCAACCCAAGAAGAATCCTTCGAACCTAAGAAAGTCGTAGTCAATAAGAAGAATGCTTCGATGTGGCTAGTTCGAGGAACCAAGATCGCTACATCTAACCGCTTGACGCCTTAATATGGAACATAAGGATGCGTCTGGTATTCCTTCTAATGACACTATCAAGGATGCGGAGTCCGTTGTACAATGGAAGTTACTGATGATAAGTCTACTAAGACAGTATTGCATTACAAGAGCCTCTTGTGAGTGATTTGAAAGAGATGGAGTCGGTAGTGGCTCCTCAAACTAGTGATTCTTGTATACCGCCCGCCTCTTCTACTAAGAGAAGTAACCCTTTTTCTAAAGTGGAGAGATTGTAGTGTCCGATTCTCAAGATGAGGTTGTTGCTAACCCATTTGATGAGTCTCGCTAATATATTTGGTGGTGGCGAAGAGTTTGAAGATGAGTATGATGACTATGATTTCGATGACTATGCTAAACAGTTCGTGATCTTCCGGAAATTTGATGCCTTTAATGCCATGTATGGCACAACGCTTCAAGGTCCTAGGAAGTAATTTTATTTCTTTGTGTCATATGTTATCATTTGAGTAGTGGTTTGTTTTCTTGGTTAGAAAACAGAAGTATCTTGTTATGTAAGCTCTATGCCTATGTAACGGGTCGAGATATGGGATTTCACCATATCCATTGTACTTAAACTTTTATTTGGTTAATATATTTACCAGGGTGGGATTACTACCCTTTACCCAAAAAATACATAATCAAGAGTTGGGGTCGTTGGTTTTCTGGAAACACTGAAACAAAAACAGCAGCCTACTGTTGGTTTAGGCAGAAAACAAGGAAGGAATGCTAGTTCCTTGGCGAAGAGATTAAAGGCGAAAAATGAAGAAAAAGGTGTTGTGTTTCTGTGTTGGTTCGAAGACAGAAGAAACAAGAACCTTTGTTGGTGTTTATTTTGCTGGTTCGAAAAGGAAGGAGAAAGCAGAACACAATTTCTTTGTGGTTTACTGTTTCCAAAAAAAACAAAGGGATAAAGTTTTTTGTTGACTTCTGGTTCGAAAAAAAGGGCAAAAAGGAAGAAACATCAAAGGGGAGTGTTTGGTTAATTGTACAAGGAAGGAAAAATCATATCGTGAAGGAATCGCAAATTCAGGTTTTACATTCTAAACTAAAATCTGAATTTTATAATTTTTAGTCTTGTAAGATTAGAAATTTTTTTTGCTTTTGATTCCTAGTAGAATTTTATAAGATTTCCTATATTCCTAAATATATAATCCCTATTAGGATTAGAAATAGTTTCTAGAAAAAATGACTGGAGACACAAGCAAGGAAACAAACAAGGAAATTGTAATTCACAAAGAGGTTACATCATTTTCTCAATTTCAATGTCCCGTTTTAAAATCTACAAATTATACAGTATGGGCTGTGGGAATTGATAGAACCTACGGGTGATGAGGAACCGAATACAAAAAAGGATATGACCACAACTGCATGTCTGTATCAGGCATTACCAGAAGATATGATTTTACAAGTAGCTAGTTGAGTGCAAAACAAATTTGGGAAGCACTACAAACTAGGCATATAGGTGTAGATCGAAAGTGTAAAGCACGGCTACAAACTCTCAAAACCGAATCGAGATGTTGAAAATGAAAGAAGATGATAGTATTGACGCTTTTCAAGAAACTCAATAGTATTGTCACAAGAGCTAGTGGCTTAGGATCAACTTTGATCAATAAACCTTAGTGCGAAACAATTAAGTTCGTACCTAGAAGGTTTATACAAATCGTGGCAGCCATAGAACAATTTTCTGATCTAGAAAACACAACCCTAGATGAGACAATTGGAAGGTTAAAAGATGAGACAATTGGAAGGTTAAAAGCCTTTGAGGAAAGAGTGAAACTCTTTGATGGAAACCCTAGTGACAATCAGGACAAACTTTTGTTCACAAATTATGACAACACTACAAGTCATAAAAACGGTGGACAGGAAAAGTTTAGATCATCGGAAGATAGCCAAGATGGAAAGCCCAAGCAATACAACAATGATAAGAAAACTTCACATAAGTTCAATAAAAACAATATTCAGAAAAGGGACTTAAGTAAAGTAAAGTGTTACAACTGTAACAAGCTTGGACATTTCAAGAGAAACTGCAAAGAAAAGAATAGGAGACAAGAGCAATCAAACTTGGTTCAAGAAGATACTCAACCAACGCTCTTAATGGCAGTTGAAGGAAAAGGAGACGTGGGAGAGAAAATTTTCTTAAATGAAAAGGAGATTGAACCCAAGAAGTACATAAGCTCAGATAAAAGCTTATGGTACTTAGATAATGGTGCTAGCAACCATATGACCGGAGTTAGGACACACTTTAAGGAAATTAATGAGAAAATTTTAGGAAGAGTCCGTTTTGGAGATGGGTCATATGTAGAGATTATTGGTAGAGGCTCCATATTGCTGGAATGTAAAAACAAGGAACAAAAGGTGATTCCCAGTGTTTACTACATTCCCAGTTTAAAAAGCAATATACTGAGCCTAGGACAATTAACTGGGAATGGCTGTAAGATCATTATGAAAGAAAACATACTATTGCTATATGGTCAGGATAAGAAACTCCTCATGAGAGTTGAAAGATCAATAAACCGACTTTACAAGATTAACTTGAATGTTGGTATGCCTATGTGTTTATTGACTAATTTAGAAAACCATGCATGGCTCTGGCATGCTAGGTTGGGTCATTTGAATTTTGATTCTATCAAACAAATGACTCGGAAGAAATTAGTGGAAGGAAAACCCAAGATTAATCACAAGAGTCAAGTATGCAATGCATGCTTACTAGGAAAGCACAGTATAGCTCCGTTTCCAAATCAAACAAACACTAAGTCTTTGGAACCTTTAAACTTAGTATTTGAGATTTATGTGGACCTATTTCCCGTAAATGTAATCGTGAAAGAAGTACATGTTTTGCTAGTAGACGATTGTACTAGATACATGTGGGTATACTTCTTAAAATCAAAGGATGAGACGTTTGAGACCTTTAAGGAATTCAAGTTAACAGTGGAAAATGAGGCCGGGAAAAACTTAAAGGCACTTAGAACAGATAGAGGAGGCGAGTTCACGTCAAAAAAATTCACAAGCTACTGTAAGGAGAAAGTCATACTTAGGCAACTTACAACACCATATTCCCCACAACAAAATGGTATTGTAGAGAGACGGAATAGGTCAGTAATGAGCACAACGAGAAGTATGTTAAAGGCTATGCATATGCCACAAAATTTTTGGGCTGAAGCAATTAGGCATGCTATTTATATCTTAAATAGAGTGCCTACAAAAGCCCTGAAGGATTCGACTCCCTATGAAACGCTAAAGGGTAGAAAACCAAACCTGAAACACCTTAGAGTGTTCGGATGTAAAGCATTTGCAAAGGTAACCAAACCACATCTAAAGAAATTAGATGATAGAAGTAAGGAATTAGTTTACCTAGGAAGTGAACCAGGATCAAAGGCTTATCGATTTTTTGATCCTGTAAGTAAGGTTATGATTGTTAGTAGAGATGTAAAGTTCAAAGAGAATGAAGGATGGACTGGAAAGGTTATTTGGATAATCCCAATCCAACAAAACTGTAATGGACGGATTTCATTATAATGAAAACCAAACATCAAATATCATTGATGTAGAGTACACAAGATCCTAAGAAAATGATGAAGATAATGCTCAAAGTCCCATACAAAATACTGCTCATAGTGTATCTGATGATGAGATTGAACAAATGGACTATCCATCAACACCTACACCATATAAATATGAACCAAACTCAGAAGAATCTACTAGACAAACTTCATCTATAGCAAGAGCATATGATCATACTCCAGTTCAAGGATACATATACTTATCTAACATATATGATCGCGCACGAAGAGTTCAAGCTGAAGAACTAATGCTATTAGAAGAAGAACCTAGAAATTATAAGGAAACCACACAAGATAAGAAGTGGATCGAGGCAATGCAGATCGAAATTGACTCAATCAACAAAAATAAGACATGGAAGCTAGCTACCCTACCAGACAACCAGAAGGCTATTGGTCTAAAATGGGTATTTAAGACTAAACATGATGCAGATGGAAGAATTATAAAACAAAAGGCTCGTTTAGTGGCTAAAGGATACGTACAAGAGCATGGAATAGACTACGGCAAAGTCTTTGCTCTTGTAGCAAGAATGGAAACAATCAGGTTGATTCTTGCATTGGCTACTTATCATGGATGGGAAGTTCACCACTTAGATGTACGTAAAATCAACATTTTTACATGGAGAACTTAAAGAAGAAGTGTATGTTGCACAACCAGAAGGCTTCAAGAAACCAGGAAACGAAAATAAAGTGTATAAACTTGACAAAGCAAAACCTTCATCGTTTTTTTTCTAATTCTGCCTCAAATCCTGTGATTCTGTGCATCGATTTACCTTTGTTACTGATTAACTTCATTGTTATTTAGTCTTTGGCTGAATTTGTGCATCGTTTTCCTTGTTTTGTTTCAGATTAGAAAAATCGTTTTTTAGGGTTTGTAGTAATCGCTTTTGGATCTAACCTGTTCTAATCGATCTTGATTCATTCAAGGTTGGTCTAATCGTTATTAATTCCTTTATTGGATCCTCAATCATGAAATTTGGTTAGATTTTTGGTGTTGCGTTATTAAACCCTAACGATCGCTAGGGTTTGCCTTTGTTCGCTTTTGTGGTTAATGCCGATTGAAGTCGGTGAGGTATTGTGTGGGTCGATTTGTTGGATTGTTAGTGGGGTTTAAGAGAGATGGAGAAAGGGTTTTAAACAATGAAGGTTCGCCGATGAAGGTCGCTAAAACAGCCACCAAGGTGGCCGATAATGAGGATGCATCCGAGTTCACGCCTTAGCCGATCAAGGTGGTGTGCATAAGGAATCCAATCAAGATGCATCATTGGATATTAATAGTATGAAGGCTTCAAAATCGCATTCAACTTGGCCGATCAAGTTGATGTGAGCTAGAAACGAATTCATATAATAGGGTTGATATTCGCGCTGGAAGCTAGGTTACAACGCCTTACAGTGAACATGGAATCGAGGGTGACACCGCCTGGTCCCGATTCGTTTGGGGTAATGTTAATTTGGAAAACATAAGTTATCGTGCTACGTCGTGGGTGGGTTGGATGTCCGATGTTGCTTCTAATTCGGTCTTAACGTGGTGAATGAGTCTACTCTAACGTGATTGGTAGTGATAATAACAAAGTGAGGTCATTTGCTAATGTATTAAACCCGAACGTGTCTCTAGGAAAGTTAACTTTCGTCCCTTGGTGAATGAGACTCGCATTGAAAATCATGATATCGGCTTCCAAAGGTCTGCTATGGAGGTGTATTCAACCGGTATGAAAATACACTTGTGGGATTCTTTGTTGGCAAGAATGTTGCTTTTCATTTGGTTAAGAACTACGTCTCCAACACGGGTAAGTTTGGTTTCGTAAACTAATGAAGAATGATGATGGTGTTTTCCTCTTTAAATTTGATTCTAAAGAGGGTTTTGAGAATGTTCTTCAACGGGCCCTTGGATTATTCGCAACTCTCCTCTCATTCTCACTAAATGGACTCTCGATGTGCTATTGTCTAAAAGTGAGGTAACTCGAGTTCCGTTTGATTAAATTGCATAATGTGCCATTACTTGCATATTCGGAAGATGGGTTGAGCTTAATTTCTACTCAAGTGGGTAAGCCGATTATGTTAGATGCTTTACTAGCTCAATGTGTTGATTCATGGGGTCGATTAGTTTTGCACGTGCTCTTGTGGAATTATCATCCGATTTCGAGCTTAAACATGTGGTGACTATGGCGATCCCTAATAAGGATGATAGTGGCTTCACCACGGCTAATATAAAGGTGGAATATGAATGGAAGCCACCACACTGCATTTAAATGTAAAGTGTTTGGGCATGATAATGCCTGTTGTCCCAAGAGTATTAAGGAGACTAATGATGTTCCCCACCGCTAATGTGGATGAACCCGATGATGGTTTTAAGGTGGTGCAGAATCGAAACCCAAACCTAAAGGTATGAAGATGACTGGTGGTATTAATATGGGTAAGGGTCCTAGATTTGCACCTAGGAAGGTGTATATGTTGCTAAGACGAAGACACCGGCAATGCTAGTGGTATTGCTAATGATACACCAATTACTACGCCAAACTCTTTTGGGACTCTTGAGGTGGAAGATGACTCGGGCATCCCATGTATTGTTATTGATTCTTCTATCGAATCAAACGGTGAAGACCGGAAAGTCTTCCGTACTACTAAGTAAGGTGTATTGATGGCTCTCGGGAAGGACCTTGGTGAGGCGCCTAAGTCTCCTGAGAATGGGACTTCTCACGCCAAGCTTGTGAGTGATTCAATGGGATCAATGGATGTTGGTTCTACTCCATAGTCGAGAAAATTGGTAAGCTTGAAAAGCTAATTATTGATGGAAAGCTACTCTTGTGGATGATGATGGTCAACCTATTCCGCCACCTCTTCTACTAAGAGAGTCAACCCTTTTTCTAAAGTGGGAGAGATTGTGGTGTCGATTTCAAGATGAGGTTGTTGCTAACCCATTTGATGAGTCATTAATATTTTAGGTGGTGGACACGAGTTTGAAGATGAGTATGATGATTATGACTTGACGACTATGCTAAACAGTTCGTGATCTTCCTGGAATTTGGATTCCTTTAATGCCATGTATGGCACAACGCTTCAAGGTCCTAGGAAGTAATTTTTGTTGTGTCATATGTTATCCTTTGAGCAAAGGGTTTGTTTTCTTGTTTAGAGAATAGGAAGTGTCTTGTTATGTAAGCTTTATGCCTATGTAACGGGCTGAGATATGGGACTTCACTCATATCCATTGTACTTAAACGTTTATTTGGTTAATATATTTACCAGGGTGCAGGATTACTCCCCTTTACCCAAAAAAAAACTTGACGAAGAACTTTATGGTTTGAAGCAAGCACCACGCTCTTGGAACATGAAGTTAGATCAAACCTTGAAATCACTAGGTTTCAAGAAATGTACATTAGAACAAGCAATCTACACTAGAGTCAGAAACGACTCTATGCTGCTTATCGGAGTTTATGTGGATGATCTAATAGTTACTGGAAGTAACAAGAAAGACCTTCAACAGTTTAAGTCACAAATGGAAGAAAAATTTGAGATGGGTAGCTTAGGCTTATTAGCTTACTATTTGGGAATAGAGGTTATCCAAACAAAGGATGAAATCTCAATAAAGCAATCAAGATATGCAAACAAGATTCTTAAAGACGCGAGAATAGAAGATTGCAACGAAACCAAGATTCCCATGGATCCAGGAACAAAGCTAGTAAAAACGGAAGGAGGAGAACTAGTTGATGCCACAGAATATAGAAGTCTAATTGGATGTTTGAGGTACTTACTTCATACAAGGCCAGACCTCAGTTCCTCAGTTGGCTTATTAAGCCGGTTCATGCAAGAACCAAGGGAGCAACACATGAAGGCAATTAGACAAGTGTTACGTTACATTTAAGGCACTTCAAACTTTGGTATAACTTATCATAAGACCGGAGGATGCAAGTTACTTGGATATAGTGACAGCAGTTATGACATCAACATAGAAGAAGGCAAAGGAACAACAGGGATCGTATTTACTTCCAAAACTCACCTATAAGCTGGGTTTCACAAAACAACTCTCTTGTTGCATTATCATCATGCAGTCGTAATTCATGGCGAATAAAGAAAGAACTTGTCAAGCAAGATGGCTACAAAGACTATTAAATGCATTTTTGGAAAAAGGAACCTAATTCGCGGAGAATACTCTCTATCTCTCTGGAAAAAGGAACCGAATCCTTGCAAATCTTATTCGGTTTTCTTCGTTTTCGTCATTCATATTCAATTAATTAACATCCGACCTAATTTTAATATTAAATATTCAGTTGTTATAATTGTTTATTGAGTTTTAGTATTAAACTAGTACCATTTGTGGGTCTGTGTAAGGTTAATTGATTGATATTCATTATTCCATCCATACAAATCATTGGATCGATTCTTTAATATGGGTTAGTATTCTGATCTTATTGTTTATAAACCCTAGTGTCTAAACTAGGGTTTTACTCATTTAGTTGTGAAGATCAGATGTTATATTCTTCTTGTTACTTTCTGTGTGAATTTTGTACTTAGGGTTTCTTGATGTTAGATTTGGGAGAGTCAAATAACAGTGTACCACATTCTGTGGGTTTAAAAAACGTTGGTAATATTGATCTCGCTGAACTTAACGCACGCATGCAAGTGGCTACGGAGTCTACTAATGAACCTCATGTGGAGATGGTTCCACAAGTTTTGAGCTTCAATGTTGCTTGCTAATCAAAAAATTTTGGAACAAGTTATGATAAAACTCCTGGTAACAGTGGGAGTGAAGCTGAGCCAAGTCGTGATCCGGTTGTTTTAACGGCGTGCAAGAATTTTGAAGAGGCTATGCGTGGTGTTAATAAGCCGGTTTCATATGCGGGTGCTACGTCCAATGATGCTATGAAACACAAGCCTAATTTTTGTAGGTTGGAATGTAGTAACAAGTCTACTGATGTGGATCTCTCAGTTCCTATGATAGTAGTGGAAGAGGTAAACTCTAAATTTGAGAATACCCTTTATGGTTATTTTCTTGGTAAACGTATTGCTTTTCCGGTCGTTGATTATTATGTTCGTAATACGTGAGCCAAGTATGGGATTCAAAAAGTTATGATGAATGCGAAGGGGTTCTTTTTCTTTAAGTTTTCCACTCGTAAAGGTGTTGATTATGTTCTTGAAAACGGGTCGTGGATGATTAGGAATGTGCCAATTATTCTTAAAACTTGGACGTTGAATACTGTTGATGCAAAAGTTGGACGTTCCTTGTTTGGAGCTCCGGTTCCTAAACCAATTGAGAATCGTTGCTTGAGACCTGCGCACTAAGAAACAAAAGACACCGTTAGGCTTATCGTGGGATTGTTTCCCACGATTATCCTCCGGCGTGAGAGTAAGTAATCGGTTTAGGGTTTAAGGAGAGTTAGGGTTTGTAGATCGTACCTTAAACGAGGACCTTAAACATGGAATTAAAACTAATTCGCTCTTAAGATGAGCTTGCACATTTAATGGCTTACTAAGTAGCTCCATTCGAACTTACAGGGGGCAGAGGACCAGGTAAGCGCTAAAGCATAACCTTAGACATCCTTTCAGTGTGACTGTGCGCACTTCTTTATCAACCCCTTTATAGTTCATTCTAATGGGTGAGCCGCTCGCACCATTTGTACCAAAGTCACCAATCAATTAAACGATTATGATTACTATGCTTAAAAGTACATGTTTCACCATTGTTTAGGTCAGTTTATTTTTCTTGTAAAAATACCCTTGTTACACATACCAAACAAGCAAGTATTTGTAAAAATAAACAAATAAACAATGAATGCATAACAAATAAAAGTCATGCATATCAAATAGCCACATGCAAACCTTTTGATAAATCCTATTAATAATCAATTCTAGATCTGTCAATATGCATATATTTAATTAAGACTTTCACCCGTTTTCATCTATGTACAAGGTGAGCCACATGCATCGATTCATCGATTGCGTAAGTCAAAATTAAATACATACCACATAGCACATAATTGATTAAATTAATAATGATTGAGGTCTTCCCCAATTTTAGATCTATCATAATTTAGTGTATATCACTTAAACAAGAAAGACATACAATAAAAGCAGATCCATGATAAAACATGCATATAATTATCATGGACATAAAATTCACTTAATAATTAATGCAATTAAACAGAGTTACGCAATACACATAAAATTGCATGCATCCTAGGGTTTCTAATCCAATTAAAACTTTAGTTTACAAAACCCTAATTAGGGCACCAAAAAAAACACCCCCGCTAAAAATTTATGGTTTAGGTTTTGCAAACCCTAGATCTACGCATACAAATAATAACACAATCATGTTTATTTTATTTATGTGTTTCAGTAATTAATTACTTGTTATACAAGGCTCGTGATGCCACTGTTGAGTTTATAATACATGACATAAAATAAAACATGTAGACATTAAGAAAGTACACAACAAGACTAAAGATCATAACAAATAAATAATTAAGCGAAAGTATGCGTAACGCACTCTCGCGAATGTCGATCTCTTGAGCAAAACCAAAGAAGTGGTTTGAAGAGTTGTCCTCACCGTTTTACAACTCAAACCAATTGTTGTAAGAATAATGTCTTACAACCACGCTCTTGTACACGAATTAACCAACGAATCAAGCGATTGCTAGATCTAACACAAGTCCTCGCTTTAAGGAAAACGAAACCAAACTCCCTAACAATGGGGTGTTCGGCCGAATGGGACAAGAGAGAGAGAGAAGAGATCTGGGTTAATTCAATGCACAAAGATATGAAAAACCCTAGAACCTAGCCTTGTTTATATAGTAGATAGAAAACTTTGGGAACAAGTTAAGGATTAGAGCTTGGGGAAGCCCCCTTGGCCGGCCATGATGAAAGCCCAAGGGAAAACCCATAGCTTTTCACTTTCAAGATTTTCCATTACTAGTCCTTCTCTTTTTATTTAACGGCCGTTAGTCATTTTTCCGTTAAATCCTTAACGATCGTTAACCGGACTTAATGTGCAATAATTAATCGTAAACATAAACATTAATTATTAACTTTAATTTTCATTCGCTAATGTGTGTAATCCCGTGATCACGAGTTCGAATCCGGACATTCACATGTTTGTAAATATATATACATTTCCAACAATATTTTATATTAGTTGTTATTATATGAACAATCTTATTTATTTATTTATATATCGTAGTAACTATACACTGTTTTATTACGATTGATTTATTATTCTAATATAACAATAACTAAAATATATATTTTCATTAAGTTTTTTTAATCTTTTGGTAATCCTTGCTTTTATTTATATGATTCATTTTATATAAAAAAAGAATATCAGTATGCGTGTATTTAATTTAGGGTTTAATAAGGGTTTAATTATGATGACGATGATGATGACGTGATGATTGTATTTATAAAGGCTGTGGATTTTCTACTATTTTACTTGTGTGTTTGGCTTGGTTAGTAAGATAGTGGCCGATATTTAATATGAAATTTTCTAACTTGTGGAGTGAGACAATTATATAAGAGTGCTAACATACCTTTTAAATTTGTATTTTCTTTTAGTTCAATTTTTTTACTTTACTTATTTTTGAGTTGTTATACTTTATACGTGGTGTGTGATAAGGGGTTATTATTTTTAACTGGTAATCGTTAAACATGTTCAAAAGTCAACGTACCATAACATTTTATACTTGAATATTGACAAGTTTGGACTTTTAAACTAGTATGCTGAGGAAACAATGCAAAACAATAGAGTAACCATTATGACTTACGAGTGTAAGTATATAACTATATTAAATAAAAGAAAGTTTAATTACTAAATGAGCAATTATAAAAAGTATGTTGCAATTTTATGATATAAACCCTTCTTATTTGACATAAGTTTATGACGACGTTCATGTCATAAGCATTTATACGGATTATGAACAACTAAAAGGATGAGGAGCTCCATTCGACTATCCAAGAAATTGCATAGACGAATTTGACAAGTTTAAACGGAGTGGCCAACAACATATTTGGTTTTGAACAATTTACGATTTCATTTTTCATACTAATATATAATACCTAACACTACAAGGGTAAAAAAGTACCCATGTGGTAAAATTTTGGGGTGCATGACCCCTTCTCCAAGAAGTTCAGTCCTTATAGAAGAAAGTGGAGTCTTTTTGCTATAATGTGCGTAGCTACCATTAAATCATCCCAAGCTCTTTTTTTTTTTTTTTTTTCCTTCAACTTTGAGCCACTTACCAGCCACTTGTACGGACATATAATGTATATAATAATTGTTGCTATACGCCTTGCTAGAATATGTCGATCACTATGGCTGTAAGACCATTGGCGGATTTAGGCATGTACTAGATGGTAGCGAAGAACCATCTTAGTTTAGCGTCTGGGTACACTATTTTGTAAGACCATCAATTAAAGAAACAAACCGATTTACTAGATGTATTATATTATTAGCCAAACTATGCACATAGTACACATAACATGATACCTTAATTAACTCAAACCCGCAATCGGGCTTGGGCAATATTTATTTTCTAAAAGATTCAACATCATAATAACAATATAACACATGATCCATCACCCATGCACTGACATAGATGCATGAACCTCCCAAATCTAGAACAACATTAATTAAAAGTCTTTGTCTGTCTTCCTAAAACACAGGAAAACATGTGGAACACACATATTATTCGAACAGAATCTAACTTCATTTCCTGATAGACATGTATTTTCTCTTGTTCCGCCTTGGGTGGATTATACGCTCTATTGCATCAACAATTGCGATAAACCACTTTGGTCTTCCGGTTGACAGCATGAGATATCCCAACACTAATCCAAGAAAGGTTCCGCATCCATATCCCAACATGACTACTTTCCATGTAAATCGACTCTCCTCGTCCCCTTCTTCACCATCAACTTTAACATTTGGGGTACTTGGATTCTTCTCACACTTTTTGGGTAGTGGAAATCCACAAAGTCCTGAATTCTCACCAAATGAGTTTGCATCAAATGTGTTGAATTGTTTTCCTTGAGGAATACGTCCCACAAGATGGTTATGTGAAAGATTTAAGACTTCAAGACCCATTATGTCTGCAAGTCTTTGAGGGATCTCACCTGTGAATTGGTTCCAAGACAGGTCTAAGGATTCGATCTTAGAGAGATTGCCTAGAGCACTCGGGATTCGACCATTAAGGTTGTTGTGAGATAAATTAAGCACTTTTAATGAGCTAAGGCTACCAATAACATTTGGAATTTCTCCTTCAAAACTATTTTGGGATAGATCTACAATGGTGTAGTCAACCAAAAGTTTTGGAAATAAGAGTTCCAAATCTTTTACCACAATTTTGATTTTGTAATCCCTTCCACTTATGGTCAAGTATACTGGTTTTAAGCTCTTCTTTGGGGCGTCCTTCATGGAATTGAAATTCTGAAGATATTTCCTAGGGAGATGGCCTACAAACCCATTATGAGATAAGTCGAGGACTCGCAGACTACGAAACGGGAGTTGTGTTGTAGAAGATGTTTCAATGGGACCTTGAAAATTGTTTGATCTGAGGACAAGAACCGACAACTTTGGGAGGTCTCTTGACCAAATAGGGAATGTGCCATTTAAGTTGTTGTTTCCCAAATCAAGTACTTGTAAGGATTGACATTTAGATAAAGAGCTTGGAACCTCTCCTTCTAATTGATTTCCGTTCAAAATAAGCCCCTCTAATCTTCGGCAATTCTTGTATACATTTGGAATGGTGCCACGAAGAAAGTTGTTCCCCAAATCTATCACCTCAAGAGAAGACATGATATTTCCAAAGCATTGTGGAATCACTCCACCAAACCTATTATTGGACATATACAAACGCTTTAGATTGTTGAAGCTGCAGATAAATGGAGGGAATGGTCCCTCGATCAGGTTGGAATTTACATCAAGAAGAGACAGAGAGGAAATATTTCCCAAACATTCTGGAATCACTCCCCCAAAGCTATTATTGGACATATCCAAATACCCTAGATTGTTTAAGCTGCAGATCGATGGAGGGATTGGTCCCTCAATCACGTTGGATTTGACATTAAGAAGAGACAGAAAGGAAATATTTCCCAAACATTGTGGTATCACTCCTCCAATGCTATTATTGGACATATCCAAATACCCTAGATTGTTGAAGCTGCAGATCGATGGAGGGATTGGTCCCTCAATCACGTTGGATTTGACATCAAGATACTCTAGAGAGGAAACATTTCCCAAGCAATGTGGCATTATTCTACTAAAGATATTATCGGAAATATCCAAAATAATTAGATGGATCAAATTGCAAATTGATGCTGGGAGAGATCCTTGAATCACGTTGGAGCTCACATTCAGATACTTTAGTGAAGAAAAATTTCCTAAAGAATCAGGCAAGAAACCTCTCATCCTATTGTAACTGAGATCTAACACAAGTAAGCTTTTGCAAATCGACAAACCATCTATAAACTTCATTAATTCATCATCATCTTCCCCACTTCCAAAACTATTAGAACTTAGTGACACATATAAAAGTTTGCAAATTTCACGAGAAGTGATGTCTAGTTTTCCAGAGAAATTATTTCGAGTTACATCTAGGCGTACTAATTCCTGTGAATTGAGAAGGGACGGTGGAAGGGAACCTGTAAATTGGTTATTAGATAAAGACAATACGTAAAGACGAGGCTGCATCAAACCAATGTTTATAGGTAGTCCACCAGTAAGTCTATTATTTTCAAAAAAAACTCCTTCTAGAGACGAAAGATTGTAAAAAGAACGTGGCACGGTACCAAAAAGGTTATTTCCATCCAATTCAATTCTTGTCAGCTTACTCAGCTGGTGGAAGACATCTGGAATGCTCCCCCCAAGTTCACAATCGCCAAATGATAAAGTATCTAGAAATGTCAGATTCCCGATGAACCGTGGAATACCACCATCTAGATTATTGAGACCCATGTCAAGAACTTCAAGGTTAGTGCAGTTGGCTAAGCTGGCTGGAATCTTTCCTTGGAAAGAGTTCTCAGATAGACGTAGTTCTTGTAATCTAATGAGACGGCCCACTTGCGGTGGAATTTCACCAGAAAGTGAGTTGTCTTGGAGCCAAATCTCCTTGAGAAAGCTTAGATTTCCAATGGAAGGAGACAAAGAACCAGACAAGCCTCGAGAAGAAAGATTGAAGATGGCGACTCTTTGGTGACGGGAACCGCAAGTAATACCTTCCCACTGGCAAAAATGAATGGAGTCGTTCCATGAGCTCATGACACCTTTTGGGTCACCATTAATCTTGGATTTAATGGCGAGTAATGCCACACGATCATCAACAGCTTTTGTCTGGATAACTGTGGAAAATGCTATGATTTGCACAAGTGTGAAGACAAGGAATGGGATTGCTTGCTTGTTTGGTAACCAAGGATTCATGGCTTGATGAATGCAATCTGGTATAATTTTTTTCTATTTTGTTGTGCTTAGGCATAAACTAGTCAAATGACATCTTATCCCTAATATGTGTCTATGAATTAAAGGTTTAAGCCACACTTGTAAGGGAAGACTTTAAATCGTCAAAGTCTTCCACACATAGGCCAATTATTTGAGTGTTCTTGTCTACTTCTGAGACTTGACAACCCCAAAGGTTTAGAATTTTAGCCCTTAATGTCCCTGTCAGGAATTTTATGCTTATCCCTTGATAATGAAGTCCCTACTCTCATCTATCTTTCTACCAAAATGAAACCGTACAGCTTATCCCAGCCAATGTCGACTCTACCACATATTATGAAAGTCAAATTTTTGGTGATTCAATACTTTTTATGCTATTGTAGATTTTTTTACCGTCAACTAAAAAATTAACATATACAATGAGATACCTGAAATATTATTCAAATTCAGATTTTTAAGCTAATTGTGACTGAGCACTATTACTATAGCTTATTGAAAAAAAAGGTAAGTGATTAATTGACCTTAAAATTATTTACGAACGTAAACAGCAGGCTTTTACAACTTCTTGAACTTGATACCTACTATGGGCGGCAGATGGGATGGGGACTTTGTGTCGGGTACAGGTTTGGGCCAAAACGTAATCATTTGGGAGAACGGGTCAGGTTGACCCGTTAGTTTTCACCATTTTTTTTCTTTTTTCTTTTTAAAGCTAGTGAAACATATTAGATAGAATTAATCAGGTCGCCAGGATGAAGGGTCAGAATAAGATGATGGGGACTTAGAACAAAGAAAATGATGGTGAATGATGAGAGAGAAAGCATAGTAGTATGTTTTTTTGTCAATGGGAGAGATCGATGATGGTGAAGATTAATCGGTTTTAAAAATCCAGTGAATACTCATTTTATGTTTGTTGCTGTTGTGTTTTTCGTTCATATATATAATTGTGCGTTTTTCGTTCACCAAAAACAATAGAGTATGGTAACCGAAGATACTTTTTCCTTTTTGTTTGACGTGTCACGAAAAATACGTCAGTATTTACGAGTAATACCAGTCATCGGCTAAAACATCCGGGTACAACAAACATTTTGACTTACACATGTAAGTATATAACCAAATTGAATAAATGAAAGTTTAATCACTAGATGAGCAATCATAAAAAAGTATGTTGCGATTTTATGATATAAACCCTTCTTGTTTGACATAAGTTTTTGGCAACGTTCATGCCGTAAGCATTTATACGGATATATAAACGAGTAAAAGGATGGGGAGCTCCATTCAGACTATCTGGAGAAACTGTATAGACGGAACTTTCAAACTGCGACGTATTTATTTCAGAGGGCCAATTTACATTTTCATGTAACACTAGTACTATATAATGCTTAACACTACAAAGTGTAAAGATTAAAAACATACTTGTGGCTAAAATTTTTGGAGAGTGGGCCACGACCCCTCCCTATCCACACTAAGTTCCATCCTTAAGAGAAAGTGGAGTCTTTTTTGCAATAATTAATGTACGTAGCCTTACCATTTAATCATCCCAAACTCTTTCATGGGTTTTTTCTTCAACTTTCGAGCCACTTACAGCCACTTGTTCGGACATATAATATATATAATAGTTGTCGCTATACGTGTTGGTAGAATATGTCGATCGCTATGGTTTTAAGACCACAAGTGGATTTCAGCATGTGCCAAATGGTGGCCAGGAACCACCTTAGTTTAGCTTCTGGTCTGCCACTGTGTACGTAAGACCATCATATACAATGACAAACTGATTTACAATTAAGATTCAACATCATAATAACCAATTAACACATGATCACCCACTGACCAATTACATTAACTAACAAACCTTTT
Organism: Chrysanthemum lavandulifolium; assembly: GCA_022545495.1. Classification (NCBI taxonomy): domain Eukaryota; kingdom Viridiplantae; phylum Streptophyta; class Magnoliopsida; order Asterales; family Asteraceae; genus Chrysanthemum; species Chrysanthemum lavandulifolium. The sequence continues at coordinate 3,341,810 of CM040240.1, read as the reverse complement.
TAATAAGTTAAATATACATATTCTCAAAACCTTACATAGATGCATGATCCTCCCAAATCTGAACAACTTTATTTGGAAATCTTTGTCTATCTTTTTAAAACATTCTAGCTATAGGAAAACATGTGAAACAACGAAAGTATAGGCAGGCGAGAGATAAACAACAGAATCTTTATTCGGATCTAAGTCGCAATAGTCGACTTAGATTAATAGTATCCAAATGTTACAAGATTAGATTAATGTCAATGAGACAATAATCATATGAATGTAAAGACAAGACAAGATCAGTGAAATGATCTAAGAGAAGAGAAGAGAGTGATACAAAAGACTGCACACTCAAGTGTGTATAACCCTAGAATAAGGGACTTATTAAATAGAGGATTAAGTTACATTAAGACCCCTCTAACGGCTATATAAAATGCTCTTCAGCAGAAACAGAGAAGGCTTCAGCAGAAATGATAATCTTGGAACTTTAAACCACAAATGCTTTGTCCACGTTTAACCCCTGTACTAAGCCTGCAAAGAACATAACTTGAAAGCCATTAGGAATTGATAGAGTGACATGTTTGCCACAGATTATTACCCCAAAATTCAACATTCCCCCTTAATCTGATGGGCAAACATATCAAACAATATCAATTTTTCACACAAAAATTTATGCTGATAGACAGGGAGGTTCTTTGTAAGTATGTCAGCAGTTTGGTTTGAAGAGCTAATCTTTTTAGCATTTATAACACCTCTAGCAATTTTTTCCCTGATGAAGTGAACATCAATTTCAAAATGTTTTGATCTTTCATGAAAAACAGGGTTGACAGCAAGTTGTAAAGCAGATTTGTTATCACAAAATAGATTGACAGGAAGATTGATGTCAACTTTTAGATCCTTTAGGATTTTTTGAATCCAAATGATTTCACAGCAGCAGAGACATAGATCTATACTCGCTCGTGGAAGATTTTGAAAGAGTGTTTTGTTTTTACTTTTCCATGAGATTAACAGTCATTAAAGAAAACACAATAACTCGTGATGATTTTCGGTTTTCTTGCATTGGCCCAATCAAGATCACTATATCCTTCAAGATAATTTTCGAGTTGCTAAAATTGTACCTTAGACCTTTTCCAGAGCTCCTTTTAGATACCTCGTAACATTGAGGGCACATTCCGATGAGATTTTAAGGAGAATGCATATATTGTGCCGCACAATGAACCGAGTATGAGATGTCGTCTTGTATGGGTGAGATAGATAAGTTTCCCAAGTAACTTCGATAACCGATGATGTTGACAAGTAAGGGATCATCAAGCAGTGGGAATGTATGGAAGCACGAGTTGGGTTCCATAGAGTGGACACAGTTTGCATCCAAGAAGACCAAATTCTTTGAGGAGTTCAAGACAATATTTTCTTTGGGAGAGACAGATGTCATTCCCAGTTTTTAAAACCTCAATGCCAAGAAAATATTTTAGATTTCCCAAGTCTTTGATATGAAATTTTGATTTTAGAAACTCTTTGAATAGGTTTATCTCATCAATACAGTTTCCAGTAAGAACAATATCATCCACATAAACAAGAAGAGCAATAAACTTGTCATTCTCTGTTTTGGTGAACAAAGAGTGATCATTAACAGATTGGACAAAGTTATTCTCCTTTAAAACACTGACAAGTTTTTCATTCCATTTTCTGGGAGCTTGTTTTAGACCATATAGAGACTTAACAAGTTTACAAACTTTATTTTTATTGTTCTCATTACGTAACCCTTTGGGAATGGTCATATAGATATCCTCATCAAGATCTCCATACAAGAAAGCATTGTTAACATCAAGTTGAAAAAGAGGCCATTTGTTTTTACTGACTAAGGCAATAAGACATCTAACAAGAGACATTTTTACAACAGAGAAAAGGTTTCATCATAGTCTATTCCTTCCTTTGGTTGTAGCCTTTAACAACTAATCTAGCCTTGTATCTATCAACTTCACCATTAGCTTTATATTTGATTTTAAAATCCATTTGTAACCAATAGGAGTTCTATTAGGAGGTAGATCGGTTATATCCCAAGCATGGTTTTCATTTAAGGCTTCAATTTTTAATTCATAGCATCTACCCAATTACTATCAAGGATAGCTTCTTCATAATGTAGGTTCAATACTTTTATTAAGACTAGAAGCAAAGCAAGAATTATCTTTGTTAAGATTAGAGTAATTAACAACTTTTTCAACACCATATTTGACTTTTCCTTCAACAATAAAGTCATTTAGATTATTGGGCAACTTAGAAACTCTAGTTGACCTTCTAGCAAGTAGTGGTGGCAAGTCTTCTTCTTGAATGTAATTTTGAGTTGAATCAAGATGTATCAGCAGAATCAGAAGGTGAATCAGCAGGATGTGATTCATGAGATATAGTGACCTCAGAGTGTGTATTTTCATCTATGGAAGTTGCAACAGGTTCATCATCCCTAGTAGGATGACTCAAAACTGTGCTATCATCATGGGAATCAAAGAAATTTTTATGATTTAAATCTTTAGGCACATAAGTTTCAACAAAAGGTTTTGACACAATATTTTTCATTTTGAAGGGAAAACAGTTTCATAAAATTTGACATCTCCGAGTAAAAGATATTTTTGTTTCTAAGCTTAAAAGTTTATAACCTTTTTTTTCATTTGAATACCCAATAAAAACACTTTTTTCAGATCTACTACCAAGTTTATCAGAATTGTTGAGAATGGTGGCATAGCATAAGCAGCCAAAGACTCTAAGAAGAGAGAGTGAAGGGTCATGCCCATATACTCGGAAGAAGGGAGACTTTCCAGACAACACTGAAGATGGTAACCTGTTTATGATATAAACAACACTTAGAACACATTCAGACCAAAGATATAGAGGTAATTCCCCCTGAAACATGAGGGATCTAGCTACATTAAGGAGATGCCTATGTTTCCTTTCTGCAATACCATTTTGTTGAGGAGTATAGACACAAGAGGTTTGATGTAAAATTCCTTTTCATGAAAGAAGAGTTGAAGCTTGTTATTGACAAATTCGTCCCATTATCACTTCGAATATCTTAACATTGTGTTCAAATTGATTAGATAGCATATGAGTGAAATTAACAATGGAAACATAAACATCATCCTTCCCTTTAAGCATATACACCCGATGACCCTAGAATAATCATCAACAATGGTTAAAAAGTATTTGTATCCTTCTCTGCTAGTGACCTTGTAAGGTCCCCATACATCAAGATGAACAAGTTGACCAATTTTAGTAGATATATGTTCACTTAGAGGAATGGTTCCCCGGTTTGTTTGGCTTTATTGCAAGTATCACAAAGATGGTCGATTCGGATGAATTATCAAGTTTAAGAGTGGATTTAAGAATATGTAGGACTTGATCGTAGGATGACCAAGTCTTTGATGCCAGAGATTTCTAGAGACATGACAAACATAAATACAGTTATTAGAAGCAATCTTACATGTGGAATCAATATTAAACATATATAGCCCATTGCATTGTTTACCAATCCCCACAATCCTTTTATGTAAATCCTATATATAGCAATTAGAATCATTAAACCCAACAAACATTTTATTGTCTCTAGCAATCTTATGAACAGACAGCAGACCGACATTGTATTCGTGAACAACGAACATCAAAAGAGTTAGGTCATTATTGACCTTTAAATCACCAATTTTAGTAATTAAGGCCTGAGTACCATTGGGATGTCCAACAGTTAGACCAAGATTTGAAATGTCAACAACATTAATTAAAAGATTGGCAGAAACAGTCATGTGCTGATTTGCACCAGAGTCAACAATCCAACCAAGGCTGATGTTTCCAGATAAGGTTTTTGTGTTGTTGTTAAAAAATTTGTTGAAGTTTAGGTTAAACTTGATACTGCCATTAAAGAAAGACTCATTAAGAAGACTCATAAGTCTGGAGATCTGTTTTTTAGACAAAGAGACATGAGAGTTGCTAGCAATTTTATCAGTGACATAATTAACTTCAGTGGAAACAATGTTTCTGCTGACAGGTTTAGTATTAAAGTTCCTTTTGCCATATCCATCAGGATAACCAACAAGATCATAGCATCTATCAATAGTGTGACCAGATTTTTTGCAGTTAGTGCATTTAAGATTCATGTTTGGTCCTCTATTGTTAGGGTGTAAATATAAGGCATCACCAGCACCCATAATACAGAGAAAGAATAGCAAGACAAATAGACAAATAGAGATGATATGATAAGACGGACCAAGAATTACGATGTAAATAATATTGCAGACAAACAATAAGAATAATAAGAATAATCAGACAAAGAATAACAGAGATAATAATAAGAATAAATAGACAAGAAGATAAGACTTTGTAATAAGAAACAACAAGCACCAAGCCTGTGGACTAGGGTAAACCAGAGCAAGTATTCGTACCACTCAAAGGTGGCAGATCAAGATGTTAGTCTACCCGTTTGTACCCACAGAGACTTAAGTACTGTATGTTTAAAGAGAAGATAAGATTTAGACTTACAGAGAAATATGCAGCGGAAGAAAAATCACAATCACCCTAGATTCACTTAGTCTAGGGTAAATTGTAAATGAAGATAACCGTGATTACGCCAATAGCAATAACCCCAAACCACACCTTTGTTGCCAAAGAGAATCAATGAGCCCGACGCCTCGAAACCATGTACGAAAGTATAGGCAACATGAGATAAACAATGAATCTTTATTCGGATCTAAGTCGCAATAGTCAGCTTAGATTAATAGTATCCAAATGTTACAAGATTAGATTAATGTCAATGAGACAATAATCATATGAATGTAAAGACAAGACAAGATCAGTGAAATGATCTGAGAGAAGAGAGGAGAGTGATACAAAAGACTTCACACTCAAGTGTTTCTAACCCTAGAATAAGGGACTTATTAAATAGAGGATTAAGTTACATTAAGACCACTTCAGCAGGAACAGAGAAGGCTTCAGCAGAAATGATAATCTTGGAAATTTAAACCACAAATGCTTTTGTCCACGATTAACCCCTGTATTAAGCCTGCAAAGAACATAACTTGAAAGCCATTAGGAATTGATAGAGTGACATGTTTGCCACAGATTATTACCCCAAAATTCAACAAAACCCATTATGAGATAAGTCGAGGACTCGCAGACTAGGAAATGGGAGTTGTGTTGTAGAAGACGTTTCAATGGGACCTTGAAAATTGTTTGATCCGAGGACAAGAACCGACAACTTTGGGAGGTCTCTTGACCAAATAGGAATGTGCCATTTAAGTTGTTGTTTCCTAAATCAAGTACTTGTAAGGATTGACATTTAGATAAAGAGCTTGAACCTCCTTCTAATTGATTTCCGCTCAAAATAAGCCCTTTAATCTTCCACAATTATTGTATACATTTGGAATGGTGCCACAAGAAAGTTGTTCCCAAATTTATCACCACAAGAGAAGACGTGATATTTCCAAAGCATTGTGGAATCACTCCACCAAAGCTATTATTGGACATATCCAAATATCTTGAAGTTTGAAGTCGCAGATCGATGGAGGGAATGGTCCTCAATCAGTTGGATTTGACATCAAGAAACAATAGAGAGGAAATATTGTAACCAAACTCATCCGGATCTTGCCAACTAGATTATTGTAACCCATGATAAGAACTTTAAGGTTAGAGCAATTGGCTGTCGGTCGGAATCTTTCCTTGAAAAGAGTTGTTATATAGATTTATATATTGTAATCTAGTGAGACGCCCACTCATGGTGGAATTTCACCATAAATTGAGTTGTATTGGAGATCAATCTCCTCGAGAAAGCTTAGATTTCCAATGGAAGGAGACAAAGAACCAAGTAAGCCTTGAGATGGAAGATGCAAGTTGGTGACTCTTTGGTGACGAAAATTGCAAGAAATACCTTCCCATTTGCAAAAATGACCGGAGTCGTTTCATGAGCTCATGACACCTTTTAGGTCACCATTAATCATGGATTTAATGGCAAGTAATGCCGCACGATCACCAACGGCAGAGGTGTGGATGACTGTGGAAGACGCTGTAATTTGCACAAATATGAGAAAGAGAAATTGGATTGCTTGTTTGTTAAAACTTATCAGCCATTTGGAACTCAGTTTTGAAACTTGTGACAATGATAATAACCAGAAATTCATGACTTGTGATAGAAACCGATTCGAGATGGTTATTCTCCTTCTACTTCTAAACTAATGACTAACTAAAACAATATAAGACTTGCTCCAATTTTCTCTTCTATTCCATGAAAACAAAACAACACTTTAAATAGGAAATAGATTACATGTGCATGCCTAAAATTAAGGATGAAAATGGGAACATGGGTCAAGAAGCCACATAGTAGGACGTTGGTGGACCACTTCTTATGCATGAGACTACATGCATGGAAATATCTAAACGTGCATGAGAATTAAAAGGAGATACTAAAGAAGTCTTCCAAAGACTTGGCATCTTTATTATGCAAACTTGAAACCGAATGGAGAGTAAATAAGCCGGTTCGGTTTAGTGCATTTAGTAACCGTATCAATACCCCATCATTAAAATGGACCTTGTCCTCAAGGTCCGTATTGTCGTAGTACTCAATCAGGATATTCTACCGGGGGTCTATTTTTGTAGGTTTGTGCTCATGTTCGATCAAGAATGAGAAATTTAGGGGGTTACATTGGTGACCCGGTGATACTTTTCAGTGCGGTTGTAACACAAACCTTCAAAGACGCCTTTTTGCATATCACTGGGCTTAAGCGCTTGATAGGGAGTGTTTGGAAGAGCGGGATGGAGCCTCTAGCAAGGTGGAACATGTTGGTGTCGCTACTTGGGCATTTGATTTGTCCTCAATCGCTTTAGCGAGGCCAATAGCGTGTGTGATGGTTTGGGGATGGAGAATGGAAAGTTCTTGCTGGATATCTTGACGGAGACCTGATAGAAAACAATTGAGCAATGCCTCGGTGGAAGGCCAATAACACAATTGCTTAAACGTTCAAACTCGATTGATACGCAGAACCGCCGAGGTTTGTTTAAGCTTAAACAGAGCGGCTTGGTGATTATCGTAGAGGACGGGCCAAAGCGGTTTCAAGAGCTCGTAAATGCCTCCCAAGTTGTGAGAAGGTTGTTGTTATAGAGGTATTTGTGCCAACCAAGGGCATCTCCACTTAGGTGTAAGCGCACCATAGCAAGGCGTTGTGGTGGTGTAATGTTGTAAAAGGAAAATATTGGTCACTTGGAATAACCAATCTAAGGGTTTGTTCCATCAAATGCGTGAAGGTTTAGTTTTGGTGGACGATTGGAGGTCACTACCGGGTGGTGAAATGTATGTGGTGGCGTTTGGGTATTTCGTCATGGGTTCGGAGCGATGGTGGCAATAAGGTTGGTTGTTTGTTCATATTGGGCGACAATCTTTTCGATATTCTCGAGTTGTAAGGATGAAGCACTTGGTTGGCTAGAAGTTTTTCGTTATTTAGGTTGGTGGATGCAACGAGTTTGGAAATATTTTCTGACAAGGTGGCGATGGACTCTTCAATGGAGGGTGGGTCGCGTTTCGGTGGCATGGTTCGAGTCAATGAAAGCACCAATTGATAGAAACCGATTCGAGATGGTTATTCTCCTTCTACTTCTAAACTAATGACTAAGGGTGTGTTTGTTTTAAAAAAAAAGTCTTAAGAGTAAGAGGTGGGCAGACGTTTTGGTTGTTTGTTTTTTTCTTTTAAGTCAGACCCAGTTAGACATATAACATCTTACTCAGTAAGAGGTGGATGACTTGTCTCATCGCTTCTTACTCTATAAGAGATTGAAAACGTGTTAATTAACTATGTTATATTTATGATAAAAGTCTTGTTTCATATTTACATAAGTTACTTATTATCGTATTGCGTTAGTTTAATAAATAAATTAAAGAAACGAGCATTTAAAATCATTCGACAATTATACAAAAACAAACAACATTATTTTGTTTAGATTTAGACTTTATAGCCACATCTTACTAGTAAGATGTGTAGTCAGATTCAGACCTAAAACATCTTAATGAAACAAACACACCCTAACTAAAACAATATAAGACTTGCTGCAATTTTCTCTTCTATTCCATGAAAACAAAACAACACTTTAAATAGGAAATAGATTACATGTGCATGCCTAAAATTAAGGAAGAAAATGGGAACATGGGTTGAAGAAGCCACATAGTAGGACAGTTGGTGGACCACTTCCTTATGCATGAGACTACTGTGCATGGAAATATCTAAACGTGCATGAGAATTAAAAGGAGATACTGAAGAAGTCTTCCTAAAGACTTGGCATCTTTATTATGCAAACTTGAAACTGAATGGAGAGTAAATAAGGGTTCGGTTTAGTGCATGTAGTAACCGTATCAACTTGTTGAATGAAATGTCGTAAAAAAAAACAATTTTGTTGCTCCTTAGTTATGAACTAGTCAATTAACATCTCATCTTCACGTATGTTTAAGCAAAGTCTGAAGCCACATTTGTGAGGGGAGACTTGAGATTGTCAAACTCTTCATGATAGAAGCCCAGTATTTTAGTGTTGCTGTCCAATTCTGATACTTTATTTTAGTGTTGTCAATTTTCAATTGATAATTGAGAAACTATACAATGTTGCGTGACATTATTAAATATATTATCATGATTTTACTATATTAATCATATAGTAAAAGAAATGTACGAATACCTCACAGAGATAATGAGAGTTCTTTCGGATCAGTCAAAGTTTCTGAATTTAAATCATTCTCTTCATAAAGTGGAGTGGCTTTTTGAATTCTTGTCCAAATATTTGGAAGATAAATAGTTGTTAAAATCATCAATCTAGTCAATACTTTGAAATCAATCTCCACAAGTTTTTGATACTTTACTAACTGATAAGACAGCAAGAACTTTATCGCAAGACTACTAAGTACTAACTCTGGTGTTGTAATGAACAATGTAATTTTATAATTTCAGCCCTTAAAGACTTATTATGTCCCAGTCACATATTTGTTATTAGCTATAAGGTCCTTGATTATGAAGTCTCTACTATCATTTATCTTTCCTTCCTAGTCAATGTAGACTGCAAAATTATGAAAGTGATATTTTTGGTGATTCAATACTTTTTATGCTAATTATGTAGACTTTCCTAGCATCAACTCAAAAAAAAACATATACAAAGAGAAACATTAAAAATATACAATGAGCTCAGATGCATTTTGAGAAAAATGACAGTATTGACTTTAAGATTATTTACAAACGTAAACAATAGGCTTTTGCAACTTGTTGAACTTGATACCTACTATGTGCGGCAACATGGGAGGGCAGGTCATGTCGGTTAACAGGTTTAAGGTCAACACAATTTCCGGTCTTTGGAAGAACGGGTCAGATGTGTCACGGGTCACGTTGACCCATTAGTTTTCACCATTTTTTTTTCATGCTCATGAAACATATTTACTATCGTTAAAATCCTCAACTCCTCGGCAATCTATTAATGGACTGGTAAATTTAGTTAGTGAGCCTTTTACGGAAGCTTCAGAACCACGTTCAGTAGAAGTATAGAACAAGTAGTTGAGTACATATGGAATAATATAATACAAGTATACAACTAAGATTATAAACAGATTAAGAAGGTGATAGATTCACCGTCTTTAAAGATATATATTAGCCCCACTAGCTACAAACGTCAGATGCTGATGTGTAACAGATTAAAGCCCTTAATGAACGTCATCAGGTTGCATCTTATATAATTGTAAAAGCGTATCAGATTTCTATATGTTTTTTCTTAAACCAAAACGCACCGTTTTATAGTTAATGTTCGTGAGTTCAAACTTAACCAAGATGACTCTTGATTTTTCTCGACATAATAAATTAATAACTGACAATTAACTTTCTAGAGAAGAAAAATTATATACTAATAGAATTTCTCCTCCCTTCATTCGAGCTTGAACCCGTCCAGGTTATGAACACCTTCCTACTGCAAGCCCTTCCACTAGAACTCACTTCGGGTCAGAGGAGCAGTTAATCCAACTTCTTGAGTACTCGAGATCGTATTGTTTTGTAAATATCTAAACATTGGGGCTACATTTTGCACCCATTTAACATTAAGGAAGTTTAAGGTTAATCTATGTTTAAGTCTCTGGAGTAGGTGATGTGATGTAGCAGGGTAATTAACAAATAATGTAAATGATGACCTTGACTTAATAATAAAAATATAGAAAACTTATGGAGGCACAACCTGTTCAACACTACTAGAAATGTGACTTTCAGCGACAGGTTTTCCGACAGATATATATCCGTCGGTAATTACCGACGATGTTTTGTCAGATTTTTGACGGATGTTGCCATTAAATTTGACTGACCATTTTCCGACTAATTTCCGACGGATTTCCGTGGGATAGTATCTTCGTCGGAAATCCGTTAGTAATTTACATAAACTACCGTCGATTTTCCGACGCCGTACCGACAACGAAGAATATCCCTCGTTAATGTGTCGGAAACAAATACCATTTCTAACGAATTTTCGACAGAAATATAAAAAACTCAAAAACCATTAGCAAGTAATTGGTTATATACACATATATATTGGTGATATTAGAAGTCAATTCGTCATACTAAATGTTGATTATTTATATGTTGAAATAGATCTGAATGAGTTAACTACACAATTATTATTGTTCAATGTGCTTTATAAAATTATCAAGATCATTATTGTTCACCAATACAATTTATACTACAGTTGAGTTAACAACAAGGCAAATGAACCTTAAATAAAAATGATTCAGTTTTTAAAAGATTGTAGCTCATTTAAACTTCGACTCGTTTAAGTTGTTATTATCTCTAAATTTGATTTCTTCGTTGTCGCAACGTACTCAACTATGGTTCTTGTACATGCTCTAAAATCATTTCATATAAGCAACTCAACTAAATCTACTTATGTGTGAAATTTTACTATATTATTCATGGTAAATAAGCAACTCAACTAAATGATCCAGTTTTTACTATATTGTTCAAACGAAGCATACTTTTAAATAAACGAAGCATTCTTTTACAAAAATAATCTCTTAAATTTACTTTAATTCCTTCCCAAGTTTTCACTTTTCCCTCTATTCTTTTTTGAGCAACACTTTGTGATTTCCCTCTAAATACCAAAAGAAACCAACACTTCCACATTTTCCCTCTATATCACAAAAGTATATTGTACTGGACCACACAAAACTTTTTCACGTCGCGCCACCGTGCTCCTCCACCGTACCGTTGATCATAAACCGTCGATCCTCCACTGCACCGTCGATCGCCACCGTGCATCCGCCTTCGAACGATACAGAGTAGTTACTAGAGCTAATTGAGATGAAGTGATGTCGGTTTATTTTGCCCTAATTTACTTTTTTGATTGTTACACAAGTTTTGACCTGATTTTGATTAATGTCAATTGTATTGAATTATGACGTCATAGATTAGTTATTGTTGCAATATTTGCATCCTAAGTCGTAAAAGTGATACAGAGGGGTGTTTGGGATTGCTTATTGAAAACAAGCGTACCTACTGAAATCGTCTATAAGTGAAATAAGTTGCTGATTAGTTAAATGTTAACTAATCTGCAACTAGTAATTTTTGAGTCGTAATGATCTGTTTTGTTGATGTGAGTTCCTTAATAATATGTTTTCATTCTTCTTTTGGTGGTTATTTGGATAATGTTGATTGTTACTAGTTGATGTGATCTCGAATAACAAAGTTGAGTTTAATTATGCCGGAAAGTAGGGGCATAGGATGGATGTACAAAAGGAAAAGATAGTAGGAGTCTTCTTTGTTCTGATTACCAATCGAAAGTGATTTGAGCTTTTGAACTTTGCGTTTTCTATCAAAAGAGTTGTTGAAATTAGAACTTTGGGAAGTGATGTATTTTTCCGTATCAAACGTTTGTGTTCTAAGTGCAGAATTCATTTGTCCGTATCAAATGTAGTAAAGAATGACTTGTGAGTTGTGATCCAACGGGTTCATCAGGGTATAAATAAATAAATGCATATGTTATTTGAGGTTTTAGTATGTTACTGAATTATTCAAGTGAATTCTTGCAATTAAAGCTTGCTTAAGTCTGTTTGTCTTATCTCGCATTTCTAATACATGTAAACAGTAAGACCAAACCAGAAAAAATATGCTCCCAAACACCCCCGTAAACTAACATTGATTTTGGCCCCAATTATAAATAGTCAAGTTCTACAATGGACTGATATGTGAATGTTCAGAGCTAAGGTTACTGGTATCCATGTGATATGTGATGTGTTAAATTTTTAGCCAATTATCCCTTCAAGTGCTTTAGTAGTTCTTCAATTGTACTAGTGCGACATAGACTTTTTTTTCCATCGAGGAGTTGATACTTTGCTAATAAAGCACTGCCTAGAACTATTTAGTGACCATCATAAGAAAGTACTTAGGAAGTTTGTGAACACGAACCAGTAGTTCACTTCATTTATATATCCTATTTCACTACCTTTTTGCTTCTACATTGCTCAATATGGTAATCTACACATTTTTTAAAAGGTGTTATGGGCAAATTTGTTGAATTCCATGACAAGTAAACTTGGTTGTGGTCTACAGGTGCAAGCTGAAAAGGACAATTTACTCACTGATATGCATAATTTATGATTTTAGGTGAAGGCGTGGGTAAAATCTCACTTGCTGATAGGGCTACTATTGGTAACATGTCTCCCGAGTATGGTGCGACAATGGGTTTCTTCCCAGTGGTTCATGTTACTCTACAGTATCTCAAGTTAACTGGACGAATAGATGATACGGTATGTTGATTATCATTTATGTACAGGTGGCAGGTTTAGTCTGTTTTTTATAAAAGGGAAAAATAGCTATCAAGGAAGCATGTCAAATTGGAAGTTGTCTAAACTCTAATGTTCATTCAAATGACTATAACCTCCAAAATGGTTATATTTCACAAGAATGTAGATCATTAATACAATAAATATCTATGGTTATGCTTAGTACATTAGTTGGTCAATTTTTAAAAAGGACGACAAAAATATAGATTGGCCAAACCTAGCCCATTTTTACCAAACTTAAGGACAACCCTGTTTTTACATGAAGATAATCAGTAATATCATACTCTGCTTGCTTCTTATTGCATTTCAGTTTTGATGGATGTGGTCCTTTCTGTCCTTTGAGAATTTCAGATTGCTATGTAGAAGCATACCTACGTGCAAACAATATGTTTGTCGACTATAATGAGGTAAGGCACTTACTTTCTATACCTACTGTTTCCTGGATGGTTGATTTTAGTCTACTACTTAACTATTCTATTTCTAATTTCAGCCACAACAAGAAAGAGTCTACTCATCTTATCTGGATCTAGACCTTTCAGAAGTAGAACCTTGTATTTCTGGGCCAAAGAGGTGTGTTTTTGTGTGCTTAAGGGGCCCCGCATAACCATTCATATATACAATTTGTCCACCTGTGTTTGCTAAATTATCCACCATGTTTTTCTTTGGCAGACCTCATGACCGAGTCACTTTGAAAGACATGAAACAAGATTGGCACTCTTGCCTGTGAATTAGGCCTACAGGTTAATCACATTTTTAATTATGTGTGTACTTCCATTTAATCTAATTTCTCATCTAATGCTTAGTGGCTAGGGTTAAAACAAGTCTTGCACCAACCTCTAGAGTTGTTACAAAATATTTGCTCAAAAGGTATATGTTTCAAGAACCACTATAACAGTCTATTCGTCAGTTCTTTTCCCATAATCTTAAAGAAATTTGTCAAACGGGTTGAATGTCACCCAAAGTGTGTTCTTAATCCTAAATTATTTAATTCAAATATTTAATAATATGATTTTTGTTATCATATTTGACACTTTAGTGTTAATAGGAATGAATGTTTCTGACCCATATTAACCTGCACAAGCATGATCTGTTTGGATTGGAGCTGACCTTACGCATTTCGACCTGTCTGTATTGACCTTACGCAACCCGTCTTTTATTGCCTCCTCTAGTTGTAGCTTCCAATTTTCTTCACATCTTTGTGCTACTGATTTGGTGATTGACTATATTGATCTTCTGGTGACTTTTGGATATATCATTGCATCATCAGTTCTCTCTGGTAATCGAAACTTCGAAGGACGTGTTCATGCCTTGACAAGAACAAACTATCTTGCATCACCTCTTTTGGTTGTTGCATATATCATTGCATTAGCAGTTCTGACCTGATTTTACTTCAACACATTTGGTTATATGAATGTTTTTTGAGTAGGTTCACAAAACTTGCATTACATGCATCCTACTCACTTACGGAAGTTAATAGTTTAGTTTAGCTATTTTACAGAAGTTAATTGCACCCTACTCGTTTACATACTTCATTGAGGTATTTGTGGTTGCTTAGTTTCACGTGATTGTATAGTTTTCTGGCAAATATGTAATGGGACTTGATACATTGTAGGTACAAACTTTGGAAGAGACAAGATTGCTTAATGACAACACAGAAAGAGATGCAAATTCAGGTCTGACGACAAGTGGAGCATCAAGTGTAAGAACACACGCAACAACGAACTAGAGGCGAATCCTCGTGAACAAGCTCGAGAGAGAATGGCAACAAAGGATGAATGACATTTACTCGGTGTTAAAAAGTTTACCAATTCACGCCCTCCTCCATAGTTGGATAACGCCATATCATTTTAAATATTTGGATTAATTTCACTAGTTCGTCTTGAATGTTTAAAAATGCTTCGATTTGCATATTGATTTGACTACAATTTTTGTAATCTGAATGCTAAATTTTCGTGATGGATATATTTAATTTTGAATTATCCATCTTATTTATTAGCTCTTTTTATTTATTTTAGATGCAGGATTAAATATATTCGAGCTTTAATGAGTGAAACTATTAGTATTTTTCTGACGGATTTCTGACTGATTTATTTCCGACCACTTTCCGACAGACTTATTTCCTATGACTTTCCGACAGAAAGTTTACCGTCAGGTTCCGACGGGAAATTTACTAACAGATTTCTGACGCATTTTTTTAGTCGGTGTTTCCAACTGATTTCCGACGGATAGAAATTACCGACCAGGATTCACCGACAGCCTGTTTCCGTCACTAATCTGTTGGAAACAGCTGTTACTGAGGGATTTCCGACGGAAAAATCTGTCGCTACAGACCTGTTATGTAGTAGTGCAAGAATCCTAATTCCCTATAATCAAGTAACACTAGCTAATATACTAAAGTCTTCATATTTATATATAGCCACTTTTCATAGCATTTTCATCATCTCAACATGTCAAAAATGACAAGTTTTCGAGTAATAGCCTTGACTTTGAGCATGCTTATGATCATTGGCATGGTTAAAGGCAGGTGGCTAGATCTCGATACATTTCCAACATCAATGATATCCGATGGTGTTCACAATATGCCTAATGAGAATCCTCCTAATCTACGTTTAGGAATTTCAAATTCGTCAACGTTATACGGTGAAAAGAGGTGCCAAAGCCTATACGGGTTCTTGCCATGTGGAGACACAATGGCAGAAGGCGTGTTCTTGATGCTCATGTATACGTATTTGATGATGTTGGGGGAGGAATGGATTCATAAAGGAAGTGAGGCTTTGTTCGAATGGATTGGCGATAAGGCACTTGGTGCAAGTGTTTTCCGAGTTCTTATGGCTTTGCCAAGAATCGTCGTAGTCGTTGGTATGGCTCTCAATTTTATATTGCATTATTTCCATAATATATACACATATATTTAGATCTCTACTTTTATATGTATAAATATTGAAGATGACCACAATGTTAAACAATGCATTTTCTTTGATAGAACCTTGATTAATGATGATGATTGATGTGACTTCACATTGTTTTGTGTCAATATAGATTATGTCTTTCACTTTTTTTAGATAATTAGGTCGATAATTTTTTGGAAAATTACGTAGAAAGCTATATCACTTCTCAGTTCTCATTGCACAATAGAGTCACAATCACAAAGTTTAACCAAATTGGAAAAAGCTTTGTTGTTATGACTCTGTCGTACAAGCAAAGGTGTGTATGACTTTTAATAATTTTCATTTTTTTTAAGCAACACAGTGCAAGTGTAAGTTTCTTGCTTTTAATAATTTTCATTTTTTTTAACCAACTAGTTGATAAAATTATTATTAAAGGAACCAAGGGGGGAACATGTCACATTGTGATATTTACTGATTATAAAAACTTGGGAGATTGTTTAACTTTGTTTTGTTAACATAATAGTAGGTTGATAATTTAATTAGCTATCCTTTTTATAACATGAAATTATGCATACATCATAATCACTTTAATATTTTAACCAGCCGGATAATTATAGTCGAGGAAATTGGAACTAGTTGTAGGACCTTAAATCTATCAACCTTATCACAAACCCAACACGTTATGCGTAGAACACGAACAACCCAAACACAAACATATGCGTAAATAAAGAAGGAAAGATTAAGATGTTGGTGAATTGATGTTTATACAAACCGTGTATATGCGTAGATAAAAGATGAACAATAAGTTGTATATTCCAAAGAAAACACACACACACACACACACTCAAGCACACCCCTCAAATGACCATTTGAGGGGTATTTATAGTTGGAATACATGATGCCCTAAAAGGCTTTCTATGGGCTTTCGTGGGCTTGGAAATGAGTTGGATTGGATATAAGGCAAACTTAACATAACTAGTACCCATTTAGCTTAGTCCAATCCACGAGCCCGTTGACTATTCTATCATGATATCTAACACGCGTTATAAAGTTCCTAAACGTGAATGACCATCACTCTAATAAAACTATTATACTAACAATCTCCCCTAAGGGTGGTCATTCAAAAGATGCTCCACTTGATTAGGTCTTTACTTTTCTCGAGCTTGAACTTTGTGTGTAGATATAGAATAGTCTTGATTCTTTGTTCCTTTCATGCTTTGTGTTCAGATAATGTGGTTATCCGCCGTTGTCATCTTCGTTGGTTTGGTGTCTCCACGCCTTTCTCCACCATGCTCACACTTCTATTTGTCTTTGGTTACCAATGATGTAGTTCTCGAGTCTTTAAACTTTGTAGATTCTTTGACATTGACGAAGAATCATCTTTAACTTTGAGTAGCCTTTGATTTTGATGAGAACTTTCATGTGTTGTTGGTATGAGCATGTGTAGAATCTGCACGATCAATCTCGCCCGGAGCTTCCATAAGAAAACATAAAAGCAGTTAGTAATAAGTGGATTCCGCCTTATAAGTTTGAATTTTGAGGGTGTTAACAAAGATAGTATGAAAACACGCCTCTAATTCTCACAGAGGCCGTTCTGAACCGAGTCCCACAAGTGAGATAACGCGATGCACCGAAATACACCTGCAGCTCGGATGAGTCGAGGTACATCAAGCATCACCCCACGATCAGACCGCTTGAGACACACTAAGCGTAATCCACGGGAGTTACCGTGACTGACCGCCGTGGTCGCTTGATGTTGACCCGGCAGAGTTTCCATTCAATCATCAAGATCACAGATGTGAAACTTCTCATAAATGTTCGGCGCATTGCTAAGATCCGTAGGACTCTATAATATATCACTTGTGTCCTTAATGATGAACAACAAGCGATTTCATGTCATGTGTTCGTATGAGATCTTTTGATGAATCTCGTGGCTCTAGACTTAATTAGTGCATTTTGGTTTTCCTAAGCGGAGACTAGGAATAAGGTCTCTTTCTTCAATACCAACCATCTCTAAGAGAAAGTCGATAGATTATGTATGGTTCCCAGTGAGAATGAAACAAGTCCTTTTGAGAGGAATTGAGTGGCTAGAAGGTTTAGTGCGCCAAGCGTCATCGGGTCCATGACGCCTTTGTCTTCAATACGGTGTCATCTAGTGACAACCAAGAGTATATGTATTGAACCCGATTTCGCCCTAAGGTTGAATATGGAGGGCTATTTCTTTTCACCCTTTTCATTACATTTCTTTTAATTCTTCAACCCCTTCTTTCTCCTTTCTCACATTACTCCTTTTTCAATCATTCCTAAGGACTTCTAATACTAACTATTTGTGATGTCCTTAGGTAGATCCCTCCGCTCGCGGATCATAGGACTAATTTCCTATCCTTAGTCACCTTATAACTCCATGACCGGCTTATTGTTGCCATAAAACCATTTTTCTTGAAAATCTCTCGAGTGTTTATGATATAAAACATGTTTGAGACACTCCGAGAGTTTTAAATTTTCGTAAACACTCCCCCTTCACATGTGCTTATAAGTTTTGATGTAAATCTACACATGAAGAGTAGAGTTCGCACTTTTGAATTGATCGCTCATGATAGACAATTCCCCACGAGACACGGTTACGCTGTTTAGTTAAAGAGTTTCATTGCCGCTTTTAGGTGACAACTAGCTCTAGTAACTAACTTGAAGTTGTAAACACTCCTTGAAAAGGAGGTTAGACCCATGAAAGTGCATATCTTTCACGAGTTTCTCGAGTTGGTACATTTACTAACATTGATTCCCGTCAATTCATTGGTTCCGATTGAGTCGAGCTCATTTTGATATTCAAACAACGATCATTAAACTTTTTGATCACATTTAAATCACGTCTCCTCCCCCTCAAAAATAGCATATTCGTGATATTTTTTATATCAACGGATTAAAAAACATTTTAAAATCTTTTTGGGAGACAAACGGATTTGATTTAAGCATGAATTTGGAACATTTTGTTTTATACCCCTTTAATAAAGCATAATCAATTAAAGGGTTTAGAGGAGTTATCTTGAGTAATAAAATATTTGAAAGATTTTGAAAATCTTTTGAACAATCTTGAAAAGGTGCTCAAGATGATGATGATTTCTCACCGCTTTTAAATGTAGTGCAATCAAGCGCACACTTGATTTTTTTTTTCTATAAAAGCATGAGTTTTGATTTGAAAAATAATCAAAAGTCATCATTTTGGTCCGGGTTTCATATCAAGTATACGAAAGCCATTTTATGAAGAAATTTTGAGAAACGACATGTTTTAGAAAACATATTAAAGAACTCTCGCCGTGCATCCGTACATACCAGATTATTGTTGAATGATATTTCTAGAAACGTATAAAATATCGATTATACGAGAGACATGTCGTGAGAAGAATATATTTGGATTTTTGATTTTATATTGTTTTTGTATTTTTGAAAGTTTTATATTTTTATATTTTGTTTTTGTTGGTTTTCAAGTTTTGTATTTTGTTTTCAAAATATTTACAATAAGCTATTTGGAAAACATTTTCACGAAGATTCGAGAAGACGTTCTAACTCCTCGTGGGTTAGGTCGATTCCAATTCGTCGAACTAAATCGTCAAACCTTTCTTTTGGAAGGGCTTTAGTAAATAGATCGCGAGTTGGTAATCTGTCTTCATGAAAAATAATTCAACAGTACCATTTTCAACGCACTCTTTGATGAAGTGATAGCGGACTCGATATGCTTAGTCGCTGAGTGATGAACAAGATTGCATGATATGGCTATGGCACTTTTCGAGTCACAATACATAGGTATTTTATCGAAAGTAAAGCCATAATCTGTGAGTTGTGTTCTCATCCATAGAACTTGAGCACAACACGATATAGAGACACATACCGCCTTCACGGTTGAAAGTGCAAAGGCAATCTTGTTTCTTTGAAGACCAACTTACTAACTTTTCACCCAAAATTGTGCTCCTCTTGATGTACTTTTGTTGTAACTTGATCACCGCGTGGTCAAGATCCGAAAAGGCAATTAGATCAAATCCGATTCCTTCGGATACCAAAGTCCCATGTGAATGGATGTCTTCAGTACCGAAGATCCGCTTAACCTCTTTGAGGTGCAGCTCGGTAGGCTTTGCTCAAACCGTGCTAACAAGCAAACAACAAAATGAATATCCGTCAACTAGCGGTGAGGTACATGAGAGAACCAATCATGCTCGATATTTCTTCTGATCAATAGGTTTCCCAAACAAATCGGCTCCAATTTTTGGTGAAGTTACCATTGGTGTTCGAATCTAGTAACAATTATCCATACCATGATTTTTCAAAATCTCGGTTGTGTATTTAGCTTGATTAATAAAAATTCCACGAGGGACCGATGTATTTGTAAACCAAGAAAGAATTTTAGTTCCCCATCATGGACATTTCAAATTTGCTTTTCATGAGATTTTCAAAGTGTTTTGAAAGATCGGATTAGTGGACCCAAAGATGATGTCGTCCACATAAATCGAACAATCAAAATGTCGTTTTTCATTTTTGTGTAAACAAGGTAGGATCAACTGTCCTTTGGTGAAATTGTTTTGGATAAGGAAAGAGGATGTCATACCACGCCTTGAGCTTGTTTCAATCCATAGATTGCCTTTTTGAGTTTGTAGACGAGTCCGATGTTCCAAGTCGATGAAGCCTTCTCGGTGACTCACATACACTTCTTCTTTCGTAGTTCCATTCAAGAACGCGGTCTTAATGTCCATATGATAAACCGTGATGTTTTTTGAGTCGCATAGGTTAAGAATATTCGATCGCTCAAGTCTAGCTACCGTGCGAATGACTCTTCAAAGTCTATCCTTCCACTTTTCTATATCCTTTGGCCACAAGACGAGCTTTGTTGCAATTACGCTCATCTCTTCATCCCTTTTGTTCTTCCATAACCATTTGAGATCAATGACGCGAATGTCAATTGGTCTTGGAACCATTTCCCAAGAGTCATGAAGACGGTGATTGGAGAAGTTCCTCCCGCACGCTTCTATCCATGCGGGTTCTCGCCATTGCCGCAAAATGTTCTTTGGCTCGATATAGCTAATTGAGCAAAGGTAAATGCATAAGTCGCAATCGGTGGCAAGTTGGTGTCTCGCCCGAATTCGCCTTGAAGGTTCACCAATAACTTGTTCAATGGGTGGTCTTTTGTCCACTTTATTAGAAGGATATCATTGGTTAAACGATGCGAGTTAGATGGTTCTCGTAAGAATGAAGATGATTCATTGAATCCGTAGCAAACGGGTTTTCAAATAAGTCGTCATCTAACGTTGCATCGCTCGGTTTTGGTTTTGCTCATCAACCGCCGTAGAACGGGTGCAATAATCGTAGTATATGTAGATGATGTTGATGGAGTTGGTGCATTGGTTTCGACCGTTGTAGATGCATCTTGTTGGTGGCGGAGGATGATTTTGAGCGGTGCAAATGAATGATGGTTTGATGCATTTGTCGAAGTTCCACCATAGTATTCATCGAACATTAACTCAAGAAATTCTCCCGCCTTGTTCTTTAGGATTGTCAAACGAAGTTGATTGAGCTCTTTGAGGTAGGAGTCCTGAATCGATGTGTCCGTAGTATACGGGTTTAGTGCGGGTTCTAGAGCGAGTCTCTCGGAAGCCATATGTGAGAGTTCATCAAATTTACATTCATCGCTCCATGATCCTCCTAGTTCTTCTCGTTATACACCACAATGCCTCGAGTTATCTCAATATCCAATGAAGATTCCAATATCACCTTTTGCTTTCGCTTTTCCAAGATCTTCTCATCATTCGTAGGATAGCACAAAGCGCCAAACACGTGAAAGTAAGAGATATAAGGTTTTCGTTGTTCACAATTTCATATGGGTTTTATTGAATCTTGATGGATAAGGATCGGTCTCGAGTGAAACAAGAAGTGGCAACAAGATCGCCCATAGAAATAACGGTGCACTAGAATAAATTAGCATTGTGCGAGCGACTTCCACAAGAGTTCTATTTCTTCTTTCAACTACCCCATTCTCACTGTGGAGTTCTAACAACCGATGTCCGATGTGTAATTCCAACATCTTCAAAATAAGATCTTAACTCGATTTGTGAATTCAAGGTCGTTGTCTGCTCTACAACCCTAACTAGAGTTTGAAGAAGTACTTGAATACGCTTCGTAAAGGTGATGATGATGCTCGGTGCTTCGTCTTTTGATCTCGTAAACTTAACCCATGTATATCTTGAATAATCATCGACGATAACAAGAATATACTTTTTCCCATTAAAGCTTTCAACTCTCATTGGGCCACATAAGTCCATGTGCAACATATGCAATTTTGCTTCCGAACTAGGAATGGATTTTGGTTTAAATGATGGTCTTTTGCTTTTTCCTTGTTCGCATGATGGACATAAGTGATCCTTGGTGTATTTGAACTTTGGAAGTCCATTGACGATGTTGTTTTTGGCAAGATTGTTGATGGTGTCGAAATTGAGATGGGATAACCGTCTGTGCCACAACCAGGACTGAGTTCCAGATGCTCGTGTCATAAGACATATTGGTGATGAAGAGGCCATTTGATTTATGTCGATAGCATACAAGTTTGTATCATGATTCCCGTTAAGAGATCGATGCCTTCCAAGTTTCTAATGAAGCAAGCATTTTCCTAAAAGCAACCTCTAAATCGCATCACGGCCGCCTGATCGAAACAAATTGTGTCCCAATCCTTCGACATAGTAAACCCGAGTGATCAAATAATTTCCAAAAGGTAGATCTCCATAACCCATGATAGTGCTACATGATCATTTCCAAAACGCACGGTTCCCATGAATTTCCGCACGAAATTGATCGCCAGCCTTCAGATTCCCAAATCATGTGCTTGGAGCAACCCGAGTCGACGATCCAAAGACAAATTTCGATAACCGCCAAGAATAAAAAGAATATTGTGGAAACCGCTTTGATTTTGGTTCCTTTGGGTTAGAGGTAAAATCCCGATCACACTCAAAGAGGTTTTCTGTGGAATGCCGGTTTATCACTCATTGTACCATTACGAGTGTGAAAGTTCTACTGTGGGTTTCCAAATATCATCCCTAAAGTAAACGCTTTGGTTCCTTTCAAGAGTGTAAAGTCTAAGTTTTGCAACTAGTCTTCCTACTGCTTAGCGTAAGATCTTTTGGGACGTTCTTCTTAACAGCTTATCATTCACATTCTTAGAAACACAATCATCATGATCATTAATTAAAGATTTCTTGCAAGTTAAACAAATAGATTCAACACATTCATTAGACTTAGCAAGTTTCATAGGTTCAAGACATTCGGATGAAATGTCTTTCTTATTCAAAAGTCAGTAAATTCCTAGGTGTTCTTCTACTTTCTTTTCTTTATTCAAGCTACTACTCCTAGAGGCATGCGAGACTCTATTGTTCCTTGTATTGCTCTTAGGCTTTAGTCTGCGCTCCTAGAGGTGCTTTCTAGTCCCTGTAGAAGGTAAGGCACACGCATTAGGATTCACGTTTTTATCAAGGGTGGTGGTTTCACTTTCCTAGTCTCTTTAGAATGCTTTTCTAAACTTATGTCGCTTTTTCCATATGTTTTAGATGTGGAGCGCACGCATTAGTGGTACTCATCTTAAAAGGCCGGTGCTAAACTGTTGGTTTTCGATAATTGCTTTTCCTTTATCAAAGATTATGTTTAGGTAGGCGGTGGGTGGTGGTTTTGATGAAACATTTTCACATTGACTTTGAGGAGGCATAGAGCAGTACATTTTGGTTTGGAAACCGTTTGGGATCATTTGCTTTCTCCGCAGTCAATGGTTTTGTAATCACAAGATCCATCGCCTTTCCTTTTTGACTTTCCGGTGAGCCTCAAAAGATCATTTTCACTTTCATGTCATTGTAGGCACGCCATACGATGACAGCTTTGTCATACTTGCATTCCTCGGTTTTGCGATCAAGTTGTTTAAAATATGAGACATTTTCTTTTCAAGTTTTTCAAGAGCTTTTTCATATTTTGAAACAATTTCGAGGTCTCGATGGATTCTTTCATGATCTTCAATGAATATGTTTGCAAAATGATGGACATAATATCGATGAGTCGAACATCTTCAAGAGATAATCATTTAACTTTTCCAAAACTTTGATGTGTTCAACACTTTCATTAGCTTGCTTTACCAGGATTTATGGTCCTTGACAAAGTCATTGTTTTTTCAAAAAGGCTTGTTCAAATGAATTACCCTTGAGTTGATGTTATTCGGTGAGGGGCAATTTGAGTTTCAAAAACTTTTTCTGCTCATTATCAAAACTATTAAACCGGATGTTTGTTGTAATATTGGTTTTAGTTTTATGATCTCTTGAAGATCTGCAATTCTAGTTTTCACATTTTCCAAAATACTTGCGCATCACTTGTGTTAAAAGGATTGTTTGAAGACATTTGTTCAATGTTCAAAGAGATTTGGAGACAACAACCGGTTTTGAAACCGATTTTGAAACCGGTGTTGACACTTTGTTTGAAACACTTGGTTTGGTGGAAAACGTTGATTGAGAAACAAACGAAATACCATTAATTTTGTTCCATTTGTTATAATCAATTGGTTTGATTTTCGGATGTTTTTGTTTCATTTTTGATCTACTCTCCCCAGATAGTTCCAACGTTTCAAGAGAATCATGCACAATTATAGGTTCATGCAAAGGTTTTCCATTGTTCAACACATTCCGTTCTTTCTGAGCTTTCTTGAGGAAACAAGGAGGTGAGTTACCAAGAGCCATTTTTTGAGTTGTATGAAAATACGGATTTACTTGATTAGAAAGCATCTTGTTTGTTTTAGCGGAATGGCCCGTTGTAAGAAGCAAATTGTCCAAAGTTTTTATCTTTTCATTCTTATCAAGAATTTCATCAAGAAGAGAATCTTCTCATTTTGAAAAATCAGCAATCAACTGCTTTCTTCTCTTTTCAAGATCGAAAAAATGTGCTTTTGTTTAGAAAGTTGGTCATTTAGTTCGTAAATTTCCTTGTTTAACGATTTTATTTTCAAGTTCAAATTCACATCAAGTGTGTCATAGTTGAGTTGCAATTGTTTTCTCTTAAAGCAGAATATCGATAACCAATTTCTAATTCGATACTTTGTTTGTATGAAATTCAAATGCTCGCGCTCTTTGTAACTATCAAGCTCGCCGGTCAATTTCGATTCGCGGCCTTAACATCGCGATTGACCTTACTAACTTTCTCAATTTCAATGCCACGCTTATTGATTAATGATTCAAAATAAGCACGTGTGTCCTCATCGGCCTCGAGATTTTGTGCCACACACCTCCACTAGGATCCACATCTCGAGTTTCGAGTTAGTATTGCTACAACTCGGATTGTCCATGTATGTATCATAAGTAGATGTTGGCGTCACGCATCTTTGTTCGTCATGAGTAAACACATCAAATATGACATTGTTATAGCATGGATCAATGATTGGTACCTCAGACATCGCGTTGGCATCATAGATGAGGTGCGTCGATTGATGTCGCATTTAGTCTCCTCAAGATTTGCCATGAAGATGCGGTTTGCATTGAGTTCCTCAAGGTCTTCCAAATCATCCATAATAGCCATAAAGTCATGTTCCTCAAAGACTCAACCAAGGCATCGTTTTCCTTTTGTACCAACAAGATAGCTTTTCAAGATACGCAAGATCCTTCTTTTTCGCTTAGTAGGACAATTCCTTGCCAGTGACCCACTCCTTGACATTATAACATTTAACCCGATTACCGATTCACATTTCCATAATTCCTAACGATCGGAGTCGCAACATTCCCATTCGATTACCCATCGCTTATTCCCAACATTCGTCCCATCCGATTTCCAACATTCGACCCAACTAATTACCCCGATACGGAACCGCTTTGACACCCATACGAAATCCAAAGAGCATATCCTCGCCGATTCCCAATAACTCTAGCCATTTAACCTTGGTTACCCATATTCACACCCAATTTGTGCAATTTGCTCGCATGCAGTGTTTGATGATATCCTTTGGTTGTTGTTAGTTGGTGGAATAGCGATTCTTGAATGCTTTACCCAATAATGAAAATACTTGTCAAAGCTTCTTGTTCGCCGGATCGTGATTCCTTGTTTCGTATTGTGGATACGGTTGTTGAATGACTTGTTGTTCGTGGATAGAATTGTTGTTGTGGTTGTGGAATGTATTGTGCAAGTTGTTGTTGGAAGATGATGAAGCTTGTTGTTGTGTATTCATTGAAGGTTGATTCTTTGCAATAAGTGCCAATGGATCATGATTCTTTGCCAATCGTTCTTTCGACTTCATTCACTTCACTTGGTTTTGTTTTTAAAATCGCTTAGTTGATCAAAGTTCACCGATGTAAGTCTTTTGTTTGGTTGACAATAGTGACATATCGCCCCATTCTTCCGGAAGATTGTTCAGAACTTGATGTTTTGAACGATAGTTCTGGGTGTCAACTTATTTCGATAAGCTCATTCATCAAAGTACAAAACCTTCCATAGTAGGATTCAATGGATTCTCCGGAGTTGAAGTGAACTTTTCCCATTCGTTAGCGCTTGTTCTCCATGTCTTGTTGACCAATTTGCTCCATGACAAAGCCGCCTAACACGTTCGCACATATCGAAAGCGCTTCACAACCGCTCACACAAAGAAAGATGTCTATTGGTAAACCCGTTGGACAATATGAATTGCCATGTCATCTCGCATCGACTTGTTTCGATCCTCTTGATTGTATTCTAATTCATTTTGAAGACGAGAGGATGGTGGGATGGGAGGTGTTGCATCAAGCATTTCGTGGACATGGACTTGTCGAGGCTTGAAGGGTCCATTCGAATGGATTGAATCATGAGTTTCCATTAGGTTTGGTCTTTATGTAACGAAGCATACGACTTGTCCATTGAAGATAACCACCTTTTGCCAACATAGGAGGACGGTTTTGGCACCGGCCGCATGAATGTCTTGTTGAGTTGCCATTGATGAAGGTATGTTATGATAAAGTTGATGTAGGATCGATTCAACGATAAAGGAGTTGTGGTTGATGAAGATTAAGCTCGGTTGAGGTTTTTCCGAAAGTCGTATCAGTAACCTTGGTTCTTAGGCGAAAAAATTTCTCCCAAAATTTGAAATTCACTATAAAAATCAATTCTAAGGTCGTATGAAAAAATTTAGTTATGACAATTTTGACGCCAAATTTGACCTAAAAAATTTGAATTTGGGTCCAAAAATTTGAATTTTTGACCAAAATTTTCCAAGTTAAACAAAGATTTGAATTTCGCGTAAAAATTGAACGTTTAGTCTCCTCTAAAAATTAAATTTTACTCAAGTTTTCCCGCCAAAAACTTAGGCGTAGACAACAGAAGTTACGAGTAGGATGGCTTAGACGTAGGATTCCTTAGGCGTAGGAAATGCTTATGCGTAAACGTAAAGTTAGGCGTAGAAAAACTTATGCGTAAGATTTAGTTATACGTAAGACAAGCTTAGGCGTAAGAAAATACTTAAGCGTAAAGTGTTCTACACGTAAGTATAAGCTTATGCGTAAGATTAAGGTTTTGCCCAAAAATCTTTTACACTATCACAAAGGTAAAAGATATCCAAAAGTCAAGTGTTCCACAAACTTATCCAAGTGAGGAAATCATCGAGTAATCGTTGAAGCTCGAAGAATCTGCACCAAAAGCTTATGCGTAGAAAATGGGTGTTGACTTTTCTTACGCGTAGAACTAGGGTTTTGACCTACGCGTAAAAAATTTCCAGTGATTCAACCAATTTCTCTTGCATAAACAACCTTAAAAACACTCGAATAACACAAAAATGTTGACATTTTTCACCCAAAGTGCCTTGAAAGCTTATGCGTAGAAATGACCAATGAACCAAAAACGAGTTCAAAAATGACTTAAAACACGTAAAGCTTCGAACTTTTTACAAAAAACTGAAACTTTAGCACCAAATAAACCTTAAACTACAAGAATCTTGAATTTTTAAGTGCAAAAATTAAAGCTTTAAGCGTGGCAAATATGTAAAACGAGAGCAGTACGCGTAACCCTTCAAACCAAACACAAACACTCCTAAACCATTGTTAGGCGATTGATACCAATTGTAGGACCTTAAATCTATCAACCTTATCACAAACCCAACACGTTATGCGTAGAACACGAACAACCCAAACACAAACATATGCGTATATAAAGAAGGAAAGATTAAGATGTTGGTGACTTGATGTTTATACAAACCGTGCATATGTGTAGATAAAAGATGAACAATAAGTTGTATATTCCAAAGAAAACACACACACACACACACTTCACACACCCTCAAATGACCATTTGAGGGTATTTATATTGAATACATGATGCCCTAAAAGGCTTTTATGGGCTTTCGTGGGCTTGGACATGGGTTGGATTGGATATCGAGCAAGCTTAACATAACTAGTACCCATTTAGCTTAGTCCAATCCACGAGCCCGTTGACTATTCTATCATGATATCGAACACGCGTTACAAAGTTCCTAAACGTGAATGACCATCACTTCTAATAAAACTATTAAGGCTAACACTAGTAGACCCATAGTTGTTAGGATCCTGATCGTGGTTTTAGAATCTTTCGATTATACGATACTAGAAGGAAAAAATGATTCGGATCCTATGTATGATCTTAGCACATTTAAAATCTTATAAGATCCCGATCTTGGCTAAATGATTTTAAGATCTAATCCGGTTCGATCTTACTTTTCTAGAATCGAAAACTAAAAAACTAAAAGTTATGGATCATGTTTTATAGAATTTAATTAACAACATGTTAATCTTCTTAAACATTTCATATTCATAATTTAAGACAACATTTCAATGAAACATTCTGATAAGTTTGTGTTAATGATATATGATAATTTGTAGATATGAATAATATTACAAAGATTATTAAGAAAGTGACATTATAGTACGATCTTAGAATCCCGATCTGATTTTACGATTTCGATCTTGCAAAAACGAAAACGTTCCTGATCTTGAAAACCTTGAGTAGACCTACATAAGTAAGGCAATTAATTTTACAAATAAATAAATAACTTTATATAAATTATTAAACGGCATATAGTCACTAATATAGTAGTTATGTGAAGTGAGATTGCTTCACAACTTAAATGGTTACATGTGTAAAAGTCAACTCTCACATATATGTATTCATGATCTATCTAGCATTAGATTGTTACTTTAATTTACAAGAACAAAAAATGCCAACTTACAAAAGAAAGTATAATCAACTAGATAATCTTTACTCCTATATTTTTTATATGTAAATAGTTAAAACTTGAAACTTGAAACTCAGATTTTTATAAGCTTGGATTTTCGGACTTATTTTGATACTTATGAGCATATATGAGCTTGTTATGTACCATTGTGAATTGTGCATTAATAATCTATGTCTATTCTTCAATAAGCTAATTTAATCAATCATTGTCAAGTATAATTATGTTTCAAAATTGAAAGCAATACTTCTTAAATTATACTCTCCAATGATAACTTAACTTTCTAATCAACTAATTTCACAACTTCCAAATTTACATCAAATTGTTCTGTTTTTTCCCCCGCAGTCTCTGGAGTTCTTTCTTCGGCCTCACATGCCCAAAACCAACTGGTTTTCGGGGTCAGCATGTATGCAGGGTCGACTGTCATCACTCTTACACTTATATGGGGAATTCACATAATATTTAGTAGACATAAGCTCGAAAAGGGATCATCACTAGAATATGATCATCAACAAGACTCGCCGATAAAATGCTTGTCTCTTAAACACAAACTTTCATTTCTGGCTGGTTAGATCACTTCCTTAATCTAGAGTTTGTGAGGTCAAGTAGGATAACTTAATATAAAATATACGTGTACGCGTACAATCATTTATTTGCATAATGTTAGGGGTACGAACACTTAGAGATATAGTTCCAAACATTTTACACCCTTTTAAAACTCCTCTTATTGTAGATACGGCGTTAGTATTGACAAGGAGACCGGAGATAATTATGCTTTTATCATTTATCCCGTTTGCCTCTGTGGAACTAGTACCTTTTATGAAGCATTGTATGGCTTATACTCACTAGCATAACCAAACTTGCTTTTTCCATTTCCACGATTCCCCATAGCAGCCTTAAACGATTTATTCTTTTTTTAGTTTTTCTGGACCTTACCACCCGCACGTATGTTATGGAGTGAAGGTGCAACATCTTTCTTTGGCAACGTCTTCTAATGTTGCTTAAACATAGCATGTAATTCATTACAGTCTTCCCCATGCTGTGCATATTAAAGTTCTGCACAAACGATATGTACTCTTTAGAGAGACCGATTAGGATCAAACTAACTCCATAGTTCAGAGTAACTGGGTGACCAATCCGTTCCAAATTGTCAATGTAACTCTTCATATTTAGAACATACGAGCTAACCGATTGACCCTCCTCCTACTTGCAAGCATGAAATTCACGTGCAGTTTGTAGAAGCTCTTGTTCTGCCTGTTGGGAGAATATAGACTTCAATTCCTGAAGCATGTCATAAGCACCAAGATGAGTTTGATTTCGTTGGATCTCTAACTACATGGTCATGAGCATAAAGGCAACTATATCCTTTGAGCCTTTGACCCAAGCAGTGTGAGCTGCAAGAGCCTCAGGAGGGATAGGGTGGCCGAGAGTAGAAACAGGTGCTGTAGGTATAGGATTGATAAAATCAAATTAATATGGTACTTAATTAATATGGTACTTAATTCGTTCATATTCGTTCATAATTGCATTTCAGGATAAATGAGGCGTTGAAGAGGTAAAGTTGTGATAAAATGCCAAGTGACATATTCTGAAGACTAGTTACGGCATAAGTTGTGCAATGGACTACGCCGTAACTCATACTATGAGGGCCTGAGAATTATTTGTGAAGGTTAAGCCGTAACTCGTTAATAATGTTACGGCGTAAATATGATGCTTTGAAAGATACGGCGTAACCAATTCTTATGGTTACGCCGTAATTATTTTTGTGAAGGTTACGGCGTAACATGAAAATTTAGTTACGTCGTAGAGATAATTTCGGAGTGGATAATCATGAGCTTACGAAGGATTACGGCGTAACTCGGATAATTAGTTACGCCGTAATTAATAACTTGGGCGCAAAGTTTTGAAGGCTACGACGTAATTATAATTTAATTACGCCATAATTAATTAAATGCGGCTATTTATATGAAGACAAGGACATGGTTGCAATATTATTTATTGGAGGACCTAATGTTGCAAATAGTCAATTATGACTATTATAAATACCACATGTACGACATATTCATTAGGGGTGTTCACGGGACGGTTCGGTTCGATTCGGTTAGTTGGGATATTTTAACTATCCATCATGGGGCGGGTAATTCATTTTACTAACCGAAACCGAACCGTGTTAGGCGGGTAACCGGACATTCAGTTACCCGAAATGAGCGGTTATCCGCGGTTCGGTTCATGGTCAACCATTTTAAACCTTTAAACAAGTTTAACCGTATGAAAAATAACATGATCCAAAAGATAAAACGCAATTTTAGTGTATTAAATAATATTGAATAGACTAAAGTCATTTTAAAATTATTCCGTCACAATAATTACGTTCAAATAAGCATACATGACACATTAACAAAAAATATTTGTTTGACGTTTATATGTTACAAACAAATGAATCTATTTTCACACATAGATATTTAGTAAACGTGTACATTAGGAGCAAAAAGTTGTTATACAATAATAGTATAATAATATAATCGATAATTGTACAATTATCTAAATATTTAGTTAAAAACCTTCATGTATATTATATACGGTTCGATTCGGTTAACCATAGATATTTAAATATAAAAACCGAAACTGATCCGTAAAAAGCGGGTTTTTTTTGTTTCGGTGTTTATCGGTTTCGGTTTTTTCGGTTTCGAGTTTTTTCGGTTTCGAATTGAGCGGTTCGGCTCGGTTTGTCGGTTTCAGGGGCAGATCTAGCTTACAAGCAGGGTATGCACGTGCATACCCTGTGTAAATTTGTAGTAGTATAAAAAAAATTTGATTGCTTCAAAACTTAGTAGAAAATACACTATAGATTTGTAAGTGCACACCCTCTTAAATACTTGAAAATTATCAGTGCATACCCAAAAGAATTTAGAAAGAAAGAAATGATGAAAATTGGACAAAAAGCATGACTGGTGAAAGCTAAACAAGTCGGCGGTGTATTAAGGAAGAAGTAGGAGGTCAACAGATTTTATTTTCAGCCCAATTGTAATTAGTTGTAGGCTAATATTAAGTTTGAATCTATACCCATTGCCCTTAACAGGCCCAACCCACTAAAAGTTATAAAATTACATATATTAACGTACTTGTCATTTTATTAATTATGCCAAATGTTTAAAATTTTTGTTTTCCATCGAACAATAAAGATCTTTTATTTTCACTGTAGTGTTTAACTTGATCGCAAGGACTAAACCATAAAAGTTTAACGTTATACATTATAAAAATTGACTAGATGAGGTTTACATTTGAGAGAAAAATTTGAGCCCGAAAAAACCCGACCCGAAAAATCCAACCCGAAAACCAAAATTTTTTAATAGAAAAACTAAAATAGTGCATATCCTACTTTAAATTCCTAGATCCGCCACTGGTCGGTTTCACGGTTTTCTTAACACCCCTAATATTCATTGATGTCAATTGGTGGTTACTATTCGTGGGGTCAACAGCAAGAAAGAAAAGAGACAGCAACGATTGGTTCTTTTTAGGGGCAAACTCTTCGGGGTTTTGCCCCGGTACTCGACTAGGGGATCGATAGTATTATCCTTGGCATGATATGTAATTATTTTCCGACTCATAATATTATTTTAGTTTCATTATTCAATTATAATTTTGATTATAATTTAATTGTTTGGACATCTTTATTTATCGTGTTCTATTTGATTGTCTATTAATTTATTATTAGTCATTCAATTTATTGATGCTTAGCCTTTGTTTACTTATTGTTTTATATGTTGTTTTATTTGTCATTCCACTCTGGTATTGTGGTGATGTGGAAACTAGGTCCTAGCCTAGTTTTGATTCTTTTTATTATTAATGCTTTTGCGTTATTAATTGTTTCTAGTGTATGCTTGCAAGTTCGTTGGTAGCCACCCTAGTTTCGGTAGTTTTAAATGGCGGTAGTGTCTAGTTGCTTAGGAGATATGACCAACTGACCCTAAGTAGGTAGACTGGGTGGGAAGGGTAAGCATTGACCAACTGACGACCCTTCTTCTCTTGTGCGATTTGACCAACTGATTAACTACCGTTTGGATGAACTTAAGAAGTTAGGGATGAGTGTATAAGATTCAAGTGCCCGGGCACTCATTATTGCGAATCTTGCCTGTATAGGTACTTAATGACTTGGCTTAGGGGACTAAAAATAACTGGACTTTCAAGGGGTCACCCGAGATCTCCGGTGGAAACCTTTGCTGATAGGTTAAGACGAACTGACCAAATGTTGTCCTAGCGAATTAAAACCCACTTGAAGCTGGAATCTAGTGACTTTTAGAACACATGTAATGTGATAGTAAACGCCGGCTCTTAATGATTGCTATTTGATTGTCGAATGATCCAGGGTGACCTGTTCATCTTGGTGAGGATTTTAAGAACCATAGAGTAGACGAATTGAACATAGGAGTCTATCGACTTTTGGCACATGTGGATGAACTCGGTTTAAGAATTGCATCACTATCGTTCTCATTAGCTTGTTTACCAGAGAACCAGCCCAGTTGATCACGTGACACCTTAAATATTATCTATCCTTTCATTTAAACTTATTTATTTGACTAATTTAATTAATTAGACAGTTAGGAATCAACCGTTCTTGGGACGGCGTCCTCGGTCTTACCATTCTTCCACTACATGCGACCGGGTACACTACCCGTTAGTGCATTAGGTAGGCCATAGGTAGACGAGTTACTATAAATGTAAAACCTGGTCAGTAAAACCTGCATCAAGGATGCTCCAAACGAGTTTCAATAGTTTAGGTCATTTTATTTTACAAAAACAATTTTCCACGAATCAAATAGCAGGTCACAATGAGCATGATATTTAGGCGTGTAAATAAAGACCAATATTAAAGTTATGGTCAAGAAATGTATTATTCCATATTGCATGCAATTAGGTGTCAAAAACAAGTAACAATAATGCACATAATGGAATCACAAACATATAAGCATAAACATCAATATATAAACACATATTGTTCCAAGTTCTCTCCCGAGTCTTCCCCAAAAGGAGAACCATAAGACCATCACTAGGATACAATACCTAGATCACCCCATACATCACAAAAAGCAATTGAATTGGTCTTTTGGCCGGAAAACACATAAAAAGCATGACAAATTCAATTAACAATTTATTATGCTATTTTATATATTTAATAAACAATATGTAATTCTAATTATCAATATAATTTTAATTAACAATTAATTAATTCTAATTAACCTTTAATTCTAATTAACTTTTAATTCTAATTAACAAATTTAGTTCCAATTAACAAATTAATTCAAATTAACAGTTTAATTTAATTTGTTTGTGTGTCTTGTTATTTTTTATTAATAATTGACAAGTATTGCATATAGTTGTCAAAACAAAAATAAAATGAATAACTAAATTAGTTTCATGCAGTCTTTTAAACATGTTTATTAAAAGAAACGTGTAACCCATAATCGCAAAAACGAGTTGACTCGTGATGCCACTGTTGGGATTTTAGAACTAAGTTAGCCAAGTAACGTAAACGACTACGCAGTGGAATTGGATCTAGTAATCGCAATTAGGTAAACACGTATTTAATAAACAATAACGAATAAAAGGTAAATAAGAAAACTAACCTTTGGCGGCAATTAAAAGCAAGTGAATGAACAAGAAAACCAAAAGAAACCCAAATATCTAAGATAGATATCTCTACGAGCATCACACACAAACACGTAAACCAATTACGTTCGATATGAGCAAGTCGAGAACGTCAAACAATCAACCCGTTGAAATCACTTGAATATCACGAACAAGAAAACCCCAAGAAAACATGCTTGCTTCTGTGCTGTTCGAGAAACAGCCCTACTTTACTCGATATCGAACGACACACGTCCGGTATATCCTTTCTGTTTTGTCCGAGAACCTCAAACACATTAATCTCCCACTTATTGTTGCTGCTACAGTCGACCAGGAAACACAATAACAAGAACACCTTGATACGATTGAACTCTAAACACTTGGATCAATAGATTAAGCAAGTTTAGGGTTTTGAAAAAAACCCTAATCGGATACAATCAAACCGATTGGGAATCTGAGATGAATCGGTTGCTAAGGTGAGTTTCGGGATATATGTAATGCGTGAGAAAGAAAGAGGGTGTGTTTGTTTTTATACAAAACAAACCGACCCTTTACTTGGGTCTTGGCTTGGTCGACAAGTAATAACCCAACCAAACCCATTCCCCTTACTTTGCCCGATCGGTTGGATCCCAAGGCCCAAGGCAGCTCCAAACCAACCCTAGTCTAACACGTGAACTATCCATGGGTCGTACAATGAAACGGGTCAAGTACATGCATGCATATCGGGTTGATATATTCAAGTATTTATACGCTAATTGCATTTAGTGTTTAGTTTAGTATTGGCTCCATAGGCTCACACACTTTTTACCGTTTACGCGTGTTTTAAACTTCCACAAACCAACAATTTGGAGGCCCTGTGCCATTATACTGATGGGGCCTTAATTTAACTCTTAAAATTGATTCACCAGTAAAATTAACAAACTGTAATTTTCTTATGCATTGATTTTTTGATATCAATAGCAACTAACTAATCTTATTCTACTATGGATGTATATATATATTTTTTCAAAGTGTTACTTTAGAAATTTCAAAAACCTATACGAAAAATCATAAAGTCGAATAATTACAACAATAATACATAGTATAAGATGATTTGTAGTATTTGTTTTCCGAAAATATGATATATTTAAAACCGATTGACGTATTTCAACTTTTCAAACCGAAAATATAATGCTTTTCTTGTTTAAACTTTCTGCAAATTTGAAACAAGGATAGGGACTAAAATTATAAATTGCAAAAGATGTATTGTATTAGAAGTTTAAAAGCTATAAAAAATATTGGTGCTAAAAGACAAAACTGAAAACTATGCCCCATAAAATTGACTTTGGGGTTATCTTCCCCAACAAAAAACCATATGCCATTTTTTCCTGAGGTTGAAGCTTCTTTTTTTTTTTGGGAACAAATCTAATATTCTTCATCCAAAATAATCTATAAACGGGATCAAAGTCTCCAAAAATGAATGCATAACTTTACTGATGATTTAGAAATCGGAAGCCCCTAAAAAATGGAGGCCCTGTGCGGTTGCCTATGCCGCACTTGCTCAAATCCGGGCCTGATAGTGATAACAAGACATTGCATCTTGCCTACTTTGCCCATGTGCACAACTTGTCCACCAATCCCACTTGCTAAAAGATTCCATCAAGCAAGATACATTAATGTATACGTTAACAATCTCCCACTTGAGCCTTTTACGGAAGCTTCACAACCACGTTCAGTAGAAGTATAGAACAATTAGTTGAGTACATATGGAATAATACAAGTACACAACTAAGATTATAAACATATTAAGAAGGTGATAGGTTCACCGTCAGATGCTGATGTGTAACGGATTAAAGCCCTTAATGAACGTCATCAGGAGTACGTGATGTGATGTAGCAGGGTAATTAACAAATGATGACCTTAACTTAACAATAAAAATATAGAAAACTTATGGTGGCACAGCCTGTTCAAGAATCCTAAATCATATAATTAAGTAACACTAGCTAATATAATACCTAAGTATTCAGATTTATATATAGCCACTTTTCATAGCATTTTCATCATCTCAACATGTCAAAAATGACAAGTTTTCGGGTAATAGCCTTGACTTTGAGCATGCTTATGATCATTGGCATGGTTAAAGGCAGGTGGCTAGATCTCGATACGTTTCCAACATCAATGATATCCGATGGTGTTCACAATATGCCTAATGAGAATCCTCCTAATCTACGTTTAGGAATTTCAAATTCATCAACGTTGTACGGTGAAAAGAGGTGCCAAAGCCTATACGGGTTCTTGCCATGTGGAGACACAATGGCAGAAGGCGTATTCTTGATGTTCATGTATACGTATTTGATGATGTTGGGGGAGGAATGGATTCATAAAGGAAGTGAGGCTTTGTTCGAATGGATTGGCGATAAGGCACTTGGTGCAAGTGTTTTCCGGGTGCTTATGGCTTTGCCAAGAATCGTCGTAGTCGTTGGTATGCCTCTCAATTTTATATCGCATTAGTTGCATACTATATACACATATATTTAGATATCTACTTTATATGTATAAATGAAGATGACCATAATGTTAAACAAATTAGCAAATGAAAAATGGAATAATGAGGAGGATCATGATCAAAGAATCATGTATTCTCACAATGCATTTCTTTGATTAATGATGATGAGACTTCACATTGTTTTGTGTCAGTATTGATTACGTCTTTCACTTTTTCTAGATAATTAAGTCGATAATTTTTTCGGAAAATTACTTAGAAAACTACATCACTTCTCAGTTCTCATTGCGCTATAGAGCTGAGTCACAATCACAAAGTTTAACCAAATTGGAAAAAGCTTTGTTGTTTAATAATTTTCATTTTTTTAAGCAACACAATGCAAGTGTAAGTTTCTTACTTGATAAGTTTAATTTTTTTAAGCAACTGATAAAATTATTATTAAAGGAACCAAGGGGATTGTTTAACTTTCTTTTGTTAATATAATAATAGGTTGATAATTTAATTAGCAATCCTTTTTAAAACAACAAATTATGCATACATCATAATCACTTTAACATTTTAATCAGACGGACAATCATAGTCGAGGAAATTGGAACTAGTAGACCCAGTTAGGATCCCGATCCTGATCTTAAAATCTTACGATTTTATGATGCTACAAAACAAAAACGATGCAGATCCTATGTAGGATCTTGGCACACTTAAGATTTTTTAAGATCACGATCTTGGCCATATCATCTTAAGATCTAATCCAATCCGATTTTACTTTTCTAGAATCAAAAACTAAAAAACTAAAAGTTATGGAACATGTTTTATAGAATTTAATAAACAACATGTTAGTTTTCTTAAACAATTGATATTCATAATTAAAGACAACATTTCAATGACACATTCATATAATTTTGTGTTAATAATATATAATAATTTGTAAATATGAATAATATTACAAAGATTATTAAAAATGACATTATAATAGGATTTTAGGATCTCGATTCAATATTACGATTTCAATCTTGCAAAATGAAAACATTCATGAGTACGATTTCGATCTTGAAAACCTTGAGCAGATACATAAGTAAGGCAATTAATTTTACAAATAAATAAATAACTTTGTATAAATTATTAAACGGCATGTAGTCACTAGTATAGTAGTTATGTGAAGTGAGATTGCTTCACAAGTTAAATGGTTACAAGTTTACAAGTCAACTCTCACATATATGTATTCATGATGTATCTAGCATGAGATTGTCACTTTGATTTACAAGAACAAAAAATGTCAATTTACAAAAGAAAGAATAATCAACTAGATAATCTTTACTCCTCTATTTTTAATGTAAATGGTTAAAACTTGAAACTTGAAACTCGGATTTTCATAAACTTGCATTTTCTGACTTATTTTCATAAACTACCATTGTAAATTATGCATTAATAATCAATACTTCTTAACTTAAATTCTCCAATGATAACTTTACTTTCTAATCAACTAATTTCAATTCACAACTTCCAAATTTACATCAAATTGTTCTGTTTTTCCCCCCGCAGTCTCTGGAGTTCTTTCTTCGGCCTCAGATGCCCAAAACCAAGTGGTTTTCGGGGTGAGCATGTATGCAGGGTCGACTGTCATCACTCTCACACTTATATGGGGAATTCGCATAATATTAAGTAGAGATAAGCTCGAAAAGGGATCATCACCAGAATATGATCATCAACAAGACTCGTCGATAAAATGCTTGTCTCTTAAACACAAACTTTCATTTCTGACTGGTTAGATCATTTCCTTAATCTAAAGTTTGTGAGGTCAAGTAGGATAACTTAAGATAAAATATACATGTACGCGTACAACCATTTATTTGCATAATGCTAGGGGTACAAACACTTAGAGATATAGTTCCAAACATTTTAAACCCTTTTAAAACTCCTCTTATTGTAGATACGGGCGTTAGTATTGACAAGGAGACCGGAGATATAGCTGTAATTATGCTTTTATCATTGATCCCGTTTGCCTTTGTGGAACTAGTACCTTTTATGAACACTCCAGCTATGACTTTGTTTGCACTCATAGTATCAGGCATTTCACTGCTTCTATATTTTGGTTATCAGGTATGTACTAATACCTAACGTGTGATTCATGAACTAAACTTTATTCGCTAAACAACGAAGCAAAATTACTTGGGATGTGCATTTTTTTTTCCTTGCAGGTTGGAAATCCATGGATTCGGGTCAGGAGTTTGGCATACTTGAAGCAAGAAAACTTACGGACACGCTTTTTCTATCATGTTCAAAGGCTTGCACACGTTGATCTAGTTGACGAGCAAGGGAATCCCAACTTTACATGCTTCAAAAGGTGTATAAAACATACCAATATAAACTTATCATATACAGTAACAGTTTTGAGTGCAGCGGAGTAATGCAATATCTTAAATTTTCCAGAATTTTTGATAAAGCCGACAATAATGAAGATGGATGCATATCACATGAGGAATTGGAAGATCTGGTTGAGAAAGTTTTCGAGTTGGGAAAAGATAATATATCCAAGGAGTATGCTAAAGCGGAGATTTTGATACACTTCGATATAGACGAAAGTGGAAGGATCAGTTGGTCAGAGTTCCAACAAGGATGTACCAATTGGCTAGAAAAATGGAAGAATGAGGCAAATAGTTCGGATTCTCCTTTCAAAAGTATCTGGAATCAGGCAAGTAATTCTTATTCGATGATTATTTAATCATTTATTGGCAGCTCGTGAACTTTTTTTCAGATTTTAATACTTAAACTACAGGTTGAGAAAATAGCAATAAACAACCAACGTTCCAATCTCACGACAATTGAGCAAATCATGCCAAGAATCTTGAAACAAGTCCTTGAAAAGCATGAACTTGTGAAAGAAGATGGCGAACCTGACAGAGAAAAGATAGAAGGGTAACATTCTTGACCCGTAGCCTATTCTAGTTTAAACAAAATCTCATGATTTGCTTATCTGCCTATATAGGTTATTTTCAGAATACGACAAAGATAATAATGACGAAATACATAGAGATGAGTTAAAACAATTCATCGAGACTCTTCATTTTGGAATACCATTAGACCATGATAGAGTCTTGGACCAATTAGTAAAGGACTTTGATGATAATAGCAATCATACTGTAGACAAAAAAGAATTTGTAAATGGATTCATCAGATGGATCGAAAAAGCGATTGATCATGATCCAAGCATCAAAGATCCAATAAAGGCAATTGAAAAGTTTGAAGAGGTAATTTACTCAAAATAGTTCATATATTGGTTTATCTTTTTAGTACCAATTCACTGATACTTTCTGCAAATTTTCAGGATAGCTGGAGGGAAATTGACACACCCGTGAAACGTGAGAAACCTAAAGCAAGTATTGTGTATGTTATATTTGGTGTAGCGATCATCATCACAATTTCATCTGCCTTCATAACAAGTGTCATACAATTCTCAAATGCGGCTCACATATCTTTTCTCTTCACTTCATTTGTTATGGTCCCGATTGCCATGAACACAAAAATGGTAATTGATGCACTTCTGAATGCTCAACCCCATATTCGGAAGAACGCTGCTTTGACATTTTCACAGGTTTGCGCACTTTCACTAATGCATCACTGACTTTATGTTTAACAGTTAATATCGTGATTAAATTGAAATTATATTTCAAAAGTAAGATTTTATCAACAAATAACTTCATCACTATATATGATATATGATATGATGTAAACTAACAACACAAGTTCGTTTATCTAATGTAGATCTACGATGGATTGGTTATGAATAACCTTCTTGGGTTGCTGACGTTGCTTGTCACGGTATACATAAAGGGACTATCATGGAACTACTCGGATGAGGTGCTCGCCATCATGATACCTTGCGCCATTGTTGGTATATTCGCGTTTAAACGTGACAACTACCCTCTTTGGGCGTCCATCTCAGCGATATTACTATATCCAGTCTCCATATATATTTATTATGTTTTGGCGAATGCCAGATTAGCTAATTGAATGGTGTCAAAGTAGTGTGGGTAAGAGGTTGAAAGACAATGAACATGATCAGATGTATGTTTTTGGGTCCTTAATTACTTTCACATTAATATTAATAATACAATCATTTCCATTCTAAGAAGTATAAACACTACAATAAGCAAGCAATAAGCAGCACATACATCAGCAATAACTAAAAGTCTTTGTCTATCTTTCTAAAACATTGGAAAACAAGTGGAACACATACTAATAGATCAGAATCTAACTTCATTTCCTGATAGACTTATGTTTTCTCTTGTTTCGCCTTGGGTGGATTATACACTCTATTGCATCAATAATTGCGATATCCCAAAACTAATCCAAGAAAGGTTCCGGATCCATATCCCAACATTCCTACTTTCCTTGTATATCGACTCTCCTCATCCTCTAGCATCATCACCATCAACTTAACCTATGAGGAACTCAGATTTTACACTTTTTGGGTAGTGGAAATCCACAAAGTCCCAAATTCCCTCCAAATGAGTTTACATCAATTGCTTTGGATTGTTTTCCTTGTGGAATACATCCCACAAGTTGGTTATGTGAAAGACTTAAGATTGCAAGACATGTTATGTCGGCAAGTCTTTGAGGTACATCACCCAGGTTCCAAGACAAGTTAATGATTTTAATGGAGTGGTAATTTTAGTTAGGGATAATTACCTAGAATTTCATCTAACGTGTTACTTTTTTCTAGTTGTGTGTAGCCTTCTGTTTTCCTATTATATACCCAATCTTTTGAATTTCGCCTTTTTGTGTGTATTTTACTCATGTAAAATGACCATTTACCCCTCGCTGTTAGTAGAGTTGTTACCAAATATAAGGGTTAA